>CM068387.1:85525505-86153005 GCA_034770075.1 Aralia elata | reverse complement strand
CATGAAATGAATTTTAAGATACTTGCGAGGTACCTTCGATATTGGTTTAGAGTTTAGAAGGAATGACGATACCCTTATAGGGTATGTTGATTCAGACTATGCTGGTGATCTTGATAGGTGGAGATCGTTAACTGGTTATATATTTACCCTTGGAGGTTGTGCAATTAGTTGGAGAGCTACTTTACAACATACGGTTATGGCTGTTACAGAGGTCGTTAAGGAAGCTATTTGGTTGCGAGACTTATTTGAAGAGATTAATATGGATCATGAAGTTATTGTTGTCCGTTGTGATAGTCAGAATGCTATACACTTGACTAAGGATCAGACGTATCATGAGAGGACGAAACATATTGATGTCAGGTATCATTTTGTTCGAGACATTGTTGAAGATAGTGACATTAAGATCTTGAAGATTGGTATTGCAGACAATCTAGCTGATATGTTAACGAAGTAGTTACCATGTATCAAGTTCAAACATTACTTGGACATGGTTAGTATTCGATGCACGTTGTGCATTTGAGAAGAGGAGAACGTTCACTATTTGTGTTATATTTGGAGGATTCAAATCAAGGTGAAGATTTGTTGGGTATAACATGAATCCTATTTGTGTTATATTTGGAGGATTCAAGTCAAGATGGAGATTTGTTGGGTATAACATGAATCCTTATTGGATTTGAATTTAGGTAATACTTAGAATCCGTTTTGGTTTAGGAAATTTATCTTTTCTAGTCAAACTTAATTTAGTTTTTTCTATCTTATTCGATTATGAAAATTTCCTATCGCCTATAAATATAGGTGTTAGGTTTTTGGAGAAGAGACATTTAGAAGTATTCTAATAATTCTCATAGTTCTCTCTTTATCTTGTATTTCTTCAGATTTTATTTTGTGGATTTCTTCTATTTTTTACTGTAGTTTTTTCTTGATTTGAGTTTTCAGGTAAAACCTTGTACTATTGTCTTTATTTTTTTACATTAATTTATTGTGTGTGTGTGTGTGTATATATATATATAGTGGTGGGGGTTTTGGCTGTATGTTGCTAGTAGTGCTAGTAGTGCTAATTATAGGGAATTAGAGAATGTTGATAATTAGTTATATTCTTCCCTCATTCCTTCTATATATGCATCTGTTTCATTATACTCCCATCTGTTCGATTCCCGCCAACTTGTCAGCCTTACACCCTCCATTAAAACTACAAAATTCAATATCCGTAACCGTCTAATATAATTCTCTCTCTCCCTCTCTCTCTTCCAAACAAAAGAAAGACACGTAATTGTGACAAGGCCTAGCAACGTCAATGACGATATTACATTTGTGGAGAACTGGAAAATGGAAAGGAAATAAAAATAAAAATTCCTAGCTAGCTAGGTTGCTGCTCACTCAAAGATGCGCTTTTTCTTGCTCACACATACAATAATTTATACGCGTTTACACTTTACATATTCTCTAATTTATGAACATATATTATGGGAACTGATATTTTCACAACACTTTTTGATATTTTCACAACAAAAGTGTCGCTATAGATGTATAGCGACGGTAAAAACCGTCGCAATAGAATCTATAGCGACACTTTTGTTGTGGAAATATCAAAAAATGTTGTGAAAATATCCATAGCCTATATTATTTATACCTGTCTACGAAAAAATTTCAATTCAGTACCGATAATTTTGGGTGTCATCACACTGTTAATCCAAATTTACCACATTACAGTTACTATTTCTAATCACATCACATGATGGATCGAGAAATATGGAGTACATAGGGCCCGTGATAATTAAATAAAGATGTTATAACAATTGTAACTTATATTTATTCAGCATAGGTTATCTTAATTTTATTATTTAGAAAAAGTGATTTAAGTGATCATATGATTTGATTTGTGTCAATAATAATAATAATAATAATAATAGAGCCATTGAAAAAAAAATCTTATTTTATAGTTTATATGGTTATAATAATACTAGTGGTGCATCACAAACTCAAATGAAATAAAATTTACATTTTTTTTATATCATCTTTTCAATATAGTTGGATTGTTAAATGATGATGATCACTTGCCTTGTATCACCATTAACTATAAACAAGGTAATTTTTACATTAATTTCGGTTTAATTTTGTTCATTCTTTAATTATTGCAAGATAGGTACGAGGTAGTCTTGTCCTGCTTAGGGACATGAATGCCACATGAAATTGACTTGAGAACATTGCTGTTACAACTTGCTAGATTGGGACCATAAATATTGGGAGTTCAACTACACCGATAACTATTTTG
Organism: Aralia elata; assembly: GCA_034770075.1. Taxonomy (NCBI): domain Eukaryota; kingdom Viridiplantae; phylum Streptophyta; class Magnoliopsida; order Apiales; family Araliaceae; genus Aralia; species Aralia elata. Next base: position 86,150,733 of record CM068387.1, on the reverse strand, counting down.
CCAAAATCAGAAACAAAAGGAATACGATATACTACAAACATGCATGCATGATATCGGTCCCATCTTTCGGAATAATGCATGTCTCCGGTTATTATATACTACCTCCGTTTTAAAATTAAAGATATATTTTAATTTTTTAAATTCAAATCGTGAAATTTTAAAATTTAAAATTAATATGAAATTATTTAATTAATTTTAATACAATAAATACAACAATTGTAAACTAACTATAAAAAAATACTAATGATCATATTTGTTATTTTCAAAACTTGAACAAAATTATATTAATTTGAATTTTAGAATTCGCAAACTGACTCTAAAAAATTAAAATATATCTCTAATTTTAAAACGAATGGATTGCTTTTTTTTTTACTGAGCTAGCTGATGTCCACAATAAATTGTTCGATAGTGTTGCTTGCATTGCAGCTAACAAGATTTGAGCCCACTGCTACCGTCATTAAGAAAAAGTGGAAATAAAAAGTTAAAGAGGCTTTCTTGGAGTGATGTGAACCACTCCAACTCTTATATATGTACTTTGTTCCTTTCATAAATTTTTTTTATAAATTTTAATGATGTTTTTTTATTCTATGTTGTATATATTCCTATTAATAATAAATTATTAATAGTGCAGTGGTTACATATATACTACTGAAATTATGATTAAAAATTTAAAGACATTATGTCATTTTATATTACGTACTATCTTTAAAAAGATGATTTTTGTATGAAACAATAAAAAAATAAAAATTAATGAAACCATTTTTGTGAAATAGAATAGCAGATCTTCGGCTTAATTAAATCATCGCCAACCTAGTGCTTAGTCAATCATGTCATGCTAAAATGCATGCATGATTTGCGAAAAATAGATGCCCTTCTTCATTGGACTCTTAACAAGAACATTATTACATTATTACATTGTTATATTTATATATATAAATATATGATAATTAATTGATGATGTAAAAAAAATGAAGTATAGCTTAAGCTTCCCAAATATTGGCAGGAAAGGTTGATTCTAAGCATATGATTCTTAGATTTTTATTCCATGCATGCTATATATACTACTACCATATTAATCGATGGACAGATGTATATATCAACTAAGAATATCCCATATTTGATTGTAGAAAATCCAATCCTAGTAATTCAATATTCCTTTTAAATGGATTAGGAGCCCATCTTTTAATTATTCTCTCAGATAAATGATTCAGCCGGGGCATATACTTCATTAAGTAATAGTAAAGTGTCTTATACTAGTAACTATCTTTTAGGGTGCATAATTAGTGCGACATTAATTAAACCATGGCCGCAGTGCCGGTCCACACGGATTATTCCCAGTATATGCCTCTCTTAGCATCTTTAATTTCCTCTACAAATAACCCACTTAATTCTTTGGACACGGGCAGTACTGATTCTATTCGTGAAGGCATGCATGTTAATTATTATATATGAACCACAATTCAATTTACTCCACCCATTCGTCCCTTCCACGAAAATAATCTCTTTTTCTTTTCAAATATATGAAAATTTACTTGATTTTTATGTATTAACGCAATAACTAATATTCTAAACTAATTCAATAATATTATGAAGCACAACACTGTTATTTTAAAAATTAAAATATATTCACATCATAATTTAAATTTAAATTTTAAAATTTCATAAATTAACTTGAATGATACACATGTAGATTGAATTATTGTACGTGACTCGTGACATGCGGCACGTTGAACGAATTTAATACGCAGTGTCATCTGACAATTTGAATTTATTCCAGTATTGGAGGATACTTTTTGATCGATTAATTCAAAATGCTCATCCATTTTCAGTACTAGCTAGGTAGCTAGCCATTTAGACTGCAGAATCAATGAATCCTGGATATCGATCGATCCATGAGGAAGAAGACAAGAAATTAAAAGAGTAGATTTATACGATTCTGTGCTGTGAATGATTTGATATGAATTAATACCAAATGTTTTCTCTAATTAATTCACTTCTCTGACGTCGAAAGGTTTTGCAGTTTATACGCCAAGAAAAAGAGAGTATGTAGATTGAGTCCCGGTATCTTGTCCACTAGCTAGCTTATTAATTTTCTATAGGTATTTTGCAATTAAATAACTGATCACTCTTAATTTAGGACCTATGTATATTGTTTAGGTGAGGGAATATAAAAATACTGATTAAGCATAATTAGAGCATAAGATTTTCTTGCAAAGTTATGTTACATTAGTAGGCTGCCTCGAATTATTTTGGAAACTGCAGATAAACAATTTCATTCGACTACTTAAATCCATGTCCTTTTTTCTTCTTCTTTTTTTTTTCTGATTATTTTTTCTCTTATGCTTCATTTGGATTGAAATAATGTAATGAAAAATAGTGTATTTTTTAACATTTCAAGTATATATTTGGTTGTTGATGGTGAGTAGTGTGATAAGATGACATAATTGTCACATCCATTCCATTAGAATATATTTCATTCAACCACCTCCCACATGAAATGAAAATCAAAGAGATTGAATGAATTTTCATTTCATCGAAATAATTTATCCACTCAATTAAAATGATCATCAAATAAACTATTTTTCATTTTATTTTGTCTTCCATTCTATTTTTTTAATTCAAACGTATCATTGATTCACAGAGAAACAACATTACGTTATTCTTAATTTATAAGTACCAAATAAGTCTCCTACATATGTACTTTTGATTCAACAAGGATTACAAATTTATAAAATTAATAAATAAATAAAAATAGTTGAAGAGGGGAGAAAATAATACTCCCTCCGTCCCAAATTAATTGCACAGTTTTGACTTTTTAAAGTCAAATTGACCGTTTTTAAAATTAATCTTTTTACTATTTTTGCTAAAATATAGGTGAAGAGATTATAACCAAAAGAAAGTATATACAATTTATTACTAACCCCAATTTTTATAATTTTAGAAATATATTTATATATGCTTAATTATTAATTCTAAAAATAGTCAATTTAACTTAAAAAAGTCAAAATTGAGCAATTAATTTAGGACATAGGGAGTAATTTATTTTAGTTTAATGATGATGAGGATTTTATTGCAAGGGCTTAATCACCGGATCAAACTATATGTAAGCACTCACATACCCGGCCCCAAAAAAAGTACCATTATATATCTTTGGATATAATGAGTAATTGTAAATATGCTAGTTGAACGCAAAATGCAGTATGTTTTCGATAGTTGTTTTATGATTATTTTATTTTCTGTTTAGATTATGAAGCTTGTAATTCTAATTTTATTTTTGAATAGAATAGGTATTCCCATCAACTCATGCATGTAATATCTCAAGTTTTTAGGCTATTTAAAAAAAAGAACCTACTTAATACCACTAAAAGTGGTGATAGAAGTAAAATTTTGAAGATGGATCGATTGTACTTTAAATATGAATTACAATATTAATTTTTTTGGGATGATCTTAGCCAGTAAAATCTACCTTTGTTTCTTGTTAATTGTATAATTGTTTATTAGATGAAATTTAGTTCGTGTATTAGAGTGAAGCCAGCCACGTCTTTGGGGTCTAAATTAATGCTAGCTATATCAACATTTTATAGCGCGAATTTTACAAGGATGCATTATTATGTATCCTTAGTTAAGTTAAGTGCCCGTGCGACGTTGTTTTTTAAATAAAATTATTTTTAATTTTTAATTTTTTTATATAATAATAATAAAATATATTTTTTAATTTAAAATTAATTTATTATTATTATTAGAATGACTATATATAAATTTTGCTTAAAAATGAACGACTATATATTACATATTGAGTATTACTAATGTGATTCTTTTGTTATTTTTAATTTAATATTATGTATTTATATAGTTTCAAAATTTAATATTTAGTTTTTATAATCAATCCTTCATATTTACATATGCATTTTTAATTAGAGTTTAAAGTTGAGTGAAAACCTAAAAGCATATATGTAATGATTAAGTCATACTCTATTGTATAATTAATTAGCTAAATAAATTCTATAAAAAATAAAATTGTTGGAAAATAATAAGTTACGATCATGATTTTAGTTTTAAATTTTAATTAGTAAAATATAAGTTAGGGTTTTTTTAAACATTAATTAAGGTCTTTTACATAAAGTTGTTTACTAAATTTTAATCCTTAATATATTTTGTAATATACATTACAATTTTTTTATATTAATTATTATTTAGTCATAATATTTTTCTAATATTTTAAATATATAATTATTTAGGAATATAATTGTTGTAGAATAATGAGTTGTTATTATGATTTTAATTTTAGAAGCTAGCTAACTAAATTTTAATAACTAATATATAAGTTAGAATTGTTTTGTAACATTAATTAACTAAAGGTATCCTATATGTAATAGAATTGATAACTAAAGTAATCATTAATATATTTCTAATATATATATATATATATATATATATAATACAATTTTGATATTAATTATTATATTTACTCGTAATATTTTTAATATAAAGTCATTTAGAAATTAAAGTTGAGTAGAAACTTAAATTAATCCTAAATATAATTTTATTATATTTAGTTAAAATTTATTATATGACTAAGTAATTAAAGGACTCTTATAAAAAATAAAATTGTTGTAGAATAATAAGTTAATATTAAAGTTTGTAGGACCATAAAGAGAGTTTTAATTCTAGTTAAATTAATCATATAAGAGTATAAAAAATGTTTTATTACTAGTTAAATTCTATGCCTATACTGAGATCAAAGACTAAAAATCAAAGACAAAGACTAAAAAAATTAAGTTTTGTCTTATTATATATTTATATAGATATAGATTTAGATTTAAGTTAAACTTTTTAATTATTATTTTTATAAATAAATATTAATAATAATCATTTTAGAGAGACGCGTAATAAGTTGAGTTTTTGGATAAATCGGCCGTAAATTCGCAATACTTACTCTTGTAATAAGTTGAGTTTTCCGATAAACCGGCGGTAAATTCGCATTACTTGCTCTATATTTACCAGCAAGCCGCAAGAAGACACATAGAGCGCTGACCTGCCTGGCCTGAGGCCCTGTATAAGAGTCATTAATTAGTTAATAATCTTAATTAATTTATTGCTTTATTTATATACAGATGATGACCTGTCCCTATATATAGTTGACTCTATTGGCTTGCTGTTGATAATTCTCCACCTGATCAGTCCTGCCACCCGATCCGGTGGCACTCGAGAATTATCATATAAACTAGCTGCGGTCATGAAATTTCGAAGAGAGTATATATGCATTGATTAACACGAGAGATTTGAAATTGTATTATAAAAACTTTTTTTACATTAACAATTTTTATTTTATTTTATATAATTCTATTTTTTTGACAAACTAAAATTCTTTTTATGGAAGAGTCAAACTAATTATGCATATATATATATATATATATATATATTCACCTCATGCAACACACAAGTATAATGCCAATTAATACTACATTGTTGACTTTTAAAAGTTAATTTGAGACTTTTTAAATTTAAAATTGATAAGATTTATTAAAAATCACTAAATAATATATTTTAAAATTAGTACTATTTTAAAGATAATTTATAATATTTATCACTGAATCAATTGACTAAATTTAAATGAATATATATCAATTTTGAGTTTAAAAATATTTTAAATTGACTTTAAAAAGTCAATAATGATCTTATATTTTAGAATGCATGAGGTATTAAATTGAGCAATTCAGTTGACTAGTAGGTGAATCTGCCCAAGACACAGACCTGTTTGAAATTAGTATGTGAAATTTATTCAAACATTATAATTGTAAATTTTAAAACATGTGTAATATATATATATATATATATATATATATATATATATTTTGTTAATTCATTCATTCATGCACTAACCACGAAATTTTTAAATTATATAAAGGGGCTCACCATATATTAATGTATTTAGACATTATTAGACTTGAGTAAAGTTGGAAAATATTGTGAATGTTTGTTAAAATTCATAAATCATCTTTAATTGCACAACTATTATTCAAGATTTGTAATTTCTCTAAACATAATTAAGTGGCCACCAATAATAACTGAAAAATCACCCGAATGAATTCATGTACCAACGGAGTCAAATCACCTTTATACGTATGTTGTTGAGAAATGTTAAATAGAAGTACATTTTGTGGTGCTGAATATATATACAAAGGAAAATATTCAATTACATGAATTTGAAAATGTGAATGGTTAAATTTTTTTTATATTCAATATGTATACTATTAAAGTTGTGAATGTTTGTGCTGATAGAGTAGTAAGGTATTAAACTTTTGGATTTTTCTGAAAAAGAATTGGTATTGAGAAATAAAGTGAATGAAATAGAAAATGAAAGATAAATTCGTTTGAGTTAATTCGAACAACCAAATTAATTCACTCAATTAAACGTCAATTGAATGTAGTGTTTTTTAAATAAAAGGATTGAGATAGGAATCAATTACGATTAGACTGATCATATTCATCCCAATAAAAAAATTATTGAAGCCTTTTTCTTTTTATTGCTGGTTAATTTCAATTTCTATATAAGAAAAAGGCTATTGAAACTAAAGAATATTCCAACTCTTGAACTTCTTAGGCCGCACTGGCACGTAACATGAACCAACGAAAACATTATAATTGTGGAAAATTAATGATACCAGATGCTCCTCTTGTGAAATATGTAGTTTTATTTCATCAGGCTAAGCCAAGCAAACGAAGTTACATGGACATACCAATTTTCATGTCACGCTTAATATTGAAAATAAAACAAAGCATATAAATAGTTATATCTTCCTCTCAAAGAGCCATCCATATATGTCGATCCCCTCGATCATTGGGTCTTACTGCTTCGCTGCTGCAGATTTCCCACCCTTAGCCGCCGGCTAATAAAATCCATAAAAAGAAGTTAAACGAATCAGACATTGAGCAATTAAAGAAAACTGTTTTTAATGCATTTCCCTATAATTTACCACTTCACTTCTTATATTATAAATACTTCCTTTTGTCTCCATTAATTAGGGACTTGGTAAGAAAATACAAGGAATAAGAATTTCTTAACATTCGTTTGTTATATATATATATATATATATATATATATATATATATATATTATGGGAATTTCTTTGAATTAATTAACCATGCATGCAGGAAAATTTAGAAAGCTTAAGAACGATACGTCAACATATATATATATATATATATATATATATATATATATATATATATATATATATCTGTGTGTGTATACCTTCTTCTTGGGTTCCTGAGTCTTGGGGGCAGACTTCTTGGGGGCCGGCTTGGAGGCCGGAGCTTTGGGAGCGCTAGTACTAGTCTTTGCACCGGCAGCTGGCTGATCCTTCTTGGCCTGTCCAAAGAGTTGAGACCCAACAGGTTTTTCAGCCTTCAATGATGCCATTCTAGGAAACTAGCTAGCTAGCTCTTTTAACACTTGAAAGATCTAGCTAGCTTTATCTATATAAACCTGTTAGTTGGACTCCTCAAGTACTACATTAGTTAAGCCCAATTCATAGTGTATTTATAGTGATCGAGTTCCATGCATGCCAGTACCACTTGGAGAAGGAATTAGAATCACAAGTTGAAAGGATATATATATATATATATATGATTGAGCTATGAGGCAGTAGAATAATTGAGAATATTAGAATAAGTACTGCCTGCGATAGCATGCATGCCACTAAACTTTGTTCACAGTATCAGATTCATTGCTTGTATTCCATGTTGATAATACTCTTTTTTTTTGTTTTAGTCGATTTTAAAATTAGATATATATTTTTATATTATAAAATAATATAAAATTCCTAACATATTAATATTATTTATATATATTATATGTAGATAAAATATTATGTCATTATTGTTGCATTTATAGTTAATGTTACGGATATTATTTTATTTTTTTTTGTAAAAGTTGTTTTATAAATACATTTTTAATTTTATAACAGGGAGAGTATATATTACGCACATACTAAGAGCATTCACAATAGTTTCCTTATCTCTATCCCTATTTTGCAATGTTATTAAATCATTCTGCAAGATAGAGATTCAATTTTTTCATTATGTACCCAACAAATTCCTTATATTGTTTCCTTAAATAATAAAATTTAAAAGTTAAAATTTGAAAGTTCCAACAAAAAATTTAAATTTAAATTTAATAAATACATATTATATTTTAACTTATTTAGAAAATAAAATATTCTTACTTATAAAATTTATTATTTTTACAATTCTTAGCAAAACTTTTTGAGAATGCATCAAATTGACTTATAAAAATTAAAAATAATCTTATAATTTATAAAAGAGAGTATAATTTATCAATTGTATTCCACTATAAAATAACTTTTATTTTATTTTAAATTTAAAGTAATTTTATGGAGTGAGTATTGAATGGATTGTAGTTGCAAATGTACATAAGATCAATATTAATTTTAAAAAAGTTAATTTGTGATATTTTAAAATTTAAAATTAATATGATTCATTTAAATTTTAAAAATAATAGTACTTTTATAATATTTATAATTATATGGACATAAATTAAATAAATTTATATCAATTTAAATTTAAATACGTTTGAAAATAATTTTTAAAAAATAAGTCAATATTAATTTTATAATTTGAAAACGAAGTAGTAAAAAAGTCATGTGATAATAATTTTAAGATGTGTATGATTGATGAGTTGTCCACTTAAATGAGGGTGTGAAATGTCATTTTGCATATATAGAGAACCATCTATTGACTCCCTCACTTTGGGGAGTAAAATCTTATATAGAGATTAAGATAGAGAGTTAAATAAGGATAAGGAAACTGTTGGATAATGATTTGTTGATATATTCTTTAAAACTGGGGATAAAGACTTATTTGAGGAAACTGTTGTGAATGCTCTAAGCCAATCTTGATACATGCAAGCTAAGGGTAACAAGTGGATGTATGCATATATTTCATTCTCGTGAAATTATGTGCGTGGACTCCTCGTGTAACTTAGTGGATATCCCAATGACTGGAGCTACTATATATTGTAGTATTTTTAAATAAATATTGAATATTTCAAAGTTAAAATTATATTTTTTATAATTTTTAATTGTTGATTGAGTCAATATTTTTAGTTAACTAAATAATAAATACTATTTGATTAAGTCAAATAGTTTTCAACAGTCAGTTTGTTTCTTCCATTTGTTTTAAGTTGGCTTAACCTATTCATATCAGATTTGATTTGCTTGTTGAGTAAATTGTGTGAAATGACCATTACTTATTTGAGCCTATAAATATGAATCAATTCTTCTCGACTGGATCACAACAAAAAAAAAAGTATCATATCATATTTTTTTCTTTTACAACATCCGAAACAATTTACTCTCATTAATTCCAAGTTGTTTTCTTTTGTTTATAATGCACATGCAGTATACTACTTAAGTTGTTGTCCACTTATTTATATATATATATATATATATATATACACACACACACACACAATCCCCTTCAGTTGAGGGATCCCTCAAATAGTGTTATTTGAGGGATGTGTATGTCAACCGTTGGATATATTTTATGTGGCCGAGATTGTTATTCATATCATATAAACTTAATATTATTATTGGGGTAGTTATCTGATATGAATAACAATCTCAGCCACATAAAACATATCCAACGGTTGAGATACACATCCCTCAAATAACACTATTTGAGGGATCCCTCAACTGAAAGGGACTGTATATATATATATATATATATATATATATATATATATATATATAGGGTTTCAATCCATGACAACCGATTGTCACGGGTACTATTTCAGTAACCATAATCTGCACCGTTAAGGTCGAGATCGAATGGCTTGGATTGAAGTCAATTTTCCACCTGCCATTAGAGACTCAAGCGGTAGTAACATGGCTTCTAGCAACAACACGAATTTCGAAAATACCCCTCAAATACCCATTGTTACAATATTGCCTGCCACTACAAACTGTGGCGACAGTGTAGCTTTTTTATTTTAATTCTCCCCTCCTTTAATCAGTCTCACAAGCTTGCATAATTACATCTGTTAGTCTAGCTATTGGTTCATAATATATTATATAATATTATAGTAGTAGTAAGTATTAATATTATTATTATTATTAATTAATATTAATATTTTCATTTCTCAATATATCATTAAAATTTCTTAAATGTTATAGGTGGAATATCTTTATGCATGCTTCTTAATGGTAATATTTCACCTATAACATTTAAGAAATTTTAATGATATATTGAGAAATAAAAATATTAATTAATATTAATATCTTATATCTCCATCTATACATGTAGTGCAGTACATTAATGATGAGAGCATTTAATTAAGAAGCATGCATAAAGATTAGTATTCATACTAATAATAATAATAATAATATTACTAATATTAATATTATAAATATATATATATTAATATTAATAATTACTACTATTATAATATTATATAATATATTATGAACCAAAAGCTAGACTAACAAATGTAACTATGCAAGCCTGTGGGATTGATTAAAGGAGGGGAAATTAAAATAAAAAAGCTACACTGCCACCACAGCTTGTAGCGGCAGGCAATGTAGCAGTGGATATTTGAGGGGTATTTTTGTAATTCGTGCTGCTGTTAGAAGCCATGTTGTTGTCGCTAGAGCCTCTAGTGTCAGGTGGAAAAGTGACTTCAATCCAAAGCCATCCGATCTCGACCTCAACGATACAGATTATGATTGTTGAAACAGTACCCGTGGTAACCAGTTGCCACGGATTAGAACCCATATAATATATATATATATATATATATATATATATATAATATATATATATATATACACACACACACACATACACACACACACATATATATATATATATATATATATATATATATATATATACGGTTAATTTTGTGATCGGGTAAAGGGAATAATTAAACTTGTTCCTGGGTCATTCAACTATTTCGAGTGTTGATTAGCTGGGTGAATTGAAGAGACGTTGAATCCTGGAGTAGTATTTCGTCAGTAACCTTAGCACCAAGAAAAGTTCTCTGAGGGGCGAAATTACTACTTAAGGACAGTGCACCACACACCTCTACTCAACATAATTTGCTATAAATCGATAAGTCTAACTTCTGCCTTTCTTTATTTTATAGTTAAATCATGTATTTTTATTCGTGTTTTTCAACATTTTTAAGTAGAAATTATAGATTCTGCTATGCTTACTGCCACTAAAGACATCCCTAATTTAACCAAAGTTGAGCTTTTTAATTGATCCAATTTTAAACTATGGCAAACCAAATTACTTTTGATTATGGACAGTGCTAAAGTTTACTATGTTTTAACCAAACCAAAACCAGTTGAACCCCCTAATGATGTTATCGATGAACAAAAGAAAGAATATGAAGCTTCTATTAGTACTTGGTTTTCTGCTGATAAAATTTGCAAGGCTATCATTCTCAACACATTGTTGAATGAACTTTTTGATGTCTATTGTCTATATAAACATGCTACTAAAATTTAGGATGCATTAGCTTTGAAATATATTGTGGAAGATGTTGGTGTCAAGAAGTATGCTATTGGTAACTTTCTTAATTTTTACATGAGTGATGATAAAGATGTATCTTCCCAAATTCATGTTTTTTATCTAGTCGTGGCCGAACTTAATAATGAAGGCATGAATTTACCTGCTCCTTTTATTATTGGCTCCCTTATAGAGAAATTGCCTAATTCTTAGAAAGATTACAAGAACACTATGAAACATAAAAGGAAAGACATGACCTTAAAGGAGTTAATTGTTCATATTCGTATTGAGGAAAAGAACAAAAATTTAGATAAAACTGCCAAAGCCAAGGAGATGTCTTCCAAGACAAATTTAGTTGACGACTGCAAACCTCGTAACCCATCCAACCAACATCCTAAACAGTGGTATAAGCATAACACCGGTCCGAAGACAAAACCAAATCAGTTCAAACACAAAACCTCAAAACTAAAGGTGATTGTTTCGTGTGTGGAAGGACAGGTCACCACGATGCCCTATGCAAGTTCAAAAATGAAAACAACCAATCTGCTCTTTCGAGAACTAACTTAGCTGAGGAAGACAATATTGTTGTGGCGATTGTCTCCGAGGTGAGCATGGTAGCTAACAAAGAGGCATGAATAGTGGGTTCTGGTACTACCAAACATATTTGTGCGAATCGTGGTGCATTTATCTCTTACACTCCCCTTGAGGAAAAAGATAAACATGTGTACATAGGAGACTCGAGGCCTGTACTAGTGATGGGTAAAGGGAAAGTAAATCTAAAGTTGACTTCTAGAAAGATCCTTTCTCTTACCGATGTTCTCCATATTCTAGAGATTTGCTACAACCTCGTCTCTGTTAGTATACTTGGGAAAGTTGGGGTTAAAGTTATGTTTGAATCTGATAAGGTCGTGTTGACTAAAAATGGGGTGTTTGTGGGAAAAATGTATCTTAATGCTAGTTAGATTATTTCATTTTAATATGTACTCATGAATAATAATGCTAGTACTTCTTTTACTTACTTGGTTGAATGTATGATATTTGGCATGCTAGATTAGGTCATGTAAATTACTCATATATAAATATGATGAAAAATTTGAGAATTTTAAAAGATGTTAAAATTTTAAAGGAATTTCTTAACATGTGCCCTTAGGGCACATGCTAAACACACGGTTCAAGAAATATTCTTTCAAACTGTGTGCATATTCCCTTGAATTTGGTGCAAATGCAGAAATTAAGGGAATATGCACACAGTTCAAGAGAATATTTTCTTGAACCGTGTGCTTAACATGTGCCCTTAGGGCATATGTTAAGAGGACCCAATTTTAAATACCAAGAAATGTCAAGTGTGTGCGGAAGCCAAAATAACTAAAAAGAGTACTTGTAATCCGATACTTGTTAGAGAATATGAACATCTCAGTTTAATTCATTCAAACTTAGGTGATATATCTAGAAATACATCTAAAGGTGGAAAAAATTATTATGTGACCTTTATAGATGATTGTTCTAGATATACTAAAGTTTACCTTCTTAGAAATAAAAATGAAACTGAATATAAATTTTTAATTTATAAGGCTGAGGTTGAAAATAAATCAGATAAGCACTACAAAAAACTGGTCATTGGCGATGGGCTTTTTGCCGACGGCATCAATGTCGTCGATAATGAGGTTATTGGCGACGGCTATGCCGTCGCCAATGAGTCTGCTCCCTCTATATAATGACTTATGTTTTGGCGCTATTAATTCGCGAGAGAGGGAAAGTTATTGGCGACGGATTTAAATTATATTGCCGACGGAGATGCCGTCGGCAATGACCTTTTAACTTAATCTCGACGGGGTCATTATCGACGGCGTTGCCGTCGAGAATGACTTTTTAATTTTAAAACTCTAGGCTCGACAGCAGGGGCAAAATTTTATACCCAAAGTTCCAAATAGGCCGCACGAATTCCCTTTCCCTCTCCCTCTTCCCTACTCGGCGTAGTTGCTCGTCGATTTGTTAACGTCAGAAACCTTTACATTGACGAAAGACTCCATTTCTCTTCCGTTGAATTCGTAAGCCTTGCTTTGCATTTTATTTTCCTTCTCTGTGAGCTTGATTTCAGCTGTTTGGTTCGGTGATGTAATTGTTAGGGGAATTGATAATTTTTGTGTGTTAGTTATTGTGTGATTATGGAATTGCAAATTCACATATGGTTGTGCTTTAGAATATTATATTATATATATATATATATATATATATATATATATATATATATGTTAACGAATTTGGGCGCACAATGCAAGAAATGAATTTTATTTCTTAGGGTTTCAGAGTTTAATTTGATACATTAGATTTACAAAATAACTTAATTTTAATGGTTTGTTTGGTTCTAAATTTTGCAAAAACTTATGATTAATGAGTCCCTTACGCCTCTAAAGCTTCAAGGGGCACTAATAGTAGCTGAAGCCGCCCTCTATTTACTACCTAAAGATACATTTTATCCGAGCTTTGAGCTAAGGTGAATTTTCTTTTCTCTGTATTTGTTAGCAGACAATAAAATTTGACATTTAATACCATAATGCCAAATATTTCACAGGTTTAAAGAATAAGGATTTGCTTAGTGTAAGGGTTTTGATGTTGTGGTTCTGATTTTGTCTTGTATATTGAACTAATTTTAGGTGCAATTTTAATTCCTTCAGTTAAATTTCCATAAATTATTCAAGCCATCTTTTTTTTCCAACTAACTTATGTATGCTTTGCCTTCCCTCTTCTTCTCTTGCTGCTCCAAATCATATTATATATGTATTTTTGATATCAAATTTGTTTCCCTTTAGCATTCAGTTTTATTAAAGCGAAGATGCCACAAAATGGTCAAGACTGGCCACTAGTTAGTGACATGGTTGCTAATAACCAAAGGCTACTGGTATTTACTTCAATCAAAGCTAAGCAGGAAAGCGAAGGAATTGCTTATCAGTGGAACTTCATGGTTGAAAATCAATGTAAAAGGACCATTAATTTTTTCGTAGACGTAAAAGCATGTCTACTACTTAAACGCCTTGTTTAATTGCTTATAATTTTAACTTTGATTTCTTCCCTAATACTATTTTGTATGATTTTTTAGATGGAGATGGTAGGATGGAGGCTGGAAGTTGTCCTAACCGAGCTGAGTCGTCTCCGCTTAATGACACAAGTAAATCACTGGTTTTGGTTAATTACTTTAGATCTGTTCCCATCAAACTATTAGCATGTGGACAGAACTCGGCAAACTTGAATGACATGCTACCAACTTGCCATAGTGTTGCTAGAAACCGATGGGCTAATTTTGTTGCTGTAGATTTTTACAAGGTAAAAAAATCATCAACTGCTAGTAATAATACTAATATAAAGGGAATAATGTTGAGGATTCTTGAAAATTGCTCCCTAGGAGACTAAGAGCCTACTATAATGTAACTTAGCAGTATCTTCATGAATAACTACGAATCACTGTATGCTTATTTTATGGTAAGGAAAAAAACAGTTTCTATTACTTATAAAAACTTTGAAGAATATTAAAAGTATTTTCCTATTTTGATATTCTCTTATTAAAAGAAAAAAACTTTACTCTGTGCAGAGAAGTGAAGGAGGAGGAGCATTCAAAGTTGTAGTAATGGCTACAACGTTGATAATATGATCGTTCGCCCATAGTTGTTTCCATGATCTATAACTAATTACTTGTGTTATATCAGAGATAAGTATATCTCAATGTGACTTATTTTGTGCTAGTTATTGATATCATATTCTGCTAAACTAAGTTGGCAATGGACAATAGTGAAATCAGCGTAACTCTAGAATTACTTGAAAAAATGTCCAAAGCAATCTGTTTGAGTACTAAATTATTTCCCGAGCTTTTGCACCATTTTTCTTTCTTTTCTTTCTTTCTTTATGTGAATTAAAGTTCACTCTTGGTTACCTAGTCCTGAGTAAAATTGTTGGGGAATATATATATATATATAGATATTGTTTCTAATTTGGTTACTTTTGTTGATATGTAAGCTAGTAACCTAATTCATCTGATTAATTTTTTTTTCATTGAAAATATCATTAGCGACGGGTCATTGGCGACGAACATGCCGTCGCCAATGACTCATTCACGACGGATTGTCGTCGCCAATGACCCCGTCGCCAATAACCCCTATACCGACGGCGGTCGACAGGGGCCAGGGGCAACGACCCCTGGGGCGACGGGAGTGGCGACGGGTATTGCCGTCGCCAATGAGGTCATTGGCGACGGCAGAAGAGTCATTGGCGACGGCAATGCCCGTCGGCAATGACCCTTTTTTTTGTAGTGAGAAGATTAAAAGACTTAGGTCTAATAGAGGTGAAGAGTATGATTTTGGACTCCTTAGCAAATATTATGAAGGACAATGAATTATACACGAGGTAACACATCCCTACTCTCCATAATCTAATGGGGTTGCTAAAAGGAAAAATAGAATAATAAAAGAAATGATGAATGTTATGTTAGTAAGTTTCGCGGCTCCACTAAATTTGTGAGGGGAAACTCTTCTTTTTGCTTGTCACCTACAAAATAGAATCATATATAAGAAAATTAGAAAAACTCCTTATGAGCTTTGGGGAAAATATTTATCTAACTTAAAATACCTTAAAGTGTGGGGGTATCTTGCTAAGAAAAAATTGGTTCTAAAACTGCTAATTATTTATTTATTAGTTATGCTGAACATAGTGCTACTTGTAGATTTTTTGTTTTAAAAAGTGGCGTATTAGATCATAATACAATCATTGAGTCAAAATATGTTGATTTCTTTGAAAATATTTTTCCTTTGAAATCTAAAATGGATCAACCAGTAGCTGAGCTTCCTGCAATCTTTTATATATTTCCAATTGAGGAAACTGAAATTTAACCGAGGAGTAATCGTACTAGAAAAATCACTAATCTGGGAGATGACTTTTTTACGTTTTTTGTTGGATAATGACCCATTAACCTTTAGAGAAGCTGTCACTTCTCCCGATGTTCCTTTTTTGAGAGAAACCATAAATAATGAAATTGAGTCTATTACGGCTAATCACACTTGGGAATTAGTAGACCTTCCTTTTAGTTCTAAAACTATTGGTTTTAAATGAATTTTTAAAAAGAAGTTCAAACGTGATGGATCAATTGATAAATTTAAAATCACACTTGTTGCTAAAGGTTATAAACAAACGCAAGACCAAGACTTTTTTTAGACTTATTCACCGGTTGCAAGAACATCATCCATTAGAGTTTTAATTGCATTAGCTGCTATTAAAAATTTAATAATTCATCAAATGGATGTTAAGACTGTGTTTCTTAATGGGAATTTAAAAGAGGAGATTTATATGGACCAACCTGAAGGATTTGTTTTCCTAGGTAATGAGCATAAAGTTTATAAATTAGTTAAATCTTTATATGGTCTTAAACAAGCTCTTAAACAATGGAATGACAAATTTGATAGTGTGATGACTTCTAATGGATATATAATAAATGATAAAAATAGATGTATATATACCAAATTTAATAACGAGAATTCTGGTATTATTGTTTGTCTCTATGTGGATGATCACTTGCTTATTTTTAGAACCAATATTGATGTTATATATGAGACTAAAAATATGTTATTCACTAAATTTGATATAAAAGACTTGGGAGAAGCAAATGTTATTCGCAGAGTTAATTTGAGAAAAGTTTGTAATGGGTACATGATTTCTTAAGATCATTATGGGGAGAAAATACTTAAAAGATTTTGACATTATAATGTTAATCCTGTTAGTGCTCTATATGACTCTTGTTTACATTTAAAAAAGTATGAGGGACCGAGTGTACCTCAATCTGAGTATGTCCAAATCATAGGTTGTTTAATGTATCTTATGAATTGCACAAGACCTAATATAATAGATGAAGTTAATAGACTCAGCAATCACTCATATTCCTAATAAGGATCATTAGATTGCTTTCTGTAGAATACTCAAGTATCTGCGAGGTACGGTATGATTTGGTTTATATTACTACGGTAATCTTACAGTTCTTGAGGGCTATAGTGATGCCAACTAGATCTTTGATTCAGATGAAACTAAATCCACGAGTGACTACATATTTACCTTAAGAGGAGGAGTAGTTTCTTGGAAGTCTACTAAACACACTTGTACAGCTCGCTCTACTATATACGGAGTCTGAGTTTATTTCCTTAGAGAATGCAGGTTCTGAAGCAGAGTGGCTCAGAAATCTTTTGGGAAATATTCCCTTGTGGACGAGACCAGTTCCATCTGTGTCTCTGCATTGTGATTGCCAAGATGCTATAGGCAGAGCTAAGAATAAGAGCTATAATGGCAAGAGTATGCATATATGCCTAAGATATAATATTGTGAGACGGTTGTTATGTGATGGGATTATATCCCTTAACTTTGTTAGGTAAGAGATGAATCTTGTGGATCCTCTGACAAAGCCACTAAGCAAGAAACTAGTGAGCAATACATCGAGGGGGATGGGACTACTGTCTATTACAAAAATCAATAGTAATGGTAACCCAGCCTATATGAATGGTAATCCCAAGAAGTAGGTTCATTAGGGTAACAACAAGTCATTAGTTGATTGGTTGATGCACTATCCATTTTATACATATTTGAGTTCATCTCTATGATGTAGGATATTGTAATTCTATAGTGCTATAGGTTGAGTTATATACTCTTAATGTCTTCTATAGTCCTATTGGGTGATGTATTTAACTGTAGAACACATTTGATGGAAACACCTATATGAGTGTAAAGGTGGGGTCGCCTCTTATGAAAACAAGGTAGGTTTCTAGAGCGCTCATGAATTTCAGGTATAACGCAAGGCCAAAATGTGCCAAATCGCATTGAACAGCTTCAATTAAAGTTTGTAGTGCAAATAATATGATTATTGATTCCTAATAAGGAATAAGGATCATAGAATTTTTTTTTTCCATCGAATTCCTATGAATCAAGTCCTATTTACTCTAGCTATACATTAGTTTATAGTCCAAAAGACACATGTGTTAACGCGCTGCACTCTTATATTCCTTACTCATTTTTTTTTTAATTTTTGACTTTGTAATATGTGGGGGATTGTAGTATTTTTAAATAAATATTGAATATTTCAAAGTCAAAATTATATTTTCCATGATTTTTTATTGTTGGTTGAGTCAATATTTTTAGTTAACTAAATAATAAATACTATTTGATTGAGTCAAATAGTTTTCAACAGTCAATTTGTTCCTTCTGTTTGTTTTAAGTCAACTTGACCTATTCATATGGGATTTGATTTGCTTGTTGAGTAAATTGTGTGAGATGACCGTTGCTTATTTGAGCCTATAAATAGGAATCAATTCTTCTCAGCCGGATCACAAAAAAAAAAGTATCACAACATATTATTTCTTTCACAACATCCGAAACAGTTTGCTCTTATTAATTTCAAGTTGCTTTCTTTTGTTTATAATGCACATACATTATACTACTTAAAATGTTGTCCACTTTATATATATATATGAGTCCCCATCCATAGCAACCGGTTACTACAGACATTATTCCAACAACCACATCTTACACCATCCATCATGATATCCAAAGGTTGGGATTAAAGTGGACTTAGACCCTGTAGGCAAATTCTTTCTAGCGGCCCAAGAAATTACAAATGTGCCCTCCATTCAACTTCATCACTGTCGCTAGAGGCTCTAGCGGCAGGTTGGTTATATGACTTTCATTATTGAGCTCTGAAAATTGGTCAAATGGAGAAAACCCCATTAACGGTTGCAAGACCAACCTGGGATTTAGGCTCCAAAACCCATTTAACAATCTCAACTTTTTCCTCTCCAAATTACTTCTTAATCCAAGAAACCCCATAAAATCTTCGAGCAAAAATTGAAAAAGATGGTGATAAAAGCTCAATTTCTTGACCATTATTAGTCCCAATTTTCCTAGAGCTCTTGGCCCTTCTCTTATACTCCACAACAACTATCATAGTTATATTTGCCATTGTTGATTCTTAATTTTCTCTCTTTTAACTGAAACCCTCTATTTGAATGAATAATATGGATGTTAATGTGGAAGTATTTAGTTTATAGGGGAAAAAGTTTGATACAAATTTGGATAAGGTTACCACATGCTAAGCGATACTTTCTGCGCATGGTATCAATAATAACTTACCGCTAGAGCTCAATAATGAAAGTCACACAAGTTCTCTATAAATAAGATATAACCAAACTACTGCTAGAGCCTCTAGCAGCAGTGATGAAGTTGAATGGAGGGCACATTTATAATTTCTTACACCGCTCATTTGCCTATCGCTAGAAAGAGTAACGGCAGGGTCAAAGTTCACTTTAATCTCAACCTTTGGATATCAGAATGGACGGTGTAAGATGTGATTGCTGGAATAGGGTCTATAGCAACCGGTTGCTATGGATGGGGATCCTATATATATATATACACATACACACACACACACAAGCCATCGTAGCAAAATCAAAAACTAACTACGGCAGAACCATCCATATTTATAAATATATATATATATATTACATATATATATATATATATATATATATATACGGTTAATTTGGTAATTGGGTAAAGGAATAATTGAAGTTGTGTTCATTCAACTATTTTGAGTGCTGATTAGTTGGGTGAAGAGCCATTGAATTCTAGATTAGTATTTTATCAATGACCTTAGTACCAGAAAAATTCTCCGAAGGATGAAATTTTTACTTAAGAACAGTGTACCACACGCCTCTGCACAACATAATTTATTATAAATCGATAAGTCTAACTTCTACCTTTCTTTATTGTATAGTTGAGTCTTGTATTTTTATTTGTATTTTTCAATATATATGATGTTTAATTGGGCCTTTGGGGTGAATGTCCACCGTTTTAGCAGAAGTTGCGTTGACCACCACATGCCGCCTAAGTGCTAGTTGGAAGGATCCCTGACTACTTTTATTTATAAATAAAACATTAATATTTGCGAACAAACTTGCACATAATTTTTTTTTAATATCTTTCTTTTCAACTTTGAATGTTTAAGATTAAATTTTATAAGTGAATTTATGTCCAGTCTTATCTTTGCAAATCTTAATATGCATAAAAAAAATTTAAAAAAAAAAACAAAATTAAATACGACTCAATTTTGAGATTCTAAATTAGAGCACGGTGCAATTGATCAACATAATCACCAACGCTTCTCTCTGCATTAATTAAGATCATTATCTAAACAATTCCCAAAACATGTTCGATCAATTTCATTGGCTTAATTCAGCTCATACATTTCAATAAATCTAGTTCATATATCTTTAATTACCAAGAACAAATTAATATATAATAGTTAGTGAGGCTGGCTTCTCCTCAAACCAATATAAGCCAAAACCCTATAACCAACCAACATTAAAGTCAAAGCAGCCACATCCCAAACCACATTACCAATTCCCAGAAATTTTATGGCAGGAAAATCTACCACCCTGCAGTGAATCCCTATCGCACACTCGTAAATCTCATTTTCCGAGTACTGAACTACCACTAATAGTTTGTAGCAATAGTGACTAAATGACATGTACTTCAACCAAGCTATAAACAACGGTATCTGCTGAATGTAGTATCCGCCGACGAGTAAAAATACAAGCATGATCACGGAAGAGAAGGCCGTAGCTTGTTTCACGTCCATTAGAATGGCTCCGAGGGCTAACCCTAGTCCTTGAGAGACTAGCACATTGAAGAGTATTATTAAGAGGGTTAGTATAAAAGTGACTAGAGATGGCTTGAGGCCGCCCATCCAATATGTGATGGTTACAAAGATTGTTGGGAGGACAAGTTCCATTGGTAAATCGCCGGCCATTCGGGCAAAGTAATAGGAGGAGAGACGATACATGCTTGAGGACCGTTCTCTTATTAGCATTGGCCTTTCTTGAGGGAATGCAAAGATGGCGTTGAATAGTGGGAAGAAGCCCCAAAAGATCGAGAAAAAGAAGAGGAGTCCCACCTGATAAATATTCATCAAAAAAATAATTTTTTTTTAATTCCTATGCAAATCTTAGTATGCTTTAAAAATATACATATAACTCTAATTTTTTATAACGTCAACGCATGATAGAATTTCCTATTACAAGAAATGTAAGGATTTTGAGAGCAGTCTAATTAAGATTATACCTGATCTTGTATGTGAGATGTATCAGAATGCCACCATAAAAGGCCTGAAAGAATCGAAACAGACATGACTTGGAAAATTCGGAGGCCTGAATAGGATTCGTGTTTTCTTTCTCTTAGACCCCTTGTCAGCAACACCTTGAATTGCAACCACCAACTGGTAGTCCATTGATTATCAGAACCTGCATCATGCATCACTACTTTCAATACAAACTATATTGATGAAGCTCGATCGGCATTAAGTTAATTAATTTATCACAAGATTGCATGCAAATGTGCACAACAGAAATCTTGTGATCTACTATGTATGTTCTATATAGTACCTTTTCTTTTCCTTGCCTATGATGCTGTAGTAATAATTAAAGGAATTTAGTTGAACTGGAAGGGCAGAGATTCTTATGACTTACTTCTTGCCGGTAATGGTCCTCCAACGGGATCTTTAAAAGTTCTATTGATCTCATCCCTTAACAATGGATATATGTTCTTTTTGTAAGATGATACTATTGACTTTTTGATTGAATTTTGATCATCATGATGGTCTGATGTGACATGAAACTCATGTGGCTCATTTTGATTTGTATCAGGAGCTACACCTGCATTTTTAATTTGAAGGAGTTTTTGAAGTTAAAATGCATTCAACTATAATATTGAGAGGGAGAAAAAGAAAAAAAAAGAACAAGAAATAAATAAGAGATCATATATATATATATATATATATATATATATATTAGGACTTTTAAATGCTAGGATTTTTCTATTTTTTTACCCATATATTAAGATTTGGTTAGGGCACAATGTAAAAGTTTTTTTTTTCCTCCCAAATCTTTTTTAGTTTTTTAATACGGGAAAACAAAACATCAAAAAATTGTCTTACGAGGGACTTATCGATCTCTGGGTAAAGGCAATATATCTGAAACTACTCACAAGTACGAAAGGAACAAAGTAGCCAAAACATGTGGAGCACTATACTTATCATTATATATACCTTTAGGGGCCAGCCCGAAAGGGGAAAAAATATGAGAGCTAGGTAGTAAAAAAGAAAAAAAATTCCACCTAAAGGTTACCTATTTGAGACTCGCTTTTTACCTGATGAGTCACCCATTCAAAGCACAAGCTTTAGAAGCACAATCATATCTAACTCTTCATTCTCATAATTAACAAAAGAAGAAAATGATCACATAGATCTCGATCACTTGAATGGTGGACCTACCAACGGCTGGACCACTAAATATAGTTCAGTTTCTATTCAAAATTCAGTAAGTCTAGGGGGACATGGAAAAAGGGACATGGAAATTGGACATTTCCAATTTCCCTTGGTTTTTTTTTATTTTTTATTTTTGGGTTTAGTCCAAATATATTTATACTATGGATTTAAAAAAAAAATTAAAAAAAAACATCAAAAATTAGGTCCAATTTGGATATATATCAAAAAAATGATTGTATGGGCCCATACAATCATTTTTTTGATATATATCCAAATTGGACCTAATTTTTGATGTTTTTTTTTAAATTTTTTTTTAAAATCCATAGTATAAATATATTTGGACTAAACCCAAAAATAAAAAATAAAAAAAAACCAAGGGAAATTGGAAATGTCCAATTTCCATGGCCCTTTTCCATGTCCGCGTAGGAGGACTCAAAAAATTTCACAAGGATCACTATGTTTCTGTCTAGTTTTTTTTTTGTTTTTGTTTAATGGACCTCAGTGCATATATATTGGGAAACTAATAAATAATAATAACATCTTTTCACAGACACATCGCACCTATTTAAAGTATATAAAAAAAATTAAGACTAAAATGTAAAATTGTTCAATGTATTTGGTCGTACTTGTGTGATGTTTTTTCCTTAAATTCAACTATTTAGCAAATGCCTCTCTCAAGATATAATTGTTAGAGTAAAAATGTTTGTTTTTAAAGATATAACTAGTAGTACAAAATTTATCCAAATTGAATAGTTTTGCTAATCTCGAGGAAAGATTTTGGCTAATACCTAAATTCAAAAACAAAAACGTCAAGTAAACAAATAACAAAAATAATAGAACAGTTTTGCATCTTAGTCACCAAAAAAAATGTTTAGTAAGTTGTTAATAATGCTAGCTAGGATGTATTAACATGATGAACATAAACAATTAAAGTTAAATAATAAACTACTTGAAGCAATTCCATACCGTTAGCAAGATCAAGCAGAAAATCAGCCGGGTTCACAAAATTAAAACCTGGAACAAAACCAATGGAGCCAAAATACTCCATCACTTGACCAGCACTCCCACAATAAATCGGACTCCCCTCCGACAAAACCACCACCTTATCAAACAACCTATACAACCTACTTGAAGGTTGATGGATTGTAGTAATCACAGTTCTCCCTCCTCTTGCTAGCCCTCTCAACGTCACCACAATCCGTTGAGCCGTGGTCGAGTCAAGGCCGGAAGTAGGCTCATCCAGCAACAACAAGCTAGGGTTCACTAGCATTTCTTGCCCTATACTCACCCTTTTTCTCTCTCCACCGGACACGCCCCGGATGAGCGGACCACCAACTAGGCTGTTCCGGCATCTAGTTAATCCGAGCTCCATTATAACTAATTCGGCCTGCTCGATTTTCTCTTCTTTGGTGAGCTTTTTTGGTAGCCTTAATAGAGCGGCATAAGTTAGGGTTTCGAGCACGGTTAGGTGAGCGTACAATATGTCGTCTTGTGTAACGAAACCGGTTTTACGTCGCATGGAGCTAGAAAAGGGATGTCCGTTGTATGTTATGGTGCCGGAGATTTTTCCGGGTAATCTTCCGGCAAGGGCGGTTAGTAAGGTGGTCTTGCCGCTACCGGATGGACCGAGCATTGCTAGTAGTTCTCCAGGTTTAACAATACCACTTACTCCATTGAGTAAAGTTCTAGTTGGTTTGGGTTCAGAAGAAGAAGAAAAGCAGTTGCTTTCGGTGGCTCCTAGTTTAATACTGTATCCAACATCTTTAAACTGCAATATTTCATAAAAAGATATATATATATATATATATATAGATATATCAGTGTCCAAATAAATATTTATATATGTATCTTAACATTTGATGAATACTGTTAATATCCCTCAATTTAATTAATAGAACTGTATAAATATTTTTTCTTATGTTCTTTTTTCCTTAGAATTAGAAAATCAACACTTTTTTGATGTTCCTTTTTCTTGATTCAGATTTTTTTTTTAAATTTTGTTTATCTTTTATTTACATTATCAAGAATTAACAAAACCTTGAAGGTTAATTAATTAGTGTTTAAATGGTAAAATTCTAGCATACCTTTAATGTAACTGGGCGTAGTGACTCACGTAGAACCGAAAACCTAACAGGGGGGGTTGCTGGTGGTTGGTTAGGCATTTGTTCATCCAAACACGGCCCAACGTTACATGACGTTGAACTGGCCGGTGGCTCCGCATGAACTGAGATGTTGTCGGGCTTGTTACTGACTGGAATAATGTTGTTAGCCGGACCGCGAGGGGTGCTTGTCTCATGCTCAAGGGGCAACATTTCAAATAGGGTTGATGATCAAAGCGAAGCAAACTAAAAGAAAAATAATGGAAGGAGATCTAGAAAGATTGAATAAAACAAGGTAGCTTCGATCAGCTAAGAGGAAGATGAGAAAGAGTGAGGAGAAATTAAAATGATAGCAAAGAAAGGGAAATTAAGAGTTGAATGGGCTAGCTATAGGTTAGTTTGAGGGAAGAGATTTATGGTTCACATGCAGAGACAAGTGATTGTGAACTTTATAGTGAAGGGAGCACGGGAAGATAATTGTGCGACTCATAATATAGCCTACCCCTAGCTCTCCCCATCTACTTTACTCTATAAAGTTTTGGATGATGTATTAGTGTACTGTGGTCTATGGTGAGGTCCTTTCAACTTTTTGTGTTAATACATTAAAGATGTAGCTAGTATATAATATAATTGACACTATTAGATTTCGAGATATATATATATATGTATGGAGTCGTCATAATTTTTACAATAAATTTGTTATGTTTTCAATATTCTCTTTCACATTTGACAATTTCATTTACTAGAGAGTGATCATGTGTATAAGTGAAAATAAGAGTTTAACTAATCTAATAATTAAATTATTCTATGCAAAGTGAAAGTGGAGAGGTTACTTTCTCTTTCTTTTGCGGAAGAGATGAGTCGGGCCAAACTAGGCTACCGAGCGAGCTCATGTATTTGATGGAGATGATAACACATGAGTTAACGTACTAAATGAAAATAAAAGATATATATTGATGCGAAGATCGAGTGACATTAATCCATCCACTTAGCTAGCTAGCTAGCTAGGTGTTCGATTGAAATAAAACTCCAATATAATATTGTATTTTCATAATAATTAATTATTTATATATCTTCTTCTTAATTAATTAATTAAATTTCTCTTTCATTCATTAATCATGCAGGACAGAAGTGTGCGTGGTATCCTTTCTTTATGCCTATGGCCTATGGGGTGTCCAAGAAAAAGAAAGGAGGACTGGTTCCTAGCTCATGGCTTAATTTATATACATGTGTCAAGCGGTGATTGAATAAGAGAGATAGTGCCGCGCGCAGATTGTGTCGTGTTTCCTATTAAAGACTTTGTTGAAAGGTGGTGTCGCCATCATCCAAAGCCCCTGCATTTTTCTTCCTTTTTTTGATTTGTGGGGATCATATATCTCCTCCGTTCGCTAGCTAGCAGTTGCTTAATTTGCTTCTCTACTTACTTACACTGTTCAATCTTTTTTCACATAGGCTTATTACTCGAAAGGAATTTTTTAAGGACACGTATTAAATACACGGTTTAAGAAAATATTTTTTTGAACTGTAAATATATTCTCTTGAACTTGGTGTAAATGCAGAAATTAAGGGAATATGCATACAGTTCAAGAGAATATTCTCTTGAAATGTGTGCTTAGCATGTGCCTTTAGGGCACATGTTAAGAGGACCCTACTCAAAAAAATTAGGCATAAAGTTCGTTTGAGAAAGAAAAAAAAACTACATATATAATTTAATTTCCCACTAAGCTATTGGGATTAAAATGAAATTATATAGGTTTGTAAAAAAAAATTAAAATAAAAAACAAATAAATGTGTCATTATTGTTTTGCTTAATACTATAATCTTAGGATTTCCTCAAGAAGCAATTTTCTCGACTTTTAGAGACACTATAAGTTAATTATTAGGATCACCTGCGGTCTAATATATATCATCGCCATTTGGGCGGAGTGGCGGGGGATGACCAAATTTTATTGATGGAGTAGAAAGAAAAAATTGTTGTTAAGATAAAACTCAAAATATATGCAGTGTTAGTGTTTCGTAAATAAATAATTTAATAGAAATTAGATGCAGTTTTGTAGGTCATTGAACACTTTATGCCTAATTTTATTTAATTATAAATACTTTAAACTGACAATATCGTGCCACCAAATGTACGCCCAATATTCCTTAACTGAAGGCAGAACTAGAAAAATAAAATTGTTCAAAATAAATAAATATATTAATAGCTCAAATTGGAAAAAGGAACAACGTTGGGAATTTTCTCTTTTCTCATTCAGTATGTCTAGGCGGACCGGCCAATTGGACCGAAAAATTGGACCGGTCCCCTAGTTTACCCATGTTCCCTTGTTTTTTTTTTAATTTTTTTTTTTGGTATATATCCAAACATATTTATACTATGGATTTATAAAAAAAAAAATAAAAAAAACAAAAAAAATTAGGTGTAATTTGGATATATATCAAAAAAATGGTTGTATGGGCCCATACAACCATTTTTTTGATATATATCCAAATTACACCTAATTTTTTTTGTTTTTTTTATTTTTTTTTTTATAAATCCATAGTATAAATATGTTTGGATATATACCAAAAAAAAAAATTAAAAAAAAAACAAGGGAACATGGAAATGTCCAATTTCCATGTCCAAAAAACATGTTCATGTAGAAGCACTCTTTCTCATTTAGTCATACATGGGAAGCATGCGTTCTCAATTATTTGTACACTACCCTTTAAAATAGAAAAGTAACTAAAGTTTAAAAATAATATGAAATGGATTAATTTAAAACTGTGATGACGCATAAAGCATATATAGTGATAAGAACTAAATAAAGAAAGTTGGAAAGATTATCTTTGTCCATAACTTTATACTAGAGTGATTAATTTGACCCTATATATCTTGAACTTTCCATTATAATGTGCCAAGTTTCACTCTTTTTTTGCAAGCTTTTGATTCCTTTTTTATATTCAATTCAGTAAATGATGAAACACTTATATGTTGTCGTCTCTGACCTTGGATTTTATTTTTTATTTTTTACTTTCTTAATTTTCTAATTGTTCAAGTTTTTTAGTATTTTA
Organism: Aralia elata; assembly: GCA_034770075.1. Classification (NCBI taxonomy): domain Eukaryota; kingdom Viridiplantae; phylum Streptophyta; class Magnoliopsida; order Apiales; family Araliaceae; genus Aralia; species Aralia elata. The sequence continues at coordinate 86,122,707 of CM068387.1, read as the reverse complement.
CCACCGTTCCGAAATATAAGATTGTTGTTGACTTTTTGAAGTTAACTCAAGACATTTTTAAATTTAAAATTGACATATATTCCTTTTCATAAGTCAATACAATGATGAATATATATATTGTAAACTATCTAAAAAATACCACTCATCGTAAGATTTATTAGTTTATAACTTTTATTGAATCGTCTCAATTTCGAGTTTGAAATGTCTCAAATTAACTTTCAAAAATTAACAATATATGATCTTATAATTTAAAGCGGAATGAGTATTTATTTTTGGGTCAACTTGATGCATTTGGCTCAGTGGGATTCTCTAATAATTATATAATGAAACTATTATTAGTTTAAGAGATGTTATAAAGTATTATTTCGAATTCTTTCTTGTAGGAAAAGAAAAGATCAAATTATTATGATTAGAAAATTAGAATAAATTAAAGATTGTTCGATATATGCCAATAGAGCAATAAATCATGCACCAACATTTTGTCATGAACCAACATATGGGATGTTATTTGGAATAATTATGACTACCAAAATAAAAATGGTTCAACGGTCTGCTTTTAAGAATCCTTCGTCTTAAATTAGATCATACCTTTAATTTGGTTCTTTTATTCCATAAATACCATAAAATATTGTTTTATTAAGGTGGAGATTAATTAAACTACTATTAAGTTACACTCAGGTAATTCTTTATGGGTCGGCAAAAATATGTTGATAAAGGACACTTAGCGCACTGGACTGGATTATGCTATAATATGTTCCCCGTCCTTCTTTTCTTTTCCTTTTCTGTATATGTGTCTTCCAGAAGGAATATCAACCAGGGGCACTGTCATAATCTATGCTCAATAAGTCCTAAACAATTATGTATTAATTAATTATTTAATTAAATTTGTGACTAGGATATTCTTATTGAATCACCTACCAAATCCCAAATTCATCAGGATTGAATGTCCCAAAAAGTAATTGTGTTAGGATCATTTAATTTGCACCGAAATTAAGAAAAAGAAACACAAATTAAATTAAGGATCAATTAATAGGAAAGTATTCCATGCAACTTGATATTCCCCAATTTGGGAATGAGGTTAATCCAAAAGGTTAAAGATCAAAATTAATGAGAGTCAATTTTGAAAAGGGGTAGCATAATAGGTAATGTATGGATGATCTTTTATTTTATTACATGATCGATCGGTACAATTTTCTTCACAGAGGAGGAGGAGGAGGAGGCAAATTTGGAGAAGTTAATTGAATATTCTAAGACAGTGAATGAATGAATGAAGCGTGCAAGAAAGTGGTTTGTATGGAAATATGAATGGAAATTAAACATGCAGGGAATTGGGCGCATTGAACTAATATGGTAGTATGATCCAACTCTTTGTTTGTTTGTTTGTATGTGATCAGACATTTGTATATGGCTGTTTAACGATGTTCCCCACTAATTATTCCTCTACAATTGATACTTTGTATTAGCATTCCTTTCATTACTCTTATTTATGCATTTAGCAACATAAATATTATATTTAATGATAAAATAAAATTTGTCACAAATAATTAACGACATAATAAAATTCATTATAAATAATTCTGTCGCTAAAACTAATATTTGTATCACAAAATGTGTACTAGAAAAAAAATTGAAAGATAATTATAATGGAAGGAATATTAATCCTAATATTAGGTAGGTTCATTAATTTTCTAAATTTATTTCAGTGGCCATTTGGATTCAGACAATATCTTTTAATTGTCACATCCATCATTTTTGTTTGAGAACTAATGGTAGCTAGCTTGATTCTGATCGAATACCATATACTTGCTTAGATTTATTTATTTATTTATTTTTATTTTTTGCTAAATTATATAGTATTTGTTTAGATTGGTTGATTTTTTCATACCTACATTAGGGAGATGGGGGCTGCCAGCCTGCAGTTTAACTAAGCTTGTTAACATAAAACATTTCATGATGAGATTCATGTTGAAAGATCATAACGAAGATTAATCACACTCTTATAGCTGTATAGGAGGGAAAGAGTATTTTCGCATTAAAATTCTAATATATATGTTTAGAATTTAATTTAACTCAAAAAAAATTAAGTAATTAATTCTCTATTTTATTTTTTAAAATTTTTTTTATCACTTGTGCATCATATATATATATATATATATATATATATATATATATATATATATCCGGGCAGTTTAACCTTTACCTAGGTTGGCATGTATATGTTATCCATGATTTTTATTAATTATGTAAAGGTGATGTTATGATCCTGAAAAGGTGTCATGGGAATCTTTAGTATGAAAATGAAATTAATCAGAGATGTCAACCACAGCCAACCAATGTAGTAGAAGTATTTCATACGAAGATAACAATTGAATCTACGAAATGTGAGGTTTGCCGACACATCACAACTAATTAATCTCTCTTCATTAAATGAAGTTGAGCGAGGACAAGTGAAAGGTAAATTACATATACTAGATGGCGGGATACACCCGTGGCGTGTAACGCGTGTGTAATTTATGTTTTGCGTATAATTAATTTTAAAATAAAAATAAAAATTAAGGATAAAATAATAATTTTATTAAAATTGTAGGATAAAATATGTAAACTTTTAAACTTAAAAATTAATTTTTTTTTAGAAAAAATAGGCAAATTAAAGAGACCAAGAGGGGTGTCCTGTCACGGCCGTATAATTAAATTTGCAGCCCGTGCGGCGCCCCGAGGCCTGCCCGGAAAGGCATACGCACGACCCCAGGAGGCTCGAAGTTGGTATATAACTCCTCAGGCAACCACCATTAATTATAACACATACATGCATAAGATAACCGGAAGCACCCATAGTTGCACATAATATAACGCGCCATTAATTTCATATACAAGCAACAATCGGCGCCACAAGAATTTTAGGCTTATTGCATGCATTGAAAATCCTGTCCGTAATAGCCGGATTTTTATATAGATATATTCCCAAGCATGCATAAAATTAGTAAGAATAATGTTAGAGACACAAACTATTTTACAAACATTTTACAAACTGGCTGATGTGGCACTGTTGTATTGGTGATAATTAAAAAAATACCTCCCCACTACAACACTATTACCAATACAACGGTGTCACATCAGTAAATTTATAAAATATTTATAAAATAATTTGTGTCTCTAGCATTATTCAAATTAGTAAACGTGTAACTATCGTAGTACATAACAACAATAGTTGAATTCGCCTAGCGGAAAACCCCATGAAAATTAAAGCTTATAACTATCGTAGTACATAACAACAATAGTTGAATTCGCCTAGCGGAAAACCCCATGAAAATTAAAGCTTATAAAAAGAATTAATAATGTCCTGTCCTGCGGAAAATTAAGTCGATCATATATCCGAGACACACGTGTATAGCAATTTTTCATTTTGGGTGCTGCTAGTGTTTAGGTGGCAAAGTAAGGGTCTCACAATTTAAAAGGCACACCATCTTTTTGACTAACTCAATTTAAAAGGCACACCATCTTTTTGACTAATCTTAATATGTATATGAATATTTATATTGTTGACTTTTCTATCCAACATAAAATAAAAAATAAATAAATAAAGGAAAGAAAAAAAAAGTGGTGGTCATTATCATACCTAACACATACGTGGTCAGTAGACTAAGCTGCGGTTTTCCTCAATCGACAAAATTAAATGGTACTTGCATCCTTTATTTTTTTTATGGGATAGCTAGCTACCGCCTGCCGATGATTTTTTCAGCAGAAGAAGAAAAGGTTAGACAGTGTGAATTTGGATTGACCAAGTGGATCATGCATGCATTATTGGTACATAAAGTAAGTAAAACATTTTAAATTCTTGGTTCTACAAAATCATAGGACAACTCACCTTTATATTAATTTAATGTCGTTCCACTAAGATTTATTCATTCTGTTCAAAATTAAGAGTCATATATGTATACACACACACACATATATATATATATATAGCACTTCGGTCGACTTTATATATGGAAATGGGGCAACATGCAGTGCATATAAACTCCGGCTATTCCTTTTTACTTGATGTTTAGAATTAAACACATAAATTAACGAATGTTGGTAATTCTAATTTAACTATAGATTAAGAGGAACAAAAAGAATTTCTCCAAAATGACATTTAAAATGGAATATATAAAGAAAGTACTAATTGCCCATTTTTCCTGTACAAATCATAGATATATCAAAAGAAACAAAAAGAAATTGATCTATATTTTTACTTTTGTGTAGCGGAAGGAGTATTAATATTAAAGCAGCCTAGTCAACATTTTACGTATGTAGCTTATAGTCTAAAAATTCTATTCTCAAAATTTCCATTTTTTTGTCTTATATATATAGAGCCCAATGGATATGAAGCTAACCCACCTCTGTAATGGAGAGACTTGCAAAAATGAAAGATTAATTAATGAAGTTATGAGAATACTCCTTAAGAATATATATATATATATATACACACACACACAACACATGCATATAGTACTATAAGCTAAACGCAATTAAGTTAGGCAGCATTGCACTATCCACAGTGAAAGTTAAGGCACTTCCATATGCATGCAATGCAAGACTCGTGCACTCAAAACTAAACTTGAATGAATGAATGATTGATTTAAAAACTTCAGATTTGCAGAATCTTCAGAAAAGAAGTGAAATAATATATACGCACTCCTGCAGCTCCAAAAACAGTTTCATTTTACTGGGATATATAATTCGTCTCTCAAATCGATCGAACACTTTGAAAAAGTATATGTAGTATATATTATGATTGTGTTAGAATTATAAAATAGGCTCAAATTTAAATATAGAAAAATAAAACAGAAAAAACTTTTTTTTTTAATTAAAAAAATGACGAATTGTTAGAATATATATCTTATCCCATATATATGTAATCCTTTGGGAAAAAAAATTATGTCTAGTATATAATAAGTTGGACCAACTCTTCTTAGAACCAATTGATTTTGAATTAGAGAGTTTGATATCTTTAAATAGTAGACTTGGGCCAATTTTACAAATTTAACAAGGTATCAGTGCATGCTATGATTGGGGTCTAATTAAACACGCTCTTCTTAGCCTATAGTTTTACCCATTTTTCTTCTAGACTTGTCTTATGACTATTCTTCCGGGTTTACTTATTTTGTGTGAGTCTCTCCTTCTACGTGCAACTCTCAATACATCACATCACACGTGAGGTCTACGTACAACCTTAAATACACTGAGTTACATAGAAGTGAAGGGTATATATCTTGTTTCACATGTAATATCTTGAAAAAGTATATCTAGTATATTATGAATTGAACCGACTATTCTCATAGATAATTAATTTTGATCGGTTAAAGAAATTGATGTTTTTATATGTTGTACAGTCTGGAGCTCATTTCATAAAACTAAACTTTTTTTACGAAACAAATGAGCAACGCACATTGGGAGCCACCAATCCACGAAGATGGAGATAGACAGCTAGCTTTGATATAATAAAAGAATCAAAATAAGGAGCACAGCACAGCAGGAATACGTACGGACAAGTGGAAGTCTTATAGTAGCTGGAGATCCATAGAGAAAGTCCCAATTACTATATCTATCTTTATATGTATGTTGTTTTAGGAGTCACTGATTGATTGAACCTCACTACATCCCTAGAGCTGCAGGGATGGTATCTCCTTTTAACTACATATAGCATCCTGTGTGATTTCTATGGCCTTGAAAAGAAAGAAATATCTCTATAAAGAGAAGAGATTGGATAATGGATACATATAATATCTATAGTACGATTTAGGACATCGGATTCCATTTAAAAAGAACTCCCTCTGTCCGCAAAGAAAGTATCATCCTTTCATTTTCAATGGAAATTACAAGGATCGGATTAATGCTACTTTATTTTTCTTATCCTTTTCATTTTTTCCTGGTTTTTCAAGGAGTTCTGAATATATTTTTGAAAAATGAGTTGCATTCCTACGTCTTCATAGTATTAGCACGTACGTCCTATACTAACATAACAATGACTTGTATTTATTATATATACTCTTTTCACAAAAATAATTTATGTAGTTGTGATATATAGCAATAATTATATTGACAAACCGAAGTAAATTTTGTTATTTTATATATTATTAATAATATATAAAAAGGAGAACTGCTTGTGGAACTTCTTCTTCTTTTTTGAGTATTAAATGGAACTCTTTTTTGGAACAAAATAATTATTATCTTCATTTCAAAAGTAAAAAAATTCTCTTTAGTCTATGTCAAAATTAGATATATATTTTTAATTATAAATTATAAAATTACATGAAATTGCTAGTGTATATTAATTAATGTCATTCCATTCCACCCCAACTACATTCATAACTCATATTATGAATATATTTGAAAAAATAAGATTTTATTCTTAAAAGTTGTCATGGAAATGTATGTATACTCGGGAGTCGGGACGGAAGGAGTTCAAGTGTGCATCTAAGCGTTGGGTACGGGACTAGAAAATTGGATTAACTGGTCTTCTTTAGTCGGATTAAATTGGGTCCATTTGGGCCTAGGTTTATTTCATCCAAACTTTCTAGCTAGGGTTGGAGCCAGCCCAATCCCTCAAATCGTGGACATATACGTATGCGAATCCAACCCAATCCGTCGATCAACAATTGGCCTGGGCAGAGATATTAACAGTTCTAAATAGAAGATGACTTTCGTTTCACTTATGCAGCATGCATCACCAAATAAATTTTATGAATACAGCTGCTACTGAAAAATGAAATTTTCAGCATCATACAATTAAGTAATTTACTAATTTATACACATAAAAATTCTTAAGACCTTTAGGCCATTAGTTTGTCTAGCAAAAACTAGGTCCACACCAGTTGTATTATATTTATATAGGCATAATATAGATAAGTAACTGTACTTGAAGAAGGATATATTTATATTATATAGCTAGAATTTTATCCAGTGTTCCTCATCCCAGCAGCAATCCCATTTATAGTAATGAGCAATGCATCCCTAAGTTTGGCGTTGTCATCGTCCCGTCTCAGTCTCTTCAATATCTCCACCTGCAACATGTTCAATGGATTGAGAAAGGGAAGCCTGCTTTCAATCAGCTTCCTTAAGCTCCGGTTATTATCAGAAAGCTTCTCATGCCCAGTGACCACCAGCACATAGTTTTCCGTTGTCAATAGTTCCTTCCTTAACTCGGCACCAAGCCCACGCCTGCTCTCGGACACGAGGACTTCATCATAATGCTTGACTATGGGAATGTCTGCTTTCCCCAGAACCATTTCTATAAGGTCCACAGTAGATTGAAAGAAATGCCACTCTTTGTAGATTGCTCTTAATTCCTCGGTATGTCCCTTCTCACAAACACCCTTCAGACCTGATCCAACTCCAAGCCAAGCTGGAAGAACAAATCTTGTTTGTGTCCATGCAAATATCCATGGAATCGCACGAAGATGTCCTATCCCTACTGAACTCTTTCTTCTTGTGGGACGGCTTCCTATATTAAGGAAGCCAAGCTCGGCCTGTGGTGTGGCTTCCTGGAAGTAGGTAATAAATTCAGGGTTTTCGTACACTGTGCTCCGATAACTGTTGCAACTGATTTTTGAGATATCCTCCATGAGATTACGCCATTTTTCTTCTCTGGGTGGTTGTGGAGGCCGTAGTGTAGCAAGAAGCACTGCTGTGGTGTATATTTCTAGTTGTCGAACAGCAGTTTCAGATAATCCAAACTTAGCCTGCACCATTTCTCCCTGCTCAGTTGACCGAAGTGTACCCTATCCACTCGAGCAAAATTTCAACACAATTAATATCACTTTCAGCAGATCATAGTATATATATAATATGTACGTATATATGTATACATAAGTACGTTTTCAGGATGGTATCATTTCTTTCCTTTGGGATTACTACTACTACTACCTGACTTTAACTACTGGATGCACAAATAGAAACCAATTAAACTTCTCTCAGTGCAGTAACGTGACATAAAACTTAGCAGGAATATATATATATATATATATAAAATAATAATAATAATAAAAAAAAAACTAATGGGACATATTAATGAAATTGGATAAAAAAGTTGAAATCAAAATTCCATTTAAGCCAGAAAAGCAAAAAAAAAAACAATGGAAGTTCACAGCCATGAAACTAGATCTTATTCATGGAAGTTAATCGTTATTTCTTATTAATACACCACGCCCCATCAAATACAGATATGCCCCTATTCCTGGTTGGGAAATGGGGAAACCTAATTTTAAACACAATACTGAATAAACTGAACTACAAAATTTACAAAATGAACACTGATTGAAACATAGATGCTTGAAAGTAAATTCAACCTTCAATGAGTAACTTAATTGAAAACTCACCATTACAGAACCAGGTGGTTGAGATTGAATTGCAAGATGGGTGGGACCTCCACCGCGACCGATGCTCCCTCCACGTCCATGGAACAGAGTAACTTTAATACCATACTCATTGCATGCAGCAACAACATCCTCTTGAGCTTTGTAAAGTTCCCAAGCAGCAGTAAACCGCCCAGCATCTTTACCGGAATCAGAATATCCAACCATCACCTGCCAATGAAATCTGCATAAGCTCAAAAACTCACGAAGACTTCAATAAAGAAACAAACCCACTATATTTAGTACATAAGTACCTCTTGGTGCCCATTATGGTTCTTAGTTATGTGCTCCCGATACCAGTCAATTGATAATAATTTCCTGATCACTGAGCCAGCTCCTCTCAAGTCCTTCACAGTTTCAAAAAGAGGAACCACTCGCAGTCTTTTTCACCCAAAATAAAAGAAATAAATTCATCAGAATGTTATGCTACCTGTGCAATATGAATATGTAAGGGTGTGCCAGAACATGCAAAGGTTTAGGCAAATCTAAATTCAACATGCTGGCAACACAAAATGTTTTTCTTATATATCCCATTCTTTACAGGCTCTTTTATTTACCATTCCTGCTAGTCAGGCAACGTCACTTTTAAGAGTATGTTCTTATATTATAGCAAGGAGAACTACATAAACGAAGGCATAATTAGTTCAATAACTGACCAGCAAAAGAAGGCATACAGCATTAATGCTTTTGCGCCCAAGCACACAAAGCAATCCGTACTTTTTCATGACAACTTACGGCATTCATTAGTGAGGGTAGATAGGACCTTATATGCATGTTTGCTCTTTGTCATTCAATATAGAAAACACATTTAAATTATCTCCCTTGAAAAACTGAAATGGTTCTCATCGTCAATTTACCAAGTAAATATCCCACAAACAGAAAAAGACACTCATATCAAAAACTAGAAACCATATAAATGCATCCCATCCCCAGACCCTAAAACAATAGTTTCTCTATGTTAATATATACCATCTTGATGCCACCATAAAACTATAACAGAACACATCCAAAAAGCAGCAAGAGTTTAACATTTAGAAAATTGTAGTCTCATATGCAAACATAAAAACAAGGAGGTGTGTTCTTACGTCCCACTAAAACATGGCCTGCCTAGCTCACCAGCAATGGCAAGATGGGTATCTTTCTGCAAAAGCTCCACAGCAAGGACATCACTTGCCTGCCGATTAGCAAGTACAGACAAACAAAGTTACTAATTATGGAGTAAACAAAGGAAATCAGAAGGGTCAAGGAGCTGCAAAGGCGCAACATCAACTATGCAGGTTTTTACTCAGCAATATTCGATGCAACACTAGTAAGTTAACATACATGTGAGGCCATGGAAATCACATAAGCTCCGAGTGAATCTCTTCCTAACTCAACAGCAACACGAAATGTGTCCAGGACTTCTTTAACATCAGGAGCAACCTAAAAAGGCAAATTTGAAGAGATTAAAATAGAAGGCTGAAAATAAGAAAAATAAAATTAAAGGACAAAAAAAACATGACAAATCTTTGAAACTAGACACATGACTACCGATCTTTGTGAGACCATCTGACCAGGGAATTACATCGAAAAGAGTGTAACATAATCTACCTCCGAAAACATAGAAAATTTAGCACTCTTCATAGATAACCAAGGTGGGATAACAATAATTGCTAGTAAGAAGATATGATCTTGCCTCTATAGTTGGAGGAATAAGTGGTCTCTTCCCTTTCAGCTCCCTTGCTAAAAATTCTAGTTTTTTTCCTTCATCCCACTCACTATATGTACCCATATCCAGATATTTAGTAATTGCATCAAGTGTCTCAGCATGTCTACCAGATTCCTGGTACAATACAAAGAACTTCAGACCAAATAACCTAATAACGTTACAATCTCCATTCCAGAAAAGAACAAACCTGACGTAAGTCAAGCTTCATTAAACCCATCCCAAAGGTAGAAACTCTTCTGATGAGGTCAGCAAGCCGACCATCAGCTAGAACCCCCGATCCACATGATTGCTGCAAACATTATAGTTCCTAGTCAGTAAATATCACAAGTCAAAAGGAAAGCCAACATAGTTTCCATCTACTCTTGAGGTGTAACAAGCGGGATGTGCAAAAGTGATTAAAATAGGAAATGAATACCAGAGAATCATAGCAGAGAAGAAGCGGTTCCAAAAGCTGACTTGAAGTCTCATAATAAGCACAAGGATCCTGCTCACAGGGAAGATCCTCAAGGAGAAGCTCCAGTCGCCTTCGTGTTTTCACAAGCTGAGCACACACGAAAAATATACAATTTTAAGATCTTCTCATATATAAAAATGCAAAATGAAATTGGCATCAGTAACAAATAAGCAGACGTTTAACAGAGCCGTTGGGTATCAGAAAGAACCCTTTGATGCAATTATAGTTTCAATTGAAGTTCTGTCCTCAGAGAAAGGTACACGGTCTATGGTTTCTCTCCTCAGGTGATGATTCTTCCTCTTCTATAATGCTTTCATCAAGAAATCACCTCCCATCATCATTCATTTGATCATGACAATTGATGCTTCCACGGTCTAAAACCTTTCTCAACTATTTTGCTCATACTACCTCGGTCACTATCTCAGCAGCCTTATATACACAGGAATTATAACAATATATATTCTAGAGAATTCTTCATACATTAAAACTGAATGATTACTAAAGCATACTGTGTAAGTGAACACATTAGAATATAGACATGGACTATGGCCTTTGATGCATATTTCTCGCGAGAAGGACTGTTTCCATAATCAAGTCCAAGGTAATGTTTCATTACCCCAGGCCAGCAACATGTGGGTTTATATAGAGCTTCAGTATTCATATAGCTATATTGCATATTTATCATCAATTCTATGCTCAATTAAAAAAAAAAAGCACCTTGTCTTTTACGTCCCCAAGAACAACTCTATAAGGAGCAATTCCAGGTCTCTGAGACAGGCTTGGTTCCAAAAGTTTCTGGAAGCTGGTCCTCCCTATCTGAGATTCAGCAAATAATTTTCTCTGAGCAAGTAGTTGACTAGAAGCAGAACGGGGTGTATAAGATGGCTGGACATTTTCAGAATTAGCGTTTCCGTTTCCAATTGTTTTGTCAAGATCTTTTCTTGAATCCTGGCATGAAGAAGCCTGACCATCCTGAAAATTGAAATTTAAGTTTTACATAAAGGTAAAGGTGGTCTGCGGATTCAGGATTAAAATAGGGAGTAAGAATCATCCAGCGAACTTCCAATATAAATACCTGCTTTCCAAAAACTACATTTGCCTGATGGTTCCAAGGCATGTACTCAGTCCCAGGAAGATCTAGATGAGGATAATGAGGATTCACGTCCTTGCATTCTACAAAAACATATATTTTCAACAAGTAATTGATTAGACTTCTTTGTTGGCGTATGCACAGAAAGCTAAATCAAGCAAACATCCAATCACTGAACAAGGAATCTGATAAATGGTTTGCTAAATCAAACATAATAAAAGCTAAAATGGTAAAAGAATTTATGTAGATAGCAAGGCCAATTTAACAGTAACAGGAAATAAATATAGCAATATTGCAATTATATAGCAGATGAAGAAATCATCATTTCTTGGAACACAACACTGTCAATTCCCATTATTGTTAGTGTTTGGTTAATTGGTGTTTTGAATGATAACAAAATGAGTATGGGCTATTATCTTGTGCAGTGTGCATGGTTCTTGTATTTGCTTTATTCTACTCGGTGCATGCATGGTCATAAGAACTATAGTAATATATGTGAATATAATATGGGCAATGCCATATTTGTCTAATGCATTTCTATATAAAATGTGCTCTCCCATAATGTTCTGATGCATGGAAATATAATATATGGCCTCCCATATCTATCTGATGGATGCAAATTGAATATGTGCTCACCTATATTATAATGTATTATCCCAGCTGTTTGAGGTATTTTCTTTATACTGATGGATTCAGTTGGTTTGTGCCAATTCAAGGAAGTTGGGTGTTTTCTAGTAAGTGGACGATGCTTTCCAGTAAGTGGATGATATTCTCTAGTAAGTGGACTTGACATTTGTATTAAAATCATTTATTAAAAGTATTTGATGACAGCCTTCTATGTCATGGTTCATTAGAAAGTAAATTCCCCCATACCTGATTTCTAAAGCTAGGAGAATAATAGTTCTCTGGTGATCCGTGTTTTATTCTTTGAGGAGTTCATGGGATCAGATTCGTTTATAGCCGTTGGAAGCTGCTCTATAAAATCATTCTCCTCTTGGCTATTCAATGATGACTAAGAAGAGCTCTAATCAGTGAGATATAGAAGTTCATTAGATATCTAAGTTTATCTTCCAGAAATCAACTGTATTGTTCTCATATTTTCTACTGGAAGAGTGATATTTTGTAATCAAAATCATTGTTCAAAGTGTAAGCCGTGTGTGGCTTGTTCTATCTAGTTGTTGATAGGTTGTGTTCTTAGATAGCTTTCAAGGTTGCTGTGGAGCAAGGGTCTCAGTAGTGAGAAGGAATGCAGTAGTGCATTGGGACAGGAGTGTCCATCACAAAGGAAAGCTATAAGAACAGGGAAGTTATCTTGTACTGTATTGAATCAAAGTTTAATAAAGAGAGTCTCCAATACCAATTGGTATTGGACGTGGAGTAGGCCTCTAGATTAGAGTTTAAGGGGCCGAACCACGTAAAAATCATTGTGTTTATGGTTTGCTTATTTATGTTACTGATCCTTGAAGCTTAAATACTGTTTATAAGATATCTGCATAATATCCAGTTGCTGGGTCTAGTTTTGTTCTAACTCAGACACCAATTCAGACAGTGTATAACTGTCTGTTCATCCCCTCACGAAGAACATATACTAATTCAGACACTAATTCAGACAGGGTAGCACTGTCTGAATTTCCTGCAGAAAGTAATTTTGAAAATTTATCAATTGGTCATTAAGTTTCAATCTCACCTATTCACCCCCCCTCTAGGTGTGCTTATCTACTGAATTACATTTGGTATCAGAGATTGGCTCTACTAACATTGATCTTTGCAGATCATAGGGAAAGATCCTATGGCACACCTGAGCCATCAAGAAGGTCAGTCCACAAGCAGGCCACCTTTACTACTCGGAAGTGAGAATTTCAACTTCTGGAAGTTCAGAATGATGATCTATATGAAACGAGATCCATGGGAATGGTGGGTCGTTGAAAATGGCCCTGTCATTCCAAGACACGATGATGGCCGACCCAAGACACTTATGGAAATGGATGCAAACGAGTCCTATATGGTATCTTATGACTCCAAGGCCATGAATACACTGCTGAGTGGCATGATTCAGTCAGAAATAGATAAAGTTTCAGCCTGTTCAACTGCTAAAGAAATATGGGACACAATCATCTTGAGTCACGAAGGTTCTACTAAAGTAAAGGAGGTGAAGCTGAGCATGTTAATGCATGAATATGAACTGTTCAAATTGGAGAAAAATGAATCAATCAAAGAGGCCCAGGGAAGGTTCCTCACATTAATGAACTCTCTAAGTATGCTCGGACGAAAGATCGATCAAAAGGAAATCAACCGAAAAATTCTTAGAGTCATGCCCAAGCGATTTGCTCCAAAGGTTACTACACTTCAAGACTCAACTTCAATCAGTACAATGGAAACTCTCACACTGTTCGGAGAACTTGAAGAGTTTGAAAACCAACTGAAATTGTATGATGAAGAAGATGAGGCACCTAAGAAGAGAACTCTGGCATTGCAAGCTGAAAGTTGCATGGAGAGTGACGACGAAGATTCAGATGAAGAAATAGCCTTGATGACCAGAAAATTGAGGGAGCTGATCCGAAAGAAGAATCAATCGAAATTTCCAGGAAAATTCTTCAACAACAGGAAAGACTTCAAGCAAAAGCCACAAGAGGAAAACTGTTTCGAATGTGGAAGGCCGGGTCACTTCAAGAGAAATTGTTTTCAGTTAAAAAGGAAGAACAAAACAAACAATCCAAAAGGAAAAGCACTAATGACATGGAGCGATGAAGAATCAAATCATGAAGATCAAGATGATGAAATCGCTCAACTTTGCTTCACTGGATTAAGCAATGAAGAAACATCCGAGGTAAGCCCCGAACTTGGTGAAATTACTGTTTCAGATTATCTTGTTTTAAAAAATGAAAACATTCGCATAAAAGAGAAAAATACTCACTTAAAAATTTGGATAAACGATTTAATGAAAGAAGTTGAAACCCTTATTGAAGAAAAGCAAGAAATTGTTAAGGATTGCACGACAAGTGAAACTTCTAAGTTGAACGCTAGAATAAGTTATTTGGATAATTACAATAAGATTTTGTATAATCGTGCTAATAAAATGAATGAGGAAAACAATCGTCTTAAAAAGGAAAATGATGTCCTAAAAGAGAATTTGAAAATGAGAGATGCATGTATAGACGCTTTTAATGATGGAAGTGTGGTAAAAATACCAAGTAGTTATGAGGAAGAAATAGTTTCATTAAAAAGAGATTTGGCAAAATTCGTACAAGGAGAAGAAAATTTGAATATCATGTTGGGTGCTCAAAGGTCTAGTATTGATAAACAAGGAATTGGTTTTAATCCTGTTAAGAATATCAAGAGCACTATGAATAAAATTAGAGTTATCAATAACAAACCAAGGAATAAACCTCTCTACTGCTCTCCTTTTATTACTTGCAATAAGTGTGGGCTTAAAGGACACTTTAACACTAATTGCAAAACAAAAATGAAACAAGTTTGGGTAAAGAAAGGAGAATTGATTAATACTAACAAATTCGGACCCAAACAGTTTTGGGTACCAAGACAATGAGCTACTATATTGTTTTGCAGGTATGTTTAAAAGCTAAAGTACCATCACATAAATGGGTACTAGACAGTGGGTGCTCTAGACACATGACAGGTGATAAAACAAAATTTACTTCACTTGATACAAAGAAAGGTGGGTCAGTTACTTTTGGAGATGATACCACATGCCAAATCATCGGTAAAGGTAAAATTGGTAATGGTAAAATCTCTATCGATAATGGTCATCATGGTTGAAGGCTTAAAATATAATCTCATTAGTGTAAGTCAGCTTATGGATAGTGGTCATAAAGTAATCTTTGATAAAGATAAATGTGCAATTATTCATGCTTCTCAAAATGTGCCCCTAATAGCCAACAGGGAAGGAAACATTTATACAATTAATTTTGAGAATCAAAATCAAGATATCTGTTTAGCTGCAGTTCAAGATCAAACTATATTGTGGCATAGAAGATTAGGGCATGTGCATATGGAACTGATTAACAAGTTAGCCGCTAAGAACCTTGTTAAAGGCCTACCAAAGCTGAAGTATGAAAAGACAGGTATATGCAATGCTTGTCAATTAGGTAAACAAGCAAGAAACTCTTTTTCAAACAAAAATCAGGTATCAACTTCTTTACCGCTTCAATTATTGCATCTTGATTTATTTGGTCCTGAGAGATATGCTAGCCTAGGAAATAATCATTATGCTTTTGTTATTGTCGATGATTTTTCAAGGTTTACATGGGTTTTATTTCTGAAAACTAAAGACCAAGCTTTTGCAGAATTTGAAAAGCTTATTAAGAATGTTGAAACAAAACACAACCTCAAGCTAATTGGTATAAGGAGTGACCATGGTGGAGAATTTGGAAAAGACTTTATACCATATTGCAGTGAGAAAGGTATTACACATGAGTTTTCTGCACCAAGAACACCTCAACAAAATGGTGTAGTGGAACGCAAGAATCGTACTCTCCAAGAAACTGCAAGAACTTTACTTCAAGAAAGTAAACTGCCTAAAAGATTTTGGGCAGAGGCTGTAAGTACTGCATGTTATATTTTAAATAGAGTATTGATTAGACCCATTTTATTGAAAACACCATATGAGCTACTTAACAAAAGGATCCCTAATATTAATTATTTTAAAGTGTTTGGTGCTAAGTGTTTTGTTTTAAATACTAATGGTAATCTTGGAAAATTTGATGCTAAGTCATCCGAAGCTATTTTTCTTGGTTATTCAGTACATAGCAAGGCATATAGGGTTTACAATCTTGACAAATCAAAGGTTGAAGAGTCTGTGCATGTAATATTCGATGAATCTAACCATGATCTGTCAAAGGAAAAGGATTTTGCAGAAGAAGAAAATGTGAACCATGAAATTCAAACAGCTCAATCCAGACAACCTATGCCGTCTGAATCAGAAGAAACATCTAGCGCATCAGGAAAACATTCAAGAGATATCAGACAGTCGTCACCGTCTGAATCTGTACAAAACTCTGTCATGCAGACACCTAAACCCAGACAGTCGACACCGTCTGAATCTCTACAAAACTCTGTCATGCAGACACCTAAACCCAGACAGTCGCAACCGTCTGAATCAGAAGAAAAATCTGATGACCAGTCAGATGCAGAACGTGATATACTAGTGCCTGAACCTGAAGAGCAAATGACCTCGGTCAGACTTCCTAAATCATCTAGAACTGTGAGAAATCATCCTCCTGATTTGATCATAGGAGATCCCAACACATGGATGAATACAAGAAGGAAAGCAAAGAATTATTGTGCATTCTCAGCATTTCTATCTCAAATAGAACCTAAGAATGCTAAGGAAGCAATTGAAGATGAGAATTGGTCTATTGCCATGCAGGAAGAATTAAATCAATTCGAAAGGTGTCAGGTATGGGATCTTGTTAAACCTCCTAGAAATGCATCTATCATTGGTACAAAATGGATTTTCAAAAACAAACTTGATGAAAATGGCATAGTCACAAGAAATAAAGCTAGATTGGTGGCTCAAGGCTATAACCAACAGGAAGGTATAGATTATGAAGAAACTTTTGCTCCTGTTGCTAGATTAGAGGCAATACGAATTTTATTGGCCTATGCATGCTATAAACAATTTAAATTATTTCAAATGGATGTGAAAAGTGCCTTTTTGAATGGTTTTTTAAACGAAGAAGTTTATGTTAAGCAACCACCCGGATTTGAACATGAAAAATATCCACACTATGTGTTTAAATTGAAAAAGGCTTTGTATGGATTAAAACAAGCTCCAAGGGCCCTGGTATGAAAGATAAAGCAAGTTTTTATTAGACAATGGTTTTAATCGCGGAAAAATTGACTCTACTCTTTTTATTAAAACCAACAATAAAGATTTATTAATTGTTCAGATTTATGTGGATGATATAATTTTTGGAGCTACTACTAATTCCTTGTGTGAGTGGTTTTCCCAATGCATGCACAATGAGTTTGACATGAGCCTTATGGGTGAGCTAAACTACTTCTTGGGGCTTCAAATCAAACAATCCAATGAAGGGATTCACATTCACCAATCCAAGTATGTGAAGGAGTTATTAAAGAGATTTGGCTTTGAAAATACCAAACCAAAGGCAACACCAATGAGCACAACTGTCAAGTTAACTACTGATGCTACAGGTAAAGATGTTGAGGTAACCATGTATCGAGGTATGATTGGAAGCTTACTTTATTTGACAGCATCAAGACCTGATATTATGTATAGTGTATGCTTATGTGCTAGATTTCAAGCTCAACCAAAAGAATCTCATCTTAAAGCTGTTAAACGTATTTTTAAATATTTATCTGGGACTATGAATCTTGGCTTATTTTATCCTGTATCTCCAAGTTTTGAACTCATTGGATACTCAGATGCAGATTATGCAGGGTGTCAAGTCGATAGAAAAAGCACAAGTGGTGCTTGTGAATTTTTAGGACAAAGCCTTGTGGCTTGGCACAGCAAGAAACAAACATCCGTTGCCTTGTCCACTACAGAAGGTGAATATTTGGCTGCAGGTAGTTGTTGTTCACAAATTTTGTGGATGATACAAACTTTACATGATTTTAATGCGATTTGTGAAAATGTACCTATTTTTTGTGACAATACTAGTGCCATAGATATCTCTAAAAATCCTGTGCTTCATTCTCGTACTAAGCATATTGAAGTGAGACATCACTTTCTAAGAGACAATGTTGCTAAAGGATTAATAAAATTAGTATTTGTCCCTACTGAACATCAATTGGCTGATATTTTTACAAAACCTCTAAGTGAAGAGCGTTTTTGCACCTTAAGAAGGGAACTAGGTATGTCTATTTGTTACTAAAATTTTATAATATCTTTATAATAAATAAAAAAAAAAAAAAATTATATATATATATATATTTGAGTATATATAATCATTTTTACCCAGCCTATTTGATACTCCTAATATTTATATTATGCAAGCATATGTTTATCAGTTTTAAAGCACAAGGGTATTTTTGGTTTTTTTTTTCTTTTTTTGTGTTTTACTTTGTTTTCGCGGGGATTATCACTTAAACAGCTCTCCTTCCCCGATCAAAAACAAAACCCTTCATATCCCCTCCTTTCCCCTCTCTCTCTCTTCGCAGCCGACCCATTCCAACCCCATTTCCATTTTCCTCCTCAATTCCTCTTCAAGCTACGCTAGGGTTTCTGCACAATGGCCAAAACTCGCGGCGGCCACACCATCAACACCGGTCGGCAACCGGTGCGGCGACAACAGGAAGCACCGGTAGCAGGGGCATCGCCGGCTCAACCACAAGCTTCAATGGGACCTCGCGAAACACGTCGGCTTCATAGGAACCTCCAGAAGTGTGCTACCGATTTGGGTTCCTCCTCCAAAGCATTGAAGCGTCATGGGCAGCCATCAAAGGGTAAAACCCCTGTCACAGTGAACCTTCCTGATTCTCCTCTTCCCATTTCTAAATCTATTTCGTTTAGGTCTCCAAAATTTGCTTCTCGTTTTCAAAAAACTATGATGAACAAATCTATTGTGTTTGGGAAATCTGTAGACCCGGTATTATTCCAAAATATTGGATTTACTGAGTTGTTTGACTATCTTGGGTTATCTGTGATGTTATTCCCCTCCAAATCTGCTTACCCCATGTTAATCAAACAATTTTATGGTAACATGTCTGTATCAGGAGATAAAATTCAATCTTTTGTACAAGATACACCAATTTCTATGGATTCTGCCTTGATGGGACAGATTTTAACCATTCCCTGTTCCGGTCCCTCTCCGTTTACTCTTAGTGGTCCATTGGACTTTGCCAATTTATCCGTTCTTGACCAACTTCGTATTGTCAAAGATTGTCCCACAGCTGAATTAGGTTCCCTGCCTACTGTTTTTGAGACTTCACCTATCAACAGTGTGTTGCATAAGCTCATTCGCTCTAACTTGGTCCCTAGAACTGGTGGCAGGTCAAACATGACTTACCAAGATTTAGTTCTCTCTGCACTGATAATGTCTAAAACAAAATTCAACTGTGCTCTTTTAATGATTAATCATATGGAAAGTTGCATAAAAACCAAATCCAAATGTTTTCCATATGGGGGATTGTTAACCAAAGTGTTTGCTCACTTTGACATTTCTTTTGATAATGAACAAGTTTTTCAAATCACTGAGGTAATTGATGAACCAAATCTTAAACGCTCTAAAGTCAAAGTTAGTGCTGAGGGTGTACTCTCTTGGGATATGGATGACTCTGCCATTCCAGACTTTGGCCCAACAGGGTCTGCTCCTCATTCTCAAACTTCCATTCCTCCAAGTTCCCAAAACTCTGATCTCTCTCAGCTTGTTCACACGATGACCAATACCCTTGCTTCGATTCTCACTTCTGTCAACTCCTTGTCTACCTCAGTCTCTAACTTGTCTGATAGGGTAACCACTGTGACTGACAAGGTTGATTCTCTGATGGCTCGTCATGATTCCTTGGAAGGCACATTGACAGCTCTTGACAACAAGGTCGACAAGGCTTTATATGACACTGATAAAGAAACCTAGCTCCCTTTCTGATGATGCCAAAGGGGGAGAGAAATATTGGAGTGTTGCCAGCCACCCCTTGCAGTTTTTGGGTTTGGATTACTAATTCCGTTTCCTTTTGGGGATAATTTATTCTTGGTCAAAATTGATGGGTTTATGAATTGTTAAAAATGAATACTTTAATTTGATACTTGAATATGGTTATGTCATAATATTTTGAAAATTATCCTGAATAGAGATTCACATGTTTTGCATATTCGTCCTCTCAATGTTCTATTTTGTCTTATTTATATGCATACAGTTAGGGGGAGCCATATACTTAGGGGGAGTATATTGATTAAAAAGATCAATCATTTTGTCATCATCAAAAAGGGGGAGAATGTTAGTGTTTGGTTAATTGGTGTTTTGAATGATAACAAAATGAGTATGGGCTATTATCTTGTGCAGTGTGCATGGTTCTTGTATTTGCTTTATTCTACTCGGTGCATGCATGGTCATAAGAACTATAGTAATATATGTGAATATAATATGGGCAATGCCATATTTGTCTAATGCATTTCTATATAAAATGTGCTCTCCCATAATGTTCTGATGCATGGAAATATAATATATGGCCTCCCATATCTATCTGATGGATGCAAATTGAATATGTGCTCACCTATATTATAATGTATTATCCCAGCTGTTTGAGGTATTTTCTTTATACTGATGGATTCAGTTGGTTTGTGCCAATTCAAGGAAGTTGGGTGTTTTCTAGTAAGTGGACGATGCTTTCCAGTAAGTGGATGATATTCTCTAGTAAGTGGACTTGACATTTGTATTAAAATCATTTATTAAAAGTATTTGATGACAGCCTTCTATGTCATGGTTCATTAGAAAGTAAATTCCCCCATACCTGATTTCTAAAGCTAGGAGAATAATAGTTCTCTGGTGATCCGTGTTTTATTCTTTGAGGAGTTCATGGGATCAGATTCGTTTATAGCCGTTGGAAGCTGCTCTATAAAATCATTCTCCTCTTGGCTATTCAATGATGACTAAGAAGAGCTCTAATCAGTGAGATATAGAAGTTCATTAGATATCTAAGTTATCTTCCAGAAATCAACTGTATTGTTCT
Source organism: Aralia elata (assembly GCA_034770075.1). Classification (NCBI taxonomy): domain Eukaryota; kingdom Viridiplantae; phylum Streptophyta; class Magnoliopsida; order Apiales; family Araliaceae; genus Aralia; species Aralia elata. The sequence continues at coordinate 86,101,408 of CM068387.1, read as the reverse complement.
CATATTTTCTACTGGAAGAGTGATATTTTGTAATCAAAATCATTGTTCAAAGTGTAAGCCGTGTGTGGCTTGTTCTATCTAGTTGTTGATAGGTTGTGTTCTTAGATAGCTTTCAAGGTTGCTGTGGAGCAAGGGTCTCAGTAGTGAGAAGGAATGCAGTAGTGCATTGGGACAGGAGTGTCCATCACAAAGGAAAGCTATAAGAACAGGGAAGTTATCTTGTACTGTATTGAATCAAAGTTTAATAAAGAGAGTCTCCAATACCAATTGGTATTGGACGTGGAGTAGGCCTCTAGATTAGAGTTTAAGGGCCGAACCACGTAAAAATCATTGTGTTTATGGTTTGCTTATTTATGTTACTGATCCCTGAAGCTTAAATACTGTTTATAAGATATCTGCATAATATCCAGTTGTTGGGTCTAGTTTTGTTCTAACTCAGACACCAATTCAGACAGTGTATAACTGTCTGTTCATCCCCTCACGAAGAACATATACTAATTCAGACACTAATTCAGACAGGGTAGCACTGTCTGAATTTCCTGCAGAAAGTAATTTTGAAAATTTATCAATTGGTCATTAAGTTTCAATCTCACCTATTCACCCCCCCTCTAGGTGTGCTTATCTACTAAATTACAATTATGAATCCTGATCCTACTGGTCAGACAATTTACAATTTACATTTCAATACTACCATGGCAAAGAGTTGCTAGATAGGTGGAGTGAGAAGGACTTGTTTCCATGACATTTTATTTCACTGAGTCATTCAAACATGATGTTCCACAGATAAAAATGAAGAGAATACAAAACAAGTAAATATGCTGAGAGAGACAGTTCACTTGAAAACAGGCAACTTCCCAAGACCAGATATTTAACCTGTGCAAGATGGTATATGAGCTCCAGCTGGAAGTTGTGTAGGAAGGGCTGGAATGTTTTGACCATGATGCTTCGACTGATTCCAGTTCACTTGTTGGTTCCAGCTCTCATGCTGATCCTCTGAAGAAGTTTCTGAATAAAATTGAGCCAGCATCAAACATAAAATTAGCTCACATATTTTTAGAAGGAACTTCATGAGATCTGAAGAGATAGTAATGTGAATAAACATACTCCATAATGTAAGTAAACTTGCTTAGTTCCTCTTCAAAAATAAGTAGAATATTTACTGAACTAAAGTTAAAGTAAGCAAAATTAAGGAAAGTAGTTGCCATCGGAAGAATTACTTTCATGCAACTAGACTGAAATTAAGTTGAAGAAGGTTAAATTAGGCATATTCTCAAAAAATTAATACCATGAGATCAATTAATTGATTTAACTAAAACTAATGCTGAAGAGAAGTTATGGAAACTTAGTAAAAGAAGTCATCACATAAAATGGCATGACGTAACAGATCCAAGTCAGCAAAATTCTGTTGCCAAATCACATTTCAGGGCATATAAATCCTAAAGAACATAGTAATTTATAAACAGTGCTTTCAATTAATGGACTTTCCGGGATTTATCAGGCTTATGTAGATCTGGTCTCACAAGTTAAAGCAGTTACACTTATTTGAAATGTAATATCAGCTGCCAGTTGCCACATAGCAACTCTAAGCACTGGAATCTTATTTTAGACAACATCGCGCGAAAATTCCCGTCTAAAGTATATCATCAATGAATATTTGACCACCACGTGACCAAATTTCATCTTGACAGTTAATATTTATGTGTCTGTATTACAGGATCCAGATACAAACCTTAGTCAATAAAGAATCATCAAATTAGCAAGACTACTCAGAACAGAAGATCAGGGTAGAACCAAAAGCAATCCAGAACAGTAAAAAAGATAAAATGTGTGCATGCTAAACCTTTTTCTAAAATTTCATTTGCCAGATTTGACAATCTATCACTGCATTGGTTCACAGAAAGTTCAAATCTGAGGTGATCAACTTCACGTATGTAGAGATCAGTAGCCATCCACCTGGACAAGAGAGAGACATCTTTTGTCACCTGAAATAGTAGAGGATACCTTTACATGAGATGATGTACCTAACAGACATAAAATGAAACAAAACCAGCTCAAGTCAAATGTTAATATAAGGTTATGAACACAATAATATATGACTGTGAACTAGATTCTATTTTAATTCTCTTGTTAGCTACTAATCAATCAATGAGCCCTGGAAGAGGTGACTGAGGGGGTGTAGACCAGGAATGTGGAAGCTATTTAGAACGATGAACCATGGACGCTTAGAGTGACTTCAAGTAGCAACAAAAAATTGGCTTCTAGGGCAACCAATGAAGCACAATGAATGTTCTAAGTAATATGAAATGATTTATTAGTTGAAAAAAGTTATAGGTATCTTAAAAATTGAGATTATAATAATTCTTAGTAGGATAGCGGTCAATGAAAATGTCAGAAGCAATAGAGTAATGCACATTGAAAATGTGTATCACCATAACCATACTTCTACAATTCTTTTTCCTATTTTATTAGTTTTTCTAATTGTTTGTTATGGAGGGGGTGCAAGGAATGGTCTTAAAGACTTAAACCCCCCCCCCCCCCCTCTTCACTCTGTTTCCTTGCTTCACTTGTTGACTTGCAATGTACAGAAGTCTCTTTCTGTGCAAGGGTACAAATTTCTATAAAACATGCACAGGAATACAGCTTGTTTAGATCACAATTACTTCTGGACTTTTTGCTTTCCGTTCTGCTATTTAGAGTCGAGGGCACTCAAAGCCCAACTAGATTGCTGACATGAAAAAATTTGGAAAAAATAATTCCTCTCATCTACGTGTCATGGACCATTCATCATTCGAACAATGAAAACTACCCCATCATTGGACACTGGTTATGTAGTTCATGTATCATCATTTCAATCTCCTAACACAGTCAGTATCAAGTATGTTCTCACCAAGAATTTAAGCTTCAACAAATTATATTATCCCCCAATTACAGGGGAGAGTTTATAACTTCATCCCATAGAAGCGAGAGTAGACAACATAAATACAAGAAAATGGTGAACTCTTCACCTTTGCTGTCACATTTGGATTTCCATCTCTATCTCCCCCCATCCAAGATCCAAATGTTATTGGTGTACAAGTCAGTGGAAGTGGCTTTCCAGTATGCTGAGAGGAAAAGTAAATATAAGAAACGTCTTAGGAGAGCAATGAGAAGCTACGGAATAAGTATACGCATAGTCACATACAAAAAGGATCTCCTAGATACAGGTTGAAATCAAACCTTTTTTAGAGCATTGCTGACACGGCGCAAATAGAGAGGCAAAGCTTTCCAGAGGGACTGCTCCACAATGTGTAAGCCTGAAAATTAACTTGCATAGTTTTCTTATGGAAACATGAAATTCATAATATTTTTGAAAACTCAAAATTTACCAGCTCTAGCTTCATCTACAGGTGTAGGCTTGTGACGTCTGAGCTCATCTGTCTGCCATATTGAAGTTATCTCTCTTACCTACAAATCCATAGGTTTAGAATCATATAAGAATTCGACAGAGCTTTATAAAATTTATTGCACGTTATTGATGAGCAAGAAGCACCAGATCTTCTATCAGCATTTCTCGATCTTCACGCGCAAGATCAGGCCGATCATTATACTCTAAAAGATGCTGCAAAGGTCGGATGAACAAAATTCCACAATTATATATAAAAGAATAAGTTAATATTTGCTAATTGAGAATCCTACAATTTAAGTAGAGATTGCTAAACAACGTACCGCGATTCTGATGTGTTTGTATTGCAAAGTTCGCCTGTTTATTTGTGTGGGATGGGCAGTGAGAACAATTTCAACCTCCTAGAAGGACAGGAAACCAATATTACTAACACATTGATAAAAAAATGAATCAGCTAAACCATGCCTGCTTTGTGAGTTAGAAACCACCTGCTTGCAAACAGTATTATAAAGCTCATCCGGGGGAACTCCACCCTGTACCAGCTGATTGAAAGTGTCATCACAGGATTTTGATAAATGTTCCACATTTTGTGACTTCCGCCGTCTGTGATGTTATAACGTAATACTTAGCATGAAATACTTTAGCAAACAGACCAAGACACAAGTCCAAAACCAATATAAATTGTAGGATTTTGGCAATGACTTGGCATCAAAGAAACTGGAGTTCATTGCTTGAACATTGTATACTAGTCATAACTAAGCAAAGGCATGCATACTAAGGAAAATATAGAGGTGTTACCAGCCAAAATGCCAATTAATGATCGGTTGCAAAATCAAAATACTTGTGGGGATATTACATAAATGGGTTACTGTAAATATAATCCTACTCCTTTGGTTATCAATGGCAAAGCTCGTGAAGGTCTATTTGGGATTGAGTGTTGATGCATTTCTCTAAATCCAAATTAACAACAGAGGCATAAGATATATCTATAAAAAGTAAGGGCATCAAAAACTACCTGTGGTGTGTTTCAGCTATGCTCATTAAACTGAGATAGTTACTGAAAGCTTTGGCAAGTGTTGTGGCTTCCTCTAATGTCATTTTGGATAGAGTCGATGCTAGTTGCTTCTCTAGAGACTCTGCAGTGTCCTCAATCCCTGCTGTCCTCATGTTACATGCACTCTAAATCAACAATTTCCATGAATAACGAGACATGCACATACCAATAAAAAAACACAAATGTTTACCTATATAACTGCCTCTATATATGTTCATGCATTTGCATGACCACATAATTGGAATTAAAGAACAGTATTTCTTCCAAAACTTTGTTGACAAACCAATATTGGCAGAGAAGGAAAGATTACCCGCAATAATTCAGAGAGTCATATAATAAATATTACTCCCTCAATCCCAAAAGGAGATACGCATTTGACACAAAAACAATCAGTACATCCTACGGGACTCTCCATTTGGGACGGGTATAACACAACTATTTGCAAACACATTATCCTTCTCCATCTATCAATCTCTGCTTGTGCTTTTGCATGGAAGGTACGTACACGTAAAAATAATAAAACCCCATAAAATCATACGTTAAGGAAATTAACTGAATCGAGAAAAATAGTGGAATGAGTGAGTGAGAAAATAATAAATTTGAGGCAATTATAGTTTAGGCTGAAAAAGCGCACACACACATACACACACACACACACAAAAAACAAATGAAAAACTGAAATTAAGGGGATAATTGACCTGAGCAAGGATTCGAGTTCTTTCAAGTTTTTCCATCAATTCTGTTCCGACTTTGCGCTGAAGAACGTCCTGGAGTAAGCTACCCAGCAGTTTACAATCATCCTCAAAGCTCTGGAATGATATTTCCTCTGCTATATCGTCTGTTATGTCCGCCATTGTGATGTATAGAAAGAGTAAGTGGGTAGTGTTTGTATATATTTAAAGAGAGATGAGAGAGAGAAGATGGAGCGTTAATGGAGATGTTTGGAAGAGAGGTGAAAATTTTGTGTTCCGAGTGAGTGAATGGGAAAAAGGAAGGCTGATATTTCCCGTGAAAGTACGAAGGAAATAGTAACACGTGTCATTTACAGCGACATTAATGGGACAATTTTATTTTAATTTTTAATTTTTTTATTGTTGGTTAGGACTACGGTTTGTAATGTATTGACTATTGACCCTATATTGAGTATTGCCATCAAGCTTATCAATATACATGATTAGTCTAATTATTACTCCCTTCCCATAGAACATGTCATTTTAGAATTGTGTATAAATATTAAAAAATAATTATATAATATTAATTATTTATATTATTTTTGTATTAAAAAAATATTATTTTTGAGCAAATAATAATAAAAGAATCAAAATTATATTTAATACTTAGGGTAATATTAGAAACTAAACAATTAATATTTACTTGAAATTCTCAAACGTCATATATTAAGAAATAAAACACTTATATAAAATGACTTATATTAAGGGACGGAGGAAGTACTTATTAGGCATCTCTTTAAAAAAAATTATTATTGACATTTCTTCGTGTATTTGGTCTTTATACTACACGTTAAATTCACTACCATTATAAATTTATAAAGGAGGGATGCGATGCTCCTATTTTATGGGGTTCTATATGTTTGAAATTTTCACGTAAAGAAGAATATAGAATGTTATTTTTACACCTTTATTTGTTAGAAAAAAATGATCTTACATCGTTAAATAAAAAAGGCAAAGTGCATATAAAAAAAATAAATAAATTTGATACAAATGACAGTATATATATATATATATATATATACACACACACACATATGAATGATATTATAAATATGACAGGTCATTAAAATAAATTTAATTTTATCTAATATAAATAATTTATCAATGATATGGCATAATTCTTTACATATACACTCATAGTATATAAAATTTGAACAAAATAAATAAATAAAAAATGTAAATGATTTCTCAAGAATATCACCTAGCCAGCTCTTACTTTAACATTGTGTTACTGAGTTTTAAAATTGATGAGAAAAAAATGAATGAATTTTTTTTTTGTCCAATTATTTGTTGCTAAGTTTTTTAATAAATAGAAAATCAAAATGCAACGAAAACTTGGCTAATTTTATTCCCGAAGTTTTCTATCTAAGAATAGAAGAATTTAGACGAAAAATTATATAACACAAGCAAATTTTTATAATCCTCATGATACCTTATGTATTATAAATAGAATAAAATTAATATAAGGATAATGTCACTACAAGTTTTATTGTTATTGTAAATCTACCTGTTTTATTATAAAATAATATATATTGTGAATATTTATATTAATTTTTTAATTGTCAATTATGTAGATAAATATTCGGTAATAATATATATTGCAAATGTTTATGTCAACTTTTTGATTGTCAGTTACGTAGATAAGTATTAGTGATAATTTTTTAAAAGATGTGTAATAAATAAGACCCTCTTATAATCCATACCAATGTTATGTATTGATAAATTTTGTAATTGTAATTCGACGTAAATTTATCGCAATATATAGCATGATTCACAAATATTAATAATAACTTTTTTTAAAAAAAATATGTAATAAATAGAATCGAACCCTTTATAATTTATATCAATTTATATATTAATAAATTGGCTTAAATATAATTTACTATCCTAAACTATGGCCATATTCCACTTTAGTGATCCACCTTTAAAACTTTTCAATTAGATGATTGAACTATTAATTTTTTCCACTTCTGTCCAATTTCTCTTGACACGTCAGAAATTGCTGATGTGTTCTCTTGAGTGGGGGCATAGGAAGCTGATGTGTATTTAAATAATAATTTCTTTACCATCTTGTTAATTTAAGGTATTTGGGCAAGGATAAATTTGGAAATCATTTTTTATTCTCCATTAAAACAAAACAAAACAAAATAAATTTCAGATAAATCTTCTTCAATCGATCGGCAAAAAATCAAAATCAAAAAATCAAAATTTCTCAACGATAATAACGAAGAATCTATTGTGCCTGCATTGGGCTGGAAATAGAACGTAATCGAGTGAAGAACGGATAAGCGTTGATGAGGAAAGGGGAGCCCGTTTTCACATGAAAGTTCAAAATCCGAGAGATGCATCCTCTCAGATCTCGTCGTAGGAGGTCTCGAGGACGGCGAGCGAGTGGGTTGTAGTGACGATGACTTGTTTGTCTAGGTTGAGGTTGACCAGGGCGGTGTGAATGCTCTGCATCGCCGGAAGGAGGCAACCGGAGAGTGAGGTGTCGTTGAAAGTCAAGACCTTGTTGCCGACAGTGATTGAGGTGATTTTGGTGGCAGGCAAATAGGCTTGGACGTTGGTTTTAACCCATGCCTGAGCTTTCTCTGGATCTCTCATCTTGTATAAATGATTTGGTGTTTCCTAATTTTCTCATGATTTTCTATGTTCGTCCGATTGGGTTTCTATTGAAGCAATCTGGTTTATGATTGGTTTGTTTTTTCCATTTATTGATTTCTGAGTTATTGTTCATCTGTAAAATCAATTTTAGTTTATTTTGGTGAAGCTTTATCTGCTTCTGCTTGAGCTTGTGTTGGGTTTGGGCTTGATTTTGTTTTCCATTTCAGCTTGATTCGGTGTTGTTGCTATTTTATTTGTTTTAAGCAGTTTGGATTCCTTCTTGCTACAGTATTTTCACAGCTCCTTTCTGTGTGTGTGGGATGTTTTGGCTGTTGTTAGGGATTTTTCGCCGGGGGTTCTTTATGATTTGAGTTTCATGACCTTATGGTCGGAAATCATGGTGTTTACCGCCTGTTTTGCTAAGTGACTTCAAATTGGGGATCTGTTCCCTACTGATTTCATGATTTGCCAAATTTACCCTTGCCCAAATACTTTAAATTAACAAAATGATGATGAAATTATTATTTAAATACACATCAGCTTCCTATGGCCCCACTCAAGAGGACACGTCAGCAATTTCTGACGTGTCAAGAGAAATTGGACAGAAGTGAAAAAAATTAATAGTTCAATTATCTAATTGAAAAATTTTAAAGGCGGATCACCAAAGTGGAATATGATATATAATTTAGGATAATAAATTATATTTAAACCTAATAAATTTCGTAATTATAGTTTAATATAAATTTATTAGGGTACATAAAAACTGTATAACAAGACTCGGAGGCGTCTGCAGGCAGCGGCGGCTATTATACCAATTTGGACCGAAATGTTTATTAAGTGGGCCCGACACATAATTCCGAAGCCCAAATATACATAATACAAGAACTTCAATATATATAAACGGCGCGGGAGAAAAGCAGCGGGTACCAGTTCTATTTTGGTGCGGATTATTTTTATTTTTCCTTAATTGACCGAAGAAACCTTCGAATCATTCGCCTCGCTGCCAGACGGGGATTGGAAAATGGAGGGTAAATCACTTACGCCGGCACCGGCACCGGCTCCGTTTGTAGGGGTAGCGGTGTTCCTGTTGAAGGGGAAGATGGTGCTCTTGGGCCGGCGCCTCTCCTCCGTCGGTCACAACACCTTTGCTCTCCCCGGCGGCCATCTCGAGTTCGGTTAGTCCTTAAACCCTTCTTGTCTATCTCTTCAATTGTCGCTATGTCCCACATACACCTAGGCATACATAAGCATACATAAATGCATTTTTAGCTTTATATTATATTGTTGCTGGGATCTTGTTTACTGAAGTTTCAAGTCTATAGAAAATATAATATAGAATCAAAACTCATTCCATCCTTAAAAAATATTAAGACAAGAACAATCACGGAATATTATAATTTTAAAGCATATATATAAAGATTTATTCCATTTGTTTGTGTTTCACGAGCTACAATAATCAAATTTATCCACCAATGAAATTTTTTACTTTAATATATAAGATTGGGTTTTCTTTTGATGTGACAACGAATTACTTTAATTATATCTAACCTTGGCTGTTTGAAATTTACTTTACATGTACATGTGAAGAAATTAAAGTACAAATAGTTTCGAAGGGTTTAACACTTCTTACAAAGTACTATTACTGTTAAAACAAAAATGGGAGTACCGTGGCAGAATCTGCAGATATAGGATGATGTTTGCTCAGCCATATGGAAGATCAAAAAAAGTGAATATTGTAAACAAATGCACTTTGACAGGTATAACTAATTTGTTTTGTAAGAATAACCGGATGCTGTCTTTTGTGTGTGTGTATATTTGTATATGTATGTATATTATCCGATTAATGTTGCTTCTATTGGTGTTTGGGCTCAGAGATCGTCTAAAGTTATACCTTGTAGGGATTTATGCCAGTGGATAAACATTTGTTTGGTGGCTTTCAGATTTATAGACAGGGAGAAAGGAGTTAAAAATATAAAAAATCCTTCAACCCTCCAAAGTACTCCCGACTTTTCTGCTAATTTTGTCATAGCTTCAAGGATCAAATGGATTGATCTTCAGTGAAAATCACTTGAGCTCATCCTTGCAAAATTGGGGTTTGTGCTAATGTGCTCTTTTAATACTAACAAACTCTATTACGACTGATAAATTTTGATGAAATTGTTGCTTAGCTATACAAGCTTCAGTGACTACTTGTTTTTCAATTCAATGGCAATGGTAGCATCCCTATATGCACTTTGATTCATTCATCTCTATTCCCCACTTATTTGGTTTCAGGGGAGAGTTTTGAGGAATGTGCTGCCAGGGAGGTGAAAGAGGAAACAGGATTAGATATCGAAAATATTGAGTTTTTAACTGTCACAAACAATGTTGTGCTGAACGAACCAAAACCAGCGCATTTTGTTGCCATATTCATGCGTGCATTTTTGGCAGACGCCAATCAATTTCCGGAAAATCTCGAGCCTGAAAAGTGTGATGGTTGGGAATGGTATGACTGGGAAAACCTTCCGAAACCACTCTTCAAGGGGTTGGAGACTTTGGTGGAAAGTGGTTTTAATCCCTTCCCCACTGGGCACTGACAAAATGATGAGATATATTTCTCATGTCTTGTTATACTTCGAGCAGCATTCCAAGCCTCTAGATTTGCAGGACTTGTTTTTTATTTTGGTTATGTCACGGTGATTTGCTGAATTATGCTTATGCCAATTTATGATTAGTGTATAATCTGTCTTAAGATTTTTAATCTATCAATGATTGTGATTGCTTAAATATGAATTGATATCAATGCCACTTACTGATCAAACTCTAGTTAATTGGGAGGTCTAGTTTAGTTACTTAAAAACATTTATCTGCAATGAATTTGAGCATATCCGTTACTCATTAATATTAAAAGGTGATCACATAAAATTAATTAAGCATTTGAAAATAAAAATTTTATCACATAAAATTATTGCTGGATGGATAGGGAACACTTTAACCTACTTGAGGAGAAGGGTGCCAATAAATAAATACATTTCACCAAGATTTTAATTTCCCTTCGTCATGGGAAAATAGTCCTATGTGTTTTGTTTTAACTTTAGAACATGCATTTTTTTTAGTTTTAATCATTAATTTTAAAGATTATTTTTTTAATTAAAAGTCAAAATGTGTTATAAAAATATTGTTATTTTTGATAAATAAATATCAAGAAAGATAAAGTCAAAGAATAATAATAATGTACTGTCTTTGTTAATTGTTTTTTTTTGTCAATCTCTTTCCCTTTGTTAATTATGCCATTTTCCTTAATGGAGATAATTAAAATTGTACCATTTCTTTGCTGCTCGTCTTTTTTATTTTCTTTATGTAAAGTGCTAGTATTGACGGCCCTATGGGCGTTTTTGAAGATGGCTTATTTTAAAATAACTTATAAGTTAAAATTTAAAATTAATAAAAGTATTTGATATTATTTGACTTATAAATTAGAAATAAAGATATAATAAACTGTGAAGATGATTGACTAAAATGATTTACAAGTTAAAATAAAATGTAAAGACTATTAAAATAAAGGACAAAATAGTCTTTACATTTAGTCAAACCTACTTATTTTAAAATAATTTATAAGTCATTTTTTAAAAAGTTAAAATTTGTTATTTCTCAAAAATAACTTATAAATTAAAAAATAAGTCAACCTAAAACACTTCAAGAGTAAAAAATAACTTATAAATTGAATTGATCAACTTATAAGTTATCTCCGAAGAGGCTCTTAGACCAATGGTCCCTCGGTTAGAAGTACTTTTAATTTTAAAAAAATAATATTTATAGTTATAAGTTTATAACCGATCAATTAGTAGATATTTTCAGTATTAAACTATTTTTGTAAGAAGTTTAAAAAATTTAGTGATTTAAAAAAAAATCTGTTTATCGATTAATTTTAAAAATGATCAAATTAGCTCTATAAAATATTTTTTAAGAGTTACCTGCTAAACTATTTTTATCAACAGTTCCGTATCGTATAACCCTACTAACAAAATAATTTTTTAAAAAATAAAAATAAAAAAAATCGAAGCTAAATTACAAAGTTTTCCCTCCCCGATCCTTCTCTTTCCCACTATTTGTACCGATGTGGATGCAATTTAAAATACTTACACCCGAGTGAAATCGCTGAAATTCTACTAACAAACCCCATGAACTGTGCTCTTCTCTTTACCAATCGTTTCTTTGAGAAGTCTTCAGTTTCAATCTCAAGGTAAAATTCTACTTCTCAAAACCCTAATCATGATTTTGCGGACCTTGTTCTTTGTTGCATATTCCATTCTCAAACCCTAATAGTGACTTATTATTTTTTCAATTTATTTCATTTTTACAATGCTTTCTGTATGGATGTTTAGCACTATTGAATTTCTTAGTTCCATTTTAATTTGACCTTCTTAAGATAGATTTATGCGTTTAGATTTTTTTTATTTTTTTATTTTTTTTGGGTTGATGCTTATTGTCTGCTTATAATCTAGAATTTATGATTGTTGCTTAAACTGTTTTTTTTTGGGTGCTAAGAAGCTGAACCTTTTAGGGTTTTATTATAAGTTTGTAACTGTAATCCAAGTGCTTAGACATTACTGAATTTGGTTAGGAAAATCACAAAACGTCTCCCTCAGCCTCACGCTTTACATATCCTTGATTGTCATTATTCAGTTGTGTAAATTATGTGGAAAATCGCATTCATCATAAAAGAAACTTCTTCTATGATTGAGAAAAATTGTTATCTACCAGTGTAATATCACAGTTGTGAAGAAAGGATAAAGTATTATGGCACCATTTATCATCTGTTGGCATTAATCAAATGTTCTGCTCATATTTCACTAACAATGCAGCATTTTATGCAGGGTAATTTGTTGGTTAGTGATTGGTTATTAAAACAGATATCGGCATATAGCCAGCTGAAGTGTGGTACATTGAGGGCAGGTTTCAATCTAGCTCTGAGCATCACAACATGGCCACTGAATCTTCAATTAACTCTCAAGTATCAATTAGATTCAGTGTTGGCAGTGTCGATATTGACTCACCCAAATGCGACTTAAAACCAAGTATTGTTAATTGTCAATCTGATTGTGGTCAAGCAACAAGTAGCATCATCAGCGAGGATAATTTTGGGCAGACTGAGAGTGAAAGCAGAACCAATGAGCAACATGCCCCTGGAGTACTTGTTGGCAATGACTCAGTAGACAGGCCACCTGAGGGAAATGCTAAATTAGATGCAACTGATATGATTGACGAGAAAACGTATGGCACTAACTCTGATATTCAAACAGAAAAAAATTGCGGAGATTGCCTTAAGGAAAGTACCTGCAACCATAGGCTAGATGGCAGCTGTATCCTTTTTGCCCGTGAAATTTCTTTGGGTCGTTAAATAAATAGCTGGAACTTAGGAGTATATAGAAGTGACTAGTAATCCCATCAATATTTGATCCATAAATATTGTTTAACTTGCTCATTGTTTTAGCCTCAACTGTTACTCCCTATTTCTTTGTGTAGTCTGATTTGTTTTCCTTGAGTCATATGTAGCAGCTGTCTTAGGTACTAAGAGAGCTCGAATAACTTACGAAGATCAGCAGGCATCGGTGCACATAAGATACAAATTCTTGTCAAGGTTTGGATGAATTTAATTTTTTACCGTTTACAAATGCAATGCAATGCTCAGCTCTACTATGTATGAGTGTTTCAGTAGTAACTATTTTATCTCCTTAATTGTAGAGAGAGCAAAATGAAGCTTGAGGAACTTCTAAGTAATTGGTCAAAGTGGCATGCCCAACATTGTTCTTCATCCAAGGCAAGAATGTTCTTTTCTGATTTACAATACCGGGAAAGCAACATTTTGAAATTTTATATTTAATTTGTGTGGCGCTATTATAACTAGTTCACTGAAGCCACATTAGACTTTTCCCATTGATCATCTGTCAGGATTCATATGAGGCTCTGGAATGTGGCGAAGAAACTTACTTTCCCGCGTTACAGTTTGGCACAGAAAAGTCTACTGTGGTACATTCTCTTGCTGCATCTGCATGCATGCATGCTTGCTAGATTATATTGCGGGGTAGATGCACAGAAATTATATATCATCTTAATAAGATCACTTATCCCAATATGATTGTGGGAGTGCAAGAGTTTGTAAAATCTTGTCACTCCTGCTTAGATGCCAAATACCTAGAAAAGAATTTGGTGTTCCATTGGCTTTGGGTGGCACGTGCTACATCTAGAATACAGTGCTAGTGAGTAGTAAAAAATGCTGGTTTCGAAATCCTTGAGGTTGTCTTGGTATGCATTGAATGCCTTGAGGATATAAATTAGTACCAGATAAAACTATAGGGTTTTTTTAATATTATTTCTCAAGTTTATTTATCTATTTTTATGTTCTTTTCCTTCTTTTTTTGGTGTTTCTACTTGATTCAAGGTTTCCAGTCAAAGGTGACCAAAAAGTTTCTCTTATTGATTCCTTTTGAATTCAGTACAGTCATGCTCAGATGAACAAGTAATGTATATATAATTTGAAATACTTGATCGGTCTGTAATTTATGTCATTTTTATGTGTAAGTCTTTCTTGATGGACAACCAAGTGAGGAAAAAGCAAAAGATGGACTTTGTCTCATTGAAATGTGACTCTGTTCCTCTTTATGATCGAGAATATGCATTTGCTCTGACGTTAGTTGATGGATCTACCAAGGAGGACAGGTAAGTGTTTATCCGTTAGATAATCTTTTATCCAGATACATATTCTATTCTCTTGGTTAAGTAATCTGTACATCTGTCTAATGCACTTACCCAACTGCTTTGTCCTACAGAAGCTTGGAACCTCTGAATGCTTCTCGTTGCTTTAACTGTGGTTCCTATAACCATTCACTGAAGGAGTGCCCGAAGCCTCGAGATAATGTTGCTGTCAATAATGCTCGGAAACAGCTCCAGTCAAAAAAGAACCACATTGGTGGACCTCGTGTCCCAACTCGGTATTATCAAAATACTCCTCGCGGGAAGTATGACGGACTAAAGCCCGGTGCTCTTGATACCGAAACAAGGGAGCTGCTAGGTCTTGGGGTAATAGAGCTTATCAGTTCTGTTGAAGTTGTCTGGTTTCTGTCTTCTAATGTTACAAGTGATAGTAATCTCATTATTACATGATTAAGATGCTACCATGTGAGTTACGTCTATTGAGTACTCCGTGTAGAACTTAGCCCCGGTCAAACCTTCAACATCGAAATTGGGTGCTTTAAATACGTATGTCAAAATTTGGCATGCTGAAGTCCATGTAATATATAGGAGTATCTTGTTTAATACATATGTTTTCGTCATGTCATAAAATCCATGACTAAACATGGTAATTTTTTTGTCATTTAAACTGGGACGGAGGAGGAGTACAAAGGTTTGAGAAATGAAGGCTTTGTTATAAGTTTCCTTAGACATTTGAAGCAGATATGTATTAACTTAAGTGCGTAGAATTCAATGTGACAAATTTATACTATGCCATAATTAATAGAAACAGTGATATTGGGAACAAATGTCAACTATTAAACAACTTATTTTTACGAGTAATAATATAATTTCTATGAAAGGAAGAAAATGCACAAATCTGACTTTGTATAATTTGGTGTTGCCTTTTATACTAATAATGCTTGGCAAGGTTAGTAAAGCTATTTTTTCTGTTATTCAGGAACTTGATCCACCTCCATGGCTTAATAGAATGCGTGAATTGGGATACCCGCCGGGGTATTTAGGTAACTTCTTTTGTTTTTTGCCTCAAGTTTGGAACACGTTGCTAGACATTTAACAATTTTATTTTTTATTTTTTTATATAGGAGTATTATTTACAGCGTCATGTTTATGGAATGCATATGCTGTATTTGAAACTCTTATGTATTCGTTGTTTAGTGCCAAACACATTTTATTTTTACCTAGTAGACGTTGACACGTAGTTATTAGTGTTTTTTTTTAATTTTAAATTCCACTTTCTTTTTCCTTTTGTTCGTCATTTCTTTTGTTGTTATACTGGTCTGTTCAAACCCCAAGCGGGAACATCCTGAAAGAAATTCTTTTCTTTCTCCGTTACTGTTTACTCTAGATGATTTATGTTCTAATTGATGTTTTTCGGGTACTGCATGTGATATGTCAGACGTAGAAGATGAGGATCAGCCCTCAGGGATTACAATATTTGCTGATGAGGAATCTAAAAAAGAAACTGAGG
Organism: Aralia elata; assembly: GCA_034770075.1. NCBI lineage: Eukaryota > Viridiplantae > Streptophyta > Magnoliopsida > Apiales > Araliaceae > Aralia > Aralia elata. The sequence goes on along the minus strand of CM068387.1, from coordinate 86,085,434 downwards.
ACAATGTCAAAATAGACATTTCAGAGCCAAGGAAGAAAAGGAGTGTTGATTTCCCTGGAATAAATGCATCAGTTCCTGAAAATGGAGATCAGAGCTGCTGGGCAGCTTCTCAAATACAACCGGACTTTAACTCTTCCACTTACCTATCAAACAACAGGTCAAACTACTACCCAGAGTTAATTTCTCGAGAGTGCTCTTATTCTCAGAGATGGCGATCCGGCTCCACTGATGGTTTGTTCCCAGGCTATGTGCAAGAACTCGATTCTTTTATGTCTGGTTATTCACATAGCTCCAGGGATCTTGGTCTGGACTATGACAGGAAGCCAGGTGCTACGGATGGTGTATTTGCAGGTGATAATCATGAATTTGATTCATTTATGTCTAGTCGCTCTCATAGTTACAACAATCTCAGTTTTGGTTACAATAGTGAGTCAGGCTCGGTGGATGGTTTTTCTGGAGGCTATAGGTGTGAATTTGATTTTGTGCCCGGATACTCACCTAGCTATAGGGATTTTGGTCCCAATTATAATAACGAGTCAGGCCAGATGGACAGTTTCTCTGGAGGCTACAGGCGTGAATTTGATTTTATGCCTGATTACTCGCCTAGCTATAGGGAATTTGGTCCCATATACAGTAGGGAGTCTCGTAGTCCTTTTAGTTCTCGTAGTCCTTTAAGTTTTTCACCTTTTTCATTCGCAAACTCACGCCATTGATACGAAGGCTATCTTCTGCTTGATCTCTAAGTTAAATCTCCAAAAATTATCATTGCTCAATCTTTATCTCTTTGTTTTTCAATTATTTACAAACATTCCCCTTTATTTAATTTAGTCTTTGGAACAAGTTGCTATTTTGTTAGCTTGTAGCACATGCCACCAGTTCAGGATTTGTCAAATCTTATTGGAATTCCTTTTGCTGTTCTAATTTTCTCTCCTTCTCAGTTCCCCTTGACTTGAGGTACCAATGATGTAAACTTTCTGGTTATCACAGTCAACACTAAATCTTTGTTGGAATGAAAATCATGTTACTTGTACCAATTCATAGGTTACCTAGAATTTCCTTAAAATGCTTTTTTAGTTGTTGGCCTTGGAACTTGAAGGTACTAAATGCATAAAATAGTTATTTTGTGAGGGGTAGGTAGTTCTAAGCTAAAATATAGTTTTTATGTAGTTGATTGTAGACCTAAGTAGTTGATCCGTGAACTTGGTTAGGTCTAATTACCAAAGAAAGAACTTGGTTTGGTCCTAATTATGAGAATTTAGTCATGCTTGGTTATTCTATTTTTTGTGTTTATTCAACTAATTCTAGAGCTGGTGCATCCTCAAAATTCAACTAGGATTTGAGTCATTCGACTTTTATACTGTGTTTGTAATTTTTTTTTTTAGGGGAAGGGAAGGAAAGGGAAGGGAAAATAATTAAAATCCCTCCAAATTTCATGTTTGTAAGTTTTTTTAAAGAGGAAGGGGAGGGATTTGGAGGTAAATTGATTTCATTTTTGGCTCAAAACTTTCCCCCCAAAAGTAGGAGGATTTAGAGGGATGAGAAATGATGAAAAAGTTAGATATTTTATATTACCTAAAGTAACCTTTCAAAATAAATCATGTCATTTATTACATTAATATGTAAGGGTAATATAGTAATAGTATAGTTTAAAAATTAAAATATTTTCCCTTTCTTTCCCTCCTTTTAAACTCACAAACATGGGAAAATATAATTAAAATTCCATCCCTTCCCTTCATTTTTAAAACTCACAAACATAACTAAGGAAAATTATAATCCCTTTCCATCCATTCTCATCCCTTCCTCTCCTATATTTTCCCTTCTCATCCCATCCCTTTAAACTCACGCAGTACACGTGGTGCATGTATGCAGGTTGGTGGAACACAATCTCCTACTCTTAATTTAATCAACAAAAGTGGAGGATAATAGTAAATTCTATCCATATCTAGCACACTTTAATGTGGGGGTTGGCTAGAGTTTATTGGCTCTATGTTAGTAATCATGATGATCAGAACACCTTTTGACATTTGTTTTCGTTGGGTTGAATATACAATTCACAGAAAGGTAATTCTGGGTATAATGAATGTCTATGGACCGGAGTGATGAGCTTAAAGGATTCACTCCCGAGTAGGCAAGAGAATATTTATTACAGTCGTTCTCATCATTTAATATCATTTAAAATCTTTATTGTTTCTTATTCCAAATGAATAACCAACAAGCAGATTTCAAATACTAAAAGTGCTAATTTTCTTCTGATGTTGTATTATTGCCCAAAAAAATAGATCATTTTCCCATTTACTTCTGGACAATATGTGTGCTGCTTACAAGCAGAGCTTCATCCCTAAATTTAGGGGATCAGTATTTTCACATATTTTTTGATATTTTCACGTGGCTTTCTCTCATATGAAGTGAGATAAATGTGAGATTTACTTTATGCTAATGTGAGGGAGAGTATTAAAAACACAGAAATATTAATTCTTTATTTCACAATGTGGGGATGAAATGGTCCTTTGGTGGGTACGTTTTGGTGTGGCTTTGCCTGCCAATAAACTATTTACAATGCAAGTCAAAATAATGTGCAGTCAGTCAATCCTTCATCATACACGCACACTCGTTCTCTCTCTCCTAGTCCTTGTTCCTAGACCCCACCAGAAAAGATACTATCGCAGAACCTTGTCGTCTCCTCAGATTCCACTATTATGTTTCCCCATTTTTGAAGGAAAACTCCTCTGTTTTTGGTCCCTCTTTCTCTGTCTGTTGTTGTCTCTACTCTTTTGTAATCCATTTTCCTGTCACAGTTAGGTGGGGCTGCTCACCTTCCTTTTGTCAGGATTCTATTTTTAAGAACCCTCAAAAAGCCTCCATAAGCAGAAGAATATATTAACCAGCCTTTAAACATCCACGATATAGTAGGTTGCATATGAAAACTGAATCCAAGTCTTGATCATTTTCTTTTCTTGTCATACCCATCTCTGTGGAACTGCATCTTTGTTCTTTCCTTTGTCATTTGTTGCTTCCTTAGATGAGGACAATCATGGCGAAGACTCCCCATGACTCATCTTTCTCATTCTCTAGGAGATACTTCCATTTGAAAAAGAAAGTTGACGAAGATGATATGGAAGAAGTTTTAACTTTCAACTCCTCCTCACATGATCGTGAAGAGGAGTTGAAAGTAGAAGAGCTTGATCTCTCGGTGCATTCACTACCTATTTTAGTGAAAGCACCGAGAAAGAAACTGTCAGTTGTGTCAATTTTTAAGCTTAGATCGGCTCTTACTTTTAGTAAGAGCCGATCACGCTTGTACTCGGGTCTTGGCACTCGAGTAATATGTACTCTTTTTGGTTATAGACGCGGACATGTGCACGTTGCGTTCCAAGAGGATGCAAAATTGAGTCCGGCATTTCTAGTAGAACTTGCAATGCCCACAAGTGTTCTGGTTCGAGAAATGGCTTCTGGGGTGGTCCGAATAGCATTGGAGTGTGATAAGAAAGTAGTTAAGAAAGGTTTGAAGCTGCTAGAGGAGCCTCTTTGGAGGACATACTGCAATGGCAAGAAATACAAATATGCGATGAGGTGCGAATGTGGACCAGAGGAGTGGACGGTGCTGAACGCTGTCGGTCCGATCACAATGGGGGCCGGTGTGTTACCGGGGAGTGGGAATGGAGGTGGGTCCGAAGGTGAGCTCATGTTCATGAGAGCCAAGTTTGAGAGAGTTGTTGGGTCAAGAGACTCCGAAGCTTTCTATATGATGAACCCTGATGGTAATGGAGGTCCTGAACTTAGCATTTTTCTGCTCAGAGTTTAAGTTGAAAAATTTGGGTGCTTCATATTCAAGCTTGAAAGTTTTCTTTGTTAAATTAAATTACTGTTGTTGTTAAGCTACGACAAAATGGAGTTCTGTTACTGTAATACTCTATCCGTCCCTATATATATATATATATATATATATCGTTTTAGAGTTGTGTACAAATATTAAAGAAATAATTGTATAACATTAAATATAATATCAATTGTCTATATTGTTTTGTATTGAAGAAAGAGGGTGTTATTTATTGGGCAGAAAATAGTGAAGAAATTAAAGTTATATTTAATATTTGAGATAATATTGAAAATTAAACGTCTAATGTTTAATTAAAATTTTTAAAAAACAAATATTAAGAAATAAAAACCCTTGTTTAAAACGATATTTTAGTATGATTACAAATGTAATAATACTGTTGTAACAAAGTATGATGGCGACGTGATTTCAGTGTTGTAATTAATCGCAATTGTAACGCATTTGCTCTTTCCTATGTCTCAAGAGTATAACTCGTGTGTTCGAGCCCTCCAATATATATTGATATTTGCGCATCCTCCCTATTTGATGTTTTTGTTTGTGGGGAATCGTATCTCTATGTTGATACAATGACGAGGTGGGACTGTCTGGTCCAGTCAAAATTATGATCCAGTCAAAATTACACATTAAGATAAAGACAAAATAGATCATAGAATCATACAAAATACAAGGGAAATTAAATTAAATATCAAATGGTCCGACAATAAGTAACAATTTAAGACTCGGCCCATTCTGATACTTTATAGGGTTGGAAGTGGAGCCCATACAGGGTTTGGAAGTGGAGCCCAGACAGTTCCAAATGGCCCATTTCCTTCCATTTGCAATAAGCACTTTCATTATCGACCTAATTTTTTTTTTTAATCTCTTGTTATACTTGGAGAAAAGAATTTTAACCGCTTTATTTTTGAAATTGTGTTACTGGTATTTATCTTTATATTTTAATTTTTTATTCGTATTTTTACTTTCTCACTCTCTCATTCCCTCTTCTTCTTTGACTATTATTTTTATTTTTTACCTATTATTTTTACACATGTAATGTGTGCATGTCATACTACTAGTGGTAAATAAAAACAGCATGTGGTAATATGCTCACAAGCATGTTTTACAGCAGTCAAAATAGGACGCCATTGCATGGTCAAGGTTACATATATCCCACCGATGTTTATAACAGTGTTATTTGAAATGAATGTCCCACGTTTTGATATGCGGTATGAATTAAATATCTAAAATGCGATACGCTAGGGTATGTTTATATAAGTTCTTATAGTTAAGAATTTTCTTAGAATCTAAATGTAATAAACTTAAGTTTTATAGAAGATTTTTAGTTGCATCAACAAGTTAATTGTTTTATAAATATTTCAGTACACATGTAATGTTTGACCATCCAATACTAAGTTATAATATTGATATTTGTACAATTATAGTTAAACAAAATTTTTCACTACGTTAAATTTATAACATTGATACGTAAAAGTATCATATTTGAATACGTAAATATCAATATACGGTCCCTTAGATACATGAGAGTAGATATATAATACCGGCAGAAGTTTCCTTATAGTACTAGTATCATTGAAATCGTCAAAGCGGTGTGTGAAAACATAGAGAGAACATGGAATTATAGTAATTATTTGTGGAATTTGCGACTTTTTTTTGACTTTTTTCGGAAGAAATAAAATGCCTCATGGTTACCATTTTGTACTTTTTCTGTCAACTGATTAAGCATTTTGTATTCATTGTTTTACTTTCTGGCCTGTAAATTTGGACCAAATGCTCTATCTAATGTCTAATCAATAACCTAACAACCGACAATTGAGTACAAATTGTTACTAGTATTATACAAACTTGAATCCTTAAATTTGACTTTTGTGGATTAAGAATATATATATATATATATATATATATATATATATATATATGTTTGTATAATTTCAAGAACTGAAAACTACCTCGACTTCACACTACCAGTAAAATTGGATAGGCGGGTAGGTGTGGGGTACTAAATTGTCAAGCCTTCCTTCCCAGTCTTACGAAATTAAAAGGCATTCGTCAAATGACTCATTCAACTCCTTTAATTGCAAAAATTCCATTTAAATTTTCTTCTTGTTACAGTAACTCAGTCAGGGAAAATTAAAAGACATTCTGGTTTTTTCTGAAGCAAATCAACGTATGCTCATCCAAACGCTATGTGAATTTTTTATGTCTGTAAGAGAAAGAGAGGTGCAAGGTATTCAGTAGGTTCAACGGTATTGTATTAAACGAACGTTCCGATAACCGATCACTTGTGCTTCTTAATTTATCTACGGATCGGATACACACATACATACAGAAAAATATATAAAATGTCCAAGTTATATACACTTCAATAAGAGCAAGTACTGTTATGTCTTCGTAAAATTGGTGGAATACGTTTTGATTAATGTAATATTTTTCTATACGAGTGCACTTTTTTTTATATAAAAAAAATGTAAAACATCCGGGGTCTAATCGGTGTTACTTTTTAGGGGACACATGGTATTTTTTGTTCAGTAATCAGCTCACCATATATATATTATCACAAACCATAATTAAGCTTCATATAGGGTACAAAACTTTATACCATATAAATATAAGAATGTTGGTAATTAAATTTGAACAAACAAATCAATCTTTCTATACAGTACTATATATGGTAATTAATTAGCACAAAGGCAGAACAATCTGCAGCTTCACAACAAACCCTATAAATATACTCCCGCGCGCAAACCTTATATGATCACTACACTAATTATATAGTTTTCGTTAATAACTTAAAATAAAAGAATAATATATATATATATATATATATATATATATATATATATATATAAACACACAAATATGCATAAGGATAATCAGAACTGATCATTGTTTTTAGTTCGTCACCACCAAGCTCAGTTGTGCCTCTTAGATGGACCAGAAGAAGGGACAGGCCCCCCTTTGGGCAAAACACTGAAAACCAAGGCGCCTTGGTGATTAATTGGTTGATAATTATGCTTCAAGTGCTCCGGTGTGATCAGGGCGGTTGAGACTTCCACCATCATCATCCGCGGCCTAGTTGCTGCGCAAGAACCGAACAGAAGGAAGAGGAGAGAGAGAACACTGAAGAGTTGCCATGAAAAGTACTGTCTGGGTAATTTGGAAGAAAATGAAGAAACCATATTGATCTAGCTATCGGCTAGAGAATATATTTATATATTTCTGGCTAATTAAGGTTTTAATTAATGGATAGTTATAATAAAATGTATTTTAACTTAGGTAAGGGGATGTGTATTTATAGAAATATAAGGGTGTAGATGTGTGCATGGGGAATTAAGAAGAAAAGATTAGGAAATTGCATGGAGACTAGGTGTAAATTAAGGGTTAGGCAAGATAGAGAATTAAGATCGTGGAGTAGTTCTGACGCCGATGACTAAAGAATTTTGAATGTCAAAGTTCAAAGGGTTGGGAAACAAATTGGAAAAAAAGCCCCCCTAGGTAGCTGTAGGCTGTAGCTTGGGGACCTTATCTCTACGTATTTTCTTTGTATTAAAGTCGTTGGAAGCTCAAATATACACTGCTCCTAGTAAGAACATTCGTTGATGTTGAAAGTCATTAATTACCTCTGGTGTACGTAGTTGTAAATGGACATATTTGTAACATCTATATTTGTATCTAAAAAAAATATTTTATCCGTATTCGTATTCGATATTCGACGAATTTTTTAAAGTATTATTCAAATTCGATATTCGAAAAATTATTCAAATTCGAATATTATCCGTTTCCAAATAACTATCCGAATTCATTAACATAATTAATTAAAATTAATAAATAAATAATTAAAAATTACTATTATAATATTAATATAACATAACATAACACGATCATCAACCATATGATTAAATTATAAAATTCTGAAAATAAATAAATTAATCACTCTTTTTAATAAAATATCTTTATGAAAGATATTAAAAAATATTATAATTTTATAATAAGACTCGTTCTTATCTCGGGATAATGATACCGCATATCTGATTCGATAAATATGTTGGTAGACGTTAAACGGATATGAATATACATGTATTCGTATTCGTTTATTTTCAAATATCTCTGATCGAATACGAATAATATCCGTTTAAGTTGAATACGAATAATATCTACTTTAAACTAATACGAATACGGACAAATATCATATTTTCGAGTTACCATTTATAGTCCTACCTGTACGGGTGATACACCACTACAACGTCCTATAAATTACAAATAATATCATGTACTCCTTCAGACGTTGTAATTAAGATATCTAATCTAAATAGGTTGAATTTTTGACTGATTATTTTTAGAAATTACATTCAAATTAACATGGAGTTGTCTTGCATGTTTTTCTTCTAGCTAATTAATTAAGTATAATTACTTGAGAGAGGGTTCAATATATAACCAGAACTGCTAGCTATAGCGAAGAATCATTGGAGTGGTCTTGTGAGTCATATATGTGATCAGTTGAGTTAGGAGTGTTCTCAGAAGTCAGAATTGATTGCTTCTAACTCCGCGTGCTTTGTTGAGTTCTTCAACGAAGAATTATTGGATGCTAAAATATTAAATGATGTGATAATTGATGTATATGTAGTTATTTGATGATTTACAATATATGAGCGGGTCTATTAATTATAATTAATTATACACATCCTTTTAATGATAAGTAGCTTTTTGTAACGTTTTTTATTACTTCTTTTATTACATTTAGCGTTATACTAGTGTTTATATTATTTTTTGGAATTGGAGATCTTTTTGACTTTGGAAGCAATAATATCCCTCATGGTTGCTATTTTTCGCTTTAATTAATAATTACTTTTCCTGTTAAGTAATTAATTAAGCATTAATTGTATTCAACTTTTCTTTATTTTTTCAATTGTTAATTTGGACCGACTATTAAATCTAGAACCCAACTCCCAACAATTAAGGATTATTATTTGAGAAAAATTTAACGTCCAAAAGAATTATTGACCCATATTTGAATACAACACTGCTGAGAAAAAAAAATCATTTGCGGAACCAAAATAGTCCCTCTATGTTAATTTTTTAAATCAACTTAAGACATTTTTAAATTCAAAATAGATATGATTTTCATTAATTTTAATTAATATTACAATGAGGACTATTGTAAAATATCTAAAATATATATAATTGCATAATTATTAATGAATCATCTTAATTTTGAGTTTGAAAATATGTTAAATTGACTTTTAAAAGTCAATAATTAATCATACACTTGATTTGAAACTGAGGGAAGTATTACATAATCTTGACTAGGCAAGCCAATATATACAAAGAAATCTTTGTTCCTTGGACAAAAATTATTACTACTTGCATATGCAAAGTTGACTTCATTAATTGCATTTGACTTTGTGGAGTGAGAGAGAGAATATTATAGCTCGACACTCGCCACTTGCACGAAATGAATTAAAATTTCATTGACTTCACACTGAAACAAATTAAAGTTGTAAAGGAGGGTGGGGTAATTAAAATTTCATTGACTTCACACTGAAACAAATTAAAGTTGTAAAGGAGGGTGGGTACGGTGTCGATTCTCAAGTCATTCAACTTCTTTGATAGCAAAAACAGTAGTAGTACCATTCAAATCTTCTTATAGTTACAGTATAACTCATGAAAGAAAAACAACATATACATATATATATATATATAATGAAGTTATGATAAAAAGAATAATAAATATAAAATACACACAAATATATGGATGGATAACAATTAATTAAGAGAGCTTAATTATCACTGCATGCTTTGATGTTCATTAATTCTTTTAACCGATCGACACCGAGTTCAGTTGTGCCTCTCAGATGGACCAGATGGAGGGACAGGTACCCCCTTGGGTAAAATACTGAAAACCAAGGCGCCTTGGAGATTTGCTTCATAATTATGCTTCTTCAATTGCTCCGGCATCATGATCATGGCCGTTGAAGGAATTTCCTCCATGACCCTCCCTGGGCCTGGCCTAGTCGCCGCGCAAGAACCTAATAGATGGATCAAGAGGAGAGAGAAAACACAGAAGAAGAGATGCCATGAAAAGCAGTACTGTCTATGTTTGGAAGATATATTTGATGAAACCATATCTAGATTGAGAAGATTTTTTAGTTGGCTGCAGGGGGGTGTTATATATATATTAATGGATGGATGGATGGTGCGTGCTAGCTTATAATTAATTGAGTTTTAACTGAGGGGAGGGGAGGGGAGGGGAAGGGTATTTATAGAAATATAGGGGTGTGCTTGCATGGGGATGAAGAAAAGATTAGGAAACTGTATGGGGGGCTGGTTAGGAAATTAAGAGAGAGAAGATCGATCTAGCTAGGAGTGAATCTCACGCCAATGACTCATGAATTTTGAATGTCAAACGTACGGTTGCAAAACAAATTGGAAAAAAAAAAAAGGAAAGAAAGAAGAAGTATATATGGAGTGTCTGGGTTGCCGGCTAGCTCTATTGAAGTCCATTCCTTGTACGTGTGGTACAACTCTACAAACTAGCTTCAAATAATCATGTCTTTAATTATAAGGTTAAAGTGTAATTTATTACATGTGGTTTATAGATTGGTGCATATCATCACTTGTGGTTTAGAAATCATCAAATTATTATATATGATTTCTTAAAAATTAAAATGCGCATTAATTCTCTTTTTTAGTTAACACTGTCAACTATAGTGCTAAAATTACTAAATTTCCCTTTTTAAATAAGAGCAGCCCCTTCTTTGGTGATTGACGAATACTCATTAGCATGATTTTAAAATCCGAATCGGATCTTCAGTTCAATTGGTAAAAATTGAAATCGGTTGACACTCTGATTCAGTTTGAACTAATAAATTATTTTTGGTCAAAAACCGGTTAACCCACCAGTTGAACCACCGGTTGAACGGGTGGACCGGTAAAACCGATTAGTTGACCTAATAACCCGGGTTTTTTTTTCAAATTTTTTTTAATATTAAAATTAATCACTTTTAGTAATATTGTAATTCAACTTTATCATGTTTTAATTCATAAAAAAAGAGATTTTTTAAAATTTTATTAATTACTAATAATATATATTTTTATATATTAATAACATTACTGGGTCAATAACGGTTCGACTACTGGTTGGATCAGTAACTCATTCATCCAATATTTTTTTTAATTCGATGACTGGTCCGGGTCTAAAAAGCTTGCTCAGTAATTCACTATTTCCCATCTTTGTTGGCAGGTACTAAGTTTATATATTATTATGTAATATATTATAATAGCATAATAGTATTATACTATTATATTATATTAATAGTATATTAATATATTAATATTATAATACTAATATATATATATAGTATATCAGTATATTATTATTATATTAATATACTAATATACTATTATACTATTATATTATATTAAAAGTATATTTGTATTTGTTTGTCTGTTAAATGTTATTATTATATACAAAAGTTAAACAGTAGTTATTTACTCTCTCCTTTTCAAAAAATAAAATAAATACTATTTGAGTTCGATCTCAATTCATTTGTAAAATCTTAAATTTTAAATTGTGATATGAATTTATTTTAATTTTTAAAATTACAATTATGTACTTAAGTATTTTTATTTTTTTTGGACTATATGCTTAATTGTAATGACTTGAAGTCATGAATTACATTCTTAATGTAAGTTAATTTAACAAATAACTTTCAGTGTGTATTTTCCTGACCAAATACATAATAGAAATGAATTAGGTATTTTACAAAAGCAACTTTAAATAACAATTAAATTACACATAATTTAATTAATTTTACTAAAATAATTTATTGTTTACCTTGCTAGGTACTCTAACTGATTTCATGATATTTTTTGGGTTGATTTTGATTTGTAGTTAGTGATAAAATGAGAAAAACTAAGTAAAAATAAATGAAAATGGTTAGTATGTTAAATAGGAGCTTCGGGCGGCGGGGGATTTTAAGACATTTGGATACGGAATAGAGTTGTTGGAAACTAAACCACACTCAATTGGGCGAGTGACGAACACTGGTTGTTTAATTTGACGAATTATGAGTGAGGAACACTTCTGTTTAATTTGACGGATTTGAGATAACGTGCAAATTTTAGAAAACTATAAGTGATATTTTGGTGATTTTTAAACCATAGTTGGTGACATGCAATAACTTATAAATCACATGTACTAAATTACATTTTACCTTAATTATAATTTAGATCTAATTTTAATAGGCTAAAGTTTTGATTGATTATAAACATAGTAATTTTAGCATTAAAAGAGAATGTTATTATATATAATGACAAATTTATGTTCATATTAAAAAATATATGAGACAAGTAGGTGTAAAGAAGAGCTCAAATGTTAATTTTACTTTATGACTTACAATTGTACATGCATTAGTCACAATTTACGTTGGACATAAAATTAATCGACAAAAAAATCATTATTCTTAAATAAATAGACAAAACATGCCAGAAACATGGCGTGTATTTTACCAAAAAAAAAAGAAAAAAAGGAAACACGGTGCATGTTTATATATTGTGCATGCCTTATAGAGTAAATTAAAGTGCAGAATAAAATTCTAATTTAAGATAATATAAATTTAATATCAGTATAAATTTAAGATAGTATCTTTCCCTCCCTTTATTTTGTTATTTGCTTTTGTTTTTTCATGTTTTATTTGTTTTTGGCCTGATGTTGTTGTGTTACTGGTTTACATTGGTTAACCAATGGATATTTTTCAGTTTGAGTTGGGAATTAAATAAATGAGCTTAATTGGGTCCATGAGTACTTAACTTGGATATTATTCTCGAGTATCATTAAGAAAAACTCTTTATTAATCTTGATTCATTTTAATATAAACTAATCTTAATGTCAATTACTTTCATAATTATTTTTTAATATCTCACCTACGTACTCCTCTCTCTAATATTCTAATTTATATATACTCCCCCCGTCCCAAATTAATTGCTTTTCTAGAACTTTTTTAAGTCAAATTGATTATTTTTAGAATTAATAATTAAACATATATAAATATATTTCTAAAATTATAAAAATTGAAATTAGTAATAAATTGTATATACTTTCTTTTGGTTATAATATCTTCACCTATATGTTAGCAAAAATAATAAAAATATTAGTTTTAAAAATAGTCAATTTGACTTTAAAAAGTCTTAGAAATGCAATTAATTTGGGACGGAGGGAATATAATATATAGAGAGAGAGAGAGAGGATTATTCAATTATATAATATTTCAACCCACCACTCAACCGGTTTCACTATTTTGTTTAATATTCTTTTAACCTTTGCGGGAGAAAAGTGTATCATCATTGAAAAAACGTGAGAACGAAAAATGAAGTGGTAAGAGGCCAAACGCTATGTGTTCAACATGTGGCATTAAATTACGGATTATAAAAGTCAAAGTCAACGTGTTATGGGGGATCTCAGCCGCTCATTCATGGCAAGAGAGAAATGGGAAAGATCGATTGACTGATAAAGACTTGACATTCTTGAAGGTGGGGAAAAAGGATGGAAACGTCTTTTAATTAACAAAGTCCAAAAACCGGCAACCAAGGAATATCAATTAGAATGATGGATTTTTTTATCTATTTTTAGAATGCATTAAAACTGATAAATATTGGTTATGGAATTAATGAAACTAAATTTTATCATAGGTATCTAATTGTAAATAATAAAATAATAAATGTGGCAAAACCTTTAGAATTATTTTTTATATAATCAATGACGTTTTACCCTCATAATTAAGATTCAGATAGTAAAACTCAGAGGATCTTAAGTTCGATTCTCACAGTTATTAATAAGGTATATTTTTTGCTTTTCATTTTCTTTATAACGATAATATCATTTCAGAATAGTGGCGATTAAAAGTAGGAGTATTTATATAGGAGCGGAGGCTGCGGAGCGGGGGGAGGGGGAGGGGGAGGGGGTAATATCCATACCATACATCCGATCGAGTATATGAGCATGACAAGTGATGTAGGTGTGAATTAATTTTAAGTGTAATTAAGAGGAAGAGCCATAATTTTGTTCCACATGGTGACTTTGAAGATAATAGTAATAGTATACGTAAGTGTCGGTATCAACGTACGTGTGATCCGGGTACGTACGTAGCTGGCTGTGACCGTTACTCAGCCCCTAAGCCTAAGCCAGCCGTCTCTTATTCCTCTCTGCCGTCTCTAATTCATTCCCGCTAATACATACGCATATTAGCCTGCCTGCATGCCTGCCTATTAATTTTATGACAGTAATAATATGTACTGTAAACAGAGTAGATCTGCATTCTCATTACTCAATTCTTAGATTTACACCTAATTTTTTAGTTGGGTTATGCAACTATAACATGCCCCAAACATAATTAAGTTTAGCACTGACTTGCTATATATTTACTCCTTCTGTTCTATAAAAAAAATGTTATTTATTAAAAAAATTAAATATTAAAAGTATATTTTTGTTTCATGTTTACTCCTATAAATATAATTTATTAGTAATTAATTAGTGATGATATATATATAATAATAAAACTATGATGATATTTTTAAAAATATTATATCATTTTACATCAATTGAAAAAAAAACTGTTTTAATGAAACAATGATTTTTATATAAATAATACTCTTTTTGCGTTTCGGACGGAGTATTCTCTTTTTATTAATGGTTTTGGGATATGTATTAGTATAATATAATAGCTATTAAATTGTATCCGGACGCACAGAGCCATCAGCCATCTAATACATGAGTAACTTTCCTCATCCACTTTGACTTATTTTTTACTTCTTATCTAATTTGATATGGCCAGCTAGCCAGCTGGTAATAAATTTGTAATGTAATTCTTACATACTCCGAGCAGAAAGTCTTGAGAAGTCTGAACAGTTTAGGTGAGGCTGCGAGGGTATTTTTAGACGAATTATAATTGTGATATATGAAATAGATATGGAAGAAAAATAGTTTCATCTTAATTTATTCTATCTTATTACATAAATTCTCACGATCGCAATACAATTTCGTCACATATTTATCGACATATATAATTTCTCTTTTCTTTGCTAAGGTGATATTTGTGCAGTCTTATACAACTTAATTTTGTTTATTAAGGGGCGTCATACATCATATCGGGAGATGCTGTTTTCCATACCTAACTCTCTTTTTTTTCCAACATAATTGTTGTGGAGTAATATAATTGTATTTCCAACAAGACTCTTGACGGAGTTAAAGAAGGAATTAAGAGATCCCAAAACAGGAGAATGAAACAAAAAAAATAAACGTTTATATAGATAGCAAGAATAAACGTTTAATTCATGTCTCTGTAGCAGCAACTGGCATGCATGGGACCCATTTATATTCTTATCATCACCATCTTCTTCCATCTTCATCTTCTTTAAACACAAACAAAAGGCCACACAAAAAGTAAACCTGCATGTACTCTATATACATGTAAATATGCAGATTTACAGGCTATATCTTGTACGTACATCACTACACAGTCATTAATGGTTATATTATACACTAGTGTGTGTGTGTGTGTATATATATATATATATATATATATATATATATATATATATATAAGGCATCTTAGATTATTTTAGGTCACTTTCAATATAATATTATTTGATTATCAACTTAATAATCTGACCGTACGGACGTAAGAAGTATGTAAAAATATGACATTGTATAAAATTTAATTTGATTTAAGACATTGAAATATTATTTTTATAATAACATAAATAATATATATGTAATATATATATTTCAACAGCTCGAATTTTAGTAATTTTTATTGTTATAAAGTTGTTGGATAACTTCAAATCAAATAAAATTTTATACAATCTCATATTTTTACATGCTCTTTACATTTGTACTGTCAGACTATTAAGTCGACGATCAAATGATGTTATATTAAAAATGACCTCAGATAACTTATCTTAGGTAAGGTAGATCAAGATACCTTTTACTCTCTCTCTCTACAGTAGTACTGTTTCAGTTTGAATGCACAACTAATAACTACAATATTGAAGTCAATATATACTGGCATGCATGTCTGGCTTGTACTATTACGCAATTGCAAGGTGAAAAGGCAGAGGGTAAACCCAGATCCTAAATTTTGTCTTAATTTCTCCTTTCATTACAATGACTTGGATCACTTTGTTTTGCTTTACAAAAACTTTATATAGATACGAGTGTATTTGAATTTCATTTATTTGTATTTTGATCCCTAATATAAAGTAAAAATATAAATAAGTAAAATTTAAATATACTCATGTTTAATTTTTATGTCCAATTTTTATATATTTTATGTCCGCATAGAGCTCTTTGCTTTATTCATCAGTAATCAGGTTCAGGCCCCATCGAATAAATATGTACATTAGGGTTCGACTGTCAACGTACCGTACCTACGTGGACGGTAGAACCAAATTAGCTCCAGTAAGATTATAACTGTTTCAATACCCTACCACTATTTATTTTATTTTTACAGTATTAAATACTCATTATTCTTATATATTTTTTCTTTTTGTCAATTCTAAAATTAAAATTATATTTTTTATTTTAGAATTAAAATGATATGAAATTATTAACATGTCATTACTTATACCATTTCTCGGTAGGTAAATTAAGTACCAACATGTCACCAAAATTACATCTAGCCCAAGCTTGCAGCTCAAGCCCTTGAATATATATGTATATGGTACATCTAGACGCTGCAAATTTTTTGCTCTTTTCTTTTTCAAGAAAACTTATTAGCAGAACATTTGAACTTATCCAACAAATGGCTATAACTTGTGTTTATTAATCGTAGTCATGTGCTCTAATCCTCTAAGGAACACGACCCACCCCGTCTTCTCCGAATCTGTTATGAACTCAAATTATTTTTTTTTGGCAGATAGCAAGGAAAAGAAGAGCATAAAGAGATTGACAAGATAAAGTTAATTACTTTACATTTTGAAGGTTAATGTAGACATCCAATTATCTCCTCCTCTAAAGTATACCAAACCTTACATGGAAAAGTTCAACAACACAACAATCAATATCTTTACCACATAAACATACCAAATCCCATCCATTACATTGCTTGAGTATTCCCCAGAGGCAGAGGTCACCATATAAGAATTCTGATTCCCATTTCCATTTCCATTTCCCAACTTGGAATTTGTATCAACTTTAGTCCCTGTCCCATAATGATTGACCTTTTCCTGACATGGTTTTACCCCAAAAGGAACTCGGCTGGTTGATACCAAACCAATTGGGTAACACAGATTTGGGTTGTCCCAAGCCCCAAAACGCCTCCCCATTTTCTCATAAAACAATTCAGAGAATTTAAGCTCTCCAGTCAGATTATTGCCATTTACATAGATTGCACCAACATTAGGCAGAGCTGCTAGTTTTGGTGAGAGATCACCTGTGAGATTGTTGTCATTAAGGCCCAAAAATCTCAGCCCCTTTAGCTCTGCCATGGACTCTGGAACTCCACCTGTCAACCCCGTATTGGATAGATCCAAGATGATTAGGCCTTGAAGATTATGCCACTCAAGGCTCATTAGGCCTCCACATATCGGGTTATTTGACAAGACCAACTCTTCCAAGGAATTCAGTTCTTGAAGTGACTTTGTCAATCCACCTAAAAATTTGTTGTTGCTAAGGTCCAAAAGAGTTAGATTTTTCAGATTTCCAATTTCAGTAGGGATATTCCCCACCAATTTATTGTTGCTTAAATCAAGCTTTAATAATGAACTCAACCCACCAAAAGTATTAGGCAAATTCCCGGATAGCGAATTTCGACTTAAGTCCATGATTAATAGTTCACTCAACCCACCAAAATTAACCGGGACTTCACCTGTAAACAAATTTCCACAAAGGACTAGCCGCTTCAAGTTGATCAAGTTGCCTATATTTGTTGGTAATTCACCACTTAATCCATTTTCCAGTAGAGCAAGAGATTGGAGCTTTGTGAGGCCACCAAAAGTGGTAGGAATTTGTCCAATGAGACTTGGGTTTGATCTGAACTCTAGCGACTCTAAGCTGCCACCAAGTGCCCCCCAGTTCTGTATAGGGATTGTTATCGGATGGCGTTTGTGAACCATGCAATTGACAAATGAGAGAGTTTTGAGGTGCGTAAGTGCAAATAAATGAGAGCTGAATTCCATATTTGAGGCACAACCAAGAGAATTGTCATGAATGAGGCCAATGTTTAAGGTTATGACATACCAATAGTCATCAAACATATCACAAGAAACACCCTGTACAAAATATGATTGAAAAGGAGAATTAGAATTTGAAGGACATCAATTATCATGATATGCTACTGTGGTCTGTGGAAGATATATATATATATATATATATGCTCGTAAAGTGCACATGAAGAAAAAATGTGCAGACTTGATTGCGTCGAATGCTTCCACTATAGTTACTAATTAATCAAGAATCAGTAAGTGGTACTCAAAATTCTATGATATGAATCCCAATGCTTGCTTAAGTGGTTAAAGGGGAGGTTACGGGATCGGCCGTTAATCCGGAGATCCTGAATTCGAATCCCACTAAAAATAGTACGGGACCACGGAAGAGAAGAGGAGAGGAGAGACATGGTTTGATCACAAAGCCGGAAAACTCCTCTTTATCAAAAAAATAAAAATAAATTCTATGATATGTAGATAAATTATTTCGACCTATTTCGAAAGCCTTATTCGGAGAAGAGAGGAGAGACATAGCTTGATCACAAGGTCGAAAAACTCCTATTTATCAAAAAAATAAATAAATAAATTCTATGATATGTAAATAAATTATCCATATAAGTATATGTATCGCAATTCTCAAATACCCAAAGTTTCTACATTGACCACAATTAAAATGAGAATAGTCATATAGAAATAGAGATTTAGGATGGTTCAGTGTAGCTACAGCCAAAAGCATTAAAAAAATATTCTCAATTGTCATGTTCCATCTTCACATAATACTTGCAAGTATTTACTAAAACATGTCAATAATAGTTCCTTTTTGTTTCTCCATTTTTCTTGAATTAATGATTAATTCATAATTATTCAAGTTATTAATCTAACTAAAGTTCATATGGCCTTCAGATGGTAGAAGTATGTCCAATAGAATCTAAAATTGCAACAGAATTTCCAACAAAATTATAGTGATATGCTCTGTCTAGTCTACATAATACTAATATGTAATATTGCCGTAGCAAATTGGATAACTATATGCAAAAAGGATCACATCAGATCTATTGCGATTTCGAAAATGGTTTGCTTTTCATAATCTCTCTCACATTACTATGAAAAATGATTTACAAGAAGTAGCCTATTTTATCACATATTACATAATAAAATCTTGGTCCATTTTTTTTCCCTCAAAACAAAAATACAGAGCCTTATCCCAAGTACATTGATATAGGGAAAAGAAAACAAAAAAAGAAAGGAGGGTAAAAGTACCTGTATGGGAGTCCAACCACAAGGATCAGGATAGAGATCTGAGCCATTCCACCACTTACCCACAAATCCTTGAATGGCAGAGTAAAGAGCCTCTTTCTCTCTTTTCTCCATTGGAGCTCCTACTGTTTCAACTTCTTCTCCATTGCACCAAAAGGCACTCAAATAGAGTATGAAGATAACAGTAGAAGTGGCATAACTTGTTTTTATGAAATTATTCATTTCCCTAACCAAATATGACAAGCCCGAGGTAAAATAAAAGATATCATAAAACAGAGTCAAAACTGGGGAATTCAAACTGAAGTAATTTGGCTTGAGACAAGGTCAATTTGGATCTTCAGAAAGAACTCTGAAGAAAAAAATTGAAGCTTTTTGGTTCTATGTATCTCTTCTATGAGGGTGAGATAGAAAACAGGCACCCAAAATCGCAAACAACAGAGAACACAAATAGCAATACTATTACAGATGTGGTGATAATGAGAAAAATCCAAAAGGGTGTTTCATGAAATCACTCATCTTCTCAAGAACCCAGATAGTATGGACAAGGAAAGATCCAAAGGGATTGAATAAAACAGGTAAATGGAGAGACCACAGAGGCAAAGTTTCAAACTCTGTACTCTTTCTTAACCATGTTTATAGCAAAGCTAAGGTGTAGAGTAGCAGAGAGAGAGAGAGAGAACAGAGTACACAATATCTTGGATGTTTCACAGATAAAAGCTATAGCACAGTTATCTATGCTCAAAAGTAATTATAGAAATGTCAATTACAATATCAGAACATTACTAACTGAAAGCTTTGAGACCTTGTGATTCACTTTTACTAGAATTGATTTTCATTACATAAATTAAGCAGTAATAATTGCTTCCAATAAATAGATTTCTAGCTAGGGATGGATAATTGGCTTTGGCAGATGGGAGATTATTGGTTGGACAGGGAGGCTAGTAAAGTTGTGGAGATTATATAGGGTTATTGTTAGAGTTAGGGTTCTCTTTGGAGAGAAAATGCCGTAAAATGAGCAAACAGTTCAGACTCGATTCGTATTCGACTAAAAGTTCGATTCGAACTCGACTAGAAATATAAATGATTCAAATATGAGTAAATTTTAAAGTTCGATAAATTATTAGAACCTCCTTAAATTGTAATTTTCTATTGATACTCGATTATATTTGTTCGAAAAGTTCAAATTACTCGGGCTCGATTAGAGATCGTGCTCGACTCGGTAGCTACGAGCCTCAATCAAACTTTATTTTATACTCCATAAATTTTGTGAACTAAATTTAAATAGTTCAATATTCAACTTGATTCATTTTAATTCTTAAGAGGAATGGGGGGGGGGGGACCAAATTGCTTGCAGAGCAAGAAGTGCATGTAAATGCATGCAAGACAAAGGTAGGTTTTGTCTCTGGGTGACTTGTTCTCTCTTTTTGGGCTGTTGGGTTTTTACCAGCTTTATGCTACAGACGGGGAAAATACAGAGTTCTGCACTAGGAATTAGGATGCTTGGGAAAGTGTGATTCTCTCTCTCTCTCTTTTATTTATTTTTAATTTATTGCTGGTGGGGTTCTTTACAATTGTCAATGGAAGTAACGAGGCTTCTCAAAAGAAATACCTAGGATTACTGTCCAATTCACATCAAATCAAACAAGCAAGTCCCATCTTTCAATTTTAACAAGATGTTTTGGATCTATCTTCAAATAGACATCTTTTGAGGGCTTGTGTGTGTGCACTCTTTGGTGTCATTTACTTTATAGTTTATGAACTTTCTTACCTATAGGTGAGAATCAAAAAGTACCATACGTTTTTGCTTTACTATACAATATATTTTACCCTCTTTTCACCTCTATTGTGTGTGAAAAACCCAATTTAATGAATCAAAATTCAGCAAGTAAAAGCACTTTCTGCAAGTGCTGAAAAGTGAAAAGCCATACTCTCTACCCAAAAGCAAATACTAGCTAGCTTCACACTCGATGAATGATTTTATTGGACGGCATATCTTCGTACCTACCAAAAAACAAATTGAGATTAAATGAGTTAATATCTACAAGCACACACACATACACACTATAATTTATATACAGTAGGATATACATACTCCATAATATCATATGTATTGACAGAAAGATAGGAAGAAAATAAGGACCACCAGTGGATAAAGTAATTGCAATTAATGGAAGTTTAAGCCACATGCTATTTGGACCACACCACACCACACCATGTCCCTTATTGTAGAGAAGAAGATATAGATAGATATAGGAGGAGGCTAGGGAGAGTACTGATTTCTCAGCCCACAATAGTTAATTTAGCCAGCCAGCCAGCCAGCCAGGTCTATTAGTTCTGACCAGTCCTTTTCTGTCATTAATTTTCCTTTACTTTGGACTCACTTTAGGGAGCAATAGATTGATTAGCCCTTCTGATATGCCTTTTAACATAATGTATAGGTTTTGCTTTTGCTGGTAATATTATGTTATGGAATTGGAACTGTAAAAAAGAAAGATAAATGATTCATTAAAATATTTGATTCATTCCACCATCTATAGTTAGCCATGAACAGTCAAAACAGTGTAATTCAGAAAGATGAAAGCGACTGGCACTTCTCTCTAACTAATAAAGTCAGATTACAAGGCCCAGTGAAAAGAAAAATAAAAGAATCTACCATTTTCTTAAACTCATCTTTTTCTTAAGATAATGAGTAAAATTTTATAATTGACTAAAACAATTGTCTAAATGTATCCTATCAGACCATCATAACTAACTAGAGTGACTAAAATTACACTCCCTTCCCTGTTTTAATTCGTATGGACAACCCCATTGAGATGCCTGTGTAGCCTTCTGCCAGTGCTCTTGCTCCTTGCTTGCTTGGTACGTGATATTACTGGTCCCAATTTGGAGGGCACAAAATTGCAAAGGTAAAAAATACACCGTCTCATCCCAGTACTTTTACTATAACAAAATGGTCATGTAAAACTCACCCACGCCAGTCCTACAATCCCCACTCCAAATATCATCATAACCACCACCGGGACCCATTTTCTGATTGATGCCCTGTGGCTCAAAATGTTTGCAAAGCAGAGGGAAACTAATCAAGTAAAAAATTATTCCCAAGTCCAAAAATAACGTACTTCTTCCCATTTTCCTATCAAGCAGCAACTTCATACTATATGGATAAACGAACTTGGACATAGTTCGAACATCCTTTATAATTGCTAAAACTTTTTTCTAATACCAAAATTAACCTGAACAAATTATCAAACACTAGCAACCCTTGCCAAACTCAAAAGTATGGTAATCCCGAAAACAGATGACCTGAACAAATGTTTTCTGTTACTTGTTATTATACTAAAAAGTATCAAAAGAAATACAGAGGACAACAAATGTTTTCTGTTACTTGTTATTATACTAAAAAGTATCAAAAGAAATACAGACGACTTCTACACAATACAGGCACAACAGCTTATTTACTGCATATTCATGTTCCTTGTTGGTAACATTAAGGCCACAGAGCTAAGAAGTTCTAGAAAGGAAATCAACAATCTAGACTCGTAGAGTTTACATCTTTTGCCTGTCCTCCAACTAATACTAGGACAACCAAGTTACTAAAACGCAAAAGGGGGGGAAATGATACTAGGAAATTGATATGAATAGGCTGCCAAATACATACTATCATCTAATGCTTCTACATAAAATGAACCACCAGTGCAGCAACTGATAGCTGCAGCCCAAGAAAATTCTAAAATGAAAGTGAATTCCCTGTTGAAAAGAATTGCAACTAGAGCCTGATATTCCTGACTAGCTACTGTCCAATGTTGACCACACAACACACATAGAAAGAGAGACTGCCAGAACAAACTTGTAAATACAGCAATCATGTGGTGAAGAAAGTCCAAAGCTTCTTTTTTATTGACACTTCACCAGGATGCTCTGATTCATCATCATCCCCATCGTCATCGTCATCGTCATCGTCATCAACATATCCATCTCCATGTAATGTGCTTCCCCTTTCATCTTCAACCTCATATTTAGGTGTATCACTTACCTCCTCACTGAAGTCCATATTTTCTACTATATTTGCTGCATCACTGCTCTTGTCAAGAATGCTGGGTGTTTTGAACTGCATTACAGCAAAAGATGGTACAGAGTTCAACCAGTTCAGCTTAATAATAGTAATAACAGAAATAATAATAATAACAACAATAAAATTCACAATTTACTTCAGGAATGAGGAAACTAAAGAGGGAAAGTACCCTGACAACCCTCTCTGATGAGACCTCTCGAGTTTCAAGACTTCTAACAGTTGTAACCTGTAAAGTTGGTATCGGATTGCCTTTCTCACTAGTTACTTCCAGTGATTGGGCACAAGCAGCATCAGGATTTTGTGTTACTTCCACTGTACCGCCATCATCATCAGCTTCCTTCTCCTTTTCCTTCTTCTTCTTGACATCAACTGAAGCTTGAGTTGACGCAGCCATGCCCACACTAATCAATCAATTGACACAAAATCTTTAGTCGACTATATGCTGATAATACCATAATTGTCTTTGATATATATATGACAAAACCTATCCTGATCACATACAAGATATTGCAATAAAAAAAAAATTTATCTACCTTCCCATTAGTTACCACAAATTATTTCTAAAAATTCCAAACAAAAAGGCCATTTTCTTAATGATAAGGAGGTTTCAATACCAAAGGAATGAACTTCACTATAAAGGTTATAGAAGTGCATCACTACTTCCGATAAAATGAAAGAACATGAAAAAGGTGAATCATGGTAATATAGAATGCCCGGTTACTCCCATCTCCCCTTAATTACGCACATCAAACTTTTCGTACTGAGAAAGCCCAAGCTTTTTGTCCAAACTGCTTGTTTGGATATAAGAAAGCCCGGGGGGGGGGGGGGGGGGAGAAAGAGGGACCAGAGATCCAATCCAGTATTAGCGCATACCTTCATGCACGACCGGCCTTTCTTTGTTACAGGCTGATACAGAAAATCCCCATTCCTCTCACCAATGATGTTAATCAATAAAAACAAAAGATATTTTAATTACCTCATACCCCAAGTACCATGCAAAATCCAACATATGCAACTTCTAAATGAAAATGCCCTTTATTATCAGCATACCAAACTTTCAGTTCAGAATGCAAACCACTCCACTAACAACAACAAAAATCTCATAACAAATTCAGTGATTTTGATACCTCAAACCCTGAAGGGAAGGCAATTCTTATGCCGTTTTTAGCTATAAGTCCCAGGTTTCTATTCAAAGCATTGCTTTATAATTTATGGGCATTTAACTTCCAAAAGTTAAGATTTTTTAAATGGAATGGAAAAAATATCCAGTATATACATGAATAATTGTTATTATTTCCAGGGTTAACCTATAATAAATGGTTGCTTCAATTTTTGGAACCTACAAATAAAATAATAAATTCATGTAAAAGCAATTTAGTTTTTTATTGAGAAACAAATGTCAAGTAATATATCAACAGAATAGTTGACTCACAGTCATCTTATATGCTCAAGGCACACTAAAACAAGGTCTCCAGAACTCTGCACCAGGTGCAGCAAAAGGGAATAAATAAATAAATAAAATTTAAAAAGGCCTACAAACATACAATTCACAGAACAAAAATATACATATACATATAGATACACACACAAACATATAGTCTATATAAAATTGAAAAGAACTCAAGATCAGTAAATTTTGTTCTGCCAAATAAAAGCTCAGAATTGGTATATGCATGATGAAATAGCAAGTAGTCTTGCAGCAATATAGCCTTCAATCCCTTAGATTTAACATGTGTCCAACAAAACCATAGATATTTCCATTCAATTAGCATAAGACCATGATCCCATAGTGGTGGCACCAGTCAAAATCAACGTAAATTGAAAACATATATAAAATTAAATAAGAGGATTAAAGGATCAAAATAAACCTACAATCTAATAGAAATATAAATGCATCAGGGTTCACATTGATCCAAGTGAAAGGGCATCATTGCCCATGTAAAATGAAATGTGCATACTGTGTCTTGATGATGCTGGCCTTCTTTTATCCTTGTATATATTTTGTGGCATGGGGGTTGTTAGGTGTTAATACTAACCTAGAATGACCATAGGTTTTCTAGTATCATTTTTGTCATTATTTTGGGGCTAACTTCTCAAATTGTGATACTTTTACAAAGGCATTATATATTTTCTTGTTACAAAATCATGAATAAAGGACAGTCAATTGCCAATACCGATAAAACAATTTAAATTGCAAGCAAACCATTAAATAAGTTCGTGTATAAAAGCTGATGCCAGAAAAAATAAAACAATCTCAGACGACTAATTAACCTCTGGCTCAAATATGGATTTTGATGACATGTTAATAACCAAGAAAAATTAGCTGAGATGCTGGCAAAGAACCAATCTGAATATCCCTTTTCCGAAAAATAATTAAAGATGTCAAAAATGCCTAATTAATCCCTTCAACTATCTCTGAGTCATGCACCAGTCACTAATTCTAGAACCATCTGCCCAACGCCAAACACCAGTTGCCTAAATCATCATTCACACAGAAAAGTGAGGAACTTACGTCTTGTGTCGCCTGAGATTATATCGTTTTTCACCTGGAGTTTGCACAGATGGAGTTTCCATTTGCCGCCTTTTCTTGCGCCCAACTTCCGAGACACTTTCGGAACGTCCTTCACTGTCATCAGCATCCACTTCACTCCCCCTAACCCTAGAGGTTTGTCCATGTTGCCGCTTCCTTGGAATGGTTCCAGCTGCTATTTCAGCATGGCTAGAATCTCCACGACTTCCCTCATTAATGTACGAAGAATCAGGCTGATCCTCCATTTTTGGTCTTGGTCCTTCTGAAGTCTTCCCTAGAATAACTGCAGCATCTTCAACCACAGCCTTCATAGATCGTGTTCTATGAACTCCAGCTTTAGGTTTTCTCCCAGGTCTGCGACGTCCGCTTCTCAGCTCCGATTGCTGGGAATCTTCTGGAACTTCTTGTGTCTGACTGTCCATGTTGCTATACTCATCAGTTAAAAGACCCTGCCGCCGATTCACCTCTCTATTGATGTTATCAGATGTGAGCTGATGAACATCACAGAACTCATTCACGATGCCAAAGGATGGTTCTGGTCCATCTTCATCAATACTTTGCCCCCTTGCTTCTTCTAACTCAACTAGCAAACTTGGTTCTTCAGCCTTTTCGTCTACACTTGCCAGCATATCAGATGAGGGAGATTCTGAACATTGAGCAATCTTATTAGGAGACAAGTTAAAAATCTTTGATGTGCATTTCCGTAGCCAAGACATTTTACCCCCAGAATTTAAAGATCTTAAATCAGTTCCAGCACCAGGAGAAGCAGCAATGTCAACCCGAGACCTGTCCAATAATTCATCTCCAAGTCTGGGGAGAGGAGAGATCTCATTCTCCGTTTCAAGCAACTGGAAATCAGAGAGTAAATATTCCTGGGTGATTTCCCCACAATGTTTGCAACTCTTAAGCCTGTCAACAAATGCAACCAACCGACCTCTCTCCTTGATAAATTGTTCTCTCTGATCCTTGAGCTTCTTGCTAAGAACTGCAAGCTCATCAATGTCCTTGTGCATTTCAAGTTGGTGCTCATGCAGCTGCTTCTTGTTCAAGGCAATCTCTTGTTTCTCCTTTTCCATTCTACACCTTTCAGACTTCAATTCTTCCATTTCCTTCCGGACAACCTCCTTCAAGTAACTAATATTACTATTTTCTTTCTCCCTCTCCTCCTCAAATGCTCTCTCCCTTTCCTGTAGATGTTTCTCCACTTCCTCCTTTCTACTCTGCATGTTAGTCTCAAGATCCTTTCTCCTCAACTCAAACTCATGAAGCAGTTGACTATGTTCAATTTGAGCTTTTTCTGATAAAAGGGACTGCTCATGCCTCATTGTGGCAGTAAATGTTTCTTTCTCCGCTTTAAGAGCTTCTAATTCCCTCTTAACATAGTCTTCTATATCAAGTTTATCCTTTTTCAATCTTTCTTCTTCAGAGAGTTGCAATTTCTCAAACTTCTCTTTCTCTTTGCAAATTTCCC
The DNA here is from genome assembly GCA_034770075.1 of Aralia elata. Lineage (NCBI taxonomy): Eukaryota > Viridiplantae > Streptophyta > Magnoliopsida > Apiales > Araliaceae > Aralia > Aralia elata. The sequence continues at coordinate 86,058,073 of CM068387.1, read as the reverse complement.
TCAACTCCTTGGTTATTGCAGCTGTTCTTTCATCCAGTATTTCCCACTTCTCCTCAAAGTTCTTCCTGTCTTCCTTTAGATCTTCACCTTCCTTCAGAAGCAACTCCTTCTGAAATCTACACTTCTCAATCTCTTCTTTCAACTCCAACTGCAAACGAAGATGTTCTGCTCTCTCTTCTTCAGAAATTTTGAGCTTCTCATTTTCTTCATGTATCTGAAGTTCCCTTTGACTAATGTCGGCCCTCATCTTTTCAAGCTCATCTTTGAGAGTTTGAAGATTATATTTATCACCAAGAACTTGTTTCTTTTCTAGCTCCAGCCTTTTCTCATCAGACGTTAAGGATTTCTCTTTCTCCTTCCAAGTTTTCAACTTTGCTTCAAGGTCTTTATCTTTCTCTTTAATTCTCTCCGACTTCTTTTCCAAAGATTGCTCTTGCTTTCCCAGTTTCTCCTCTCTATGGATGATCTCAGCTTCCTTGTGATCTAAAGCATCTATCTTGCCTCTCATCTCCTCATCAATAGATTTCCTCTTGTTTTCCATTTCCACCTCAAACTCCTGCCTTTTCACATCAAGGACATCCCGTTGTTCATCAAGAAGCTTCTGAATCTCAACCTGTAACAAGCACAGAAGTAATAATTGTCAAATTTAGTAACAATGAGTATATAACTTTGTAATAAAACTTGTAAGATATCAGCAATTTCACTTATTTCAAATGCGAATTCATGGCAATGCTGACATATACGTAGGTATGTAGATGTATGGCTGCTATTTGAAATGGGTATTATTCAAACTCTTTCAAGATGAGAAAGATGGAGAGAAAGCAACAGAAAGGGAATTGATCAGTTTCTTTATCTCCTTAAATGTGCTCATCCTACCATATCCTGCAGTAGCATCCAATGAATGTTGTGCAGAAATAAAAAGGTACATAACGGCAATCAACAAGCATAAAAATCCAAAACTTCAGACTTCATTAATTTAGAATTTTAGATATCTCAATTTTGAGAATCCACTATTTGAATTTAAGTAAATAGTCATTCTACCCGTCCACTTACCATATTATAGCAAGATATTAGTAGTTTTTTTTAGAAGTAATGACAATGCCTTAACAATTACTTGAGAAGATTGCATTCTCAAAGTCGATAAGTACCACCTTGACATATGAAGAGAATGATAATGATTCAGGCGCATAGCTTAAAAACACAACTCTGTCAAGAATAAAAGTCACCTAAAAAAGGGACTCCTCCAACTAGGCAAAAATTAACCTCGACAAGCAATTACTGATCAACAAAGAAAGATCAAGTGTTGAAACTCACTCTTTCTCTAGCAGTCAGCTTCTCTGTCAAAGCAAGTAACTCCTTCTCCTTCAACTCTAGGTTGTTCCTAAGAGACTCAGCTTTCTGTAAACGAATTAAACAAAATGTGTGTTACAAAAACTGTCCATGTTTCAAAAACATATCATAACAGCAAAAAAAATAATAAACTCACTTGCTCCTGTACAGTTAAGTTTGCTAGTCTACAGTTTATATCATCCTCTGTCTTCTTCAAAACCGAATTGGTCAGCTCAATCTTCTTTTGTGATTCTTCAACTTCCTTCTCTTTCAGCTTAAAAGCCCTCTCAATTTCATTTGCCTTTTCCTCTCTCTGGTTATTAATTCTCCGACCCTCACACAGCCTTTCTTCCCCTTCCTGTAGCTTCCTCTCCCACTCTCGCAAATCTTCTTTATGTTTAGAAAAAGTTGCTTCATGTGCTTCCCGCCTGCAAATATTTAATTAGCCCTCTAAAATTATTTCCAACTTCAAATAAATGCAAACTATTAGAATCATTAACCCCAAAAAGTTTCGGCATAGATCATACTCCGCATTAAAGGATATGCGCTCCCTCCGAAGCAGACACTCACGGGTCTCAACCTCTTGTAATTTCCTCTCCAACTCCAAGCTCTTTCTACTTGCCTCAGCAAGCTTGGAATCTGCAGCATGCAACTTCCTTTCTACATCCAAAGATTTATCCTCAATTCCAGAAAGTAAAGCATTTGCATTGACCAATTTAGTATCATATGACAGCTTCATTTGTGCATGCTCTACACGAATTTCAAGCAAAGCCTTCTCAAGCTGCAGTGAGGAAGTTGACTGTTATAAAAGCATTTATGAATGAAACGCTAAAGCATAGCCTCATAAATACTTGGTAACAATGCTTTTAGTATCTTTTAAGAAATTAGAAACAATTTCACCTGCACCACTGCATCATTTGGAACTCTGAAAAATATAGGAACAAGGGGCTAAAGATGCAAACAGTAAAGTTTCATAGCAACAATTGAAATACACGGATGAAATGAAACTTTTCAGGAGGGCAACAAATCATTCAAGTAAAAACCAAAATTAAAAAATAATTATCAGCTACTGCAAAGATCCTGTTTTTCGAAAAAAGAAAATAACGAAAAAAATAAATCCAGTGGGAAGTAATAGCCCCCGCCCATAGTTGACACATATGTATAAGCCTTAACTTGATGCCTTTCCCCCCAATTTAAATTGAATACTTGGCATCAATTAGAAAAATGTGCTGAACATTAAAAATTTTAAAATGCACGAAGAGTGATAACAGTCAAACACCATGAAAATCAAATAATCTTTAATAATAAAAGGTGGTCTTTAGTCAATAAAACCTAATTGATTTTGGCAGAATTCCTTCAGAAAATGGCAGTGCATAATTATATGGGTTAGTTACTACCAGTCTAGAACACTTCTAGGTTACAGAGCTTAGAGAACAATTGGCAATTTTGTAGATTATATACAACAAGCTCAATATTACCCCTGCAAAGCACAGATCTTGTTGTAGAATTATTATATTGTTGATACTTTTTTCTATAGTTTAAGATGAGAGTAATTAATTTTTCTTTTTCTATTTTATTATTAAATCATATGGTTCGTAATTGTATTATATTTTACTAATATATTTTACCATAATAGATAGATTAATATAGTGTCGGATGATGTTTATAATAAAAATTAGTTCCTTCTAAATATATTATTTAACCAATAATACATAACTAATTATCAATGAATAACTAAATAAATTTAAAATTCTACAATAATTCATCTATTTATGTAATAGTAGAATTTTATGTAAACTCAAATAGTGATACTTGCATAATTTAATAAAAATAAACAATTACATAAGTAAATATTATTGATAGTATGGATATGAATTGTAGTAGAATACTAACTACATCAAAAAATGTATAGAAATAGGAGTTTATGGTAAGGAAATAATTATGATAGTGAGAATATTGGATGAAAGATGTTGAAAGTCAAATGAATGATGGAAAAATAGTGAATGTTTTTCCTAACAAAACATAATCTTTTTGTGATTTTAATTATATAATGGATTCTTTTCGTAAATTTTGAAGAACTAAAAAACATTCTTTTTGTGATTTAATATGTGTAAAAAAATAGATGTAGTGGCTAGGAAAAGGCTTGCTAAACTTAAGTAGAAAACCAGCAGACAACCAAATCGACTTGTCCATGACAAGACATTTATTGGAAGTGCAAATTGCAAAGTAGAAAAATAATGTTCTACATGAAGTAAATTAAGTCAGAAATTATTGTTTCATAACAAAAGTTGTTTAGATGACTTTTAAAAAATTAAAAACATTTTAAATTTTTGCGAAATATAAATCTCAGATTGAAGTTCGATAATAAAAGTCAAAAGAGACAAGCACATCATGCAGTCATCAATACTGATCCTAAAAAATAAGCGAAGACACCAGGATTTAATCCAAAAGACTGAAGACATACATTTGTATCCATTTATTTAATCAAACATAAAAATAAATTTAAATAAATAGAGGAGATATAATAAGATATTGATATTGGGGGGGGGGGGATTTAAGCGGATGTTATATACCTTAAATTTAATGTTAAGGAAAGAAGGAAATTTAAAGGCTGTTCTGACATTTTTCATTTTTTTTATTTTTGCTGGTTTGGCAAAAAGTTTAATGTCTTGAAATCGAACATTTGACAAGTAAAACTATTATTTCTCAGCTGGCAAATTAACAGCTTAGGATAAGAGCCAAGATAGATTAAATGTTAAACATGTAGCTACATTGGAAGCTTAAATATTTGATCTAGAGGACACAATTAATAAATCTATAACTCACTGTTTTATCTAGACTAAAGTTACTCTTGAATATTCAATGGAAACACAGTCGGTGAAATATGACCTTATTTTCCTGTGAAGGAATCAGCACCTAGCAACAAACTATTTACTCAAAGTTCCAGCACTTATAAATATTATAACATCCAAATCACGTGAAGAAAGAGAATAAAAAGAAAACCAGGCTAAGTCTAACATTAGAAGACAAAAAAAAATTAATGACACAATTGGATGTTCTGAATAGTGATGCATCTGCATCATTTGTATTAGTGAAATAACTAAGCACATTTTTTAAACTTCAAAATATTTCTAACCGCCTGAGTAAAAATGGAAATGTTGCAAGAAGTGTCTTACATCAGTAACACACTGCTTCTCAGTGTCCAAAGCTCTCCTCAAATTTTCCTCTCTCTTCTCAACTTCAGATATTGAAATTAAATGCGCTGTCTGCTCCCGTTTAAGCACCTCCTGTGACTCTGACAGTGCTTCTCTGATTTCTTCATACTTTGAAGTCCACTCCTTCTTTTCAATCAGAAGAAGTCCCATATTATACTGATAATCATAAAGCTGCACAAAATGGATATTTAATTAGATACTAATGAACAAGTAACGTACACCGTCAAGACTTTTACCCAATTCTAAAATTGTGCGGCTTATTATAAAACCCACCAAGTTCCTATCATCCTAAAACTTAGAAGTTAGAACATATAAGTCTATTTAGAAGGCAAAGGCTATGACAAAAGTAAAGGAGAAATTACTTACAACAGGAACAACAAAAGTGACAAAGAACTCGTAGAGCCAGTACCTAGCCTTCAAATATTTTATTTTTTTTCTCGTGCTCTTTTATATTTTCATCCACTGATTCAACTGTTCGGGCCTTTCACCATAGCTCTCGACTAAAGTTTGAGTTGGATGAACTTCTTTTAAACGAATCTCAAAGTACAACTCTTGTGTCTTTGAGAAATCGTACAAGAGAACTTGATTTTATTCATAATTGGATAGAGATTTGGAATTCGAAAGGATAAATACAACGGAATGAATTTCAAAGCCTAATACTTGAAAGTTAGAACATACAAGTCTCTAAATAGAGAGAAGGTAGGTTTTGTATTCAAACACAATTATCTGTCAGCCCGATTCCGTCCAAATAAAATTTAGTCATTCCATATTTTTCCTACATAAAAATATCCTATTGACATAAGAGTCTTGCTATACATTGCGAAAGTTTTTAGCGGAATTATAATTGCGACGTATATGCATACATGGAATAGATAGGAATCAAGTAAGGTCCTACTTTAATTTAATTTATTCTATCTTAAAGCATGCACTTCCACGTTGGGTCAAATATTTGTCTGACATGTATATCATTTTCCATCGACATAATTCAACACTAACCTAAGGAAGTATAAGGCTAAAAACCCTCACTCAAACAGTATCATAGCCTCTAAGAAGTCTACCCAAGTATAGTAGTGCACAAGAAGCACTGATCAAATTTCAAATGAGAACAGCACCACAGCTAGAACATAACAATCACACTAATAAACTTTACATTACATATACCATATAATCACATCTACAATTGAAAATGAAATATAAATAAATTCACAAGCACAAATTTTCCCTCACCTCTCTTTCAACTTTCGCAACCCTCTCGAGTAGGGCCTCCCGGTCTTTCTTCTCCATAGCCGCCTCATCCAACAACCCCGCCTCCCTAAACCGCCTCCAATCCTCCACATCGCCTGTTTCCAAACCCCCTGCCACCGCCATCGTTGCCTCATTCTCACTCAATAATCCCCGCGGTGGCGGAGGACCATCGACAAACGCCACCGCTTTACCCTTACCCGCGATTCTAGGGTTTGGAATGCCATTCCTCGGACCTTCGGTCCGTGGGGTAATCGTCAGACTGGACCACGCCTTCCTCTGTGGAGTGAACATCTCGAAACCCTAACAACTTCCAAAAAACAAATTGCAAATCATTTTCGACAAAAATATAATCGGTTAGTTCATTAATCATTTCATTGGTGGACACGGCTCCTCCCCTCTTCTTGATGGGATATTTGCAGATTGGTCCCCTAAATTTTAGAGATTCAGCACTTATGACTTTAATTCCTATTAGTGTTATCTTTTGCCACGTCACCACTTTGAATTTTCAAATCGGCTAGCCACACAAGCAAGTAGTAACTTATGACATTCTAGTTAAGTTGAAAAATAAAATAAAATAAAATAAATGTGCTATAAAATGAGTTCAATCGTTGAATTGAAAAACTTAACAACAATTATCGAAGTGTAATGAATTACACTTATTATCTTAAGTCGTGGCGCGAAAATTATTGCATAGCTAATCATGTGAAATAAAATTTAAACAACATTTAATACTCAATCATACAAATTCATTAATTCTAAAGGTATATTAGTATTAATATTTATGAATTACATAACAACATTTTTAAGTCTTTCAATTATTATATTACTAAATTTCACACTCTATAAACAAAAATAAAAGCCTCACATAAAAAAAAAATCACGCAATACAAATAAAATATAAATTTACATAAGTAGTAAGAATTCAATTATTAATCTAGAACTTTAGCAACATATATAATTGGAATTAACTACACGTGAATGTGACTTAAATGTGCATCGAAGTTGCTAATATATGATTTTTATCTTTCTTACATATATATATATAATATGTGTTGAGGGGAGTATATGACTTATAATTTTTATATAAAACTTGAGACACGCATCACATTATGTTGATTTAATGTTATCGTTAAATTATAATTTAATATTAAATAAATGACATATCGCTAAATTATCTTTCATAATATAAATTTGATAGTACAGTGATAAATTTTTAATTTTTTTATTATATATTGTCATGAGTTTAAATATATCCCCACTAACACTATCTCATAGATTTTCTACTGTCTCTGATATTGAAATCGATTTGTATAGATTACTAGATTGAGAAAAAACTAGTATTTTATTTTATTTTATTTTTTTTAAAACCAAGATCTTTATAATTAGATTAGAGGGAAGTAAGCAATCGATAATTGAATACAACAATACACTATTTTAGTATAAGTATTTTTGCCCGCCTAAGTCGTCCATCACTTCAATCCAGTGTACACGTCCCCAGTCAAAAGTCAAAATCATTTCTCCGCAGAACTTGTACACTACTCCACTTTGGATGAGCAGTACATTTTGATTAATTCCTCAAAATAATCCGCCGAAAGAGTCAAAAAGTCCAAGAGTCGAAGTACGTGGCGTTCTGTAACTGGTTTGCTTCATCCACATCGGTGCAAAGCAAATATACCCCAAACGTTTGATTAGCCTAGCCCATTAGGAAAATCAAGCTCTTATTTTCCATAAACAAACAAATAAAAAACCCCCAAATTGGCCCAAACACATGTACTGTAAAAATCTGAAACCCTATCTCTCACGATACAAACTTGAAAAGAGTCAACAAATCATTCTCTCCCCTCTTTTTTCTATCAAAGTCACAGCGTCGACTCCTTGATTTTCTCTCTCTAAAGTAGCGGATTGGTGCGCGATTTTTTTTTATCTCTATATATATATATATATCTAATTTGGCTGGTTCTGCGGGTTTCGCCGTTCAATATGGCGGCAGAGAGTTCTAGATCTAGTTCAACGGCAGATTCGTACGTCGGAAGCTTGATTAGCTTGACCTCTAAGAGTGAAATCAGATACGAGGGAATTTTGTACAACATCAACACCGAAGAGTCTAGTATTGGATTGCGTAATGGTACTTTTCTCTCCATTCTGGGGGTTTCGTTTGCTTTCTGTTTCAAGTTGTACGTTAATTTGTGAATCTGGTTGAAATATTGTCGAGCAGCAGGTTCGTGATTTCCAAGTTCTCGTTATCAGTGTAATGTGTTAATAATCAGATTCTTGTGACTTGTTTAAATTAAATAAAGTTAGGAATTTTACCTTCGCAGGTTTAATTGTGTGTATATATATTTTGCTTTTAGCTACTTTTTGTATTTTAAAAAAAAACTAATATAAGTTACAAAAAAGATTTAATATTGAAGGTTAAGAAGAAGGTACGGCAAGTAAGCACTTAAATCTTGAAATTGAGAAGGAAAGCTAAATCCTGTTATGTATGCTATCAGTTGTATAATTCACATAATCATGTTAATTTTCATTCCTATGTTCTGATGGACTAAGAATTCGACCATGCTAATTTCTGGTGCTCATTTATCAAATGACAGTAAGATCATTTGGAACAGAAGGGCGGAAGAAAGATGGTCCGCAAGTTATGCCTAGTGATAAAGTTTATGAATACATACTGTTTCGTGGAAGTGATATCAAGGTATTATGATCGGAACCTCATAGTTGATTACTGTTATCTTGGAACCTTTAAATATGATTTGTTTGTTTGCCATGCTATTTATAATTTATTCATCACCTTGTGAGTGTACATTGTATTTTTTTAACTGATTCCTCACATTTAATGCAAATTTTACTTCATACTGAACATAATGGAACAAATCCATCTTATTCAATGATTAAGGTTTTGATTACTTTTCAAATGGTAAGGTTTTTCGATAATATGTGATGCCTACACAATATAAAGCAATCCATCTAATTTAGTGACTAGTATCTCTGAATTATAATTTTACATTTAGTGGGGGTAGAATGGAAAGAAACCAATTTAGGAGGGTTTGGTGGTACATAACAGGGAATGGAAACCATCTTTAACTGCCAATAGAAGAATCCAACATAATCTATTTATTGAGTGTGTTTGTATGGGACAAAGTTGATTCATTGGCACTCCCGGTATGCATTAATAAAAGATAATTACTTAAAAGGAATAAACGATCCACTTGCCGGAACAGCAACACCTGTATTATTACAATACCCTTTCATAATTTGTTTATATTATCCGAAATCCTGTAATCCATATCTTATGGATTAGGATCCCCTCCATTACAGCCATCCTCCAATTTTCCCTAATACACATTTAGCGACACAAAATTTCCCCCAACACACGATAGTTGCCCATGCTCCTCAGCTGTGTTCACGAATTGAAGTGGTGTTTTCTTTAATATTCATAACAGTAGCTCTCCAAACAAAACATAGATGGATATTACATATTTGTTGACCCTTTATGCATGAAAGGATTGGAGAGTTTATTCATGAATATCTACCTCGTGTTATCCTTTTTTTTTTAAAACTTGAATTTGTATTAAAAAAATATTAGTATACCCAGATTATGTGCTCTAGTATTATAATGATCTATTAAGAAACATGACAGTATTGGTTCAATAGTATTAGTTGTTCACTTGTTCAAGTTATATTGTGTCAGTTGGTGCTAGTAGCTAAAATGTGTAATATTCTTTATGCTTTTTGCAGGATCTGCAGGTTAAATCATCTCCGCCTGTTCAATCGCCTATTCAAACTGCACCACCCATTAATAGTGATCCAGCCATAATTCAGGTAATTTGGTGCATAGTTTGACACACACATATATAGTATGATGCATTAGTCTTTCCTGTGTGACTCTTCTAAATTCTGTATGCAGTCTCACTATCCTCGCCCACCTTCCACATCATCAAGCATTCCAGCTGCTGGTACTGGGTCTTTGACAGATCTTGGTTCACATACTGCACAACCGGGACAACCTGGGTCGTCTTACCAAGGTGGTATGCCTTTGTACCAACCGGGGGGAAATTTGGGGTCTTGGGGGCCTTCACCTCCTCTTCCAGGTGCAAATGGTAGTGGGCTTGCAATGCCAATGTATTGGCCAGGTTACTATGCGCCACCAAATGGGCTTCCTCAATTGCAGCAGCAATCTTTGCTTCGACCGCCACCTGGGCTGTCAATGCCTCCTTCGATGCAGCAGCCAATGCAGTACCCTGCTTTTAATGCATCTCTGCCAACTGGAGCTTCAAACTTGCCAGAATATCCTTTGCCTTTGCTTCCCACCACTACTAGTTCACTGAATTTAACCTCTACTTCTTTGCCCTCGAGTCTACCTCCTGTTCCACCTGTGACACTATCTTCTGAAGCATTACCCAGCTTTATGCAAAATAAGGCTCCTAACCCTGCTATCCCTATCGCGTCATTGAGTGCTAGCTTGCTTTCACTGTCTCCGTTGACTACTTCAAGTTCAGATGTAAATGCCATTGCACCTTCTATCTCTAAAAAGCCTATTTCAAGTCCAGCCTTGACATATCAAGCTATTTCTCAACCCATTTCCTCTATCGTTGGGATATCCAGCTCAAACCAAACAGAAAAAGCAACACCCTCTCTTGTAACTCCGGGACAGCTGCTGCAAAATACAGTTTCTTCATCTCAGTCATCACAAATAGCTCATAAAGATGTGGAAGTGGTTCAAGTATCACCTCGAACATCATCAGAACTGCCAGTCGCAGTTGCAACTGAAGCTCAACCACCAATTTTGCCATTACCGCCACCTTCCCGAGCTGTCCAACAGGTGTCAGCCTTATTATTCTTTTGAATAAGTTTATGTGCTTGTGTCTTGTATCCCCCCCCCCCCCCTTCCCTAAGCGAAATTGTTATGTTTTTATTAACTTTTTAGGCAGTGGATTTTATAAGAAAGATAGCAGGTATTGCTTCATACGTGTTGCTGAACGTTTGGAAAATTGGACGGTAGTGATCATTGTTTCTGAAAGGATAAAGTGATACAATAATATACACGAGGAAAAAGTTGTCTCTTTTAATTTTTATTTATAGTTTCCTTCTACTGTGCCTGTTCCAACTATAAATAATTAGTCAGTGCTCTCTGATTCAATGTCGACCCTGTAAGCAAATTTGGTAACGGCTTTTGCAGAGTTTTAACCAGGGTTACTTAGTTCAGTACCAGTTCATGCGTCCCTATTTGTGGTAGGTTTGCATACCAATTCACCATGTTGTATGAACCCACATACGAGCAATCTAATTCGTACATGGGCAAAGTAGACATACTTGTGTAAGAGAGTCAGAATTGGGACTTAGATACACCACCCATCAACAATCTTTGTCTCCTATTTTCTTTGAGTCGATCGTTAAATTCGATTGTTTATTGATCTGTTATGTACTTAGGTAGTCAGGTTTACTTTGTGATGGAAGAGAGAAAGAAATTAAGAAAGTTGAAGTAGTTAGTTTTTTTGTGTGATTTAAAGAGAGATGAAGTGGTTAGTTAGGTTTATTGTGTTATAGAAGAGAGAGAAAGATGTAGAGGCATTAACAGAGAAAAGAAAGATGTACAGGCATGAACAATATCGAGGAGGGAGGAAGAGGCAGGATATGGGAAATCTGAAAGATTTCTTTACTGAGGCAAGAATAGATTAGCATAGGAGTACCTACACATATATTAGTAGTAAAAATATTATTTTTTGACAATATAGATATAGAAAGTAAACTTATCTGTTTATTGTGGTAGATTCAAAATCAGTTTTTCCCCTTTTAGTTTAATCAGCATTTCCTTTAACAAAATAATAATAATTTCATCCCGACGTGTACGGTATCATCCCGATGTGTACAGAATAACGTACCCTAGGTTTACTGTGTTATGGAATAGAGGGAGAAAGAGAGATGAAGTGGTTAAGTTTACTGTTTCATGGAACAAAGAAAAAGAGAGACGAAGATACGTGAATAGAGAGAAACAGAGATGAAGAGGCGTTAATAGAGAGAAAGAGAGGTGAAGAGGCGTGAGCAATATTGATGAGGGAGAAAGAGGCGGGATGTCAGATTTCATAATTTTCTTTACGGTGGAGGGAATAAATGTGCATAGGTGTAAAAAGATTTTATTTGACTGTTTATAGTGGTAGATTCAAAATCTATCTTTTTTTTTTTTCCTTTTATTTTAATTAACCTTTCCTTTAACGAAATAAGAACTATTTCATCCCGACGCTTACCAAATAACGTATCTAGCATATCATGACCCCTACTAGCTTACCAACTAGGCCTACACCATGAATCATGTGCCCCTACTGTGTACCTTGAACCAAGCTCGCTTTCTTCTCCTTTTTCACTAACAAAATGATTTTGTGCTATTATCTTACTTGATTGATTTGTTTTATTGTACTGATTTATTTGAGTTACTATTTTTATAATTATGTAATATAGATGTTTGCGTGCACATGTTTCAGTGGATTTGAATCGTCTTTATGTAGGGCTCTTTTATTATTGAAAAGCTTCTCTTGTGGAAAGTGTTGTAATTACTTTTAATGTCATTGCATTTCTTTTTTTTTTCTTTCCATACACGATATTTTCAGCAATCATTCTATGTGAAAAATATGTAACCTATGTTAAAGTAGTATATGAAGTTATATTACTTTATTCAAAGTTGACAAATCTGTGATTGTACTCCATGTTAAGTGTACAGGACTATATATTATTTATTGAATTGGCCAATAAATTATTCAAGTACATAACAATTTGTTTCTTCTATTTTGATTTCTTTTGGTTTGGTTAGCCGAATGGAGCTCCTTATCAAGCTCGTCACAACAACTATAGAGGGCGAGGAAGAGGAAGAGGAACTGGGGTATGTGTTTTTTTCTTTTGCATATCGAAATTTATGTCATACTTGTATCCAAGTTGACAACCTCGGAGACTCTTCTATTGTTTCAGATTATCTCTGCTGAATAAATGTCCAGGGGTATTCTAACCTTAAAAGAAGATCTATTTAACAAAGATTGCAATGTTATGATGCCCTCTCATGCCTATAACATAATAACCATACTAAATTTGCTTAAAAAATCGAACATCTTTTTCATTTTTTTAATTCTCATTGGTTCCTTGCATAGAGGTTGGGATTGTAAGTTTGTAACCGTGTTGTACATGTATTCGATTCAGAACTTACTGATTTTAAGTCAATTGCTGCGGCTATGAATTTGTGGTTCATAAGTGAGCTTGAGATGGCAGTTTGTAGGCAAGTATTCAAGTTACTGCTGATTAGTTTTGTAGAATTTCTTAGCAGCATGGGAGTTTTCCAGTATTTGTACTTATTCTGTCTTTATTGTGATATGATTTGATTTGGGATGCAGCAATAAAAACAATATTTAACATTTGGTATGCAGACTTCACGGCCGGTGATGAAATTCACTGAGGAATTTGATTTTACGGCAATGAATGAGAAATTTAACAAGGATGAAGTATGGGGTCATCTTGGCAAAAGTAACAAATCCAATTTCAAGGAGAAAGAAGGGGATGGAAATGCCAGTGAAGAAGATAACTATGAAGACGAAGATGATACTGATTTACCCAAGTTTGAGGTCAAGGTGAGAAGCATATCTTGAAGTATTTTATGTTCCTTCTTCTTCTTTATTATCTTTAAAGTATTTTATATGTATTACTTCTCTTAAAGGAAATCTCATTGTTTATCATGTATTTATACATCATGACCTGTCCCTGCATTCTACAGCCTGTTTATAGCAAGGATGACTTCTTTGATAGCCTCTCTTCGAATGCGGTTGATAATCAATCAAATAATGGACGGACTAGGTTTTCTGAGCAGATGAAGTTAGACACCGAGGTATGTTCGATTAGGTTTTGGTCCTTGAAGATATTTGATTGTTTACAATTTGCTCACTTGTTTCATGGGTGCAGACATTCGGAGAATATTCAAGGTATCGTGGCGGGCGAGGTGGCCGAGGTCCTGGTCGAGGTGGTCGTTTTCGCGGAGGTTATTATGGAAGAGGCTATGGCTATACCGGGAGGGGCCGTGGTCGGAGTATGCCAAGTCGTGATTACTAAAGCATGGCTATTAATTTCTAGATGTCAGGGGAGAGAAACTAAGCCCTACTTGTCCCCAAGGACAACTAATTTAGGTCATGCTTGTATGTTCTTGGGTTTTGATGTTCATTCTGGAATAAATCTAGGAAATATTTTGTATGAGATTTGATACAGCCCTCAAAATCTTCATCCAATGGTGGATGCGTCTTTTATGAAGCTTTTTCGACAAGTGGTTTAATCTTGGGAATATTCGTATACCAGCAAGTTGTGTCTTCAGAAAAGCTGACTATGTGAATTAGCTTGTTTAATCTATCAGTCCGGTCTTTCTAGTTAGTTTAAAAGTCAGCTGAAAGAGGTTATGATTGATTTATTGTAATCAATAAGTTGGTCAAACCGTTAAAGTACCAATTTTAGTTGGTCTTTTCTTTGGCGACTTTTTTAAGGCAATATTTTTAATAATTATTTCTCAACTATTTTATCCCTGGTTAAATGATTTACGGGAGCAATTTTCCTTGGGGATTTTAGAATAAAACCCCAATTTATCTACGGACTTGAGTCATATTATAGTTTTCTAATGTTATGTTTGAATTGGAGAAATGAAATTAGTGCAAAAATGAAATAGAGAAAGGAATAGAATGGTGAAAAGAATTAGAGGAATGAAATTAGTGAAAAAATGAAATAGAGAAAGAAATAGAATGGTAAGAAGAATCATTTATTTTATTTTTAGTGAAAATGAATTATTTTATTTTTATTTAAAAAATAAAATTCAAAAATATATTAAGAATAAGAATGATTCAATTTATTTCAATAAAATAATTAAATATAATTTTTTTTGTTATATGAAAATAAACTATTTCATTTTTATATTAATTTTTGTAATTCAAACGAATCATAAGAGAGAATCTCCTTTATAATTATTTGAAGCAAATTACGGCATTAAGAAAGAACACTCACATGTATACTATAACACGGTCGAGGTTACCAAGAAAAGTATGGCATTACATGCACGTCTAGCGCCCACCATCTCTGACTTTGGACCAGAGTTTATTCCCATAATTATTTATATTATTATTATTTGGAGAGATAATATATGAAGTTCGGTGGGTAGGTAGCTACTTGCAAGTAGCAACCAGGACTCTTCTGGGAGGAAGAGAAGGCCTTCTACCATGGAGCAAAGCCAAGTTATCAAAGAAAAGTACATCGCCCTTCTCCCACTTGAACTGGATGCTCTCTTCTTCAATGATCTCTTCACATCTCTTCACTACATTCAACGGAATCTCACTTCCATCAGCCATGGTGGCCGAGCTCAGTTCCTTCCCATGCATACCTACTATGGTGTTGAACCACATCCTTCTCCCATTTCTTCCATCAAACACCTTAGTTGCAGAATGCGGACACAATATCGTCTTCACTCCACCGTTTGGCAGCCATTCCATGTCCATCCCTAAACCCTTGGCCCTGCAACATATATATATATATATATATATATATATATATATCCTATTTATCAAACAAATTTTCTTCTACAGAAAAATGTCTCTTTTTATAATTTATCAACAAACTGAGTACTGCATGGTCTAGCTAGCAATAATTTAATGTACACAAGAATTCTGACAGATATACCTTCTCTCAGCTTCAGCTCGGTCTGATGTTCCGAAAGCATCCTCCCAACCTCTGCCCCTCATTGAAGCTGTATCGTTGTTGCTAAGAGCTGTGAAGGTGTATTTTAAACCTTTTCTATCCATTTCCTCCACAACTTCCGGGAACTCTTCTAGCATCCGTTCTGTTACTCGGAAACTTGGCACAAACGGCGTCTCTCCACCTTCTGGCGGCGGTACCTCACAGAAAAGCATTAATTTCTTCGGATATTCTTTTATCTGCATGCACAGGTACGTCATCAAATCAATATATAGTTGCAGTGAATTAAAGATCAACTACGGACGACTCATCATTCTTTATAATACGTACATTGGTCAACTCTTCAACCACAAATTCTGATTGTTTATCATGAATAATGAATTAAGAATATATGACAAGTGCAAGCATTTGAAGTCAGCATCTACGTTGGCCGAAGCTCGCATAAATAATTATATATAATGATATGCTTAAACATATTCACTCTAAAATTAAATATTGCACTATAGTCATAGCAATAATTACGTTATGTAATATTTTTACTTGATTACTCAACTTAATGACGAAGATGACAAAGACTTCATTTTGATAATTAGTATGTATATTGACTTGTGTATTTTGTTTTAATCCCGGTAAAACGTACACCTTCACTTTACTGATACACATAATACCGTACAAATCACGTAAAAGTTTCAAAGAAATTTTAAAAACGATATAGGAATTTGAACTTTTGAAACACTTCTGTCAGGGAAGAAGAATTGAAAATGGAAGTTATATATATAGTTAAATTAACTTACAAGAACCATTTCATGGTGATAGTAAATGAACTCAGAAAGAGGTCCTTCATTGGCTGTCCAAACTCTTTTATGAATATGAGTTCTTGGCGCCGGTCCAACATAACGAATATCTTCCCAACCAAAAGTTTCCACCACCTCATTGAAGTTCTCGGCATTCTTGACGTCGTAGCCTCGGATGAGGACAGCACTATTCTTAATAATCATTTGTTCAAACCACTCCTTGTTGTTTTTTAAAGCAACAAGAAGTGACTCTAAATCATTCTTGTTAGGCTCTGGTGGTTGCAGCACTAGCGGCAAGGTTTCGCCATGCACCATCTTTTCGCCTTCGCATTTACCGACCTTGAATTCCTTGCAAGTATACTCCATCTCAGCTCTCTGTAAGATCTTAATTTTTAGGATTTGTTTTCCTTTGAATTTGAAGTGAACTGAGGGTCATGAGGGGATGTATATATATATAGGGGGCATGAGTTGGATTTTTATGTTTAGATTATGTGCGTATATGTATTATGTATTGTGGGATCATAGAAGGTTGTTTAGGAGCGATTCTTATACTGTCGCTTAATGAGGGCGGAATAATCTTTGTACATGTTTTGTCATGCTTAATTTTATATGTTGTGATTAAGATACCAAGTTAAATTGAGGCCGGCTGAGCCTAGGCTTGTTGCGCTTCGGCACATTATTTGATATATGGATGGGGAGTCCGACTGATCCAACTAAGCTACATCTACATCGGCTGCTATATATATATATAAACTTTCTAAACAATAGTCATTCAACTTAATTATTTTGCATCAATTATATTTGTATAATTGAACAAAAACCGAGAGGTGGGATTAGATTACAGACATTTCTTTGTTAGCAATCTTGTATCTTGTATATATATAATGTCTTAATCTAAAAACTAAGGTACAACATGTTATGCTCAAGGTAAAAGATTTATGACAAAAAATATCATTCCCAAATACCGGTATTTATTTATATATATATATATATATGTGTGTGTGTGTGTGTGTCCATTTAAAATACATATATATATATAATTGTTTTTTTTTCCTGTTAAACTTGAGCATTTTTTCTTTTTATTACATTTTATTTTCCTTCCATTGCTTTTTGCATGTCATGAAGATTATCAAGACTTTAAAATCTTTCAGATGCTTCTTAAATAGGGAGCGGCACTGCGGCAGGGTATATGTAACAGTAGTACAGGTAGCTGGCTGTTTTTTCTTTTGAATCGTATAGAAGCTTAAAGTGATGATTACAGGTGGTATGATCCAATGCCGGAAGGAATCAATTCGACCGGAATCATCCGAATTGTGGCAGAATCAGCCTATGATCCCACCACCCATAATGTTCTAATACCTCTAAATTTTATGTATAAAAGTTTCGCATCGAATAAATAATTAAACCCATTGAACTGATCATGATCAAGTTGAAATAATGCAAACAAGCCTAAAATAGCTAAGCCGCGGCTTCACAACTTAATTTTACCCCTCACTAGCATAATCTTTATATCACCAATTACTACTTCCTTTTTTTTTTTTTAATAAAAAATATAAAGATCGATCAATTAGATTAAATTTAAAATATTTTTAAATTCAAAATTAATTAGAATTAATTTAGCTTTAAACAATACAATTGTTATTGCTTTCAAAAGTGTATATTATCCTTAAAAATTCAATAAATTACACTAATTTTAAATTTAAAAATATCTCAAATTAACTTTGTAAAATCAAACCTGATCTTATATATCTCGGAACATTTAAAGTACTATATTATAAGTGAACTGTTATCTCATTGGGCTAACGTTAGCTCCAAATTAACACAAGAACTTAGGTTTTAACAAATTTATCGAATACCCCGGGATCATGGCATTGAACATTGTAAGAAAATATTCTGACGGTGACATAATTTCTGAAGTTACAAGGTGACAAATCAAATCCAGATGTTGAAGCATTAGAGATAGCAATTTAATTAACTCTTTGCGAAACGACCTGCACATAATAAATACACTAAACATAGAGACAAATATATTAGTAATTAATGTATATAATAAGTAATAGTATAATAAACAATAGAAGTCATATCCAGGAGATGTCATTAAGGTCAGAAATTAAGATTAGAAATTAATTTACTCTTGATGGTCTTTGGCTACGTACAGCTCTTACAAATTACAACCAAATGTCACAACAAGTCGTCTCACATATTTTTTGGAGCCATTAATTATTAGGGTTTATTCTCGACTATTTTATTTGTGGTCAATTAGGAAGCATTTTCTTATTTTTCCTTGGAGCAGGCTGACTAAACAAGATTTCAATTCCCAATAGCCGAGTTGAGAGTGATAATGATTAATAATTCTCGAGAAACTGTTATAAAAAATAATTTACAAAATTATATGTCAAAGTTTAATTAATTAGTTAATATCCATCATTAGTCTTAATTAAAGCAAAATCTTCTCTAATCTTGTATCCATCAATCATGTGGATTTTCACTTCATTATAAAAATATCAGTATTTTTCATCATTTTATCTGGTAATAAATAAGTAAATAGAGAAATCACAAGTCCTTTCCCTCTCATCACCAAGATTTGAGTTATAGTACCTAAATAAATAAGGGACATTTACATTTAGTAGTACATTTTTAGAAATAATTACAATAATGGTGCATAGATAAAATAATTACAAAAATAATACACTTTTCCATATTTATTTACAATATTAGTGCAATTAGGATTCCTTAATTTAGGGGATAATATCATTTTATCTCTCATTCATTCTATCCCTTTAATTTAGTTTCCATATCAGTTTTTTAAAAAAAATAAAATACCCATTCTCTCTCCCCCCTCTCTCCCTCTCACCGCCTCACCACCTCTCCCCGCCCCTCCGCCCTCCCATTGCTTGCGAGTATGATGAAGCCAGGATTGTTTTATGCTTTTAGTCATTTTGATTACAGTAGATAAGCTCATCATGTATGAGCATTCTAGCAATTTATGATATATTTGTTGTTTTTGATTACTTTGGGCAATGCTACCATGTTCGTTCATAAGGTATAAAATCTATTAAAAGGTAACCAAATCAGTTTTATTGGGTTATCAATTAATTATAAAAAATCTATTATAATTTTTTTTTTCCATAGTGCAGTTGGTAGGTAAACATTCATACAAAGGTGATCAATTCAGTTTTATTGGGTTACCAATTAATTATAAAAAATCTATTATAGATTTTTTTTTTATTTAGTAGAGTTGGTAACAAAACCTTCATACAAAGGTAATCAATTCACTTTTATTGGGTTACCAATTAATTATAAAAAATCTATTATAGATTTTTTATAATTAGTGCAGTTGGTAGCTAAACCTTAACATAAAGGTAACCAATTCAGTTTTATTGAGTTACCAATTAATTATAAAAAATTTATTATAGATTTTTTATAATTAGTACAATTGGTAGTCAAACCTTCATACAAAGGTAACCAATTCAGTTTATTTGGATTACCAATTAATTATAAAAAAATCTATTATGCAATATTTTTTCCATAGTGCAGTTGGTAGCAAAATCTTAATACAAAGGTAACAAATTTAGTTTTATTGGGTTACCAATTAATTTGAAATCATCTCCATTGTTTGACAATTGAAACATTAAAAATAATACAATAATAGGAATGATTCCAATTATTAGATTACTGATCAAAACATTAGAAGCGGAGATAATGGTGAGAGGAGTAAATAGTGGGTGCCATTAAATAGTGGGTGTCATTAAATAGAGAGGAGTAAATATGGTAGTTATAGTTCTCCTTGATTTAAGGGATAATGATTTAATGGATTTATTCTTGTTGCACTTTTTTTGTAATTATTTTGTTAGTGCACTATTCTTGTAATTTTTTACTAATTGTTGTATACTTATGTAAAGAACCTAATAAATAATACTCAAGTGGGGTGTGGGGCTACATGTCATGAGAATTCTAAGTTTTGAAAGGCCCAAGGCAAAAGGCCATGGGGCTCATGATCCTTGAAGAAGCCCAGTCTGCGATTTATATATCCATATTTAAGCATTCATTTTTGGACTTCA
This sequence comes from Aralia elata, assembly GCA_034770075.1. NCBI lineage: Eukaryota > Viridiplantae > Streptophyta > Magnoliopsida > Apiales > Araliaceae > Aralia > Aralia elata. The sequence continues at coordinate 86,037,730 of CM068387.1, read as the reverse complement.
CAATAACGGACCAAAAAGGACAATACAAAATTGACATAATTTTTCTTAACTTGTTCTGATCAACAATTTCATTGGAACTGATAACAAGGACCTGAAGAAGTTAGAAGGCAAGTATGGACCTAATTAACGAGACCATATTATAATATAGTACTAGTACTAGACTACTAGTGAACCTGGACGACGTTCCATTAATTTAAGCAGGATTATAATCTTAATTTTGAAATATAACTGATCAAAGGGTTAGTTGAAGTGATAATAAGCTAGTAAATAATGTTTCTTTAAATTAAATTATAAGCTGAAATGAATTTCTCAAATACAACAGACACATAATTTACTATAAACTTATTTGAAGTGCGAGATATTTTACTCACTGATTAATTTGTCTATATACATGCATTTTTAAGAAAATAAGTTTTAAGTGAAGAGTAGGACTTGAAACGTATATTCCAAAAGTAATTACCTGCTACATCCTCAAAAGAAGTAAATAAAATTTAGATAACCTTATGAGTATTAAATTATCTTGAAAATATATGGTCATATCACGGTCACATGGACATAATCCAAATTCCCAAAAACTATGGTCCTATGTGGACACAACTTTTTTAAAGTAAATTATTAATGACCACCAACAGGTTACTCATAATTGCTTTGCTTTGCTTTATTCAATGGTTCTGTACTTAACGACTATATATATATATATATATATTTGTGGGATCTTGAGTAATTTGTGTCCTAGTGTCGGTTCTCTAATACCACGTCAGTGAGGTGGAGAAAACTACCCTGCAAATTAAACAACCATGGCCAAAGTAACAATCTTGCCTTCACTACTATCTCTCCTCTTCTGCGCCAGACTCTCAGCTCTCCTAGTTGCGGTTCTTGTCCTCATTTGGGGTTTTCACTTCAACACCAGCTTCCTTCATCATCATCGCCCCTCCTCTCAAGAAGAACTCATCTATGAAGTCTGTAAATGAGTAAAAGCTCTTTCTTCTACTTAATTTACATTCTTGCTTATGAATTTGAACTAAAAGATATGGGCTTTGGTCTTTATAACAGGTGCTTCATCCTTTACTAATGGTTATTGGCTTCATTATCATCAGTGGAGAAGGTTAGTCAGACGGCCAAATTAATGTAAATCTGGAAACAGGACATGTTTTCTTGGATCAAGTTAGTGATTTTGGAAACTGGGTGTTGATTATTTCTTGCTCCTTTTGTTTTGTTTTGTTTGTCCTCCAGCAATTTTGGTGCATAGATGGTTGCCCGGTTCAAGAAATTTGAAGAAATCGGCGCACTTATGTCTTCAAGGGGTGGCTTTGGCTTGTGGAATCTTTGGGATTTGGACCAAGTTTGGAGGCAGAAAGGGTGTTGTGGCCAATTTCTATAGTTTGCATTCATGGATGGGTCTGATCTGTGTGTCCTTGTTTGGAGCTCAGGTTTGTTCTTAATTCTACTTTTAATTGTTGTTGTTTCTTTTCTGATAAATTATGTTGCAATGTATATTTGGGATGATATTTTATTTGAAAGAGTAATACAATTATGCTATGATGGCGATGCCTCCATCTGTGGTCCCTCCACGTTGTCGCCCTGTGTTTTCATTTGGAAAGTAGCACAACTACATTATTATTTTAGTTATCCAAGGAGTTTAAGCTTCTTTATATATTTGTATAAATTTTGGGGTTTGATGCTTCCGCAAGTAAAAATGATACGCCTATAAAATGCATGCTCACATCAATAGAAGTGGGTTGCACATTCTGAGGGAGACCCTGTAAAAATTTCCGTGTTTCACTCGTGGAAATATCACTCCCCTAAGATTATTAAATCAAGAAAATAATACTCCTATGTTTTGAAAGCTAAGACTTTTCAGGCAGTAGGTAGCGCGTGTACACAAATCTAGCAGCTGATTATAGCTAAGGCAGAAATGTTTTTATTATTATGTGATGGCATGATTTCTGTGATGCACATCAGCAAAAGAAATAATTGAGTACAAGTCTTGGGCTTGGGCATGATGCATGTACCAATTGACTGTCTCAACAATATGGCTCATAAATACATATATTTTATTAAAGCCTCCTAATTTTAGAGTATCAAATTACATTGTTTAATCATGAAACTAGCAATTCTGTAAAGCACAAGTTCTTAGCTGGACGTGTATAGAATTGACATCATAATATTTATCAAACACATGAATTGCCAAAGATATCTCAGTTACAGTTGTTGATGTTATGTGTTTTAATTGTTGCTGCAGTGGTGGTTGGGTTTCTTAAGCTTTTGGCACAGAGTGGAGGTGCGGACAATAAGGGCAAGGATATTGCCTTGGCATGTTTTCCTTGGTCTTTATACATATGGTCTGGCAGTGGTGACAGCTGAGACGGGGCTTCTTGAAAAGTTGACTTTCTTACAAACAAAGGGACGTGTATTGAAGCATTCTACAGAATCTATGGTTGTAAACAGTTTAGGACTTGGGTTGGCTCTGCTTGGTGGTGTTGTGATATTAGCAGCAGTCTCACCAAAGCACCATATTTTTGAAACTAAGACTGTGTATTCCAATAGCAAGCGTTTGACTTCTTGATTTTAACGCATCAATAAAATTCCATTATTCTTGATATTCTAGTGTACAGGATGTGCAACAGCTTTTCTTTGTTTCTTTGTTATTCTGGTGCAATTTAGAATTAGAAAGTGGAGTGACAGTATAAACAGTAAGATTCTTATTCTTGCCTAACTCGTTTCTGTTGGCTCATGACATAAAATTTTTCTCCTCTATAATGTGAAACTAGAAGTTAAAGAGAACTAGGGAGGACTGTTAAAAAACCTTGTAGCACTGGGCTTTGTATATTTATTTGGAGGAATTGGACACACAACCATAACTCTGGTAAGTTTTAATTGCACAAACATCATACCTTTTAGTTTTTTTGTACGCAGCAGTGGTGTTTGTTATACTGGCACACATGACCCTCTCGAAAGGTGGGTATTGAGAGGCAGTTCTTTGTACGCAGCAAATTGTGGGTTTTTTTGAATACGATTGGATCGGGGTTTCTCTCACAATTTTTCGTATGTTCTCATCAATTGACAATGATCTTTTAAGAAATTGTTGTCAAAATCCTTTCTAAGGTTACTGATCAAGCTAGTCGATTTATTAAGGCATTGCAACCCAACTTTGCTATCCTGGTGGTTCAGACTGCTACAAAGCTTCCATGCATGCTTCTTTGACATGTGCTTCGTCGGGTTTGGGCTCTATGCACTTGCCATAGCTAATTAATCAATGGATTAATGGTAGGGGATTTGATAACAGGACTAATGAATATGGAAAAAATCCTTCTCCCTCCCCTTATTTTTGTAAAATGAACGCTTTTGGACTGCTAGTTTTTTGGCTCGGAGGTATTATGTTCTTGCAGTTGCTGCCGCTTGCTAGTCTTTCTTTAAATTAATTAACCAAAAGAATCCAAGTCATTGTTATTTTTGGCCTCAGATAAGATTTACAAATAAGTACATTATTTTTATATATTAATTTTATCTTACCTTTAATTTTTACTCAAATTCAAAGCTAAATTTTCAGGACCTTCGATTAAAACAAAATGAGCAAATAAACCCCCCAAAAAGAAAGAAGTAATAAAGTAAAAAAATAAAATTGAAAAGAAAACAAATATAGACTCGCACATACATCCAACTCATTTTACTCGTTCAGTACCAAAAAGCAACATAAACCCAAACACTTGTAAATTACCAGTTTGCAAACCTAACTTTCCAGAATCCAAAACTAAATGTTGAATCAGATGTCATACTTATTCAAACCTAAACCTAATTCTCTTTGTTGATAGAAAAATGTGCTCTTCTGTATTACCTTCTTCTTCTTCTCTCTTCTTTCCCAGCAACGCTCGATTTATAAATCACCGATTTAATTTCAATTCTTCATACCCATATTTGATCAATCACTTCAGACCCAGAAATTCTAAAACTTCTCTCTCTTCATCAATCTCACTGCAAAATCTCGAGGTGTCGTGGGTGCCTCCAAACCGAAATGTTAAGGACGATTTTAATGGGTGGGCAGTCGAAGAAGCTCCAATAGATAACAAGAAGAAGAAAGGTTCGTTTTTTTATAATAAAAAATATAATCTTTATTTTACTTGTTTATTTAATCTTTGCTGGAACACTGGGAAATAAGTTTTCTTTGTGCAGGTTTGCCTACATTTGTGTTGGTTGGTGTTGGGACCTCAGTTGTGGCTTTACTAGCTGTCAGTTCTTACTTTTCACTATCAAGAAAAGGTCTGCTAATTTGTTTTTAGATTTTTAAAAATCATTTATAATGATTTATTGATGCTCGGAATGAGTAGGTTTGGGGTTGATTTTAATGTTTTTTGTTTTTGTTTTTTGAGAAAAATTTGTAAGTTAGAAGAGGTCAGCTAATTGAGGGTTTTTCTCTACATGCTTTGTTGATGCTTAAAATGATATATCTATATGATGCAATGCTTTGGAATGTATTAAATTGGGCTAAATTCTAGTGTAATTGTGTATGCAGGCTTTTCGTTTCGTGTTAACAGTCCATTTCATGCTTCCGATGGTGTGTTTATGCCATCTGGAACTAATAAGACCACTGAAAGCAAAAGTATGGATTCTGATGCATTATCCATGGATACGGTTTCGGAGGCAAGCCCGGAGAGTGTGTCTGTTATGGCTAATGACGCTTTGGCAGTTGGTAATTTAACGAAGAACTTTGAATGTCATTTTCATTTTAGCCGATTCTTCCTAAATTTGTCTCTTTTACATAAGTTGATATTGCAGCTAAGAGTCTCTAAAAACTCTAAAATGCTTATTGATACGGACATGAATTAATCAGTCAAATTTTTGAACAAGATTATAGGCTGACTGCAAAATACATTGTGATAGAGACCAGGCTAATTCAATATTTCGTGGATCATTCATTTATCCCCCTCACCCCAAAACCCTTAAATCAGCAAACGAAACCAATTTTCTGTTGTTTATATAATAAAGCAATGTACTTGTACTACTGGAGATCTTTACGAACTGTTATAGTATCCTTTATCAAAGTTGAATCTCTGCCCTCTAAAACTCAATAATCCATGATTCTATAGTTCCATATCTGCTGATGCAGGCCACTTGGGTTTCCAGCTGTCAAACCTTCTCCTTCGAATTTCTAGAGCTTGTTTGACTGATAAGCTACTAGTGTCTGATTTGTACACCAACAGAAGGATGAATTTGTGATTTCTTTCTGACTATGGGGTTTCTTTTTCTGGATTAAGCCTAATTTTACAAATATGGATACTAATTTTTGAGTTGAAAGTTCTTTTGTAGCTTAATTTGATGAGGTAGGGTTGGGCTTGTATTTTTCAATTTGCTATTTTCCCCTTCTTTTGTGGATGTCAGTTCTTTTACTTCTCTCCTTCACCCCCCCCCCCCCGCCCCGGGGTTGTGCAAGTAAATTTATGATATAAATTATGCATCTTGAGCTAACTTCTTTTCATAAAATGGAGCTAATTCCTAACTTATCAAATGATATTTTGTTGGAGCTACTGCCGACTGGCGTTTGTGTCGTATCATTGTGGTTTTTTATTATCATTTTTAGGTTCCTTGTTAGTTCTTACCAACCGTGGAACTCACTTTATGATATACTTCTGGCCTGGGTTAATAACAAAATTCTGAACAATATCAGGCTTACTAATTTTTGTTTTTACTGCCTTTGTACCAGCTCTATGTTGATCCTAATCATCATTTCTATTTTCTCTTTGTCTAGAAACAAGCTATAGTAAAAGGGAAGGTCAAATAATAATTCCTGTTGCCGTGGATTGTAACCAACAGGAAGCTCTATTAGTGTTAAAGAAACTAAAGGTATGGTTTTAGTGTATACTTTATACGAGGGAGAAATTTAATCAACGATGTTGTTGGATGTTTATTGGTTGTTCATTTCTTTGAGTTTTCCAAATGGCTGTTAGTTGGCATATATCATTTCTAGGATTCAAAATCTGCTAAGATCTTTTTACTAGAAGGATGTAGGGACAGAATGAACTTATCAAAAAAATTTAGTGACTGAATGAACTTCCATATTAGTTTTATGTGAACTTTGATTTACCTTCAACCCTAGTAACGAAATTAGGAGAGAAAGTGGTAGTTTCTCTTGTTTGGTTATGATAAGAAAAACAATAGTTAAGTAGCATAATTGATGATTAAGAGCAAGAAATAAAAGTATGTTACAAGCACATTTGAAAGTGGAGGAAAAGATTGGATACAAATAGGATAATTTTTTGGGGTCCCATTAAATATTTTTTTCCTGCTGGTTCCTACTTCCTTCTGAATGTCAAATAATGGTCCAATCAGCTACTTCCTTCTGTCGCTGCGGTTAACTTGTCTAGAGCATGCTAATTGTCGGTCTCTGTGTTTCTCCTTCATCCAATATTTTTCCCCTGTTGGTTCCTTATGAATGTCAAAAACTTGTAGTTAAATCCAAAAAGCATACCTGTCACTGCTATAGTGCTATTATCCAATCTGGTGCATGCTCACTCACTCACTCGCTCTCTCTCTTCCCCCAACTGAAATCCCTACACAACCAAAAGACAAAGAGCCTGTATTACTTTCTGGTTTTTCTACAGGCTAGCATTGTATTCTTTGTTTATTATTTTCGAATATTTTCAAATGGTTATATTTTTGTATAGAAGGCTTAACAGTTTTGCTCTGTGGTTGTTCCTGTTATAATTCCAGATCCAATATGCCTGTATCAAGAATAAAGGATTATGATTAGAACCTTCTATAAGATTAGAAGAGCCTTCATAGTTGGCCATAGTTGCACTGTACTCCCAGAAATTTTCTCTCATGGCATAATCATAGCCTTTTAGTAGAGCTAAGTTTTCAACTTTAATAATGACCATCTTGAAGACTTGAACTGTATCTTTACAAAATATCCTATTATATTCACAAACACCTCTCACCTAGTACAATTAAGAAACAACAATTCTTAGTCGATGAATATTTCACTATTGGAGACAATATCATGCGTGTGTAAATATGAATGTGACCAGTAGGTTCAGTTCTGAGCATGATTTTCACAACTTTAATTAAGGTATACAGATTATTGAAGACGATGTCAAGTTAGATGAATTATGCACTAGGAGGGAATATGCAAGATGGTTAACACGAGCAAACTTGCTACTGGAGAGGTAGTGAATGATTACTGTTTGCAATTTGGCAGTTTTAAGTTGGTCGATCAGTGAATTTAATGTTAATTCTATTGCACTGACCTTCTCATATCTGTTTTCTGGGTTGGAGGAACCGAAAGCATCAGATTGTTCCATCTATTGCACTTTCTGGGTCTACAATTTCTGCATTTGATGATGTGAGCATTGATGACCCTGATTTTATATACATCCAATGTAAGTTTTGATCTTTATGTTGCCCTCATATTCTATTTGAGAAAGAACCGATTTTTTGAAAAGTTCTCGAATTTTACAGCCCTTGCTGAGGCTGGCATTGTTTTAAGTAAGCTATCACATAACAACGCTAGTTCTGCTCTGGAGGATTCAAAAAACGAAGATGCCAAATTTTTCCCTGAGAGGTATTCCGGAGTATACTTTTCTTGGGTACTATATTTTTCTCCCTTGCCTTGTCAAATAATAATCTTTTGTTTATCTTCAAAAAATATACAATTCTATGTAGATTCATATCTCGCCAGGATCTGATAAATTGGAAAGCGAAGCTTGATTATGAAGTCATGCCAGGAATAAATGAAGAGGTAGGAAAAAACTGATTATGCATTTTAGCCATTATCATACATTAATAAAAATAAACACACATTAATTCTTTGTTTTCTTGAATTAATCTAAACTTACATTAATGGCATTGCACTAGCAATTTTCTTATCTGTTAAAAGCTGACTTATTTACAGTCCAGATATCAAGGAACAACTTGGGTTTTATGGACATGAGGGAGATCAGCTCAGATGCATTAGTTGTTCTTTTCATGGACTTGCTTGCTGGTGACAAGAGCGTAATCAGAACAGTTTTTGGTCTCTCTCTCTCTCTCTCACACACACACACATTTATACATTTTCTTCCAAATGTGTCCCCACACATGTTATCTACATTACAGGGTCATAGTTATTTAAAAAGTGCAAGTATCTAATATATACATGCATTTAACCTCTGAACTTTGTTTTTAAATGTGAAATATAATGGCTGCTTAATTTCTCATTTACAGGACAGGGCAAGCGATTTCAACCAAATAAACCTTCCACAAAAGCACAAGCAGCTGTGGCACTGACAAGCGGAAGAATGGCTGTTGCAATTCACTCTGAACTATCAAGACTAGAAGCTGAGTATTCTTCAAGACAAATGGCAATGGATGAGGTAAGGTCTGAGCTTCTAGAGAGAGGAGACATACAGAAGTACTGGGATGAAAAACTTAAAGAAGAAAAAAGTCATGGTGTTGAGGTGGAGAGGGATTATATCTCAGCGGTTCAGGATCTTGAACAGGAGAAGATTGTTCAAGAGAATACTCTGGCCGAGCATTTGAAGGAGAAGGCAGCTATCGACTGTCAGAAGCAGCTGCTTTCTAGTCTCAAAGAAGAAGTCAATGAAATGTCTGAGAAGCTTGAATGTGAGAGGGCAAAATATGTTAATGAGCAGCAGAGTATTCAGTATATGAGCGTGGATTTGCAGGTTCAGTATGATGAATTGCTTGATGCAAAATCAATACTCGAAGCTGAAATAGAAGCTCTTCGAATACTTAGGTAAAAGTGCTAGATGTTTATTCTTTAAATCTGTTAATAGGAAGAAGCTTATATATAGTTATGTGTCAGACATGAAAGAAACATTAATAGCTACAAGGTAGAAGGAGATGCATCAAAAAATAAAAATTGATAACCAAATGAGCCATGAGAATAGTTCTCTTACTTTGTGGTGATTTAAGGAACTTCTATCCACAACACATTAGAACTCAGCTGTGTCCAAAATTAAGCTGCTTGACAACTAAAAGAATAATTTTTATGCAAGTAAAACAAAATAGTTTTGATATAAGAAATTGAGCCTATCGGGAAATCTTTCTTTCAATATCTGGATATTGCTGTTGGTATATCATTTTAAGCCTATTTAGAGGATCTACACGTTTAGTTTGAAAGAAGGCATATTGTCGTAAAATGTATAGGTTTGCTTGTTTATTTAAGAATCTAGACTCTGAACTTCTGCTATGTTTCTCTGTAACAACTTCTGTAAGTTAGGAGAAGAATTCATGATATTTGAGTTTATCTAGATGGCCTTGAGGACATAGTTATCTCTAATGGAAGCTGTTGGGTGCAGATCTTGGATTGAGGATGAAGCAAGGAAAAGTCAAGCCCGTGCTAAGGTTCTTGAGGAGGCGGGAAGGAGGTGGAAATGGGATGAGCGGTCTTGAAGAAGATTCTGTTGGAAGCAGAAATTGCTTGGATAAATTCTTTAGTAGAGAACTTTGCTCGAGGGCGGCTTTTGGAATATTCAAATTTTCTTGTATACCCTAAACTGCCTAGTAGGCCTGCTGTTATTGTTGTTAGAAATCCTTTACCCTTTATGACATTTTCCTAAAGTACTAATTTTTCTTTTTATTTATCAAAGGTATGCATTATTGTAACCTGTCAATTTATACATTGTGTTAGTCGAGCAATTAAAGAAAGAAGCGGATTTTTGTTGTTAAAAAAAATACTTTTTTTTTTCAATTAATCCTGATGCTGTCGAAGATAAAATTCTGGATTTGAGAGATGTTATTCATTCCAAAATTCGTTAGGCTTTTTGATAAATTTTGTATAACCAGAGTAAGTTGGGTTGAGCTGTTCATCACCTCCTTCCGGAAGGCTTATATTATATTTCCATTTAAACCCAAAAACCCTTTCAATTCAAGATGAGATCTTTTATTCTTTCCAAATCTTACCACTTCGACCTTATTTTCTTTCCAATTCTCTTCTTTTTCCCTCATTAAACAAGAAAAAGTACACATTCTCTCTCTCTATATTTTCCGCAAATCCCACATGATGCTTTATAAATTAAGCTCTCTCTCTCTCTCTCCTTATTCTTCTCCTCTTTTCAATTCTTTATAAAACTCACAATACAAAGTGTAAAACGGAAAACAAAGAAGAAAACTTTCAAAATGTTAATCCCGCCTAAGCAAACTAGTGTTTCCCCCTTTTCTCTGTCCCTGCCTGGGCAGGTTGGGGATTCCATCTCACTAATTAAGATATTGATTTTCGAAAGTTTCACAGCATAAACCCCTCTCGATTCAATGGAGTACTGAACCCACTCTTTCCTTCGCTGCTATTTTTCTTCAATCCTCCAATCTTCACCAGGTACGCTTTTTCTCGCCATCTGTGTCACAATCTGATTTTCATTGTCCCCAATTTGATGATGTTGCTTCGAAACCGTCATCTTATCTGTCCATATTCTTATAAGGAATTGCTCTACATTAAATATCTGGATTAATACATTTATTTTGTATCCAGATTTTAGTTAGTGGGTATTTCCAATAAATGTTAACGAATGCTGCTTATAGTCTGATGGTTCTAATAAAAGTATACTCTACATGGGTATAAAATTAGTACTGTTTCCACTTTCCAGTTGTTGGTTTTATTATGTGAAGAAAAAATGGTAAACTTACATGTTTTGAGGAGCATTTATGGTAAAGATAACTTCTTGAGGATTAGGGATAACCTGACTCCAATTATTCTGAATTTCTATTTTGAAGTACCCATGACTAAAACCAGAGTCCAGCAAAAGAAAAGTAGGACTAACCCAGAAAATTTTAAACTCAAATTAGTAAGCAATAATACATATTTTAACTTGATTAGCTTAAGTGCCTTGATAAGTGCCTAGATTAGACAGGTGCAAAACTTTGCTGAAGATAACTTCCAACATTTTCAATCATAATTTACTCAAGTTCACTCATATACTGTTTATGCAAACCTGAAATTATGTAATATGGGTGTGCAACACAAATTTTTAATTTTAGTATTTTTTGGGTTTGTTTTCAGCATAGTTTACTAGAAACAGGCTCTTTATACTTGGCCGGTTGGCCCAAGGCCAAAAGTCTTTTTGGATAATTCTTTGGCTGCTGTGGAGGTAGTGGAGCCATAGAGTTTGTGATCCAGATAAAGGATTTTTCTTTTTAATGTTTAAATATATATATTTTTTATCATCAATTTGACAAGGTTTATTTATACCAACAAATTCCTTTACTAAATTGATATTGGACGAGGGGACCAAACTTTTAACTGCTCTAAGACCTCCATGCCAGGTCACCAGTTCCTACTGATAACTTGACCAAAAATTTGCTCCTTTTATATCTAATAATAGTATAAGACCAAAATTTACGAGAACAAACAAAGACCATAGAAAAGCCAAAAGGCTACCATGTGGGAAGCCGGTCGCTTCTTTTTGTACCATACATAAAAGTGTGGTTTAATCTGCTTGCTTTTGGCTAACATCTTCCACAAGCTTCAATTCATTAAGCAAAGGTTAGAAGAGTTAAAATCATAAATGTCAATCCTACTTTTCTTGGCAAACTTGCTATGTAACTTCCTTTGAAATTTTATGGCCAACAAAAGGAAGAAGCATGTTATTTTTGTATGTACCCATTGAAGTTTGCGGGCCCACCTGCTTCATATAGGCCCCTTAATTTTAATATACAACCTAGACAGCTTTAATCGAAGATTTCCCTTGTGGGTCTAATTTGCATAACATAAATAGTACACCTTTAAAGTTTAAGATTGAACAGATGGTAGTTCTTCTGGGTATTGATCAATCTGAAATTAGTTAGTTAAAGATGATTTACAATCTCCTTTTTTCTTTTACTCCCAGCTAACTTCCAGAACTGAATAGACCTTGAGGAATAAGGCAGAAAAACTTTGTTTGTGCCTGGTTTTGTTCTAATTTACTGTTTCTGTAGTCTTTTTCAGTCTGTATATTGGCGTTTTAACTGCTGAATTACTTGAAGATGAAATTTAATGTTAGACCCACCCATTTGTAGAATTTTAATCCAATTGGAGGAAGACTGGCCACTAAATATTGGTGGTTCCTGTAGCCGTTAGCATGACAGTTGTGATTAAGTTCCATCATTCCTGTGAAGGGTCTACACACATGATAAGGAGATAATGCTGATAATGTGGAAAGGCTTGTTATGTTATTGAATCTGCCTAATTACAAGTTTCCTAAGATGGATTTTGTTTAATTTACTGTTACTGTATCTGTTTATTACAAGTTTCCTAACCAAGATTCACTTGATAAGCTTTTTTGGAAAATAACGGATTCTTTGTTGCTTCTGTTATATTTCAAGGCATCAGATGGTTTGAGGGATAAGCTATGGGGTTGGGGAGAAATGGCTGGGAGGCTGCTTGTGAATTGGGTTTTCTTAGTAAATGAGTGGAAGGCTCAGAATTTTCCGTCGACGATCCCTAGATGATAGCTAGGTTAGGCTTCTTGGTTGCTGCTTCCATTGCAGCCTATGCAGTCAAGCAGGTTAACGTTAAAAGATCGAGTTCATCGGCTCCGGTAACCAAGCCTTCAGGTACTTTATCAGTGTGATATATGAATCAGACTTAATTATTCTTTGCTTGTATCCATAATCCAATAGGCTAAAAAAGAAGGTTGCTTCCATTTCCAGATGGCTATCCCGTCTATTTCTTTGGCAAGTAAAAAAGTGCAATCATGACTATTTATCAAAACTTTAACCGAGTCTTTCTTCTTCCTGAATCCGATTTGTTAAATTAATATCCTTGATTGTTGCAATTGGAGTTCAGGAAATGGTGAAGCATCATCCTCTGAACCACCTCGGAGTGAAACAGAAGATACAGAACAATTTACATATTTTACCAACAGTCTCAAGGTCCCGGAAGTAAGTATTAATGCACTCATCTCGGTTTTCTGTGAATCCTAATTGAATTTATCTCTTTTATTTAATTTGATGACAAGATTGAATACATTCCAGAGCTACCTATATGTTTGGAAAAATAATAAGGTGCTATGCATGCTGCAGGATGAGGAGGAAGAGGAAAAGGAAGAGGTTAAATTGATTAGCGGTGAAATTAATGCAGCTCTAAAGAATCCATCTGATTTTGAAGATGAGATTTTTCCTGAGTTTGAAAGTCTTTTATCAGGAGAGATTGATTTGCCACTGTCAAAAGAGAAGTATGACGCAGAGACTAATTTCCAGGCGGAGAAAGACAAATTATATGAAGCTGAGATGGCCAATAATGAAAGTGAGTTGGAACGGATGCGCAACCTAGTAAAAGAGTTGGAGGAGAGGGAAGTGAAGCTTGAAGGTGAATTGCTCGAGTACTATGGTTTGAAGGAGCAAGAGTCAGACATAGTTGAATTACAAAGGCAGCTAAAAATCAAGACAGTAGAGATAGACATGCTGCATATTACCATCAATTCCCTTCAAGCTGAGAGGAAGAAGCTTCAGGAAGAAGTCACTCGGGGAGCTTCTGCCAAGAAAGATCTGGAGGTAGCTAGGAATAAAATTAAGGAGCTTCAGAGGCAGATTCAGATGGAGGCTAGCCAGACAAAAGATCAGCTATTGTTGCTCAAGCAGCAAGTTACTGGTCTTCAGGTGACGGAAGAGAAAGCTGTCAAGAAAGATACTGAGGTTGAGAAGATGCTTAAAGCTATGAAGGAGTTAGAAATGGAGGTTGTAGAGCTCAAAAGAAAGAACAAAGAACTTCAACATGAAAAGAGGGAGTTGATTGTTAAATTGGATGCTGCTGAAGCCAGAGTTACAGCACTCTCCAATATGACAGAGGTATACCTTCAAGTGCTCCCGTGCATATTGTATGTGTTCTCATGTAGTCATTGTATCTAATTTAGTAACCAAATTTTGTTCTTGTTAGTTAATGTTTCTCCTCGGCTCTGATTTAGTTTCTTTCTTTTCTTGTTTTATATTTACAGTAATTTTGAAGAATCCTATAGTCTCTTGTACTTGCTAGAATGTATTATATATATCCTGCTATCTTAAGTTTGGCTGATCGCCCATTCTCCCATATTTATCTGAACAAAAGCTGTGGGTGAAAGAAGAGAGAATAATGTGACAGTGAAGCCCAACTTTTTTCACACTAGTTTTCATTGAAAAGCATTTGTAGATAATTGATGTATGACCGAGTCATCCTGATCAACCATGACTATGAGTGTGCCAATTTCTTAACAAGTCTTTTTCCGTGCTTTTGCAGAGTGATTTAGTTGCCAACGTGAGAGAGGAGGTCAATAAATTGAGGCACACCAATGAAGACCTTTCAAAACAAGTAGAGGGACTTCAGATGAATAGGTTCAGTGAAGTTGAGGAGCTAGTATACCTTCGATGGGTCAATGCATGCTTGAGGTTTGAGCTCCGAAACTACCAAACACCAGCAGGGAAGATATCAGCTCGTGATCTTAATAAAAATTTGAGCCCAAAATCCCAAGAAAGGGCTAAACAGTTAATGTTAGAATATGCAGGATCCGAACGTGGCCAAGGGGATACAGATCTTGAGAGCAACTTTTCTCACCCCTCCTCTCCTGGAAGTGAAGATTTTGATAATGCTTCTATTGACAGTTCTGCGAGTAGATATAGTTTTCTTAGTAAAAAGCCTAGCTTAATCCAAAAACTTAAGAAATGGGGCAAAAGCAAAGATGATTCTAGTGCTATTTCATCACCAGCAAGATCCTTTGCAGGAGGCTCTCCAAGCAGGAGTAGCACGAACAATAGACCAAGGGGGCCTTTGGAATCTTTAATGCTAAGGAATGCGAGTGATAGTGTAGCCATCACTACATTTGGGACGGCAGAGCAGGATGATTTAAATTCTCCTCAAACTCCAAGGCTCCCTCCCATTAGAACACAGCCTTCTGCTGATTCACTAAATAATGTTGCTGCGTCATTCAGCTTGATGTCTAAATCAGTTGAAGGAGTCCTAGATGAGAAGTATCCTGCATATAAAGATCGGCATAAGCTGGCCTTGGAGAGGGAGAAACAAATTAAGGAAAAAGCTGAGCAAGCAAGAGCAGCTAAATTTGGTGACTCTTCAAGTTTCAAGTCACAAAGGGAGAAATCAGTAACCTTGCCCCCAAAACTTGCTCTAGTTAAGGAGAAAGTAGTTTTCACGGGTGATTCAACTGACCAATCCAATGATGGGAATATGCTTGATTCTCAAGCAGTGAGCAAAATGAAACTCACCCACATTGAGAAGAGACCTCCTAGGGTCCTTCGACCTCCTCCTAAACCAACTGGAGGGGCTGCTAGTAGTCCAATTGTGGTTCCTTCAAGTGGGGTACCAGGCGCTCCACCTCCACCACCACCTCCACCAGGTGCTCCACTTCCACCACCCCCACCTGGCGGACCACCTCGACCACCTCCTCCGCCAGGAAGCCTATCAAGAGCAGCTGGGAGTGGTGATAAAGTTCACCGCGCTCCTGAAGTGGTTGAATTCTATCAGAGCTTGATGAAGCGTGAAGCAAAGAAAGATACTTCATCTTTGACTTCTTCCACATCTAACACAGCAAATGCTAGGAGTAACATGATTGGGGAAATAGAGAATAGATCATCTTTCTTGTTAGCTGTAAGGAAAAACTATCTCCACCTCTTGTTTCACCTTCTCATCTTTGGAAGAGAATGTATCTTCGTGTTATCTCCTTTCACCCCTAAATTTTATATGGTCTGGATTCAGGTGAAAGCTGATGTGGAAACTCAAGGTGATTTTGTCCAGTCATTGGCAACTGAAGTCAGAGCAGCTACCTTTACCAGCATAGAAGATTTGGTGGTATTCGTGAACTGGCTAGATGAAGAACTCTCCTTTTTGGTATGCCTTTAAAACTTCAGTAGTCTAATGCATCATGCTTTCGGGGTATTACTTTTTTTTTGGTGCTAAATGGGTAGTAATTATCTTTAATGCTAAGATTTGTGTGGAAGTTTGAGATAAGTATGTCTTCTGTTGCTTTAATTAACATAACAATCGGGCCTACTTGACTTGTAGTCACGACCACCCCGACTACAAATTTCTTCGTATCATTTGTATTAGGATCTTCACTTTCACTGGTATTTTCAATAGGATCAAGCCTGCATGTTAATTTACTTGGCCCACACAGCTACACCTCTGTTCAAACTGTGCAAAACAGTATTGAATTGAACAAGCATCTTTCCGTAGAGTTTTCTTGCTCCCTATTTGCGTGAAATTACATAGATTACTAGTCATTCAATGAAAAATCATTTACTTGAATATATGACCCTTTATTACATAACCTTCCCCAGTTTCTCTCTTTTTGCTGTCAGAATAAACATATAAATTGGGTCCTTTAGCTTAGCTTTCTCTAGTAATGTGGAAACATTCAAATTAGAATCACAATCTAAAAAAGCATGCTGATAGTCGAGGTATGCATCTCGTGCATTATGATCTGTCTAAACTCTCTCCTTTATCTTATGCTTTTAACAAGGTTGATGAACGAGCAGTCCTTAAGCACTTTGATTGGCCAGAAGGGAAAGCAGATGCATTACGAGAGGCGTCCTTTGAATATCAGGACCTGATGAAGTTGGAGAAGCAAGTTACTTCTTTTGTTGATGATCCCAATCTCCCTTGCGAAGCTGCTTTAAAGAAAATGTACAAGTTGCTCGAAAAGTAAGTTATCTTCCCCTATATGTATATACATGTATATATGTCAATTAATATAGATAAGTAGAACTTATGACATCATCCTGATAGTTTGGAGAACTCTGTGAATAAAATCATTTATAACTTGCAATCATCAAATAAAAACATGCATCCTTTTCCAATTAACAATTTCATCCAAAATATCCTTAATTTCACATGATCATTTTGTTGCTGTAATTATCGAATTTGTTTGTGCTATTGAGCTGCTATGAATATGAGCCATGTTTATGTTTTACAGGGTGGAACAGAGTGTTTATGCATTATTGCGTACACGGGATATGGCTGTTTCACGATATAGAGAATTTGGCATTCCAGTTGACTGGTTACAAGATTCAGGAGTTGTTGGCAAGGTATGCCTTAAAAATTCAGCAATAAATTTCATGGTCACACAAATTGTACATGGTGTTTGGTTCTGTTGATTCTTGGGTTTGTGGAGTTTGTGATTGGCTGTAGTTACTAAAAAGCTTCATTGCTTTGACAGTTGGCATCTACCAATCTAGTATTTACTTGTAGCAAAATAGCTAGCTCTACTTAGTAAAATTTGCATCAAGAGCTATAGAAAAACAACCCCTTCAGAAAGGCTGTCCATAAAAAAATTATAAAGAATCTTGTGAGAATTGGCAAAGGGTAGAGAAATGATATACTTTAAAAAACTTAACTGTAAGAAAAATGTAATCTTCAAGCTTGCATTGATGTCTTTATACAAGCTTTACCACTGGAATGAAAAACCTCGGATTTCGTGAATAAAATGTCAAACATAACTTTTTCCTTGCAGATCAAGCTCTCTTCTGTACAACTGGCACGGAAGTACATGAAGCGTGTTGCATCAGAACTTGATGCACTGGACGGACCAGAAAAGGAACCAAACAGAGAATTCCTGGTTCTACAAGGCGTGCGTTTTGCTTTCCGAGTTCATCAGGTATATTCCATTCAAGCACTTGTTTGTTTCTATAGATTTTAAAATCTTAAACTCCCTGGTTTTAGGAATAAGTTCACCGAATGGACTTGTTTACTGAATGTACATGGAAATGAAAGGGGATGACATAGACTTTCAAATCTTCTTTATTTATTCATCGCTTAGTGATATATTTATTGTTATTTTTCTTTTTTGTATTTCAGTTTGCAGGAGGCTTTGATGCAGAGAGCATGAAGGCTTTTGAAGAACTGAGAAGCCGTATGCAAGCACAAGCAAGCCAAAACAATAATCAGGAAGCATGAGGGATATAGTTTTTCTTTTACCTTGTTATAGATGTGTGTGTGTGTGTATATATTTCATTATTTTCTATCTAGAGGCGGAAAATGTCACTTGAATTAAACCAAAAAGTGAAGCTAAAGTTAAAAAGTAAGTGCTCATACAGCGATTACTTAGAAGGGTTGTAATATATACAAATTTTTAGAATGCTTAACGTATGAAAAAGAAAAAAAGAAAAAAAAAAGAAGCAGCAAAGATATTCTTCTGTAAATCTCTAGCTAGTCTTTAAATTTGGCTTGGTTTAAGAATTCTGATGCTCCAATTCTGCTACTTTGCTAGTTACACAATGAGTTGCTAATTTATTTTTAGATCAAGTTGGGTTCAACACTTATATTAGATTTTATGAATCATCAGACAATAATATCGAATTTCTGCACACTACAACAACATATATCCTTTATTATGCATCGAGAATATTGAATTTGTACATGAATAAAGCGAACCTAATTAATTTTCATCCTTTGCTATTGCTAGTACCTGAAAAGAAAAATTATGCAAAGGACTAGCTCTGGGTGATTTTGATGGCAACTCAGAAATCTGATTGCCACAAGAATCATAGTAAATCACACCCGGAAACTCAGGCGGCTGGCATTTCTCCCCCATCAAGATTTCCTTCTGCCACAATCCACCTTCTCCAAATCCAAATCCTTCCTCCCCTTTGTTGGCAACGGCATCAGTCTCATGATCATCATCAATGGCCTTCTTATGGTACATGAAGGGAATAGCCTTATTGCTAATTATAGTTGCGATGAACTGCTTAGCAGACGATAAGGGTGACCTTAAGCTCAACTTTTGATCATCGTTCCTCTCGGATTTGTTACTTGCGTAGTTTCTTGTAACTCGCCTGGCATGCTTGGCACATAAGGCAACAATGGCTGATATACAAGCAAACAAACCAATTAGTCCTAGTGGTATAGAAGAAGTACCGGCGGAATGGTCTGTGGTGAAATGTATATGCATTGGACGACCCATTTCTCTACAATGGCTTGAGGGCTGATTAGTGACTGAAGGGGTGAAGAGTACAGCTTAAGCTTGTGTATATAATAAAAGTGATTTCTTTTCTTTTCCTTTTTTCTTTTTTTGAAAAAAATAAAATAAATTCATCGGTAGCTGGTGAGAAGAGATGACTTCTTAATTAATTATTGTATCAATATGTGGTGTAAGCAAACATGTTTTGAGTTTTGATTTAACATGCGGACTCGGTCGTTCTTATGCATGTATAAAGGGGAATTAATAAATCGATATATATATATATATATATATATATATATATATTTGCTGCTTCTATTACACGTCTAGGGACGTTTAGCGGGTTAATTAAATACTGAAAGAGAAAAATGCCATTATAAGTTCTGAAATTCGATGACTTTGTAAGTTCACCGGCTGCTTTGAGTCAACAATGGAGGGGAAAGTAGTCTAAAAAAAAAATTGTTTTATAAACGGAGTTTCTTTTTATTTATAATAATATAATATGACACAATATTCTTAAGGTTAACACTATAATTTTTTTACTGTGCTAATAATATTATTATTGAATTAAATGTTCATTATATTTAAAATAAATATGAAACGAGATAAAATATAGCCTTAAAAATTAATTATATATTTTATAAATATAATTATTTTGTTGAAAACGGAGGGAGTATTTCATGAAACTACATAAAACCATACACCAGCCACGCGGTGAACTCATAGTAAATTATGTCGAGTGACAGATTAGGAGATAATTGTATATGTCAATTTGTATATAATATATCTCAATATTGCATACATAGACATGTAACAATATCTTATTCTTAAACCTCACTATTGCATACATTGGCAGGTAACGTTTAATTTATATCTTATTCTAAAAGTAAAGAAATTTCAGGTTTCTAAGTTAAAAATTTAATATGCCTATATTTATTAATTTTAATATCTGAGCAAACGAAAGGGCAGAAATATAATATATGCAGTGAGGCGTTTACCATATATAGGATCCAAGTTAATGACAGCTAGCTATTTAATTTGCTGAAAGTGGCGTCATTTGTCCATAAAATGTTACCGTCCATACCAATAAACATATATCTAGTATATGGTTGACTAATCTTAATTATATGTATCCACATTAATAATACTCATCATTGCTTAATTTAACATAACGTAGTGGTAAATCGTTTGGTCTATGCCCTCGATCAGGAGAAAGTATCACGTACGGTGTGATGGTTCACCTCAATTATACCTCTAAATATTTAATTAATAATAATTATGAATGAATGAATTAATGGATGATCATAAATGATGCGTATGTGTATCATACAATTTCATTTATTTTAACACAAGTATCAACTAGCTATTCAAATTGCTCTATTTTCTAGTGTCAGGATATAATATCTTCGGATTTCGACCATAAATCATAGTCGAAGATGCGGAGTTTTTGGCCAAGTCTTTCGCTATTGGTCCTTGGTCACAGTCAAAGATCCAATCACAAATGATCGACCAATGTCTGTAAAACATTTAATGCACAACAGACTCATAGATGACTGTGTCTGTCACATCAAGACTTGGTGAAAGCTATCTCACCAATCATCACAAACAACCCGACATGTGGCAAGACACATGTGATAGTGTCAGATGACTTTGGGCGCTAATCTTTGGCACCAAAGTTCCTCTATATAAATTCCCTTTGCATTTAGTAGAAAGTAATACTTTCTCTCTCTCTCTTTGTGTAACTCTAACGACCTCCATAATTAATTAACACATTCTTGTGTAAGACAATTACTTTCACATCGAGAATTACTCCTCACCTGTTTGTTTCCATTCTTGTGTAAGACAATTACTTTCACATCGAGAATTACTCCTCACCTGTTTGTTTCCTTGTGTAGATTTGTAGTCGTTGTGGCGAAAAAGATCGTTAACACTTAAATAAGTCATGAGTTTAAAATTTCACAATCATTTATAATATTGTTTTAGTTTTTTTCGGAATTTCTGATTAAAATGTTCTTGATATTCAGATTTCAGATGCATCCATTGAAAACTTTTCAATAATTTTGTCCCACCTCCAAGAACGATTATCTCTTTACCTGGACGAAAGACTTGAATGTATCATATCGATTGGAAAAATAGGCAGGCAGGTAAAACAGTAGTAAGACGTTTTGTAGGAACTTGGAAGTAGAAAAGAAGTAACTAGATATGGAACGAAGATCAAATCAAAAGGGGGTCCCATAGAAATCAAGTTTTAACATAATTAAATTAAACTCCACACCAACTGAGAGAGAAAAGTTCAACCTCATTATACTATGGAATATTATGGATCCATCAAACAATTGTTTTTACGTCATTTCAATTGATTCAATTTCTGGTAACTAAGTGCTAAAAATCTCTTCTTCTTTTTATTTTTATTTTTATTTTTTATTATTGTACGAAGTCACAATTACATGCATGTATAAGACAACATTTTTTTTTTAAATTCTTTAGACTCCTTTTATACTCTTAGAATGAAATGTATCATTAGAATTAATTGAACTAATAGATAAGTTCTTCACAAAAAAAAAAGTGTAATAGATAGGTTCTCAATTTTATTTTTATTAGTTTTTTTTGTTACTAGCCTGTATATGCTATAAGTTGTTAAGCAGCCACATGTAAATCAATACTCTAGAATTTACCATTTTAGTACAATTTTGAACTTTGCATATATGGTGAACTATAGTACGAGTTTATTAATATAGTCATAGCTATTCGGCTGTAACAAATATTCTTATACGTCGTGATTTTATTTTTGATGAAGTAACAAAATAATTATTAATATATTTGACAGAAAGATAATATACAAATAATAGACTTGTGTCACATCCACTTGACTGAGATAATTAATCACAATCATCTTATGCCCATACGAATATTAATTAATAGTAAATCTTTTATAATCTCTATTGTATTCTTTACAATATAAACATAACAAAATTAATATAAAGGTAAAATAGTATTTTGAATGTAAAATTTAAATTTTCTTTTTATTTTTTATAAATTTATTAACAACATGAAATAAAACTTGTAAGCGTTTTATTCTTTTCTTTTCTCATCAAATATAAATTTTCTATTCTTCTTTTTTTTTTTAAAAAAAAACTCAGAAACATAGTGTGAGAGCAAGATTATCATCGATTAGAAAATCTGGCTTAAAAAATAATGAGCAAAGAATTTGGTATAAAATCGAATGAGTAAGTGGGACCGGAGGTTGCCACATTGGCATGCATCCAGCTCATCACGTGCAGTGCACACTCGATCCCTTATTCCACACTAACTAACCTCATTAATTAATAGTATCATTATGGCGTTAGCTAAGTGTATCATCATTTTTCCTCCCCCATTGCCGTGCCGTCCCAGCTACTCATGTCTTCCTTTCAAATCTCTCTCATAACAAAAATCATTATCAAACTTAATTAACAAAATTAATTATCAATTTAATTGTATCAACCTAACCACGTACATACATAATATCTACTAAAAACACAATCTAAATTAATAATTTTAATCGATCCTCCGTTACATTTTTACATAATCTCATTAAATCATATACTAGCTGCCATATATGATGGTCCATATGGTATGAGTCGAAGAACAAAACAATAGAATCACACAATTAAGTAATATATATATATATATATATATATATATATATATATATGTGTGTGTGTGTGTGTGTGTGTGCGCGTGTGTGATCTCTTACGTACTAACCAGTAGTTACTTGTATGATCACTTGTACATTCACAAGAGATTAATTGGCTTAACTAATGGTGCAATGGGTTCGGACCGGTTGGGACCAACCGCTTTTCAACACCATAACGTGGATCAATCTCACTTCCAGCTGCAGCTGGCTCCGGTTGCACGTGCATCTCCGGTGAGTGTTTTCCGTGACGATGCTGCCTTTGGTGGTGGTGATGATGGTGGTGTTTGAGAAATGGGGTGAAGTCAAATTTGGTGGCAAGAGTTTTCCGATGGATCAAAGGGTGGCGAGAGAATGGTGAATAGCTTATAACGGTGGCGGTGTTGGTGTAATTGAAAGTATGGAAATATTCATATTCATGAAATAATAGGAAAAAGAGGATAGGGAGGCAAAGAGTGTAGTATAATTTGTGAGAGATTTTGAAGGCCATGTTGGAGGAGGAGGAGAAGGGTGATAAGAGGAAGCATATGGAATTAAATTAATCGAATGAAAGAGTAGTACTAAGAGGAGAGAGAGAGAGAGAGAGAAATGGTTTAGCGAGATTATTGAGAGTTTTTGAAGGTTGACAGCTTGAATCTAATGGATGAATATAATTAAGATATATGCAATAATTAAGATATATGCAAAAGCAGGGGCCGAGCAGGATTTTAGACAAAGGGTGACACTCTTTTAATTAAATTAAAAATAATAATAATAAAATTTATCAAATATAAATTTTAATTAAAAATACATAAAAGTCACTACAATGGCGCAGAATTTTAGGCAAAGATGACACTCTTTTAATTAAATTAAAAATAATAATAATAAAATTCATCAAATATAAATTTCAATTAAAAACACATAAAAGTCACTACAATGGCGCGACAACCTTTTTTGTCCTTCTCTTCTTCAGTTCTTTCTTCATGTCTCGTATTTCTCTTTCTGTGTTTTAGCGTTTGAATAATATTATGCACACAAATTAAACACAAAGAACTATGCATAAATAGTATAAAAAAAAGAGAGAAAATAGAGAGTGCAATCTACCATGAGATGTTTTTAGACATTTTTATTAGTAAATAATATATGAATTCTACTATTTGTGTATAATTTTTTGTATACATTTTGTACACAAGTATTATCTTTTAATATTTTATTCTTTTGCATAGTGATTACCGCTATAAATTAAAATATTTTTTAAGAGAGACGCCATTTACTATAGTACCCCTATATTAATAAAAATTTCCAAAAGATCAAAGGCAGGCACTTGCCCCCCTTGCCAATATGTAGATCCGCCCCTCCAAAAGGGTTGAAATTTTTGGGTGTTAGCTTCCAAGTGAGATTAGACTTGTGCACAATTTAATGTGCTAATTATTGAGAGAGAAAGAGAGAGAGAGAGAGAGATAGAGAGAGAGAGAACTGTAGACCCCTTTCCCAATGAACGTTTCTTAGAAATCAAGGAACAAAAAGAGTCTTTATATGGATTGTCAAACCCTGAATTATATAAGGATTGATTAATTAATTAATCTTTAATTAATTACTTAATTAATTGATGGACGATGGTTATGCAATACACTTTCTCTACCAGTCGAGTAAAATGCGCCACGTACGTATACAAAGACAGGGTAGTCCAAGCAATCAAATGTCCTCTTTAGCAATCAAATGTACTGTTCAGTGACGTAAGCAGATTATTATGGCTAATTTAGCCTTATTAACACAAAAACAAAACACTTTTTAATCTTAATTAGAAAAAATAATAACTAAATATTAAAAATAAAAAAGATTCGAAGTTTGACTATCAATTTGACTACTTTAAACAGATATTTTAGCTTTAAACAATATTTGGTCATAAGTCTTGTAGAGCTTATCGCTAGTTTCGATTATTTATATATATATATATATATATATATATATATATTATGGATCCTGTATTTTTTTTTGGAACGAAAATTACACCTGTTTAAAGTTTCCGACTCTACACTTGCATCATTTAGAAAACTTAATTGAAAATTGCCTTCCTCCCCACCATTCGCCCCCCTCAAAATAATATTATAATAATAATAATAATAATAATAAATAATGGTAACAATAATAATGATAATAATAATAGTCCTGCAATTACTAATGTGAAATTAGTGCGAGGTTAGGGGAAAAAAATTCAATATATGGTACAATCATGAAAAGGAAAAAAGTACAATCATGAAAGGCAAAAGGCAAAGGATTGCCAAGTATAATATGATGACGAAAGGAAGAATATTGCACCCAAAATAAATATTACTACCTACGTCCAAATTAGTTGCCTCTTCTTTTTGGGTATGTCTAATGTTAATATATATATATATATATATATATATATTAATATTAATATTAATATATAACAAGCTGTAAGGCGATTTCAATCTGAGTCGACTCTCAATTAATTATGAGTTAATTTCGTTCATACCGAGTTATTTAATCGAGTTTGGTCCAATTTAAATTTAATTGGCTTTGGTATAAATTTAGTTGTGTACAAATACAATCTGAGTTAACTTCGTTCGTACGAGTTAGATTCAATTTGGATTATAAGATCGAAAATTCGTTCCTCACAAATTTTTCTTCTCCCAAAAAATCTAATTACAGGATGAAGAATTGAAAATCCCTTTTGGTCTTGGTATATATCCTATTTCATTTTTGATTTAGTCTTTATTTAGTTTATATATTTAAATACTCCATCTGTTTAATGGAAATCCCTAAATCAATGGTACAAGCTTTCTGTGGCACTTCGTTTTTGTGGAAGAGTGAAGAGAGAAATATTTGGTGGTTTGGGGGAAGAACGGAATTTTGGCTTTAGAGAGATAAAGTGAGAGAGAAGAGAGAAAGATGGGACCGGGAGGAGATGAGGAGTGGGAGGGAGGTAGAGGGTAATGGAGAGGTGGTTTTGACGCCGATAATCATTTTTTTTAGTTCTACTAGGCGAACATGAAAATTAGACATAAAAATTAAATATTAGTGTATTTAAATTTATATAAATAAGTAAAATTCAAATATACTAATATTCAATTTTTATATACACATAGAGTTTTTATTCTTTTTTTTTTTATTTTTGATGAAGTGGGGTAATTATCTGGGAATGGAATGAAAATTGCTATTCGCAAAGAAACTTGGGTAATTTTCCATCAATTGCGGCCATTGATAATTCTAGAATAAAAATTATATTGACAAAATAAATATATATTTTATGATATTTTTATATTTTTTTAATAACAACCCTCTATGGCTGCTCCTCCCTTAGCATATTGGTGTTTTTATGCCCAAATCCTGAACCAAGTTGCATTATTTTTTGTTTAACCGCTGAATGTAGGCCAGTGACCAAAGTCAAGTCCAAATTAACGAGAGGTGGGTCCGGTGATAAACTGTTTTTGTGGAGCAGAAGAACTACCATAATTTAGTACGTATAAAATTGTGTATATAACTTATTTGTAAAAAATTATAAAAATTAAGCTCATATATCTGTAATTTATTACTAGTTGATTATATATATGCGTTACGGGTTATACCTATAAAAAAAATGATATACAAAGAAACTATTGATCATTTAATACAAATTTGTCTGCGCTTTGCACAGGTATCATATTTATTATAAAATTACATTATTTTACACAAATATCTTTAATAAAATAAAAGATAAAATAACTGCGTACACACGAAATATCAGTAGACTTAAAGTTAATTGGGCTGCGTTGAAGTTTCAGTCTTTAACCAATTTGTTGTTGTATTTATAATATAGTACTGGTGATTTCAAAGTCGGTTTTTTAAGGCCCATATTCTAATTATTCTGGGCCTAATTGTTGGGAGGCGGGAGACATATACAACCCCTTGTAATCTCTTTCAACGCAAAACAAAGAGACCTATATCAAATTAACAGCTTCAGATCACGAATTCTGATCAATCTTTCAGTTGAGGATCAGAAAAGAAAATGGTACGCTAATTCTCTTTCTGTTTCTCTGTATGCTTATGTATATGCATATACGTCTTTGCCGTAGTGTTTTACGGATTTAGTTTCAAGTCCTTTTCTTCGGTTAGGGTTTGGTAATATTCTATATACATATGTAGGACATATGTATAGTTACAAAATTAGGGTTCTTCGTGCGCCAATTTTAGATTTGTTGAAGATATGTTCTGATTTTGATTATGCCTAAAGGCTTCCCTTTAATGGGAAAGAATTGTCTGAACTCGATCAATTTTGTGCAATTCGCCGGATTTATCGTCTCTGGACCAGAACTCATTTTATGATGTTTGAAATTTGACTAGTTGTTATTTGTAAACTGTGTTCTATAAACTATTGTTTATTTGAGCTTTCTTTGGTTTTGGGTGTGTTTGGGTTTTGTATATAAATATTAATATTAATTATTACTTGTTTCATATAGTGAGTCTCAAAAAGTTTATAAAAGGTAGGTGACAACTTATCAAGTGCAAACATGCCTATTACGAACTCTTTCAGACAACCGCTAATACACTGGATTCTTGTAATCTTCAACTTTGTGCGAGCAATAACACTGATTTAGTATCAGTAGGTTGTTTGTGATTACATATTTCTAGTAATATTTCCTCTGTGTAGGTATTGTGTAGAGCTGTAATCTCCATGTCTTCCAACTCTTGATTAGATGCATGACACCTATGTTTCTTTGTTGGAAACCCATTTTGAGCTAAAAAGCTTTTTTTGGATGTTACTAAAAGTTATGTCTTTTCTACGAGATATATAAGATCTATTTCCTGGTTGTTTGCTAGAAAACCAGAAAAGATTTGCTGCTTTCTCCTATTTTCCTCCCAACTTTCTTCATAACTCAGATTAGAGTACTAGTGAGTAGTGTGAACTTTGATCTTTGGTTATCAAATATGATAAAATCCTGTCAAACTCCAATTTCCTATATTAAATCGGATTGCAGTGGTGATAATATCGTGATTGTTTACTACTAATCTTGGGGCCTTCTGCCCTAGATGAATACTTTCCATGTGACACACCATTTACATTATGCCACACCCCACAAGTACCCATTTTTGGGGTTCTCTAAATTTACATACAGGTGCTTTTTCTATTTTTAAGCAAACACATTGATTGTATAATGATTTATGTTCTATTTGGAAATGCTTTTTGAAAATTTATTGTTTCTTATGATGCGGTGATTGGTTTGTTCTTATGTACAACCTTAATTTCATAAGAAACCAAAGATTGCACACTTGAAAGCGCAAGTTCTTGGGGAAATTCTTGAATTTAACATAAATCAATGGCCAAGATTAGAATTTGTCTGAATAATAGACCAAGATTGGACGTAATTTGATTAATAAAAACATCAAAGATTAGAACTTGGTTGAATATAACGAGATATGATACATTATTCTTGAATTGGACTCTTAATTTGGGACACAGGGAGTACTATTTTAAGCTTATCCTAATATCATCCCCTTCACACTTCCTCATTTTCCCCTTCTATGTTTATGAATCTCTTTCTTTGGTCTTTGCAGTCTTCACTTGCAGCTGCTAGAGCGGACAATTTCTACTATCCGCCAGAATGGACCCCGAATCAGGTACAATTGAAAATTTTAAGTGCTACAGACACATGTGTGCATATCTGATTTGTATGGCATGTCAGTGTTCTAGATTCTCATATCCATAATCTTTTCAGGGTTCTTTGAACAAGTTCCATGGTCAACATGCGTTGAGGGAGAGAGCAAAAAAAATAGACCAGGGTATCCTGGTTATAAGGTACTGAAAGAAAGCATTCTATAATTTATGTCATATAGGATCTTTGTCTTATGCACCATACAGGTGCTGGTTATAAGGATGTTATTGAATTGCTTCCAATGATATTTCAAGAATAGTCCATTTGTAATTAAACATAATATTGCTTCGAATAAAAATTCAAGGACAACATTTAACTTATATATTAAATTTAAATATTTCAAATTGTAAATTTTTACATGAGAAATAATGCTATTTAATATTTGGACCTATATTTTTTCTCTTCTTCAAGGTGACAGTTATGGAATATTTGATTGTTATGTCGAAATCGGCGTATCACCTCCTAGATATTTGGTGGCAAATATGAATCAGGATGGTCATTGCGAATAATAGTGGATGATCTAATCCATTTGAGTTCAGTTAAGAAACAAAAAGAAATTGAAAAGACAAAATCAAGTTTTAAAATGTATGCATCTTCTACATAGAAAAATGGTATTTAATTATTGCACAAAAACTACAAGGCTACAACCATGATGCAGAAGCATGAACTACTAGTTGTGTGAACATCAACTCTGGTTGTAATTTGAGAAAATTGTTTAATTGGTTAGGTTTTGATTGGACTACATCCATATTATTTTCACATTTGTGAGAAAACTGAAGAATGTGCAAAAGTAGATTGAAAATGGATTGGGGTACGTGTAATATGTAAACTTGTTAAAATTACTTTTCTTCTTTTTGTATGTCTTTCTGAATAAGAATGTGAAATGGACCCAAAAGTTACAAATCTTTATTTGAGTTCTGTATTATAGGACTCAAGGTTATAATAAATATCATTTACTTTTTGTAGGTTCGAGATGCCTTTCAATATTTGGTGTGGTGGATGCAATTCTATGATTGCAAAGGGTGTAAGGTTCAATGCTGAGAAAAAGCAAGTCGGAAATTATTATTCTACAAAGGTAAGCTGCAGTAATAATACTAATAGATGCACAAATTGCTGTTCTTGTTTTTTTTTTTTTTGGGGGGTGGGGGGGGGGGGGGACTGAGAGTTGTGACTTTCTATTCGCTTTTTTCAGATATGGAGCTTCACCATGAAGTCCGCATGCTGCAAACATGAAATTGTTATTCAAACTGATCCAAAAAATTGCGAGTATGTGATTATTAGTGGCGCTCAGCGAAAAATTGAAGAGTATGACACTGAAGATGCTGAAACCTTGGCACTCCCAGTAGATGAAGGTATTGATTAAACTGAAGTATTGATGGTTACTTAGGTGGTGTTTGATTGTATCTTAATGCATCTTAACATCTCACCTCTTAATAAATCTTAACAACTCATATATTTGTATTAAGAGGTGCTCTGAATAGTTTAGACTCATATTTGTATCTTAATGATTTAGAGGCATTCAGAGTAAATTTTTTTATCCCAATTTCAAACATTAAGATGCATTAAGAGGTGGACTGTTAAGATATATTAATATGCAATCAAACACCACCTTAGATGTCATTGGAAAAGAGTTAGTTTTTGTGTTAGGATAGCATGTTGCCATGACTTTTTCCTGCTTTTGCTGCCATTTAGATGGTTTTATAAATATATTAAATCCAAACAATTATGTGGGCGTGTAATTTTGGGGAAAAAGAAGGGTGAAGGTGTGGAATTAAGAAGTATTTTTTTCCCATGCTTTTAAATCCAATGCTGCCAATATATTATGGATTATCTTGCTTACTTATATTATAAAGCTGCAGAGGACAGCTGCTGCTGTCAGTGTTGGTGGTCCGATCCTCTCACTCTTTTACCCTTCCTAGTTTAATGATTTCTCTCCATCCTTCACCCCTCCAAGTTTAATGAAATTACTATTTTATCCTCCAACTTTTGTCTCTTCCTATTCTATTCTACAACTTTCATCTCTTCCTATTTTATTCTTTGAATTTAAAGTTCTTCCTATTCTATCCTCCGGCCTTGTAATTTGTTCCAAACCTGATCTTATTTACCCCCCCCCCTCTTCTGAAAATTACATGCACATTGCATATACCACTTAGAAAATACAATAATATTTATTACACACTCATCGTGTGTGCCGCAGGGGGTTAGTGCTGATGATACGTCCCTGTCCAGCTGTGGACAGCTCATGCTATACTGAATGAAATGTTCTAATTTTTCTTTCCATGGATATCTATAAACTTTCCTTCTGTATCTGCTTGAATTGTATTGTATTAACATAAATTAATTTGTTATTCTCCAGAAAGAAGTAAGCTAGCAGATCCCTTTTACCGCCTTGAACACCAGGAAGGGGATTTGAAGAAGAAGAAAGAAGCGGAGCCAGTACTAGTGCGGCTGCAGCGAGTATCTGATGCCAGGCATGCAGATGATTATGCCTTAAATAAGGCCCTCCGCTCCAAACTTAGGGTATATTATCGAGTTACTGTTGACTTTTTCTTCTTTTCCTGCAAATCCAAGTCTCTTCTCACTTGCATTTTTCACAGAATCAAAAGAAAAGAGTTGCTGAAGAAGAAGCCGCTTCCAGAAAAATGGGACTTGGCATAAGACTACTACCGCCATCTGAAGAAGATGCCGCCACTGCAGCCCGTATCAAGTTTGCTTCCAAGTTTCACAAGAACCGGGATGAGAAACGAGCATTGATCAAGGCTGCTTCAATTTTTTCTGGGTCATCTGTATCCAGTAGTAAGCGGTTGGAGCTAGAAGGCAAGAGAAGAAAAATAAATGCTGCAACAGCATCCAACTTACTGGTAGGGGGATTTAAGCCATCATCATGGGCGAGGAGTACCATTTCATCTGGCAGGCACAACAGGGTTTGAAGTGATTGTGCCACACATTATCCCCCCTCCCCCTCCTGCGTGTTTTGCCATCTTCTCAATTTCTGTATGTAAAAATTAAGATCACATGTTAGTAGTGTCATAGTGTGTGTATTGGCTTTATATATTTAAATACTTGATTAATAAATTTGTTGCAAATATAGGTGTCATTATTACATTCAATATCAACACATACTATATATGATTCACCATGATATCTAGCAACCTATATGACAGTGACAATAGTGTTTGGGACACTTTTAGAAATTCCATTGGTACCCCTAGCATAACTAACCATACAAGACAAAATGGGAATATCCTTCTACAAAATCCATGACTCTTGTAAGAAGCAGGTATTTGCAGACGTTGAAACAGAACTTTGTGAATCCGGCCAAATTTCTTCTTGGCAAGCCCTCTCGTCCCGTCAACAACATCAGGGCATTCGGACTAGGTCCTTGGGATAAAAATTTCACCAAAATTTTTCACCCAGTATATGCAATTTTTCCTTGGATCATAGTGGTTTGATGTTTGACATGTCATTCTTTCACAAGAGAGCATTAGACTACCAAAATTATCCGAGATACTTTAAAAATTGTATAGAGTAATATTATCTCCTCTAGAAATAAGGTAGTACTATTACTCGTTTGGAAAGGAGGTACGAGTGACATTACAAATTTTATTTTGGAAGGTGGCATTAAACATTTTATAAGGATATAGTGGTATATCATTTTTACTACAGGTATATAAGAAAGACTCGGCACTCAATTCTTGATAAAATTGGTCAGTGAATCTGTCATATCCACATAAAGATACCCTGCAGAAGATATACTATCATTTACCCACACACTCCTTATGTCCTACAAAAACTACTATTTCCTAATAAATATTTGTGGAGAAGTTAAAGCTATAAGAAATTATATTAAATTTACTATTACCTTCAATTATCATGAATAAATATGTTTAATTTTTAATTTTAAAATTAATTAATTTGATCAAAAATATCAAACCAAACTAGTTTTTCAGCCACGGAGGAAGTATATAATATATTAATAAATTGAAGAAAATGGAGATTATTGAAATAGAGAAAATGAAGAGAGACTAATGAAATTTTGGTCTGATATATATAATCATCAATGCAATAGCTCTTGCTTAATTGCTTTTGCATGTGTATATATATATATATATATATATATATAATATTAATACTAATACTATACATCATGAATTCCAAAATATAAATCAATATTAGTTTTTTAAGTCAATTTAAAAAAAATTCAAATCCATAATTTATGTGAATTCAATTAACTTTTGTCAATACAATTATAAATATTATGGACTATTTAAAAAACACTACTAATTATGATATTTATTATTTTTAATACAGAATGAATCATGATAATCTTGAAAATATCTCAAATTAACTTTTAAAAAATTAATATTAATTTATATTTTGAAATGGAAATAGTATATATTTTATTTGAAAAGAATGTATGTACATTTACAATCAATTACCGACACATCTCTATCTATCTCTCTAAAACCTTGTTAAGGGTTGCTCACAACCAATTATCTGTCTCTCTAAAACCTTTACAATCACTTACTACTTCAGCTGTACGTTGGTGTGTTCGGTTATCGTTCACTATATGTATATATGTGTGTATATTGTTCGTACGTAGTAACATAGAGTAGAGTCAAAGAAAAGAGCTTAAATTCCGGATAGATAGGTTTTTTTCAAGCTATAGGAGACTCTCTGTGTGTATATATATATATATATATATATATATATATATATATATATATATATATATATATATTGTATGCAGGCAGCTGGCTTGATCATTTATTTATGAATAAATAATACTGAGAGATCTTTACGATCCCACTTTTCTACCAAATTTTACTGCTGCTAGTACTCACTCAACTGTTATTTATTATCATAAAATATATTATAAAAATATATAAAATTTTAATTTCCTTCAATATATTTAAAACTTATAGATATATTTTATTTTTAAGATAATTTATGAAATATTAAAATATAAAATAGTATAATATTAATATATACTATTTATTATTATATTTGTTACTTTTAATATTTTATATTTTAGTATTTCATAAATTAACTTAAAAATAAAATATATCTATAAGTTTTTAATATATTGGAGGAAATTAAAATTTTGTATATTTTTATAATATAATTTATGATAATAAATGACAGTTGGATTGGGTATGGAAGTACATAAAGATTAGAAAACCAAAAAACTGATACCTATTGTAAGTCAATTTACCTTTGCCGTAAAAAAAAATTTCTTCGTTGTCGCTACAGCCTGTAGCAGCAGATAAGCCAACTAAACCAAATACTACTGCCGCTACAACCTGTAGCGGCAAAGACAAAATTGGTTGACACGGCAATCGTTTGCTGTGGATTGGTACCATATATATATATATATATATATATATTGTATGCAGGCAGCTGGCTTGATCATTTATTTATAAATAAATAATACTGAGAGATCTTTACAATCCCACTTTTCTACCAAATTTTACTACTGCTAGTACTCACTAATACTCTCTCTCTCTCTCTCTATATATATATATATATATATATATAGGGAGCGGATCAGGTGCGGGATCCCGCACCTTGTTAAAATGCGGTATTTTTTTTTTTTTTTTTTTTTTTGCTATTTTTTTTTTAAAACAACTAAAAAAAAATAAATAAATAATTATGGAACTGAAATTTTTACATAATACAGTGTTTTGGGCGTGATTTGGATACATATAACAAAACATGTATGTACAGGCTGCACAACTGTACATACATGTTTTGTTATATGTATCCAAATTACGCCAAAAACACTGTATTATGTAAAAATTTCAGTTCCATAATTATTTATTTTTATTTTTTTAGTTGTTTTAAAAAAAAAGCAAAAAAAAAAAAAAAGTCCCGCATTTTAACAAAATACGGGATCCCGCACCTGATCCGCTCCCTATATATATATATATATATATATATATATATATATATATATATCGCCAAATATTACTGCAGTGCAACATCAGCACGCAACTACTGAAGTGGTACTGAAAACAAATAAAATAATAATAAATTCAGTAATAACTAACACTAAAAAAATAATTTGAAAGAGCTGGCAATATTACTGCAGATCCCGTCTCTGTTGTCGAGCAGTGATTATTACTTGCTTTTTTTTTTTTAATCATTCTATCAATCACACTTTTGGACTTTTGGTTCTCTCTCTCTATTTATATTTATATTATTTGTGGATGCATGCATGTCAGCTTTGATGTTAAATTTTTATGAGTAATTATTTTTTTCCTGGGTTTGTCGCATCTGGAAATTAAGTTGAAAATAATAAAGTTGATAACTCTTTAATGGATGGATCGTGAGTCCCTTAATTTCTTTTGGCTGCTGGTTTCTGTTTATGCGCACGACCAGCTGGAACGAACGAACGTACGTACTACTGTTAACTTAATTCATTCATTGATCGGATCGAATCATAGTTGATGATATATACTGCTGCCTGTTGGTTGGTTGGTTGGTTGGTTGTGGACTTACCATGTTTTCTGGGACTCATGAATCAGATTCATGTGGACCTTCTCTTTCTTTATTTTCCATTTCTGGAAACGCATGTGCTGTATATTAATTAAACTCACATTTAATTTTACACAGACATTATTTTTCCAACTCTTTTACTTAATTCACTTCTAATTATTAAACCATTTCTCTTCCAAAATTTGAATCTCCCTCTCCCTCTCCCTCCCTCCCTGTGTCTCTCTATATATATATATATGAATGATTCATTGACACACTTGTAAAAATAGTATACTTTTACAACACATTTTTCACCGTTTAAAATTTATTCTAATGACCAAATATTTCAATCGTTTGTACAATTAAATTGCGAATGGATCAAATCCATCATCTAATTTGTCAGAAATATTTTCTTTTCAAAAATAATTATCGTCTGCATAATTAAATTGTGGACCACAATTATCGTCCACGTAACTAAAGTGCGAACGAAACTCAAATTTGACTTATCTTCAAATATGCAAATACTCTATCCATTTCAAAAAAAGTTATATTTATAAATATTATGGATGTAATTTTGTTTCATGGTTATTCTTAAAAAGTAAGTTGTTAGTTTAGTGAACATGATATAATAATAAAATAAAAATACAAAACGTGAGTGTCGTGTCATTTCATGCTACTATCAATATATAAGAGAATGACTATTTAGTAAAACAATACATTTAATTAAACATACAAAATTATCCTAAATTGGACAATTTTGCACTACCAAATCCGACAAGTTTGCAATACTAGGAGTACCACAAGGGATTGTTTTGCTAAATGCAAACTGAAGACTATATAAGCCGAACAGTTTGACAAACTCAAGGGACAATTTAGTCTTTTAAATTTGATTATTGCTGTTTTAGGTAGGTCGTTCTGGGAGGTTGGAGGTTGCTATCCTCGGCTGTTCCATTGGTGGCTTTTATATGGAGTTAATTTTCTTGTAATATAAAGTAATGAATTTGTTTGCTGAGGAAAAAAAAATAGAGACTTCTTCTAGGGATTGTTTCATGCATGTCTTCTTAATTTGTTTTGCTCAGGTTAAAACATCTTACCAGCTATTTTATGTATGTGATAAATTTAAACATC
Organism: Aralia elata; assembly: GCA_034770075.1. NCBI lineage: Eukaryota > Viridiplantae > Streptophyta > Magnoliopsida > Apiales > Araliaceae > Aralia > Aralia elata. The sequence continues at coordinate 86,001,968 of CM068387.1, read as the reverse complement.
CAACCTAGCTAGAGAAGGAAAGTTAAAGCTATCTATCTATCTATCTATCTATCTATCTATCTATCTATCTATTTCTCTCTCTCTCTCTCTCTATATATATATATATATATGTGTGTGTGTGTGTGTGTGTTTGGATAATGCAAGTACAAATCTGGTGTATGGATTATAGAAGTACGATTCTAGTGCATGTTTGGATTATGCGCGGAATTAGGTATGTCATGTCTATGTCTATGTCTATGTCTATCTCTATGTCTATGCCTGCAGGTTATGGTAATTATATATGGAAGCTTCACTCTTATCTTCTGTTGTTACAGTATATGTTGGTGGGTTTGCGTACGTCCTCTTGCTGCCTTTTGCTCATCTTTTTTTGTTATGTCTGCTCCCTTGTTTTTATGGCGTTTTCTTTTTGACTGCCTTGTTTTTTTTAATTTAATTGGTGATGTTCTCGTTGTGCTTTAATCTTGGGTTTAATTGTTTAGAGATTATGATCGATCAACTTTTGATTATTCGGTATGCATGTATAACTTTCTATTAGTTGAGCCAAAGAAAAATAAAGTAATTATTCTATGTGGTTAGTAAAATTAGAGGCCGAAGGTACTAGTTAGAGATACAAATATGTTTCTGTCAAGGATTTAGCTAGAGAGCTTGTATACGTATGTCATATTAATTATGTTCTATTAGGAACTTTTTTAATGCAAGTCATTTTCATAATTTAGCAGTGTGAATCAAAACATGTTTTCTATCTATGCTCATTAAAATCAAAAAGAAAGTTATTTGGTTCAATAGTTCTGATTTCTATGTTTGTCATAATATTTTAGGTGTCTTTTACCTTAGTTATTATAGGTTATTGAAAATGTCAGAGTAACAATTATGATGCCACAACAAAAAGTGTCGCTAAATATATATATATATATATATATATATATATATATTATAATATAAATATTATTATGACATTATCAACCGCCTAATTATATACTGATTCTTCACAGTACCGTTCTAAGTTCATGTGGTTAGGAGGAAAGTGAAGAGCTTGTATTACAAGGGAAGGCATTTTAGTGCATCAAAGATCGAGTCATGTAAATGTTTTTATCCAGTGTTAAACCACACTGATTCATATACAGTATTCTACTCTATATGTACAATTGGATGTTTTCATTATTCTTGTTGATGATTGTGTATTTGGTGGTTTTTTATTGATCCAAGCTTACTGATAGATGATAAATTTAGTATCTAACATTTCTAGGTTGCTATCCTTTTGATTCTCGATCAACATTCAGAAGAAAAACTAAAGAAATTAAACCGGCCGCCAATGGAACAAAAGGTTTCAACAAGAGTTGAGTCGAGTATTATTAATTCTAAAGGAATAATGAACCATGAGTATGCATCACAACATCAAGATCTAGATCAAAAGCATTTGCCGACACAAAAGATGAGCACTACACTGAGAGCTAGAGAAAGAGAGCTAGGACTATATATTGAGGAAGAGGTTGTAAATGATCAATATTTTCGCCTATTTTTGGCTCGCACTCGGTGGGACTTTTGGTTTTCATACTTAGGTTTAAACTGCTTGCCTTCTATACTTGACATAGACTTTGTAGATACAATTGTACTGGTAGCCACCCATCTAGGAATTCAAGAAACTCGATTAGACTCACTAATTAGTACATTGTACGTACTAGCTAGATAGATCCATTGAGCACAACAGCATAACATTAATCAAGATAATTGAATAAATTTAAATGATGATGGATGGCATTAATTAGAGGATTAACGTTGATGATTTATTAACGCAGTATATATTAAGATCAATGTGCAAAAAATGATCATGAGTCTATAAACATGCATGAGCACTACCTAGGTAGTTTCTCTTAAACAAAGGGAGCGTTTCTGGCATAAAGGTTCCTAGTTAGCAACGCAAGCAGCCAAGCATGCACATAAACAAATTACAGTGGAATATATATGTGTGTGTGTGTGTGTTTGGATAATGCAAGTACAAATCTGGTGTATGGATTATACAAGTACGATTCTAGTGCATGTTTGGATTATGCGCGGAATTAGGTATGTCATGTCTCTGTCTCTGTCTATCTCTATGTCTATGCCTGCAGGTGTTCTCCTCCCTCTATCCAAATTCATTTTCAAGGCCCGCAATAACAACAAAAAATACTAGCTAGTATTACCCAACGTCAAGTCATTACTAATGATCAAAAATTACATACAACCATTATAAATATAAATAAAAATTACAAAGAAAGTTGGTGGGACTTCTTCTTCTGGGAATTAAGGGTTTGGAGGGGAGAAGAGTACATGATAATAAGAAGAGCTGAGCACAGTTAAAACAAAACATACGGTCTTCTCTCATACAAGAGTGTGGTGTTGCTAGATGATCCTCCTACATGAAGAGGAAATGATATGAAATACAGTCGTAATGATACTAATAATAGTAGAACTAGTACGTATGTAGTAGCTAATAGAGTATTATATTAGTGGAGAGAAGAATCAGTATTTTTAACGGATCTAGAGAAGGCAAGAACATCATCTGGGTGTTTGACAACATTCTTCTCGTCCTCCTCATCATCATCATCATCTTTCATCACTGTTTCTGTTTTTGGAAGTAATCTAGTTGTAAGGAATATATTGCTTATATGTTATTGAATTAATTAAGTAGGTATCCATATATTGATATCTGTTAGTAACAGTACATTGGATGATTGGATCAATAGTGGTGTATATTGCTCATAACATTTCAGTGGCTCATATCCGCTACTCCTTATATCAGTTCATGCTAAGGGAGTTACGATTAAAAGTAGCTAAAAACACTTGTTTCGTAATTAATTCTTCTTAGTTAATTTGCGAAATTCTAAAATTTAGAATTAATTTTTATTGTTGTGATAGTATTGTAAACTTCTTAAGAAGTACCATCAAATAAAAATTGTTATTTGAACGATAAAATAAATTCACATCACAATTTGAATTTTAGAATTTCGCTAACTAATTAGGATCAAAAAGTCAAATAGAAATCTTTTGCGAAAAGGGAGCAATATTTATGTGCGTATTTCTCTTTTGACATTTGCTTGAGAGTAGTGATGTTTCAAGTAATATTTTGCAGGATATAAGAATGAATGGATGAATAAATATACTGGTAATCAAATAATAATAAATTACATAAAAACAATTTTGATGTTTAAATAAATAATAAGAAGATATCTTTCTCTAATAAAACAAAGCCTAAGATTTATATATAATTTATGATATTCTTTATATGTGCATATGCATTACACAGAATCACCTTCATCAGTTCTATACATACCACAGTGATAGAACTTAGAAGCAGTATCCAGGCAATCATGCACAGTCCTGACTATATTCACAATGACATGCTCCGTCGATATTTGTAATTTCAAGGAATTCCCAGAGTGTCTAGTAGTCTGAAAAGGAGACACAATAAAATCAGAGGATATCTCATTTTCCTCGTACGTGCATATTGGCTTCAATTATGGACAAAAAACGATATATAGAACTGGTAAGCCTTGTCAATAGTTGATCATCTTCATCCATATACTACAAGTAAACAAATAAGAAACAAATCGAAATTTCAAAGTTGATCAATAATAGTAATTCTCTCCTAGTAAGGAATTACTGCCAACTGGCTAAAACTGGTAGTTTTGAAGTGGCCGCAAGAGGAAAGAGGGGGAGGGTCTGAATTGAATCTTTCTGAGAGTGAATTATTTCTTCTCTGTCCTTGGTCTTCTCCAATAATGAAATAGCAGAAGCCAAATAATTGTGCATGCATGTTTGTTTTTTTTGTACATTAAGTCTATCAATGAGTTTCCTTGCAGTTCTTTTTTAGACACATATAATTGTAGTATAAAGATCAATGTGTCCGATTAACATAATCCAACGACTATGTCAATGTACGGGTGTAAATCAAAGGCCTAAAAGAAAAGACCTTGAGGTTTCTATAGTTAATTCAAGCTTCTTATGGCTCCTTAATTATGAACCAGTATGTCGTGCCTAATTACTTATGAACCCCTTAATATTGGCATGAAAATGCCATCTGAATTTACGTATGTAGTGAGGACAAAGTAACATAAGAACCTCAAATTATCTATCATATTTGATCTTCATACTTATATTTTTCCTTGTTTATCAATTATAGTGATCCCTGCATGTATATATGTTCTCCACTTAATATATATATCTCTATTAAGTTCAAGTACTGTTAGATCCGAGTGACAACTACTAAATTCATGGGATGGGAACCTACAATTTTTTCATAGAGAGGTGACGGTACAGCTTATAAAACTGAACAATAATTGATTTTCATTTCCCTGATTCTTGGATTTTCTTCCACTTATAGCTAGTTTATATGATGTGAATAACTAGCTAGGGCTTCCATTTAATTAAATAACTGAAACTCTTCGAAGATAGGAAAAAAATAATAATGTTGAACTGTGATGCGCCTACAATTGAGATGCAATATATTTGCAAACGTGCTTTTGATCATAAATGACACCAATTCACAAAAGAAAAAGATCCATTTACTGTCCTCACAATATATATATATATATATATATATATATACACCAAAACAGAACTCAAGATATATTATATTAATTATAGACTCTAGAAAGATTGAATAGAACTAACCCTTATGAACTTGGACTGTGTTGCTAGCAGGGTATAACTAATCAGCTTGATTCTGAGACTGAAAATGATGATAACAGGAGTTTTCCATGAAAATTGATGTAGGGTTTTTTCCTGTCATCAGTGGGAACATGTTTGAGGTTAGTGCATATATAATTGTTGGAATTAATGTCTCGATTTCCAAGAAAACCGAGGAAATTGTTAGAATAAGAATATAATCCACCTGAGAATAATAATAATGCATCGTTTCTCTGATAATCGAAAATCGAGCAAGATGCTGCTGCTGATGAGGTTGCAGTAGTGCCCAAAAAGTTGTCAAGAATCCCCACATTAGCCAATTGATGATGAAGTGATGAGTCAGAACTTAAATCTTTATAGGGAGAGACGTCATTATTTTCTTGACTACGAGAACTCGTCAATTCTTCTTCGCCTGCTGCAAAGACGGAATTAGGGTTTCCGGCAGACCCTAATTGAGCCAAATTGTAACTAGGAGTTGTTTGATGATCAGACAAGTAGTGTTGTTTTGAATTTTCAAGGCATCTGATCATCATTTTTTCCCTTGTTCTCTCCCTTGCTCTTGCTCTTGCCTTGTCCCTCAGCTCCTTGGCAATATGATTATATTTAGTACCACATCCTCCTCCTCCGGCTGCTTTTCGTAATTTTTGGGTTTTTCTCTCACCGGAAATGTTCTCGCCGTCTGATGTTGTTATAACCTTCCTCATCTCTTCTGATTCTACTTGGCAATATATGGAAGGCATAGTGTTGTTCATTTGTGGAAGGTGGTTTGCGGTACAACTAAGTTGTTTGATGGCCTTTTTGGACTTGGAGAAGAGCCAGTCAATGGTTTTGCTAGCTTTGTCGAAGCCTAACATGTCTTGAAGATCGAAGAACTTCCGTGCAATCTGAAGGGACAATCTCATTCTCCGGTCTCTCAGACCTTGAGCCGTGTAAATCTTGCTGTGCCTATCCTTCTTCCCTCTTTTCCTTTGTGTCGATGGACCTTTACTATCATTAGTACTTGTCTTCCCCTTTTGTGCAACTTCGGAGGAGGAAGGTGTTGGAAGATGATGAGTGGCAGCAGTAGTTGTAGTAGTTATGGTAGAAATCTCCTCTCTTGTGTTGATGGTGTTGATGCTACGCTTGTTTGTGACCCGACAACCCAAATCGGCTTCATGGTTGATCTGATCATCAGCTACCATGAGCTGCTGCTGGTGGTGGAGTGGAAATATGTGATTGAAGAGAAGCTGATTGCCATCTAGAAATGGAGAAGGGAAGTGTAGGGAAAAAGGAGGATCTTCTTCCTGCGGCGTGGTAGAGTTAGGGTTTTGATCATGTTCTGAACCATCGTATGAATAATTAGATGACATGTTGGAGAGGAAGGTTTGATTTGTGTAGGGAATGAGATAAGGGTTGTCAATATTGTTGCTTACTGGAAACATATAGGATAATGTAATGTGTATTGGAGCAAATACTAGTACACTATATATGCTCCAAATATCTAAAACTTTCATAACTAAATGTACATTTTGAAAACGATGTCTTTAAAGGGAAATTTTATTTCTCCAAATATTTTTCTAACGGTATAGTTGTTAATTAGTGATCATCTTGAGTATAAATAATATACTAAAAATTACTTCTTATCATTTTATAGTCTAAAAATATATAAATATATGTCTAATTAATTGTGGAATAGATTTAAAAAAAAAGAATATTTTTGAATGAAGGGAGTATATAATATACACAAATGTTATCTTTTAATTAGAATGAGAGAGAGAGGGGGGGAGATAAAGTGAGAAGTTAATTAGGTATGAATAATCCTTCGGTTATCTTTTTTGATCAGTCAAGTCTTTCATCAGGAAAAAAGGGTGGGTAGAGAAAGTAAGGGCTATAAATATAGAAGTTCAACTAGCTAGCGAAGAACTCTTTCTTTGGTACGTGACACCACCACCTCCACCTTATAATGGGAATGGAAATGGGAACGGAAACGGGAAGTGATCAAAATTGAAGCAAAGCGCTAAATGGAGCTTTTTGGGTGTCTTTATCATCACCTTAATTTAATTAGCCTTTTTAATATAGATAGCTAGCCTAGCTAGGTAATTAAATAATTAATTAATTGGGTGCATTGTTGTGCAGCTTTAGACCATATATACGAAATGAACTAAATTTAGAAAGAAAGAAATTTAATAATAAGAAGGAAGACAATGACACATCACGTGGGGAGCAGGTGAGGCATTGACAATAACCAGAGAGAGGAGGTTGTTGAAAATTTGAAACAAAGTTAAATGGAAACACCAATGAAAATTAGTAGATGAGGCCAAGTCTACATAACCTAAAGAGACTAGGAATTCAAAAAGAGAGACAGAGAGATCTAGAGAATAAGGACAATTATTATATGGTAGTGTATATATTATTTGAATCTAGCTAGTTGGTATATTATTTAAACATGCAGCACCTGCTTTTAGCTTCATGGATAGTCATTCTTCTTTGACTGGGATGACCTATCCATATGTCTCTTTCAATTCACTTCCAAAAAGAAGAAGAAGAAAAGCCACTTATCCCCCTCTCTCTCTCTCTCTCATTTATCCTTCAGTGTCGTTGGTTCGTACTTCTCCACTCATGAACCCTAATTATATATATATATATATATATATATATATATATATTTACTGCATGAGTACAGTTCCCATTTCTTTTTCTTTCTTTCTTTTTCGTTTCACTCTCATTCCCACGTCAAGTGGTGATCGATCAAGCTTGCTGGACCTTTTGATTTTTTGAAGCTTTTATCATAAAAGCATTGATGTATTTTTTTTATTTTTATTTTTTCTCTTGAGAGTTGATTGCATGTTGATGGAATATTTTTCGAATTCTTTTCAGAAAAGAATTGCTATTATAGAAAAGAAGATGTCATATTTTTAATAGGAGTATTATTTTGAAGAGCAGTCTATTTGTAGTAAAAGTTTTATTTTAGAAGTGTCCTAAAATGAGAATTATGGGTACTCTATAAATAGAGTCTTATGTTTAATTGTTGAAGTGTAGCACAACCAAAATTAAGGCATATAGCAATCTAAGAGTTGAGAGAGGGTGTGAGTGAGTTTTGTGTTTGTGTGAGGGAGATGATTTTTACAGAGTTTTGTAGCTTTTAATCTGTGCAAAAAGTTGTGTCGCGGTATTGTGGAACCTCAAGTTTTATGGCGTAAAATTTGAAAGAATTATCGTAAGCCCATTATTTTGATATAGTAAAAATTCGGAGTTTGGCATGTAATTTTTTCCTTTTAGGCTTTTTCACATTAAATCTTTTGTTGTTCTTCTTTCTTAAGTGTTATTATTTATTTTGTACGACTTAATTCCCAACAAGTAGTATTAAGAGCCAAGTTAATTGGATCCAAGGTAGAGGGAAATTAGTCGCATTGGTGTGACAAGTAAAGAGTCACTACAAGAAAAAGGCCTAATTTCGGAAATGAGATTATTCCGTCGAAATAACATTATTTTCGACGGAATATTCCGTCGCCCATTCGGTTGGAATAAATGTCATCGACCTTAAGTCCGTTTGACATTCCGTCGGAACTACATATGGTGGACGGACCTATTCTGTCGGAAATAAGTGGGGACACGTGCCATTCTTCAGTCGGTCGTGCTTAGCTTACGTCCGACGGAATTTTCGTCGGAAATTAGGGATCGATGTTCCGTCGAAAATGTTGATTTTTTTAATTTAAAAAAATAAATTATAAAACCTTATTTCTGACAGAAATTCCGTCGGTTTTACCTTATTCCGTCGGAAATAACATGTTTTTTTAAATAGTTTTTTTTTGTTTTTAGTTTTCAGGTTTTTAAACCCCATTTTATACCTGTAACCTACTTTATTCTAACAATATATACAATAATATACCAATAACTATATCCAACAATAACATATATTATAATCAACCCATAATACAACACATATACTTTTCTTCGAACATATAGCGTTAAATAATAATGGTATAACTTATAAACTACAAAGAATAATGATATGGCGCCGAAATATTTATAAAACTAAAGTAAATTACATTGATTTATAAATAATCAAACTAAACTACATGTATATAAAATCATTAAACTATACAATGCTTTACAAAACATCTAAGTATGTTATACACTATCAACCTAATCTAGTAATACCACCACCAGTAAGAGAATCATCGGGCGGGGGTCGACAAAACTACTCTGGTGTCTGTAAATCCTCGTCATCATCCCCTCGCTCGCGATCTGCATCGCCAACCTGTTTACCATCACCAGCGCCATCAACATCGCCACCCTGTTGATACAATTAAAAATATAACGCATTAGTCCGTATAAGAGAATTAAAGAGACAATATAAAAATTAAATAACATGCAGATTAATTAACTTAAAGTAAATATAATACATGAGTAGGCGATGAACAATTCACTACCAATACCAATCATTCAACCAGCTCGATATCCGATGAACAACCAACAAATACCAACAATTACACATTATATTATATAAGGCAACAATCAATAGCCTCACTAACAATACATATATGCATAAGGTGCCATTGCACAGAATTATTTGATTCAATATATGACTAACAATATCAGCCTCAATTTCAAATTATGTACATGCATAAGCTGTCATTGCACAAATATAACATTAATTTAGGTAATAACATAAGCTGTTAATCAAACCTAAATATCCAAACTGCTAATTATATGCTATATATGCGAATTAAGGAACAAATTTGGGAAAAAATTCTTGCTGCCAGTCACAAATCATGCCAATAAATCAAAGAAATTTTAAAAACTACATACTCAAGCTGCCAGTCAAATTTTCGAAACAAAATTGGGGAAAAAATTAGGGCAACACAAAATACCCAAACTGATAACAAAATTTAGCAAATAAATTGGGAAAAAAAATTAATTTAATTACATTTATTTTGGCTAACCTTTACGCTTTAATTGATCGGAGGAGGATAGGAGCCAGAGGGAGTGAGCAGTAGTGAGCAGCAGCAGAGGAGTGGGAGGAGGATTAGGAGGAGAAGGAGGCAGAGGCGGAGACGACATGAGGATATGGTCGTCGGCAGATGTGAGAGAGATGGAGGTGCAGAGGTGAGAGAAAAAAGAGAGACAAAATGTTTGGTGCGGCGGGGGGGAGGGGAGGAACTGATTAGGGTTTTAATTAATTTATTTCCGACGGAATTTCGTCGAGGTTATTTCCGTCGGAATTATCTTACTGTCGACAGAACTTTTGTCGAAATTAACATACTTCCGTCGAAATTATGGTTGGCGCTGGTGCCAAATTTACGCACCCTTTTGTATTATTATTTTCGATGGAAATTCGTCAAAAATATTGTACTTCCGAGAGAATTATTTTCGAGGGAATATTCCACCGGAATTACGATAAAGTCGACGAAAAATATTCTGTCGACTATAAGACTTTTTCTTGTAATGAGTGAAGAAAGCAAATTTGAGTTCATCATGATGAGGATGAATAAGAGATTTTGCATTTATAGAGGATCATCATTGCAGTCACTAGAAGATGAAGATGATGGAGATGCTGATGGAGATGAAACAACGATGCTGCCGATGATGCGAATAACGTGGATGATATGGAATGTGCGAATATTGCAGATGATTGTAGATAATGATCAGGATAATGCAGACAATGCGGATGATGGTGGCGACTACAACAACGACAAAGATGAAGTTGAAATATATGGGAATTTGAGTCGAGGGAGAAATTGTTGGGATACTCCTCGAATCCTATTCAGAAAAAAAATGCTATTATGGAAAATAAGCTATCCTATTTTTAATAGGAGTATTATTTTGGAGAGCAGTCTATTTGTAGTAGGATTTTATTTTGGAAGTGTCCTATTTTGAATAGGAAGAAGAGAATTGTGGGCACTCTATAAATAGTCTTATGTTTAGTTGTTGAAGTGTAGCACAATCAAAAGTCATATAGCATCCTAAGAGTTAAGAGAAGATGTGAGCGGGTTTTGTGTTTATGTTAGTAAGAAGGTTTTTTGCAGTTTTCATATTCCGTGCAAAAAAGTTATATTGTGGGTGAGAGGGTTTTGCAGTTTTTAGTCCGTGCAAAAAGTTGTATCGCGGTATTGTGGAACCTCAAGTTTTAGAGCGTAAAACTTGGAAGAATTATTATAAATTCATTATTTTGATATAAGTGAATATTCGTAGTTTAACATGTGATTTTTTTTAAAAGTTTTTTATATTAAATTTTGTATTATTTTCCTTTCTTAAATGTTATTATTTATTTTTACGTGACTTAATTCTCAACGTATGTTATCCATGTGATAGAATTACAAATATATATGTATATATATATATAGAAAATGATGGCTATGGAGTCCTTAATGTCTTGGTTAAACTAACTATATAGTTGGCATAAAGTAGCTAGTTGGTATCACAACTTGCGAGTGTGAGAGTGATGCATGTTGCTAATTGAGCTTTCTTCCTTCTTTCCTAGCTACCCATAGTATTAATAATACTACTACTACATGGATGTCATTTAATTATATTTGGCAGTGAAAGTAAGAAAGAAACTATAGAGTATTGCAGTAACATGCAGAGATATTTACTCGGTTGGCGGCAGAAGAGACAACCACCTGTCACACACACACACACAAATATACACACACATTATCTTCGATCACTTCTTTTTACAACAGGCTGTGATATATATGTTCTCTCTCACTCTCACCTAACTAGTACATACATATGTTACAATTACCCGACTGACATACAAAACATGAATTATTTTCAAGAACCAGAGTTACCACTCCATATATGAGTTCACTGTCCCCTTAATCACCACCGGCCGCCACCTACTTTGTTATATATACTCACTCCCTCTGTTTTATTTATTTTTTATTTTTTTTATTTGTAAACAATTGTACAAAATGACCTAATGTTGATACAAAGTTACTGTCATGCCACAATTACATTAATTATATTTAGAAATAAACATGAGAAAAATATATCTTTGAAATTATAAATTTTATAAATATTACTCTTTTTTGGAGCCAAGAGAGTATTAATTCATTGAAGAAAGAATATAAATTAGGAGAGTACTTTACAAAATGATACCTGCATGCAGCCAAATGCCTTGCAAATTTGCGTGCTTCTTAGGTCCCCTTCCGCAATGACTTATTTAATTAAAAACAATTTATAAGTTAAAACTTAAAATAAATTATAAATTATTTTCAGTTGTGACTTATAAGAAAAAGTGTTTAACAGCAGTTTGACTTATAAGTTAAAATAACTTGTGAAAGTATTTGATTGATAATCACTTATCAATTAAAATAAATTATAAAAAAAATCCTAAAAATGACATTAATAAAAAAAATACGTTGATCCAACATTTTATCATAAAAATCACCATTCCGACATTAATAAAACATTTAAAAAAATTATAACTTCAATATCCATGAGTTTTTCTCTTTTCTTCTTTTAACATAATTATTTCCATGAGTTATTAATTATTATTATTCTTTTAGACATTTTAAGATAGTATTATTCTCTTTTTGTTATCATTATTATTCTTTCTACATTTTGAGACTTGCAAAACTCAAAATAATTAAATGAAAGCAAAACCTAAATAAATATCGAGAAAAGAATTATCCTAACGAATGTAAATTTAATTATTATTTTTTAAAATTTTAATATCAATTAAAAATTTAAAATAAAAATAGATGGAGGGAAGAGAAAAGGAGGGAGAGAGAGAGAAGGGGGAGAGAGAGGAAGATATAAAGAGAGAGATTAGATGTAAAATTTGTAAAAAAAAGATGAACAGTAGAATGGCCATTTATTATATTTGGTTAAACTTTTATTTAGAAAGATTTATAAGTCATTTTTTGATAAATAAAAAAATATTGTTACTTTTAAAAAACGACTTATAAATCAATGCACTTCATAAGTTAAAAATTAAGTCATAACTGCACACGCAAACACTAAAAAATGACTAGTAAGTTAATTTTAATTATCAACTAATTATAAGTCATGAGCGAACATATATGCCCTTAAACATAGTAGTACTTTTGTCAAAAAAATACAATAAGATATAGTAGTACTCCCTCCGTCTCATAATATATGACGTTTTAGATGATTTTATTTTTTTCAAATTATTTGACGTTTTATATAATCTAAGATAATTAACTATAATCTTTTTAAAATTACTTCTCATCGGAAAATGTTACAGATGAGAGAGAAAAAGTGTGAGATAAATGGAGTATATGGTAAAAAGTGTTATAGACAATTAATACTATATTTAATATTATACAATTATTTTTTTAATTTTTGTGTAAAACTCTAAAATGTCATATATTATGGGACAGAAGGAGTACTATTTATGATGGACCTAAGGTTTAAGTAGTACTATTGGTTGGCTCAGAATCATATGACCTAGAATAATTGATCATCTATTGCATAAAATTCTTTCGCAGGTGTGTGCATATTAATGCTGCAAACCTATATCAACTAACTAGGCCTAATTGGTTAATGGGTTTCAATGCTTTAGGCCTAATCATACGAACACATATTGAAGTTCAAGGTTTTATATTTCATTAGCTCGGTGTCCCGTGTCAATTAAGCATGGGATTTATAATTGTATTTTATTTATTAATTATAATTTATATTATTAAATGTATTATGAATATTAGTTAAGTAACGGTAGTGTGATGTTATAAATGATAGTGAAAAATAACGATAAATTAAGACCATCATGTCACTTTATAATTTTAAAATAAAAATATATCCTTAATTTTGAGTCAAACTAAAAAGAAAATTGTATCAGTCATTTTAAAACAATGCGGACATTAGTTAAAAATCTTATATAAATTGACTTTGTAATGTTAAATAATTAGACATATAGTCTTACTCAACAATAGTATTCATATTCGTTTTTAGTGTTTAATAAAAAACTTGGCTCATCAAAAAAAAAACAAGAAAAAGAAAAAGAAAGAAAGAAGAATAATTAAAAAGGATTCTGAATGAATGTATAATACATTTCAAGTTTTCTACAACGTGATATATTTTATGAAAGATTTGCCTACAAAGTGAGGAAATCTACTAATTGTCATATATATCTTATGAGATAATATAAATAAAATTAAAATAAAAATAGCAATATATTAAATTCAAGTATAATTTTATGAGTCAATTCAAATCAGAATCAATCAAAACATGTTAATTAACTCATTCAATTAAACGTTAGTGCTACGTTTGGATTGGTGGAATAAGAGGGAGAATAGAATGACTCATTCCTATGGAATGAAAAAAAATTGTGTTTGGTTGCGATTGGAATGAAAAAAAATTGTGTTTAGTTCCTTGAGGGAGGGAGAACATATAAAATAACTCATTCCAACTAGTATGGAATGAATCATTCCATTCTTCATTTCATTCCTTCAATCCAAACGTAGCATAGGTGTGTTATTATAATAAGTAATAGATAGATAGTTCTGTCTATATGCTCATTCGTCTAATCATCCATGTTATATGCCCACGTATATCCATTGATTGCAGTATAAGTATGATCTCAACCAGGGCCGGCCCTGAGGGGGTGCAGAAGGGGCGACCGCACAGGGCCCCCAAATTCGGAGGGCCCCCAATTTTTACCCACTTTGTACCGGCCTAAGTCCAAAATTGAAAACTTTTAAATATTAAGCCCTTGAATAAGTTTTACTTGGTAGTATTTTATAAGGAATTCTTCCTTAGACTTTTACCAATTAACTATAATGATGGACTTGAAGACTTTAACTTCATTTGGTAGTCTTTTTGTAAGAAAAACTTCCTTCAGACTTTTACCAATTAACCAATGTGGGACTTAAAGATCTTGTCTCCTTGATAGGCTTTTTGTAAAGAAAACTTCCTTACTTTGGCTTCATTTGGTAGTCTTTTTATAAAAGGAAAATTTTCTTCAGACTTTTACCAATTAACCAATGTGGGACTTGAAAACCTTGTTCTTATAAGAAAAAACCAATTAACTAATGTGGTAGTCTTTTTATAAGGAAAACTTCCTTCAGACTTTTACCAATTAGCCAATATGGGACTTAAAAATCTTGTTCCCATGGTAGTCTTTATATAAGAAAAACTTCCTTAATACTTCCATCCATTAACTAATGTGGTAGTCTTTTTATAAGGAAAACTTTCTTCAAACTTTTACCAATTAATCAATGTGGGACTTGAAGACCTTGTTCACTTGGTAGTCTTTATATAAGGAAAACTTCCTTAAACTTTTATTATCTAATCAATGTGGGACTTAGAGAAAAATCAAGTTCTTTTACACATGAATGACCACCACTATATGTAAGGGAGCAAATGTAGATTTCAAATTTCCAATAAGTCCCACATAGTCTAATATGTCTTCTCTTGTCTTACATTTATTTTATAAATAAAGGAGACCATACAATAAGTCACACATTGTCTAATATGTCTCCTTTAGTCTTACTTTTGTTATATAAATAGAGGAGACTTTAAGTTAATTTCATAAGGCTTGGCATGAAAGTCCTAAGAAAAATTTTGGAACGGTATTATACCGGACATTCAAAATAGCTAACCGGTACGAACCGATTTTATCTGTACCGAGGGCCCATTTTTTTTCTCGCACAGGGCCTCTAAATTCTCAGGACCGGCCCTGATCTCAACCCAGTCCATTATTTTTGGCTTCAAGGAGAGGGACAGCTAATACTTTGTTGTAGAAGAAACATAACCCACTGGGCTGCATTGAATAGTGAAATGGACTTCGTGGAGCCCATTTAGAAAAAGCCCTTGACAAGAAATAAATAAACAACTAAAGACAAAGATGAGACAGAAGTTGGTGTCCTACTTTTCGTAACAAAATGGAGATCCTCGTAAAGTAAGGAATTTTTATTACTAATTCATGGGTGTTCATTTTCTATAAGATTTACAATACAATATACTACTACTAAACAGCCAAAGGTAACATAATCTGACAACCAAACAAGTACTCCTATATTATAATCAACCAAATCTAATCTTAGGGGAAGAAACAAATAATTTTATTAAACACTGCATGCAATATAATATAGTAGTAATAAAAATAATAATAATCAACCAAATCTAATCGTTAATAGTTTTTGAGATGGATAGTCCGGATACGAGTCCGACCAGAAAATACCAGCAGCAGCTGGGTAGAGGAGCAGGAGAGATGGGAAAGTAAAAGGGTTAAATACATTTTTATTTTTTGAAATATCATTCTTTTACACAAGTAACCCTAATCTTCAAGATCTTATAACAGTATCCTCTAAATACACTTAAATAAATAAAAATGACCCTAAAATCATTCTCGGTCAAAAAAATGGCCGAATTGCTAACGTGTCACCAAAAAACTAATAGAATACGGTTTGACTGTATATGACCATTATAATATACGATTTGTTTACTAAATACATTTCCAATATAAGATAACTCTACTTTTTTTTCAATTCTCCACATACTTTCCCAACAATTTCTCAGTCTCTTTTTCTCTCTCCAACACTTTCTCCAAATGCCCTTCCATCTAGCATCTTTTCCAAGTGCCCTTCCACCTCAATTTTATAACGGACGACCCAAATTATTCCTAGAAAGAACAGAAGACAGAACAAAGTGATAGGATCCAAGATCTGTGGCAGGATCCATATACAGATCCGTCATTTGGGTATGAGGATGATAAAGTGAAAAGGAGAATCAGAGTTGCGGAATGAAAGAAGAAGAAGAAACAGTAGAGTCGGGTGATTTCTTTTCGGGTTGAGTCGATTTAGGCTTGTTTTGAATTGATGTGAAGAGGAGAATCAAAGTTGTGGAATGGAAGAGGAAGAAGAAGAAATAGAGTTGGTGATTTCTTTTTGGATTGAGTCGTTTTGGGTTTGTTTTGAATTAAATCTGTTGAGGATTAATTCTTCTTCTTTTAGCCATTGTTTGAGGAAGAGCTTGTGAGTTAGGGTTTCTGTGATTTGGTGAAGTAGGTGTTGGGGTTTTGGATCTATAATTGATGATCTAGTAGTATTGTTCTGATTAAACATGGTTTTAATGTTTAAAGAGAGAAAATGGGTACATACATGTATTAATTTTATTTTAATGATAAAATATAGTGAAATACGTTTTAAATTATAAATATACACTGAATACAAGCCTTCCCTATGACACGTCAGTAATTCGGCCATTTTTTTGGCCGAAAATAATTTTAGGATCACTTTTGTTTACTTAAGTATATTTAGAGGATGTTGTTATAAAATTTTAAAGATTAAGGTCACTTGTATAAAAAGAGTTATATTTCAAGGAATATAAATATATTTAGCCTAAAATAAAATCAGATCAAAAAAAACAAATGTCGTGGTCAGACGTATCATTGGATCCGAACTATCCCCACCTCATATTTTTAACAAATATAAACATAAAAAAAAATACATTTTTACACGAAGTTTGAGATTACCATCAAAAGGCATCTTTCTCATGTAAGTTTTTGAAATAATAATATATACCTCCATCCCATATTAAATATTCTAATTTTTTTTTAAAATATTTCAAAATTTATATTCTTTTCGTTTTTTAAAAAATAACTTAAAGTATAATTTTTTTGTTTTAAAATAAAGGATAAGAAATACATAAAATAAATGACAAGTATATCATTTAAAAATAAATATATAAAAAAGAAATATTTTTCACTCTATATAATTTTGTGAGATTATTAAAAATAAATATAATTTTTTTTATTTTCTTTCATTTATTTTATTTTTTTAATTTATGTATAAAATATATTTTAAACATTCTGAACGAAAGAAATAATTTTTTATGTTAAATAGGCACATTTACAAACAATTTATGTATTCGTCCTTATTTACATAATATGTTGGTGTATCTTGTCGTAATAAAAGTCATAATATTCTATCACGGCATAAAACATTAATCTTTTTGGATATTTGGCTTAAAAGTACTCTTGGTATCATAATTTTTCGAAATCTTATGCCATCGGAAATTAATGTGATTTTACATTGTACTGTACCCAAAAGGTTAACCATTACAAGATTTTTTGCGAGGAGAGTCAGATCGTTTTTTTAAAATTATATACAATTATTTAGTTGAAATTACATTTTGACTCAAAAAATTACTCTCTTTATTTTATAATAATAGATTTTTTAGAAAAAAAAATTATTCTAATTTATTTGCCGTTTGTAACTTTTTAGGAGAATAAATTTTTTATTTTCCTATATCACTCATAAGTACTTCTCTCATTATCTCAAGAAATTCTTCCTTTTGTATTAATAGTTTTTAATTTTTGATACAAGAATAGTGATAAAATTTTATACAAATATTAACTATTAAATGATTTTCTTAATTTATATACATAAAACTAAAATAATTATTATTATAAAACAGAGAAATAACACATTAAGGCCATGTTTGTTTGCAAATATTATAATCCCGGGATTTCCAAGACTATTAGTCCTAGGATTAAATAGTCCTAGTCACATGTTTGTTTTTCATGGGATTATTCATGGGATAACTTAAAATAATCTCATGTTATGTTTATTTTTTTCAAGATTAATTAAAGGACTGGATAAAAATATCGTTTTGACTTTTTTACCCTTACCAATAATAACATATTTTAAACTATAATTTAAACTTGTTTATACATCAAAAATCGAAAATTATTATTATTTTTATCAAAAATTAAAAAAATTTATTAATTTTTTTACTTCTATTAAAAAAAAATATGATCAATGTAAATGTACGTACTAATTTAACAAAAAAAATGTATTGCATGTAAAAAAACAACATGTATTATCATGTATGTATGTAACGTACTGTATGCAAAAAAATAAAATAAAAAATAAAGTGATGTATGTATTATTATGTATGTATGTGCGTACTGCAAGTAAAAAAAAAAGGGGTGATGCATGTATTATTATGTATGTATATAATGTATTGTATGCAACAACAAAAAATGTGTTGTATGTATTATTATGTATGTATGTAACGTACTGTATGCAAAAAAAGAAGAAGAAGAAGAAGAAGGGTGATGTATGTAATGTACTCTGTGCAAAAAAAAAAATAGATATTGTATGTATTATTATGTATGTATGTAATGTACTGTATGAAAAAAAAGGTGTTGTATGTATTATTATGTATATATGTAACGTAATGTATGAAAAAAAATAAAAGATGGTGTTCTATGTATTATTATTATTTAATAAGTTTTATTTAATTAGCACTAAAAAAAGGTATTAAAAAAAGTTACGTGCGTACAATACGTAGTGCATGATTAATATTTTATCATGTATTACAAGCTTTATGTGATGTAAACAAAGTTAAAAGGCTAATTTAGTCCACAAATTTTTAGTCCCAAATGGTAGGGATTATAATACCTAGTTAGACATGGTATTAAATAATCCCTCCTTTCAAGTCATTTTGTTATCCCGGAATTAATAGTCCGGAGTCTAATTTAAAAAACAAACAAGAGATTAAGGATTATTAGTCCAATCTCAAATGTTATCCTACTAAACAAACATAGCCTAAGTTTATAATACATCAGAACATATGTGTATTTAATCTTTTTTCTTGTGTTGTTACGCGAGAACTGATAACTCAACAATTTAGTGATCTTAAAATTTTATTTCAAAATTCAAAAATTTTAGTATAATTATTAAAATTATTTTTTAAAACTAAAAATTACAACGTCAAAACTATATTTAAGCCAATTTTTATACGCAACATATTTTTACTAAAACAAAACTCAAACCCACGACTACCCTTTTCTAATTCCCTTCCCTAAATCTTTCAATAATTCTAGGGTGACATTTTTTTGTGGACATTCTAGCTATTTTTTTTTTTTTTTTGGTTTTTTTTTTGGCTATGACTTCAAAATAATTTATATGATTTATTGGTACAAATTTTTTTTTAAAAAAACAGTGATTTAAGTGTGATTTGGATACATATACAAAACAGTGTTGTACAGTCACACTTAAATCACATCTAAATCACTGTTTTTTTTTTTAAAATTTTTGTACCAATAAATCATATAAATTATTTTGAAGTCATAGCAAAAAAAAAAACCAAAAAAAAAAAGAAAAAAAAAGAAGTCGCTAGAAACCCCAGAAGAACTCTAAATCTTTCTCTCTCTACACCGTACCTGATCTGATTGGTAATATACGTATTGAAATACCACATTC
Organism: Aralia elata; assembly: GCA_034770075.1. Lineage (NCBI taxonomy): Eukaryota > Viridiplantae > Streptophyta > Magnoliopsida > Apiales > Araliaceae > Aralia > Aralia elata. The sequence continues at coordinate 85,982,142 of CM068387.1, read as the reverse complement.
ACATACATATATAATACGGTTTATTTGGGTCAAAGCGCGTCTCTCTCTCCTCTCTTCCTTTTCCGTCTCTACACCTTAGTGAGGGTGAGAACCTAACCGTCTTTCTCCCACCTCAACAAACAACTACTCTATCACACAAATGGTAATGGTGAGGATACTCCCACTCAACTCCCCCTCACTCTCTCTCCTTCCCATTTTCTATCTCCTCCTCTCTCTTTCCACCACCACCAGCACTGCCGCCGACGATCATTACTATCTCAAGCTCCCACTCCTCCACAAAGACCCACTTCCCCCAAACCCAATTCAATCTCTCTCTTCCGACACCCACCGCCTCTCCTCCCTCTTCTCCGCCTTGCACCGTCGCAGCTCCCCTCAGCTCCCCGTCACCTCCGGCGCATCCACCGGCTCCGGCCAATACTTCGTCGACCTCCGCATCGGCACCCCTCCCCAGCGCCTCCTCCTCGTCGCTGACACCGGCAGTGACCTCGTCTGGGTCACCTGCTCCGCCTGCCGCAATTGCTCCTCTCATCCACCTAACTCCGCTTTCCTGGCCCGCCACTCCTCCACATTCTCTCCCCACCACTGTTTCGACTCGTCGTGTCGACTCGTCCCCCACCCCAAACACACCCCTTGTAATCACACGCGCCTCCACAGCCCCTGCCGCTACGAGTACTCTTATTCGGACGGCTCCCTCACAAGTGGCTTCTTTTCCCGCGAAACGACCACGTTTAATACCAGCTCAGGCACTGAAGTCAAACACCACAGGCTAGCGTTTGGTTGCAGCTTCCACATATCCGGCCCGAGCGTATCCGGGCCAAGTTTCAATGGAGCACACGGCGTGATAGGACTGGGCCGTGGGCCCATATCGCTAGCATCGCAATTGGGCCGCCGGTTTGGTAACAAGTTCTCTTATTGTCTCATGGACTACACACTGTCTCCACCTCCGACGAGCTTTCTCTTAATCGGCGGGGCCAAAAACGTCATGGCACTTAAAAGGAGCTACACTCCCCTAAAAATCAACGCCCTATCCCCGACATTTTACTATATCGGTATTGAAAGCGTATTTGTGGACGACATCAAATTACGGATAAGCCCTTCGGTTTGGGCCATCGATGAGCTGGGCAATGGAGGAACTTTTGTGGACTCGGGTACAACCCTGACCTTTTTTGCTGACCCGGCTTACCGTCGGATCTTAAAAGAGTTTCGACGGCGCATTAAGGTTCCTAGCCCTGATGAGGCGACTCCTGGATTTGATCTTTGTTTAAACATGTCAGGCGTGTCAAAACTGAGTCTACCGAGACTGAGTTTCAAACTCGTTGGTGAGTCGGTATTCTCGCCACCTCCGGGTAACTATTTTCTTGACACTGCGGAGGACGTGAAGTGCTTGGCTCTACAGCCATCGACTTCGCCGTCTGGGTTTTCAGTGATTGGGAATTTAATGCAACAAGGGTTCTTGTTCGAGTTCGACTTGGAGCGGTCGCGACTCAGTTTTTCAAGACATGGTTGTGCTCTACCGCCGTGAGTCACCACTGGTTCAATTGAATTTTGTTTTGTTTTGGTTGGATATTTTTATGGTGATTGGTTGTGGTTAAAAAAGTAAAAGTAAAAGTAGAAAGTAATTATTCTTGGAGATGGAATACATAACATAATTTACTTTTAGGTTAGGAGGAGTAGCAAACACAAAACAGCTAATGGGTTGGTTGTCTAATGTTTCCTTCTTAATTTGCCTCTTGCTCTTTGGCTGCTGTCTGCTTTCTGTTTGGCTTTCACGTGAATATTTTAAAATGTCTGACACTGTCATGCCATCTTTTCTCTCTTTTCTTTTTAGCTATTACCACTCTTTTAATTTAGACTACAAGACAATACACGTTCTGGAAATTATAAATTACAAATAATACTGCCCAAAATAAAATTGATTCACCAGTCCCATTTGTTTAATCAGTTCACTATCATGGTTCGCTTCTAGAATGAATGAATGAATGAATGACTGAGTTGATAGAGAAATTAAATGGTAATTTAAAGATGGAATAATACTTTATACACATAGTTACACCATCACATTCACATGTTACCGTTATTAGTTTGCTGGATTACATATAATGCCCCTTCTTTTCATAAAAAACAAAAAATGAAAATTGTACCAAAATAAAAGTCAATTCATTCATTTACTTTTATGATTAAATTAATTATTTTTAAGATTAATAATTAAACATATATATTTAAATTTTTTTAATAATAAATATTGAGATTAATACTAAATTGTATGTAGTTTATGAATTTATTTGCATATATAAAAGAATAATAAGATAAATTATTTTGAAAAATGATCAATTATCCTGCGGCTGAGACGGAGGGAGTATTTCTTTTTTATAATTTTTGTTGTATCTTTTAATGAAAATAGTATAATATGATACAAATTTTTTTCAAATTTATCATAATAATTTTATTATCATGCTATAATACTAAATTAATAATTTATTATTTTTAAAATTATACATAAAATTAAAATATATCTTTAAATTTATAAGTTTGTATAAATAATACTCTTTCTATAAACAAAAGAGAGAATAATGCAAATGAGTTGTCTTATCAAACTATTACACTAATTATCGTATAAGTAAATTTGTTGCTAGTGGCGAGTCACAATATCATGTCTCAATTCCCCATTGATAAATGACCACAAAATTCTTGGGTCACATCAATTAGGACTCTGATCCCACGGGTCCACTGTGGTGTGCTTGGGTTTCGCCTGTAACGATCCTTACTTTTTACTAGATGACCGTGACTCCATGATATTCTTTTACCGTTTTCTTCTCACTTTAATCTCCTCTTCTGTTTTTTTTTCTATAATAATAAGGATTTTCTTAATGTGTGTCATAAGCGTACACATTATATATAAGAATTGAAGGAATATTTTCTCGATTCCTGTGCATATTTTCTTGATCTATGTAAACGCAGAAATCAAGAGAATATACACAAAAATCGAAAGAATATTTTCTCGATTTCTGTATATAATGTGTGCCCTTAAGGCACACATTAAAAGGACTCTAATAATAAAAGGCATAATCAAATAACAAGTTTTACATGCCACGGTATCATGTTAATGTTGTTAATAAAATGGAAATGAAGTGCATAATTATTTTCATCAACAAAGTCAAATTAAAGATATAATTAATTTTTTTTCCCTTCAAAAATATGGTGAACAAAGTAGAATATATTTGTAATTTAAAGTAACACAAAATATATAATTACGGGAAAGAAAGCAGCATGCATGCATGCATGCATAATTTATTTGCAAATTAACCTGGCAGTAAGTAGTGTTTGGTGCTTGCTAGCTTCCCAACTAAAAAAGGACCAAAATTGGGGGTACGTACCGTGTTTGCTAGCTAGCTCTTTTCTATATATCGCATCCATTATTGGTAGTGGGCTTTAATATCATGTATTCTCTTGCTCATTATTAAAAGCTCATTATTTTGTTCACAAGATCTACAATATCCACTGATATGATTTCAGCTGCTTCTTCCAACTCCCATCTCAATAATGTCAAGTGGGGTTCTTTTCTGATCAGTGTCTCAAATTGAAGGACCTTCGGGGGGGTCCGTACATTTTAGGTAGCTGGGCGACAAATTTCGTTCTTCGGTCCTCATATAGGCAATGGTTCAACCTTGTCTTAACTTTTTTTTAAAGTATTAATTCAGAGCAAGCAATTAAGAGGATTCTAAGTTGAATGAATAGTCCTGGTAGAAATTGAAGCCCAAATGAAATGGAATGGGGTGTAATGTAATGTAGTACTAATCAGCATATATATTATACAACTCTTATTATTTTTACTATCGTTTCAAATCGTAGCTCTGAAATTAAATATTCCGCCATATATGTAATGTTCTGCAAACCCAGTCTTCAAGCGTTTGTATATGATAATCATGGTACTAACAAGTTAGTAAAATTTGTGAATTTGGTATGTACTGACGTATATACCATGGTCATGGAGGAGCCGAGGAGGCCCTTATTGTATTAATTTACTAGTATAAATCTAAATAGTTAGTATTGCTGCATGTACCACTAGTAGTGATTGATGTCAGAGAGTAATTGTATGCGTATATATCAGGCTGGAGGAATAGGGGACTCTCCAACTACATTAATGGCCACACACACACACACACATATTATTAGAGAGAGAGAGAGAGAGAGAGAGAGAGAGAGAGAGAGCAGCCAAATGGTCTGAATTCAATTTGCACGGAGTTGTCCAAAAGAGAAAAAAATGGTTAAAACAAAGGCAGCCAGCTGGGATGATGGGGGAGGAAAGGTCGGGATGCACTTATTACTCTCACATGCTCTTTTTCTTTTCTTTTTTTATATTTAATTTCTTTATTATTAATATTTATTTTTAATTGTTTTTCGTATACAGGTCAGTGTTACTACATTTCCACTTCTATAAAATTTTAAATTCATGACCTCAGCCTTCTAGAGCCCATGTAACATTATGTTCACTACCGACTTGAGATTATTTCACGCATGCTCCGACCCTTTTCCTTTGATGTTTACCATAGTGCCTTAAAGTTATCTATTTTTATTTTATTTTATTTTTGGGACATAGGCAATTAGGCATCTAATAAAACTATAAAACATAATGATATTTATTGTAACCGGAAACGGAATTAAACCAGACGAATCATGCCAATTCAACTTCCTCCTTTTTAACTTTCTTTTGCATAATCGAATTGGAATGGATATGAAGTAGGAGTATAAATGAACCGAGTCGAGTCGACTATTGAGTTACTCAAATTTAGTTTACAAAATTTATCGAGTATGAAATAAAATTTGATTGAGACTCGTTTATTATGCGGGACGAGTTATCCGTCAAGATTCGTTATAATTTATGTTTTGATATTTATGGACAATTTAAATATTTGATTATTTTTATTTATTAATTAGGACAACCTAGTAGGTATAATTATTTTTAGACTCGTTTATGTTTTGGGCGTACCTTTTAAGTTTATTGGATTTTATTTATTTTTAGGGTTTAGGTAATATAAATAATCTTTTAGGGTTATTATTATGGAGGAACTCTTATTATCAGATTTATGAAATATTGTGGCTGTTTATAGTCAATTTATCCAACTTTGTGAATTCTTGTGATTGCAATGTTACATAGATTCAATTCCCGTGATTGTTTCTATTAATTCTCTCTACCATCTTCTACTGTGTCAGTTGGCATCAAAGCCTAGGAGTTAGCCCGCGACAAGGACTATTCTACTGATTACGCAATAGACAATCCATTCCGATGTCAGCGTGAAGGAGAATGATGTCGATCGAAGCTACTTAGCCAGGAATTACAAGCAACCGTTCGTTCATCGTGGGGACTAAGTAAAACTAGTCGAATTTATCTCTTAATTTTCTAGTTTTAAAAAAAAGTTCAAATTCCATCTATAATTGACGTCATCTTCTGCACCCAAGCCATGTTGAGAATCTTCTAATTTGATTTTATATTTGTCGTAACAGAGGTATTATGTGAATGGTTAATTTGAAAATTTACGATTTGATTCCTCTAATTTAGTTATTTCTTCAATTTGAGTTCCTTAAGTTTGAGAATTGTTGTTTGGTGCTCCTATTGTTCTAAACTTAACAATTCTTGGAGATTTGCTTTGGAAAATAGTCTCTAAATCTTGATATTGAAAATGTCTAAAGCTACAAAGGCAAAAATTAAACAAGTTGTGATTATATTGACTTTCTTAAAAATGAATGTGATTTGTTAGATTATGAGATTTATGTTCGTTTATCGTAAAAACTTGTTGCCATAATATAATGATCTTTTAGAGGAATTGGAGGAAGCACATTATAGACTTGACAAGTTGAAACATCAGTATCAAGGTGAGAAAAGAAGAGGTAGAGAAAAGCAACAAAAGGAGATTATTTTTCTAATCGATGAAGTTAGAAGGTGTTGCAAGAATCAACAAAACGAGATTTCTTTTTTTAATTGATGAAGTTAGAAAGTGTTGCAAAAATTTCATAGCCTGCACGAAAATTTTTCAAGAAAGTTGTAATACCATTAATCCTACTTCTCAGTCATGTGAGTCGATCCTTCTAATAGAGAATGTGGAGACACACGAAGGAGGAGGTTGATGAAGGAGTTATAGTTAAAGACGAATCAAGTACTAGTATTTTAAGAGGATCATGATTTGGAGTCAACGCGACATAAGAATATAGATATAGTAAAAATTGAGATTGATCATAAGATTGTTCATAATCCTATGTTCGACAACTTGAAATTTTATGATTTTATCGTTCCTAATCATTTGTTGCAAGCGCTGGTTAATATAAAGGTTTTGATTATTTCAGAATTATTTACCAAAATATTTTTTGAGAAACAACATCGTGAATACATAGTATAAAGAAGATGGCGAATGTCTAACTGTTGGTGTTTGATACTATTTTATTTTAAAATTTGAGGTCGAATTTTCTTCAAGAAAAGGGGAATGACACGAGAATAGTTATTTATTAAAATTCGTTATAATTTATATTTTGATATTTATGGGCAATTTAAATATTTGATGTATTTTTAAAATTAATTAGGATAACTTAGTAAGTATAATTATTTTTGGATTCATTTATGTTTTGGGCTTACTTTTTAAGTTTATTGGATTTTATTTATTTCTAAGATTTAGGTAGGATAAATAGTCTTTTAGGGCTATTATTACGGAGGAACTCTTATTATCATATTTATGAAATATTGTGGCTTTTTATACTCAATTTATTCGACTTTGTGAATTCCTGTGATTGTAAAGTTACATAGATTCAATTCTTGTGATTGTTTCTATTCTCTATTCTGTCTTTCACTGTGTCAGTTTAGTTATCGAGTCGATCACGATTTTAAATTGAGTCTGAACAGTTTAAACTTTTTAAGCGAATATGATTCGAGTATCAATAAAAAATTATAATTTGAAGAGGTTCAAATAATTTATTGAACTTTAAAATTTTCTCATATTTAAATTATTTATATTTCGAGTAAAGCTCGAATTCGAACTTTTAATAGAAGGAGTCCGAATCAAACTCAAATTATTTGATTCATTTAATAGTCTTGATATGGAGACAAAATGTCAATTAATTTACAGGGTACGGGGTACCTTATATATTCCCATTCCCTGTTCCTGAAATTCTCTCTCCCTCGAATATTTTTTTACAGTTATCAGCGAAAAGGAAAGAAAAATATACATTTTTTTTGCCTATTAAAAAGGAAAAAAAGAAAAGACTATCATCCTTTATATAGTGAAAGTACACTTTATAAGTTTGTAGTACTCATATGAACCAATCCATGTATGCTTATCGCATGAGGTAGGACATGTCATGCCACCTAAAGCACATAAAGTGGTTGAGACAGATGAATAGATGATGGGTCATGGAATTGCAAACTTCTATACGCAATCAAAATATATTATCCTTTCCTTTATCTTACAATATATCTCTATATGATCTCTATCCCAACAATACATATATACCCCCAATTTCTCATTTATGACCCTCAAGGATTACAACACTGAAGTTTAATACACCATCAATTTAAAGAATCGATATTTTTATAAATAAAAATAATAATTTCACAAATTTTTTATAAATATTAATATGCAAGTTCTATGATATTGTATTAGGTTCCCCATCCGAAGGTTTTGTTTTGCTACAAAACCACCTACGTAAAAATAAGTGAGTTTCACTCGCAAAAAAAGAAAAAAAAATAAAAAGATTTTATTTTACTGATCATATCATAGATTCTTTGTCTCAATTTCTCTTTAAACGTTCTTGAAAAATAGAAGTACGTAAATTGTAGGAAGTAATTTCCATCATTTACTTATACTTAAGTCATTCTTAACTTCTTGTATGAAATTAGGTGGTGAATGATGCAAAACATTTGCTAAATATGAGCCTTGATCAAAAAAATGCTTTTAAGCTTTCATTTTTCTACCAAAAATAAAGAAACGAACTGAAAATGCTTAAGTATGGGCTTCACTATTCTTAGTCCAAACTTATAACTCTACGGTAAAGGTCTAATAGCTTGGGCTTCACAGGACTATTAGGTGATGAGGCTCTCATTTAAAATGAGAATGTTAAAACCAACTTAACATAGTCCATATACGGTACTAAAGCATATTACAAAGGACATATTGACGCCTGGCAATGAACGGTGCTACAGAAATCATATTGACGCCTTCATTTTGTTTGGATAATTTTAGGGCCATATTTGCTTGTAATTATTCATTAAGCACGTTTTAGCGTATGAGTAGGAGGCAACATATGTTGGACATCTTACCATTTCTTGTGAAGGGGTTAATTAATTTAGGTGGTAATAATGATGAAGAATACACATATTTTATTTGAATCAGAACGCCAATCTAACAAAAATAATAATTTATAGTTATTCCTTGCTTTTCATTAAATGTTCATTTATACTATTTATTGTGCTAAATCAGAATCAGACGATGTTAATTATTTTCTTAATTCTATAAAAAGAATCTTACTTTGTAAAATTTATTATTCCCTCCGTCCCAAATTAATTGCATTTCTAAGACTTTTTAAAGTCAAATTGACTATTTTTAAAACTAATCTTTTTACTATTTTTGCTAACATATAGGTGAAGATATTATAACCAAAAGATATTATATTTTTACTATAAATTGTATATACTTTCTTTTGGTTATAATATCTTCACCTATATGTTAGCAAAAATCGTAAAAGATTAGTTTTAAAAATAGTCAATTTGACTTTAAAAAGTCTTAGAAATGCAATTAATTTGGAACAGAGGGAGTAATTATTTAGCTTAACAGTGATGAGGTGATAAAATTATTGTTATGATAAATTTAGGTACCCACGTACATTGCCTAGACAGCCAACTGATAGAACTAGAATTAACACTGTCCAAGTCAATATATCTAGGACTACTACTGCCTTTTCAGGGACCTTTAATTAACTTTGCATGTGGACCTTTAGATCGAACCACACTTTTTCACACAGTCGTCGGATTGTTCCCCATAAGCCATCAATTTGAAGATGGTTTTGTCGCGGTCATGGTCCTAACCAAAATATGATACTACTAACTACTATACAGGTTTAACATTGATTTGGGCGGAAAGAGTCAATATATTTGCACGACTGCATGAGATAAAAAATTAATGTTGCAAATATTAATTAGTTAGTCGCAATTAATTGTCTAAAAGTTTATTAGTTTATTAAATCAATATATATATATATACACACACACACAAAAGAATTGTACTCAATGGGGGGCTTAATACAAAAAATTATAAGAAAAATAAAAAACAATAATAAAATTTAAAAACGTTAAATATGTTAATATCAAGCATTATTTTTGCACAAAAGCGTTTCAAATAAGTAATTTTTAATCACCCTCTTCATGGTCTCATATACTGAAACTGTTTTAAAATTAACTCATTATCAATAATATCAAAATGTCTCTTTCTATGTACGTGACAAACAAGAATTCAGCTATCCATCTTTCATCTTATTACACAATGACGTCTTAATAAGATTTATAGCTGAAAATACTTTTACAACGTTTGCAGTTGCAACTAGGTAAGATTAATATCAACTTTACTAGCAAATAAACAATGTAAGACTCAAAGAATGGAAGCAACAATTAAAAAAAAAGAAAACAAAAAACTAAAGCAAGTAACAAGTTCACAACTACTTGATTAATGAGATGAATAATTATTGTAATGAGTTTTCAATTCAAATTAAACTAATAATTATTTATATACAGAGTAAATAATTAAAATTTCTTAAAGTATAAGAATGTAAAATATCTTACCTTCTAATTAGTCATGTAACATGCTGGGTAGCTTACTGAGTATTCTAAGTTTTGACTATAAAATTTGAATTGAATATGATGGAATGGTGGAGCTAGAATTTGATTTGTATTTTCTTTCTGAAGTAAAATGGACGGTAGTGTGAAAAAGAGTTTTTTTCTCTACAAATTGAATATGAACATAATCTCAAGAATGTGTATTGTACTGAAGTAACAGTATATTATTTAAAAATATTTAGTCATTAACCCTCAAACAACATAATATTATCAATATGTCATATATCTAAAAAAAAAAAATTTAAATAATTCAGCGGGGGCCGGAGCCCGCACTCGCCCAAGTGTGACTCCGCCCCCTGTGTGTATGTGCATGGAATGAAGTATTTCACTTGGCAAAGGTCTTTCAGTGGCACCCATCAAAAGATTTTGTTTTGTTAGGTTTAATTGTGTGGTCTTTAAACCTCTTTCGGTCTCTCTCTCTCTATATATATAAAATAGTAAGAGCGAAGGATGGAAAAAAGGCATAAAAAGTTTTAATTCCAAGGTCTTGTACTTAGATTGCACTTGGATTGTTAGAGAATTTTCTGAAAGTGACTTTTGCGCTCAGCCTTCTACCACATTATTGTTAATAATGAGTTTAAATTAATTAATATATGCAACTATAAGATAAAAAAAAGTAATCTTTTTCTTGCTTTATGACTAGCTAGGCAAAGACTAATGAATTAAAAAGCCTAAAAAGTTGAAGCTAGCTAGAAGAAACTCATTAAGGTACGGTCGAGTTTCTGTTCTGTCCAGAGATTATATACTATCACTTAATTAATTTCCAAGTATTTCTTTCACTTATTGCAGCCCTTTCTGAGAAGGCTCAGCAGAATCAAATTAAATTAAATTATTCCATATGCTCGATCGATCATATAAGTTGCTACTTGTTTGTGGGTATGTATTCTTAATATAATTCTGGACCACTTCTCTTATTATATATTCATATGAATATATCATTATTACGTACAAGGAAGTTATATATATATATAGAGAGAGAGAGAACAAATTAAAGAGAAGCTTCCTTCAATTAGATCGTATTGGCCTCCTCCTCCTCCTTTAAATTAAATTGAAACAATTACAATACAAACAAGATTAGTGTTCCAGTTAAACACCAAGATTTTTGTCCGAACTATCTTCTCGTCTTGCACTACTGTGAAAGTTTGAATGATATTGTATAGGTTAATTGTCATTGAAGCAAAACTACATTAATTTCTATCACCAAAAAATTATTAAGCTCGTACGAAAAGAATATTCAGTTTAAGGAGTTAATTATTTCTGGGGTCATTTTATTTAATAATCTTTTTAAGCCTGAAGATCTCAAATACACGAATAACTATGAGAATATAGTACTAATTTCCGTGTTTTCCTTTTTTTCTCTTTCTGTCTACTCAATGGGCCATGCCGCCATGGGGTATCAATAAATTAATAATAAAGCTTCATTTAGTTCTAAATTTTATACTATGTGAAAAAGTGGTGAGAGGGCAAGTGGCATTGAGGGGGCAGTACTAAATTAAATATACTGATCACGGAAATTATGCTAAAAGTACTTCTCAATTGCTGGGCAGCAGCTGCTCAGTTGTGTTAATATTAATACTCCACTATATATATATGTATTCACAAACAAAAAACAAATAAATTAATAAGGAGTAATACAACAAATTAAACGTCATGGCGGCGTGGGAGTGAGGTCATGATAAACCCCACCCCAACCCACCCCACCCCACAAAGAAAAGTTTCTTTTCTTCTCGTGGTTTACGGTAGTGGGGGTGCAGCTAGCTATGATCAATTTTTGAATAAGAGATTTGAAAAATATTATTAAAATAAAAAAAAATAAAAAAAGACTAGAAAAATACAGAAGAAAGCCTTTAAAAAGGTAGCAAAAGAGAACATGGGGACCAAAGTATAGCCATGCGTGTGACCACCAAAAGTGTCCCCAAAAAAATCCTTCTCTCTAAGCTTCTTTCCATGCTCAAAGCAATACATGCATACATACATATATAGTACCTCATTCATGCACACACAAAACTGAATTGAGTAAAAGAGAGAGAATATATTAAAAGTGCCCATAGATTGACTTGACCGAATAAATAAATAAAACTCTTAATTACCAAAGTGAAAGGGTAGGAGAGGTGCACTAGAGGAGACAATGGAAATGAGCTTGTTTGTACTTGGTTTATCTGTAGGGTCATTATTCGTATGAAAAATTAACCAAAGCAACCCTACAATCTCTCTTTCTTTATTTGACTGGGAAGTACTATTCATCACAATTATGGTGTTAAATCGTGAGATAAAAGGTTAGTAGGGCTGATGATTCTTGTTTTTTACTTTTGTCAGCCTAAGTTTAATTCTCAATACAAAGTACTGACTAATTTCCCGGATCATGCCGGTGACAATAGGTTTTTTTTTTCCGAAGTAGCAGTACTTTTTTACTTTGCTTTCTCTAGCTCTGTTCTATTCTCATATATATATATATATATATATATATATATATAGTATTTATTTTTTTTCTTTTCAACTTTTTACTGCTTTATTTATTTACCCTATACACAGGAAGGTTACGTTTAAAAGAGGGTGCAGGCTACTTAGGCCCAACTAGCCAACAAATTGCAGAAACGTAGAGCTTCTTGTTGAGCTAGATAGCTAGCACAATATGCCACATACTATATAGTATATTAGAATGTCAGAAATTATATATATATATATACACACACACACCCCCAAAAGTGATCCATCTAATTTTTCTGTCATCGAATTTTTTGGACTCTTTTAAGGACAAAGTTACCAACCAACGAACCAAAATCCAACTGATCGAGCTAGGGATTCTTCAGGTTTCTTAATTACTTTTAAGCTTTAGAAGGTTCAACAAATGAATGAAACATAAAGTGGAATTCAAATATCAATCAAAGAGAGGAAATTAAGGGACTTCACTTGTAGTTCTAGGGAATTTCTTTTACACATACTATACTCGAGGGGATGCTCTTGGTCTAATGAATATTGCTTATTTTGGTGTTTATAAATGATATACAATCGATTTACACACTAATGAAGATCTTTATAAATCATACATGCAATTTTCAGTGCAAAATAAGTAGCCAAATAAATTGCAAATTAAAGAACCAAACTAAATGGAAAGCGTACATTTAGGAATGTTCAAGTTTTAGAAGCTGGGTATTTTTATACTAATAAAAACCATGACTGAGAATTTATAATTAGTAATTCGTTCAAGTATTAAATTGTCACCATTAATTATATATAGTGGGACTTCATCGTGTGCTCCTCTCCTTCACTACAAACCCTATTGCACTTCCAATTTATTGTTATAACAATAAATAAAAGTAACATTCAAATTACTTTCACTTAGTTTTACAACAAGTGCAGCCTAGCTAATCGAAAACAATGCAACATGGTAATATATAACTATACTGTTGGATGACTTGAACTTGTTAGTTATCCTTATATGATTTCAGATAGTACTTGCCTCTATATAGTGGTTGTTTGTTAGGTGTCACTTTCATATTTGTCATTATTCTTTCTTCGACAAAATACAATGATACCAATATTACTGAAGCCAATATATTCTAAATACAATATAATTAATTACTACCAATATAGTAGTGTGTGTGTGTGTGTCTATATATATATATATATTGTAAGGAGAATAATTGATATCATGAATCTGAAGCTCCCCTTCATGTAAAAACTATAAAGGGATGCCTATCGCCCATTATTCCGTGTAAAAAAATTACAAAATGCAGGTGCCCATTGCCCTAGCTCCTTAGTTTCTCGTTCCTTCACAATAGTCTTTAATTGAAAAAGAACCAGTAAATATCATCATCATATGTCGCGTGAGGTATTATAATTTCGTCACTATTAGATTTCAGTTAAAATTAAAAATATGTTTGAAAAAATAAAAATATATCTATAATTTATTTAAAAATAACGTCATTTTTAATTTTGAAATGAATGAAATATAAAGAGACGCATGGTTAGGGCGAGGGCGAGGGGGAGGGGGAGGGAGAGGGGAGGAGTGTCTTCCAAGACAAAATGATTACATGGGTCTTGGGGAAGCAGAAAGGGGTGGCGTGGAAATAGGGAGAGAGAGAGTGTGTATGGAAGAACGTGGAGGCTTGACCGAGGCAACAAAAGGGGAAGGAAAGGTTGCTAAAAATATAGGCCTTTTCATTATTATGATTATGATGCATCACATACAAACACTTTCTACCTATCTATCTATCTATCTATCTGCTTTATTAGCATTTGTGTTTTGGTCGGTCGACAATCTGTGTGTTGTGTGTTCACTGTGTTGTGCTTGTGTTTCCCCCCATTCCCCGTTCCCCATTTCTCTCTCCCCTTCTGCGGCAGCACCACTCACACAATGTAATTATACCCTTCCAACCACAAGTAACATACGTGTATATGTATGTATATTATATTTTTCATAAATTTTACAAAAAAAAAGTCTCATTTGTTACAAAATTAAAAATTAAAAATTAAAAGAATAATCACATTTTTTTTAGAACATCACATTTGTACTTTTAATGAAAGTATAGAATGACATAATGTTCAAATTCAGTATTGATCAAAAAATTCATTATAAGGAGTTTCTTTTTTTTGTAGAAACTGAGTTGATAATATATATATATATATATATATATATATATATATGTGTGCAAAATAAAAGAAAAAGAAGAAGTCAGATGCATGAGGATTACTGAGATGGAGAGTGAGAGAGAGAGAGAAAAGAGGGATGCCGTAAGAAGAAAGGAAAGAAGAGTAACAGTACTTACAGACCTCTATATATATGTTAGGAGTGGGAGAGGTGGGGTGAAGGCACAGACTGCATTTGTGTGATGAGGAGGTAGGGCCCCACCCCAAATAAAAATAGTAACCACAAAGATACCAACAAAATTTTCCTTAGAGAAAAAAAAAAGCACGAGCAAGAGAGAAACCTTTAGTTGATGGTAAGATAAAAAGCCAAAGGGTCTCTAGTCTTCACCCCTCTCCCCCACAACCACAAAGCCAGTAGTGGGCAGAAAAGAAGAGAGAAAAAAACTAGCAAGAGAAAGAGAAAGAGAAAGAGAAAGAGGGGTCCAAATTATAAGTGATCTAGCTAGCTAGCTAGCAATATATCACAAGATATCAAAAACAAGGTCTGTCTTACTTCCTTTTGTTCTTTCTTCCTTAGTACTCCTTTTTAATCTCTTTTGCCCCCAGCTTCAGCTACTACTATAATCCAACTTCATCACCACCCCCCCTTTCCTTTCTTTATATTCCCCCTTTTCATCTTAATTTATGTATATGTAACAAAAAGATATGATTTGATTGTGAATCAAACCAAAATTAAAGTTGTTCTATTTCGAACTTTGTTCTATTTTTTCCCTACTGCTACGTACTACTTATATATACACACACATATATATCTACAGATAGAGAAAGAGGAAGTGATCTGTTAGGGGAATAGGGTTGGGAATATACATAGAGAAAGAGAGAGAGAGATGTGTGCAAAAAAAGAAGAAGAATTAAGGGAGCGTTCAAATAATGATAATAATAATAATAATAATGATAATAGTAGTAGTAGTATAAAAAATATTGACCGAGTATTACAAGATGATCATCAATATTTGTTTCTTGATCAACAGATCATCATGCAACAACAAAACTTGAGCGACGCATATCTACAAGCCGCTGCTGCTGGTGGTAATAGCAGGATGTTTCCAGAAGTCCTGCCATGGACTCTCCCTCCACCTGGCTTCAACCCGGTTCACTTCCCCACAAACCCGATTCGAGACCACGACCCGTTTCTTCTCCCTCCTCCATCCCCATCTCCTTACGGAGGCTTCTTCAACAGATCAAGATCATTTGGGTACGAGGGTCCATCTAATTCTGACCACCTCAGGCTCCTATCCGACACCGTACTCGGCCAAGTGATTCAGCCCTGTTCTGGGCCTTTTGGGCTTCAAGCCGAGCTAGGTAAGCTGACGGCCCAGGAGATTATGGACGCCAAGGCTCTGGCTGCTTCTAAGAGCCACAGTGAAGCCGAGAGAAGACGAAGAGAGAGAATCAACAACCACCTTGCTAAGTTGCGTAGTTTACTACCCAGCACCACTAAAGTAAGATACTACTACTAATTACACTTTCAACCATCATTACCATATGTATGAGAAAAATTTTAAATCACTTGGTAAATATATTCCCATGCGTGCAACATATGTATATGTAACATATATCTGTCTACTGTAGTCTGTATATATATTATTATAAGGTGTTAATATACCTTAAACTAACCATTTCGTAATTTGTGCATTTTGAATCTAATATCCCTCTGCAGATCTTCTTAATTAAGATCCTAGCTTGCTACTAAGATATTATATATGTATAAGAGCTAGCCAGTGACCATTATATATTTTTAGGTATATAGAATATATGTACACATATAGCAAAGGTTATATATATTATATATGTATCGCGACTACTAGCTGGATAAATTAGACAAAAACTATCTAGTTAAACCAGATATTTTTTGCATTGTCACCTAGCATTACCCTTTTTTTATTGTGTCCTTTCATACTCTATTCTACTGGAACTAAATAAATGAACGGTTTATTATTCTTTGGCTGTTGTTTGTTCCGACGGGGTGTTTGTGATAGTTCCGAGGAGAGAAGAAGAATATTAGTAGCGTTAATGTGGGTCATCAGTTGATATGATAAAGGGAAACCACGGAGCAGTTGAAAAGCTTCCATGGAAAATTCTTGCCGGATAAGCAGTCGTTAAAAATGAAGAGACATACTACAAAAAACAATAATTCTTGTCAGTCGCCCTACATGCTAGTACATATAACAACACAAAAACTTTCTAGTTTAAATTACATCAAACTAGGTATAGTAGCTACCAAGGTCTGATCCAATCCCACATCTATTCTTTTCACACACTGACACTAATCACTTTATTTTTGCATGCATAAAATTATAGTTTACCTTCTGCGGTGGTGATTAATTAATTTAAACGGATGTGAATTAATATTAACATAACAAAACGTATGGGAATAGCGTAATTAATTTTATTTGAACAATTCATGTTATGGTTTTTTCTCACCCTATTTTAATGACCGGGATATATTAGTCCGAAACAAATGTCTTTGTACTTTTTAGTTTTTACCTTACTAATATCAATTATCTGATCAAAGTAATGATAAAAACGGACTGATTTTATTTTAAGTTGTTAATTGTGTACGTAGACGGACAAAGCTTCATTACTAGCTGAAGTGATACAACATGTGAAGGAGCTAAAGCGTCAAACATCCATCATTGCCGAATCGAGTCCGGTACCGACAGAGATGGACGAGTTAACGGTGGATAACGAATCCGACGAGGAGGGTAGGTTTCTGATCAAAGCATCGTTATGTTGCGAGGATAGGAGTGATCTCTTGCCTGATCTCATAAAGACCCTGAAAGCCTTGAGACTAAGAACACTAAAAGCAGAAATAACAACGTTGGGTGGACGAGTGAAGAATGTTTTGTTCATTACTGGGGATCATGATCAAGAATTGAATAGCGGAGATGATGATGATGATGACGACGACCAACAACAACAACAACAGCACTACTCGATAAGTTCCATACAAGAAGCACTTAAAGCTGTAATGGACAAAACAAATGGCGATGAGTCTTCATCAGGGAGTGTTAAGAGACAAAGAACCAATATCAATATCCTCTAATTAATTACTATATTATTAATTACTTTTAATTTGTGTGTGCTTTTTCTTTTTCTTTTTTGGGGTGTGGTTAATTTATGCGTTATTAATTAGCTAGTATATGGTGGTGGGATTTTAATTAAGTAATTTTGACAAAGTGAAGGAATTAAGATATGGAGAGAGAGTGGATTTTGGTTGGTGAAATAATATTGTTAGAAAGGGAGAAGGGATCTTTTTCGTGGGGAGGGAAACCTTAGATCAGAACCTAACAAAGAAATGTGGACTTTGTTGGTCCGGTTTGGACGTAAACACCCAGTTTTGGCATTTGTTTTCTACTGACATGCATGTACACACATTCTCTCTCTCTCTCTCTATTATATGGGTCCGGTTAGTATGAAGTGAACTTCATGGTAAGTTCACTTCATGTCCAATACTGCGCTGACACGTATCATCCCTCGCCACGTGTCAGCGCAGTATTGGACATGAAGTGAACTTACCATGAAGTGAACTTCATGCTAACCGGATCCCTATTATATATATATATATATATATATATATATATATATGTGTGTGTGTGTGTGTGTTTATATATTATATATATGTCTTGGTCAGAGTTGATGAAGAAGCATCAGAATGGTGACGATATGGTTTTCATCATACAAATATGGCAGAGAGATTGTATACAAGTTCCATACGTACTATCACCATCTTGGAATTAAAACAACCGTACGTACAATGCTGTGTTATGTTCAGACCAGCTCTTGCATTACATGTGTTCGCTCAAAGTACATAATTAGGAGCAGATCAAAAACCCTAAAGAGAGGCATGCAAGTTTCCAAATTTCACGCTATATGGACCAATTAATTAAACGTCGGATTAACGCATGGAAATGTACATATATCTTCCTTTCTTTTAAAAAAAATAATCTCCTTTTTACCATTTTTATTGTTTTTTGTGTTATGGTGGAAAAAAAAAGTGTCTTGGTGATCTCTCGAGTAATATTGTGTTATTTTGTGATGATTAAGAAAATACTATCTCACTCCTAAATAGAGTTCCATTTTAATTTTTAATATTTTATTATAAGCTATGCATTTCATAAAAAGTAAAAATTTGATACATTAACAGTATATACTAACGGGGTTAAAGATCATGACACGTTATTAAAATTAAGATAATTTTATCTAACATAAATATTTTATTAAGAAGATGTCATGATCCTGATATGTGTATAAATTGACGGTGTATGGAAGATTAATTTTTTTATATAAAAGTCTCAATATAACCTTTTCCCAGTAATTTTTTTATTAATTCACAAACTTTAGTTTAAAATTTTGATATTCAACAGAAATTGTCCAATTTATATAAGGGATAAGATGGTTGTAATAGTTAGTTGGTCGTGACAATCACCTAAACTAAAGTAATTTAAAAAAAAATTCATTGCAATTTCTTTTATTTTACCAATTTTATTTACATGTAAATGTCATAGCATGCATGATTAATAAAAAGGTATACGTGAATAGAATCACATATTCATAATCGCGCCCCCCCCCCCCCGGACACACACACATATATATATATATATATGAGAACTGATCCATAGCTCGCGTTAGTTATGGACACTATTTCAGTTAATTCACCTCCTGTCGTCCAATAGAAGATCTAAGGACAAGGATCCTCTCCATTTCATTTGAAATGGAGAGTCTCCATTTCACTTAATTTTATCAATTATTAGATTATAATGATTTTGTTAGTAATGATCCAAATATGTTAGTAGATAGTTAATGATATTAAGATCAATTCTAAAAAAAAAAAAAGTAATCCGACATTTTTTCACCGTTAAAAGTCTAAAAGATTTTTCACCGTTGAATTTTAACGGTGGAAATTCTTTTAGATTTTTAACAGTGAAAAAATGTCGGATTACTTTTTTTTTTTTAGAATTGATCTTAATATCATTAACTATCTATTAGCATATTTGGATCATTACTAACAAAAACATTATAAGTTGATAATTAGTGAAATGGAGAGGATCCTTGTCCAAGATCTAAGGGCTGGCTGGGGCTTGACCGCTAGAGGGTAGCGGCCAACCAAATTCTTTTATGCTGGTCGCTACTCCCTCTAGCGGCCAGTCAAAACGCAACCTTCTGCTCAGGACAAAAGTCTAAAATACTCTCACCTTAGTTAGATTTAAATAGTTTAATGTATAAAATATTTATAGTTTAAATTTTAAACAATCAAATTATCATAATAATTCACAATGTTAAATTATATTAAATAAGAAATTATATTACAAATATTTTATATAAATAAATACATTGAATATATTTGACAATTTATATAAATAAATACGTTAACTAGTTTCTATGTATTTATTTGTATAAATTGTCAAATATATTCAACGTATTTATTTATATAAAAAATTTGTAATATAATTTCTTATTTAATATAATTTAACATTGTGAATTATTGTGATAATTTGATTGTTTAAAATTTAAACTCCAAATAGAAACCCCAGTATACTGCGGTAAGAATATAACAATGCACAAGTAGAATGACTATAGTTTATCAAGCAGGCTAAAAGATTCAGAATAGGGAGTGGACTGGATCGGATGATATATGGTTAAGTGTCATGGTGCATGCTCGCTGCAACATGTTAAAGCTTTATATAAAATGCATGCTTATTGGTGGCCGGGTTCATGCTATTACTTAGCTCCACAATTAATTTTGCATTCTGCTATTTTTCTCCTTTCAGTTTTAGAATATTTTCATTGCCTGCTTTTTCATGGCCATATTGCATGCATGACATATCTACGGCAACATCAAATAGTACGGGCATAGTTAGACTTGCCGTTGACCGGCGTTTCACAAAATGACTCATTAGTCTATTTTTAACTGACAATGGTATAGAAATATTTTCATATTCATCATTACAATTGCATGTATTATCATGTCTCATGTCATCGTACTATTAAACTAATATTTATTTATTTTTAGGTATAAACCTTGAATATAAAAATTCCTTAATATTGAATTTAAGACTCAATCTTTTTATATCAGGCAGGGAGGGAGGGAGAGAGAGAGAGCAATAATTTGCTAAGGGCGGAGAATATCGGTGATAACAACAACACATGACTAAAAAGTATAGCACAATAATCATGAACTGTTGCAAATTTTGAAGTTTGTTCTTCACGGAAGAATCTCATGAATTAAATTTAGGCTATAGAGATGCTTCTTATTAGCTAGCTAGTCAAGGATCAACCACATTACCCACCTTTGCTATCCTTAAATTAGGGAACTTATATATACTACTGATCTAGTGTGTGTGTGTGTGTATATATATATATATATATATATATATATATATATATATATATATATATATGAAACATCATAATTAACAACTTTGAAATTTCATAACCTCGATCCGTCGAACATATCTCTATACAACATTGTTTTTATTGTAAATCAAAGATTTGTAATCGTAAAATTTTATCTTACCAAACTCGATGGTATATTCCCAGTCACTTTTGTCAAGACATTACTAATTCAGGAAAAGGAAAATAGTTTAATTAAGCCTTTGTGAGGATTAGGCTTCAGAATTTTGGTAAAAAAATAAAATACATTAATAAAGGAGACATAATATATATACCATTAGCAATCAAATTAACAATGTAAATGTGTTTCACAGTTAAATGCAGAAAAAATTTCCCCATTGTTATTGAAAAGAAAATTGAATGCTTCTTCTTCATTAGAGGACCGGCCCCATGCTCCCAAAGGTGGTGCTTGAGATGTATAATGGTGTCTACCACTGTCTTAAAAAGTTTCTTGCAATCCAATAAGCTTATAAAATTGTTCAATTTTTCATATGAAAAGTAAGTAGCAGCAGCGATCAATATTTTCATGAGGGTGTCACTTTTGGATAAACGGGCAAAGAGGCAAAGGATCCAATGATAATGAACATAATGCAGCTGGCTACGGACCCAAACAACATTTTATGTACTTAATTTAAGCTCTCAAGTTTCTTTTCTTTTTTGAAATAAATAAATAAGTTTGTCTAATCAATACAATATAATATTATATATATATATATTTATATATATATATATATATATATGATAGGTTCACATGATGAATATGGATATGGGAAAATTGATAGTACCAGGTTCCGAAAAACATATAGTAGTACTAGGTAGACCCTGATAAACTTGCTTTTGTGTTGGATTGGAATAATTTGCTTGATTGACTCTCCAAACAGTCACCAACTGCTGCAGATGATATATCGAAGTAATAAAAAGAAAGGCATGCAGCATGTTATAAATAAAATACTTTCTAGACGAAAATGTGTTAAAACTCAAAACTGACTACATATATACAAAGACTACTGCTGAAGCTTGCTGATATTAATGGTAAAAGGAAAGAGTGAATAAAAAGAAAGGAAATCATGTTTAATTAATAAAAGATTTATTGCCAAAATAAAATGGCCCATGCAAGTCCCGAACCAGCTGATGAGCTAATAGGCCCCCTACTTTGATGGATTCAGATGATATAATTTGCTTAATTGGGTTCGATCATAAACACTTTGGGTGGACCAGCTAGCTAGAAATCCGCAAAGCTTAGCAAGGTTTTACATATAATGGGCTACAATCATAATACAACATATAAACTTAGTTTAGGGGTGGTTGGGCATAGCTCTCTAGCAGCTCAATTCAACCTAATTTTATCTCGATCATTTAACTTCTCCTTTAGTTATTATATTATATATGTTGGTGATGAAAATTTTATTATGACCAAGGAATGATAATTTATTACGGTTGGCCGGAATAATGAAATTTTATGATGATGTTCGAATATTTGTTAACCGTTATTGTAATCCATGTGAATTTTTTGAACGACTTTTTTTATTCTGGGCCAAAAAAAATGAAAAAGAAAAAAAAAAGAAAAAACCTATAAAAAGGTTCCTTTTCTTGGAGGGGAACAACTTTTTTCAAGAATTCAAGATTTCAAGATGAATTTCAAACCGAAAGGGCCAGATTCTTGGATCGGAATCTTGGACAAGCCCTGCCAATGTAGCAATGGATTTGCAGTTTTGATATGATGAAGTACTTCTTAATACTATGGTTAGCTAGCAACACAAATGTACAAAATCATGGTATGAAATATAGATAATACTAGTATATGGACAAGATGGATCATGGAGTCACGCACTGATACAATAATCTGCATGTATATAGGGCTTGTTTGTTTATACGGCATTACTTATGCAGCAGTAGCAGCGTTTTGCAAGCACAGCTGAATCTTAAAAGTGCGTTTGCAACTGAAGTTGAAGTTGCGTTTGAAGAATTAGAATTTTGTTCGGTCAACTTGAGAGATTTTTAAACTCAAAATTGACATACATTCTTTTAATTTTAATTAATACAATGATGAATATTATATATATTGTAAACTATAGTATCTAAAAAGTATTGCTTATTATAAATTTTATTGTTTTATAATTTTTAATAAGTTATTTCAATTTTGAGTTTAAAAATATTTTAAATTGAATTTTAAAAGTCAATAATGATCGTATAATTTGAAACGAAAGAAATATTAAATATCAGTAGGCAGTTGAGAAAATCTCTCCTATCATAAAGCAGAACAAGGAGAGTCTAATAACACACGAACTCTATTTATGCATGGTATAATATATAATCTTTACTAATTTTAATACTTCATATGTTATGAATTATAAGATCAATTAATTTTTTAAAAATTAATTTGAGACATATAAATATAAATTACTATATTGAATTATTAACATTTTTCTGCTTCAGTGATTGATCTTTTAGTTTTTACAACTAGGTGATCAAATTTTTATTTTTTTTCTACTTGTGTTTAATTGAACATGCCACGCCATGAATTGATGATGTGGCATAATGACATCACATGGACAAACAGTACCCAAGTGTATTAAAAATCAGATTTTCAATTATATATATATTTGAAATATATGAGGGTTAAAATGTAAATCAATAATTGCATATCACTTTTGACTTTACAATAACATCCAAACAATCTAACTCTTATATTACCCGGCAAGAAAGATCAATTTGCAAACCCAAACAAACAAATCAAATGCAAACCCAGGCCTAAACGGAAGAAGAAGGAGAAGAAAAGAAAAAAAAAATGAACGATTGAAGAAACTAATCAAATTTATGTTAGCCACTCATCTTCCTCATCACCATCATACCTGCCCACCATCATCATGATCATCCCTGCCCGCCATCATCATCAACATTGCACTGTAACGATATAGCCTAATATATAAATAAATGAAGGCAAGAGAAGAATTTAGAGAAGAAGAAATATAGATTGGGTAACAAGTTGTATTTTCGTTCATATCATTTTTTAGTACATTTTTAGCCATATTAATAGGGGTGTAAACGGATATAAACGGATACGGATATCAGTATATCCGTATCCGTATCCGGAAAATTAATCCGCATCCGTATTCGTATCCGGTATCCGGCGGATTTTAAAAATATTATCCGTATCCGATATTCGGAATAATATCTGAATACGGATAATATCCGTTTTCGTATCCGTATCCGGCAGATTTAAAAACTAAGAATTTATTATTATTATTTATTAATTTTTTTTTGCTAAATTACTAATATTTTATTTAATTACTAGATATTACTGAATGTAAAGCTATACTAATGAATGTAAGATATTAATAAATGTAAAGCTATACTAATGAAGTTGAGTTATTAATTAATAAACATAAGTTATTAATATATATGTAACAAGCTAATATTTATAGTTTTGCAAGTTAATATATATATATATATATATATATATATATATATATAAACTATAGCTATTAGTATTAATTAATAAATTTAAGTTATTAATAAATATAAGTTATTAATATATATGTAACAAACTAATAGCTATAGTTTTGTGAGGTAATATATATACGTAAGTTTTATATATATATATATATATATATATATATAAAAGCTAATAACTATTGTTTTGTAAGTTAATATATATGTAAGTTATTAATTAATGAATCTAAGTTATTAATATATATATGTAACAAGCTAATAATTATAGTTTTGTAAGTTAATATATATATATATATATATATATATATATATATATGTGTGTGTGTGTGTGTGTGTGTGTGTGTGTAAGTTATTAATTAATGAATCTAAGTTATTAACATATATGTAACAGACTAATAGCTATAATTTTGTAACTTAATATATATATATATGTAAGTTATTAATATATATATATATATATATATGTGTGTGTGTGTGTGTGTAAGTTATTCATTAATGAATGTAAGTTATTTATATATAATTAATGCATATAAGTTATTAATATATATATTTATTCGGATACGGATTCCGGATACGGATACGAATTCGAATATCGGATTCCGGATATCCGCTATCCGCCGGATATATTTACGGTCGGATATTAAACGAATACGAATACGCCTATATCCGTATCCGTATCCATTTATTTGCGGATACCTTTAAACCGAATACGGATATATCCGTTTTTTCTCGAATACGAATAATATCCGTTTTTTTCCGAATACGAATTTTCCGGTTACCATTTACAGCCCTAGGCCCATATATATATATATAGGCTTCATCCTAAAATAAATCCTAGTCATTCATTTTATAGCTTCATCTCAACCCTCCGTTTATACTTAATTTGTAGTACGAGATTTGATAAATTAATATTTGAGGTATGTATATTATATATAGTACGTAATAGTAATTAATTAATCCCATCAGCTAGCTAGCCGCGGAGCTGATGAACATACTTGAAAGTTTTCTTCCATCTTCACAATAAAATCATTAAAACAGTCGTCCATGGTTCAAAAAGATTCACCAGGATACAGATTTCCAACTTCCACCTCGTTACCGCCGACTATATCAAAATTAACCTGACAATCTCGTATGAATATATCATGCGTCACCGATGCAACGATACTTAATGGAATTATATTAATTAATAGAAAGCATTGTAAATTATACTATATGTCGATTAATTACTTTTAGGCTTCTGTTATTCGTATCGTGTGTTACTATAAATAAGTTGTTGCATATATTAATTACGCTGCCGGTTTGCTTCTTCACAAAAGAAGTTTTATTTAATTAACTTTTTGAGATTTTTAAAATTCTAAAGAAAAATGAAGAGTATGTCCTATTGACAGTAACTCTCTCTTTCTTTCTTTATCATCGATCTTAATTACTTACCTTTGACACTGCCATTATATACCATATATCTGGAAGTGGTCCAGTGGAAGAATAATCTCCGAAGGGTGACTATTGTTGTAATAACGCCAATAAGCAATGGAGTTGCAGCATATGTAAGTGTAAGGTATGCCTAATTCTTCAATCAACCACCTAACCTCGCGCTTTTCTTTGTACATAGTCAGCCCTGGCTCCACCGGATCAGCCCAGCCCTGTCCATGTCGTGTGTCCAAACTCTGAAGGCAAAAACCTCAATCTGCAAATTAACACAATATACGTTTTCCATCCGAAATTACTAAAATCTGCTGACAATCTTAACAAAACCACGATTTCAAGTTATGTGTAGAAAGATCCAATTTCTTTTTAATCCGTTCTAAATTTAGAGATGCATTTACTATTTTAGACTATAAATTGATATAGAACTCGTAGTATGTCATTATTTATGTTCTTGATGGGTTGGGCCTTGAAAGCAGAGCAACTAGGAATTGATCGAACGAGAACAAAGGTAGGGTGAGCAGCGTTAAAACTAGCTTGAACAATGAACTGGCCGATAAAACCAGTGGCTCTTATAAATTATAATAAGGACTCGGCCCTTTGTTAGCAATTAAACTAAATTTCTAAATTGATTCTAGATTGTTCTTGAATTAATTAAGTACGTGAATAGGTAATGTACATGATACATACATATATTTGAAAATGTCTTGGAACATGTAATGGTTAGGTTCATGTACATGTATTTGGTCATTATTAATGTGACTTTAGAAGTATCGTAGGAGTCCTATAAATTGTCATGTACTTGGATCATTTGAAGCATGTGAAATCAAAGTATTCTTGAGTGTTCTCTTAAGTTATATTTCACTTTTTCTCTATGATTTATCCTCTTCCATATATTTCCAATAAGTGGTATCCGAGCCAAGTTTAATTCGAAGGTTTAGAGAAAATTAAACCAAAGTGGCAAAGGCAAAATCAACAACCCAAGAGAAGTGACTTGGTGCTATCGAATTGTTTTGCTAGGCGAGTGCAAAGTGTGCGCGTTAGAGTTCCGGAACGCAATCTAGCAAAAGTGCTAGTTGAGAAAAATTGAAGAAGAAGTTTGTGAGGTGAAGCATGTCACAAAGGTCGTCATATTGATAGCGTTTTGGAGAGGTAAATTATAGAAAAATGATATTTCCTAGGTTTGGTGTCAAATTAGTGTTCACAAATTACAATGTTTGGAGTATAAAGATTCGAGTATTTCTTGGAGCTTGCAATTTATGGCAAAATGTCATTGCAAATCCAAAAAAGTGTATTTCGGAAAAAATTCGAGAAATAAAAGAAAAAAAAAACAAGAAAGATTTTGCAAGGAGTAATGCATGAAGAAGTTTGGATGCGTGTTGTAAGTTTTGATTCTCTACCTCAGTTATGGAATGAAATTGAATTTATTTGCAATAATTATAAAAGGTCCATCGTTACCTAAAGAGTCTTGGTTTTTGGAAGAAGATGAGAAACTTGTAGAAGAAATTGATGAAGTTGAAGAAAAAGAATGTGAAAAAGAATTTTTTGAAAATATCTCGAAAGAGAAAGACGACAAGATTTGGGTTGATGAAATTACGACAGTTGAAGATAAAAAAGGAGAAATTAAAGAAATTGAAGAGACGTGAAGTGAAGAAGCATTTGAAGAGGTAAAAGAAAAAGAAAAAAAATGTCGAAATTGAGAAAATAGAGGAAGAGAATTATATGAACAGATTAAAAGTGGACCTCAATCAACAAGAGAACAATAAAAAGCAAAAAGGGGCTTGTGAAGCAAAACAAAATGAGAAGAGTTCAGAAGAGAATTCAGAGTAGGAAGAGAATGCAAAGAAACAAGAAAAGGCTTATGATGGATGGGAAAGTGTGCTGAGACTAACACATGACTGTGAAAGTGAAAAGAATGAGAAGAGACTCAAAGAGGCTTGGGAGCAAAAAGAAAATGAGAAAAGATTGCAAGAGGTTAATGAAAGTGATGACAGTAATAGAAGAGTAGAACTGCATTTCAAGGATAAATAAACTAAGTATAGAGCAAAGGTGAGCCACTTGACAAATAGTTGTGGTTTCTCAAGAACTACGTGATTTAAAAGATGAGAAAGATTCTCTGCAGAATAATATTTCACGTTCTTAAGAGAAAGCTACTCTTTTGAGGGAAAAATTATCTATGGCAGTTAAAAAAGGCAAGGGACTAGTTCAAGAGCGGGAAAGCATGAAATAACTTCTGGATAAAACAAGAAAAGTCGCACATATAGAGATTGATCGACTTACTACATCAATTTTGGCAGAAACACGAGAAAAGAACTATCTTCAAGTAGAGTTTGAAAATTTGGAAGAGCATGAGAAAAATATTTTGAGTATCAAAAGTAATAATTTGGGATTTAAAGTGATGAATTTTGTGGAATAGGTCAGCATGAAGAAATTTTTTGATTCACAAGAACTAGCAAAAAGAAATTATGAAAAGTTTTGTAAGAAGTTGAAGATCAGGCGCAAGAAGTGCATGAATCATGAAAAATATGAGAAGCTAGATTACAAGATCAAGAAGAACAAAGTGTAAAAAGTTTATGTTCAAGCATGTGTGAAGAAGAAATGTCGAGACACAAAAAAGAAGAAAAGAATAAAGATTCTCACGTCTAAAGAAATTGCAAAAATAATAAAAGCAAGAGGATGGTGTGCAAAGTGTGAGATTCTGTCAGAGATCAATAATGGTAAAGAACAATCGAGTTCCAAAGTTTGCATAGTAAAAATAACCAATCAGTTTCTTCATATTTGGATTTTAAGAGAATAATTGGAGCTTGATTTTGCATTAAGCGATCCACAACAGTTCAAACCTGATTTTGAGATGATCATTGTTGATTTCATTTTTATGTGTTTTTTAAATGGGAATGCCTTTCTTTCCCACATGCCTACATTGGAAATTTAAGAGCGTTCAGTTAATCTCCTAATGCATGTCTACAAAATAGAGTTCAAGATTTTTGGGGGTTATTTGGTGGACACGCAAAGGATGGAAGACAAAAAAGCTGGATTCATTAAGCTAAGAAGAGTTGAGAAATTCATTCTTCTTGTTGGTAGCTTTGAAGATAAGATATTCAAGAAAAGATCAGACCTCAGAGCGAGGAAAATTAGGCGGATTCTGTCTGGAGACGAGGAGGCTCATGTTGATGAAGATCAAGACTTGGGAATAAATGAATTAAGTATTCAAGAGAAAAATCGCTAAGCTCAGAGTGAAGAATAAATTTGGCTTACGGGAGGCCTTGTTAGCAACTAAACCAAATTTCTAAATTGATTCTAGATTGTTCTTGAATTAATTAAGTGCATGAATAGGTAATGTACATGATACATGAATGTATTTAAAAATGTCTTGGAATATATAATGGTTAGGTTCATGTACATGTATTTGGTCATTATTAGTATGACTCTAGAAGTATCCTAGGAGTACTTGGATCATTTGAAGCAAGTGAAATCAAAGTATTATTGAGCGTTCTCCTAAATTATATTTTACTTCTTCCCTATAATTTATTCTCTTCTATATATTTTCAACACCCTTGGGTGAAGCAACCACAATTGAAGGCCATTGTCATCTTTCAACTACTTCATTTACTTTAATCCCTAAATTTCATGAGCATGCACTTAATTTCCTTGATTATATATATATATAGAGAGAGAGAGACGACTTCATAGTCAACATTGTAAATTTAAGTTTATCTTTATAACAAATTGTGACCGTCTAATCGCAGATTTAACGGTGAAATTGATCTCCCGTACACAATTTAATATGAGGGATTTCGCAGTTTAATTCTACAGTACAGTTTAATTCTGCAGACGAGAAAGATATCCAAAATACCCTCCAAATTCAATTATTATTTTTCCGAGTTCCGCAGTATTAAATTGCGGATGCCAAATTCAATTATTTTTTAAAAAATATTGCAATATTTCAACTTCACGTCACGGAACTCCGAACTAAAATTTCGATTACGACTGAAACATTCACATATCTATTATAAAAATGTTATGGGTCTAGTTTAGAGTTGAATTTGGTATCCGCGATTTAATATTATAGAGCCCAAAAAATAAAAATTAAAACTTAAAAAATTTGACATCCGCAGTAATAAATTGTAGAACCCAAAACCTCGAGAGAAAAAGATATTCATACTTTCTCTCTCATACCAGTTGATTCAAAAATTATTCAAACTGATTCAGATACGGTGAAGTATTAATAGTAAGTGTTGTACTGCTGTACACACTTTTTATAGCGTGTGGAGGAATTAGGTTTTAGCTAGCTGTAGCATGTATGTTCTTCTTTTCCTTTTGGGTTTCTCTAAATTAAATTGAAGCTCAATTCTTTTCTTTTCTTTTGACAAGAATAAGAGAGAGAATACTCCCATTTTTGGAAACTATTCAAGTTTCTGTCTTTTTAATTTCTTCATAAAAGGAAGGAAATTTTGTTTCTGGGTTTTTTCCCCTTCAATTTGTAGGCAACCAACAAAGTGACAGAAAAATAGAGAAGATTGGTCTGTGGGAGGATATGCTTGTAAGTTCTTTCTATCCCTTGTATAAAAAAAAATTATTGTCCTTTCTCAATCATTTTCTTTACCAATTTCGTTTTATTTCCATACTTTCAGTTGAACCCTTTTCTTATTTTCTAAACTTTCTGTAGCCAATTTGGCTAATTTGAATTTATTGTATCTGTGAGTATATCTGGCTTTTAATCTGATATTTAAATTCTAATTTTTTTCTATATATGTTGAACTCTAGCTAAAATCATGATGGTTGGAAAAAAACTACTCCAACACAATTATGAATTATGGTTTCATTTCTCATAAAAGAAAACTATCTAACTTTTGGAATTGAATCTTGTAAAAATGAAGAATTAAAGGACTTTGACTGGTTCTGGTTCAACTGAAGTTGGAAAAAACTTATGTATTAAGCTTGTAAGTATTGAATTTTGCATCCAAAAAACTAAAAAAAAAAATTTGAATTTGGTATTCGTAGTTTAATATATAGTGCGAAACTCGAAAAAAAATAATTGAATTTAGAGGAGTATTTTGGACATTTTTCCCGTTTGCAAAATTAAACCGCGGAATCTCACATATTAAACTGTAGACGGAAAATCATTTTCATCGTTAGATCTATGATTGGATGATCACGATTTATAATAAAGATAAATTTAAATTTACAATCTTAACTATAGATCAGTCTCTCGTGTATGTATATATATATATATATAAAAGCTGCTTCTATGCAGGTGGACCACCTATAGCGACGAATAAAATCAACACTAAAGTTGTTGTTATAGGGTATGAACCATCGTTATAGTCAAGAGTCGTCGTAATAATCTGATTCATATCTTATGGCAACGATTTTATTAACGATTTTGTCGTCGTAATAATCTGATTCATATCTTATGGCAACGATTTTATTAACGATTTTGTCTTGTCCCTGTAGGTGGTCCAACTCACATAAGAAGGGTTTTGTATGTATGTGTATATATATATATATATATATATATATATATATATATATATATATATATATATATATATATATATATATAGTCTTCACCTAACAGTCAGCATGATTAATGAATCAAAAACCTTTAGATTGTTTTGGCTCTTATTATATGGATTCGACTGATGGTTGAGGCAGCATGGTGGCCCACATATTAACAAAATACATTAATTTATTTACTCTACCTTCTCTCTCCTACCGAACACAGAGATCCTCATTACTCTGTTGGCCTGGGGAAAGAAGGTATCAAGAGGCTCCTCTTGATAGCCTAAATTTAGAGAATTATAAAAAAAATTATATAAATATGGAGCTTATTTGTTATTTATGCGCGAAAGATTTTGTAAAATTATCATTTTTATTTGTAAAAGTATTAATTCCTTAAATTTATGTAAATTCTTATGATTTTTAATATTAATAATATAATTTATAATATTCAAGATTTTATTGACATAAATCAAATTACTTCACATTAATTTTTTAGTTTTAATATTTTGATAATTGACTTAAAAAACAAAATTAGATTCTTTTTCTGTAAAATATGTAATAGTCTTTAGTTGTTTTTAGCTGATCGAATAGTCAAGATTTTGGGAACAAGTTCTTAAATACTATTCTCATCGTTCTAAAATTATATATATAATTTGACTTTAGAGGTTAAACGGCGACATATTAAACTTTAAAATTAGTATGACTCTTAAAAATTTAAAATGAAATATTTATAATTGCGACGTATATTAATAAATGAGATTGTATAAGATTTATAAGATTAGTTTACTATATTAAATACGTCGTTAAAATATTATCAACTATAATTATACACATAATTTGGAAAAAAAAATCATAATATAAAGTTGTTAGAAATGATCACATACGACAAAATGTGGCATGCGAAATTTGAAATTAACGTTTAAAATTTAATAATAATTTTATAATTTGAAACGAAAAAATAGTTTATTACATTAAAATTACTTGGGAAGCTAGCTAGCTAGGCCATCCAGCTACTCAGACTTGGGGCATTACAATTTAAAACAAACATATATAAGAAGTTAATTTCTAGATTTGATTATAAGACTAGTCTATTAGCCTGTGCGAGGTAAAGGTATTGTTTTATTTTTTCCCTTTCATTTTATAAATTTTTTGGATAATTCAATAATCATTAGGAATAAAATGCAAAATTTACAATCAATCAAGGTTTATATTTAAATATATAATATAGTAATTGTCAATTCTCCTCAATTATTTAAAATTGGGTCTAATTAAGCCCAACTCACATAAAATATTGAACCGAATACTATTGAACTCAATAAGAAAAAATTTGTGAGCTTCCCTATAAAATGGGTTTCAAATTCTCAATCTCTTAATTATATGAATTTTCGCAAAATATCAAATAAATTTATAATTCTCTTTTACTTTTTTCTCTCTTATTGTCATTTTTTATTTTATTTTTTTAAGTAATTTATGTAGAAAATAACAACAATTCAGACTAAATGCGTTTATGAAACTTGAAAAACAAACAAATATGAATATTCAATTAATGCTAAAATTCTGCACCTATATATCATCAATTATTAGAAAAAGATTAATGCAACAAATAATTAAACAAACATTAACAATTATCGAGTAACTCGATTGTAGTTATTATACACAAACAGTCAAACACAACAGTTACTACTGCTTAGTAAACTTGGTTCGGTTGGTTCAATTAATTAACGGTAGAACTCATCAAGTCGGCCTTTTCTATTGATTTAATCCCGTTAGGCATTAGCCGGCCGCGGGGGTGATGAAGTTGCTTAAAGTACTTTTCTTCCATCTTCACAATGAAATCATTAAAACAGTCGTCGATTGTTCGGAAAGATTCATCAGGATACAGATTTCCAACTTCAACATCGTTACCGCCGACTATATCAAAATTAACCTGACAACCTCGTATGAATATATCATGCGTGAACGATGCAACGATACTTTTTGGAATTATATTCTCTGCGCATGCATTTTTTAATTACAAAATAAATAAATTTTTGTTAGTGAAGTTATTAAAAACTAAAATATTTGACATAATTAGTTAAGAAATTTAGAAATTAAAGAAGGTAAGGTAACCTGCTGCTGCAGCTAGTAAGTCATCTTCTGAGAAGGTGAGTTTAGGGAGGGTCCGGCCGATTTTCTTCTCCCAAAGAGATGCTAGCTCATTAAGGTTGAGGCAATTACATGTTGGTCGGAAATGGACAGATTTGTTCAGCGTACGCTTATCATCAACAGCCTTCATCGTGAATTTTCCGATGTCAGTTCCCGCTACAAAGTATGCTGCAATATACATACATATTTATAGGTGTTCCCAACCATCAAATTAAATCACTTGTAAAAAAATAAAAATTGTAAATTATGTTGATTAATTAATTAATTTGGCCTTAGTGTTATGTTATTCGTGTGTTACTTCGTAAATAAGTTGTTGCATATAGATGTTAATATTAGTTTGTCTTTTTGTTTTTTTTAAAAAAAGGAGTCTCGTTAACTTTTTGAAGTCGATTCTTGGGGAAAAATGATTCTACCTACCTACCTTTGACACTGCCATTACCATATATCTGGAAGTGGTCCAATGGAGGAATAACCTCTGAAGGGTGAGTAGCATTGAAATAAGGCCAAGCAGCAACGGAGTTGCAGCATATATAGGTGTAAGGTACGCCTAATTCTTCAATCAACCGCCTAACCTTGCGCTTTTCCTTGTACATGGTCAGCCCCGGCTCCACCGGGTCAGTTCTGTCCACGTCGTGTCCAAACTCCGAAGGCAAAAACCTCTGCACTAATACACATACGTTTTTCCATCCTCAATTACCAAAATCTACAATCTTAACAAAACCACAATTTCAAGGTGTGTATGTTTCAAATACTCATGTTCCAAAATTAATAAGTCATACTTTTTTTTAGTCTATTTTAAAATTAGAGATACATACATGCATGCGTTTATAATTTAGAATATAAAGTGACAAAATTTCAAATATGTCATTACTTATATTTTAAGTAAATTTTATTCTTTAAAAGTCGTAGGAAGTATATGTAAACTATTATATGGAGTATGTACTATTTAATTAAATGTATATAACCTTGATAGTTCCAATTGCTTGAATGGCACGGACAAGTGTGAGTTGGTCCAAAATGGTAGCACCGCCAAGAGCTGATATTACTATATCTATCTTATACTCCTTTAATATTTTCTCCATTAACTCTTGGTCTTCAACAACACCCTGCTTATTATAAATTAAGAACATGAGAGAAAGACAAAATATTTTCATATTTGTAAACATTCATATATAATTTAAGGAATTAAGTTACATTACACACACACACACACACACACACACACACACACACACATATATATATATATATATATATATATATTACGTGTATTATTTTTGCGTCTTTTTCCTCGAGAGCTTTGAGGGATTGTGCCTTGGAAGGGCAACTAGGAACTGATCGAACCAGAACAAAGGTGGGGTGAGCAGCGTTAAGACTGGCTTGCACAATTAACTGACCCATAAAACCAGTGGCTCCTATAATAAGGACTCGACCCTTGGGTGCAGCAACAAGAACTGAAGGTGACGTTGTCATCTTTCAACTATTTTAGACTTTAATCCTTAAATCTCATGAGCCTACACTTTCCTTGATTATGTATATATAGGCAAGGGATGGTCAGTTAAAATGAAAATGTGCAATTTTCATCAGACGGTCAACATTATTATTAATTAATTAATTGATTAATTAATCCAATACCTTTAGATTGGTACGGCTCTTATGTGGCTTTGACTGGTTGTTGAGCTATTTTTGGTACGTCAAATATTTTTAGTTAGCTCCATGATTAAATCGGCTCCTCTCGGTACCCTAAATTTATGTAAATTCTTTTGAATTTTAATATTATATTTATATAGTTTTATAATATTCAAGATTTTATTGACTTAAATCAAATTACTTCATCTTAGTTGTTCAGTTTTAATATTTTGATAATTGACTTCAAACAAACAAAATATATTACACTCTTTTGTGTAAAATATGTAACAATCTTTAGTTCTTTTTAGTTCTAAGGAAATAGTAATAAATATCTCACCCAACCAAGCAATGTAAATAAAATGCGCCTTTTGCAAAGGAAAGTAGAGTAGGTGATCGAATAGACAATTTTGGAAAGTGGAGACAACCCGGCCACCTG
Organism: Aralia elata; assembly: GCA_034770075.1. NCBI lineage: Eukaryota > Viridiplantae > Streptophyta > Magnoliopsida > Apiales > Araliaceae > Aralia > Aralia elata. Next base: position 85,946,641 of record CM068387.1, on the reverse strand, counting down.
GGGACCAGATGCCATCGATCGGGAAGGGGGTCATTGACCCCACTGAATTTTGAGGATTTTTATTTTTATTTTTATTTTTATTTTTTTTTTTTTAAGGATGTTTAGTTAAAAACTTAAATCTTAGATTTAGATTCTATTAAATAGCTAACTTTTATTTATAATGTCACTTTATTCTTTTTTATTGTTTAATAACTTTCATTGAACATTATATTTATAACTATTGAAAATGAGATTATCATTGTTATAAATTCAAATAATGAAGCCTTAAAAAATATTATTGAAAATAATATTTAAGTATTATTTAATTTTATAATTGATTTTGTAACATTTGAAACATTATATTATACAAATGAAGTTTATAAAATTTTAATGAGATAAATTTTAATTATATCACAATTTTTAAATAGGAATTAAAAAAAAAAAAAAAAACCAACCACTAGAAGATTCAAGAAGTTAGACATGTCTATCAAGTTGGCAATTAAATAAGTCTACACAATAGCATTAGTAGGCATAGCAAGTTGGCTTACACGTTTTGTTTCTTTTCTTCCTAGTTCAACAATTATATACCTATACATATTTATAATAAGGAACTAGCCCTTTTTGTTTAATTAGTTAGGAAATATGTGTCCTGGCTAGTATATTATATATATATGTATAGATAACCATGTGTCTAAGCTAGTTTGTTATTATATATAGATAGATATACATGTATTCAACACCTAATCTATTACATAGATATATATGTGTCCTATTTAGTTTATTAAATACATATATATGTACCGTAATCTGCATATATAAATACCCATCATGCTGTGGAAAGAAGAATAAGAGCAAAGTTAGGAACGCGAAAGTAGAGAAAGAAAGAAAAAAAAAATAGAGAGAAGTCAGTTAAGTTTAAGAGAAGAAGAAAGAGGAGGAAAAGAAAATTATAAGGTATACTGCTAATTATTATTTTGTATATAATATATGGTTATGTAATTTTTATAGTAACAGTAAAATAAATATTTAATATTAATATGATTAATTTTCATAGTTTGGGTAAATTTGGACAAGAAAAGGCTAAATTTTAGTATATTATTATGCATAGTATTTTGGCATGAATAGTATTTTCGTGAATAGTACTTTCGTAAATGGTACTCCGTCACGAACAATATTTATAAAATGAATAGGTAATATAAGTTGTAGAAGCTAAATATGTGTATATATATATATATATAGCATTGACAAGTTAAATCACAGAAATAGTATAAATAATAATTAAATTATAGTTTTGGCATTTATGAATAATGATATAGGTCAATTGCAGGAAATTTATTGAGCTAAGAAATAAGTCAACGAAAAACAGGCAAGTTTTCTAACTTACACAAACTTTGTATATTGTGCAAGTTCTCCTAATTTGAGTAAGTTCCTAACTTGTACAAATTTATTATTCTGTGCAAGTCTCTAAATTATTGCAAGTTTTTCAAACTTGTACAAGTTTATTCTGTTGTACAAGTCTCTTAAGCATCTATTTGCTTTTAGTAAAAGTTTCCTGAATTTTGAATATTTCGTTCAATTAATTGTTATCATGCGATATTAAATTTCAATATATTTGAAAGAATTGTTGAACTCTAAATTATTGTAAATATTACTGAGAAAGTCATTGTTTCGGCTTACTCTCAAATTAAGAAATTATATTATTTATTTTTTTCCAAACCAATTGTTTTGGGTGGAATCTCAGACTGAGTTGAACAACCCTATTTTATAAAAGGGGATATTATTGTCGAAAAAATTCGACTTATGGAGATAATGTTATGCATAACATAGGGTACAATAGGTTGATCCCCTAAAGTGCCTGTGAAGATGGAGAGTCAGCAATTTATATAATTGTGGGACATTTACGTTCTTGGTCCTTATGACCACTCAGTTCAGAAAAAAAAATTTATTTGATGCTCGTCAATTTAAATCTGTTCGTCATTGTATTACTCATTATTTCTCATTTATTATTCTGATTTAATTTACATTTAATTATTCAAATTCTTTATCGTTCAGTTCTTGATACTTTATATACTTGCTAAGCAAATTAGTTGCTTACTCTTTCATCAAATTTTTATGTTTTCAGCTAAGTCTGAGGAACCTGAAGGATCGGGTGTAAAAGATAAAGGGAAGGGTAAAGCCAACAAGGAAGAATAATTAATTTTGTATTGTTTAATTAAATAATTAACGAGGTGGTATTGTTGAATTATTGTGTAAGTAAGACTTGGGTTGTATTTATTGTACTTGTTGTAAAACAGTGAATGTGTAATAATGTATAATAGACTTTGAATACGTGTATAGTGACCACCATACCTGTAGTAGCAAGTACATCAAGTATGGGGGCGTCACAGATTTTATCATATTTTTGTTTCTTTGTAAGTTTTTTTATAAAAAATAAAATAAAATAAAATTGACCTTATGAACCAAGGGACTGGATAAATCTGACCTTGCTTGTGCTAACGTGGGGACTAAACTTTAATGCTCCTTTTTCTTTCTTGTTTTTCTATCTAGCTAACCAATTTTGTAACGGATTGTTGTAATTTGCTTCTAACGAAGTTATCACGTGACATGTAATAATTTATTATTATCTTCGTTATAAAATATAAGATCATTATTAATTATTTTAAATTAATTTTAAAAAAAATTAAACTCAAAATTAATATTAATTCCTTTAATTTTAGAATCTGCATATTTGTTTCAGATTGCCTCGACTTCAATGCGGCTATAATTTAGTGCTATTCACTTTGTCCTTTTTTAAGGTAGCTTGTTTCGTCAATTGTGAGTTGTTGTTGTTTGTTTGTTGGTACCAGCTCTTGAACCCATCACCAAGCTTTTGATGCAGAGTTGTCGCTATCACAGACTCATAGATTCACAAACTATTCTTTGAGGTGGGTTTGAGAGTAAACTAATATGTTTTGAGGTGGGTTTGACCGTAAGGTGCCCTAGATATATTATTTTGATGGCTAGAGTCTATCATGTAGTTTTCTCTGTTTAAGTGATATTTGATTGCATCTTAATATATGTTAACAGTTCACCTCTTAGTACATTTTAACAACTCATATCTTTATATTAAGAAGTCCTTTGAATAGTTAAGATACAAATATGAGTCTAAACTATTCAGATGATCTCTTAATACAAAGATATGGACTCTTAAGACGCATTAAAAGGTAGACTGTTAAGATCCATTAAGATGCAATCAAACTCTCTTAAGTAATTCTTTCCTCTTAATTAGTTAGTGGTCGACGAAAAATAGTCATGAGAAAGTCTATTATAAAAAACTAGCTATTTAAGTAGGAGAATCCAAGTCGATATTAATCTCACACTAGTATCTCATAGTATTATAGCGAGCTAAGAACAAAAAGGGAAGAATATATGTCCCTTTTTTTCTCATTTTGACCACATGTTCAAGTTTCTTTTTGTGCGCTTCAGTATCTAATATTATTATTGTTGTTTTATTTGTAGAAAATGTATAGATGGGACGACGCGCAGACATCAGTTATTCAGACACTGTTCTGTCAAAAGTACATCATTCGAACCAAAAATAATTTGAACAAGGAACGACAGAAAGCCCTGCATAATGCAAAGATCGATCATTTAGGACAGGGTGAGCAATACATGTATAAGCATAGTCCCTAGTGGTGCGCGCAACCCATATTGTAAGATCCCGACTTTATAAAATAAAAGTTTATTATTTTCTTTATGATTATTCTTCTAAATAGTAAAGTGCTTAATTGTTATAAATGATAGTTAAGGGTGTTATATGCAAATTATCTGATAAACAGTGCATGTCGGGGAATATTCTTTTTGTCGGGGAATATTCTTTTTGTCGGAGAATATTATATTCGGTATCGTACGACGGCGCCGAAATGGCAATATTGTCAACGATAGTGGGCCCCATTGTCGGATACTGAAAACGACAGTATTTGTCAACAGTATTATCACCTGCAACTGTTGAAATACCCGGTAATAAAAAGAACAGTAAAACGCGTTATTCCACAGTAGTACGCGGTATTTCACAAGCACACGGTGTTGCACAGTATTTTATATTATTGATTCAATAATTGATAAAGTAGCTATTGCACAGTATTTTGTTCAATAATTGTTACAGTAGCATCTGCATAATACTTTTTATTATTTGTCATGACACTGTAACTTATATTATTTGATATGATATTTTAGCATTATTGACAATGTCTAGAAATTCTGTCAAGGAAAAAGGTTATTTAATTGCGCGTCGTTTATACGGAAGGCCCCTTTTTCCTGGGAATGATCTGGTTGTCAATATTATAAGTCTATAATATTAACGGTGAATAATTATTGAAAGTCTAAAATAGTGTTGATTAAAAATACGTGAAGCGTTTGTTGTAAGTTAACTTATTTTTTCTGTGGGACCCACACTTTATTTCGTGGGACCCATAACTATTTGACCGATGGGACCCACAAATTATTTTTGTAGAATAATTTCTTCAGATTTTATTTTTCCGTGGGACCCACATGTCATTCAATAGTAATTACCGTCAGTAAATAGTTAATTCAGTTTTTATTTTACCTTAAGGTAAAAACCTAAGTAAAATCATATTCTAAGAATATACTATGGCATAAAGTATATTAAAAGAATATGCCAAGGGTATAAGAGTAATAAACCAAGAAAATTTGGGAAAAAGACTAAAATGCCCTCACCTTGATTTTCCTATAAATAGGGAGGGTTTGCTTAAGAAAATTTCACACCTTCATTGCTTATACTTCTTCTCTCTCTCTCTCTCTCTAAATTTCTTGAGTTCTCTTAGTGTGTTAGGCTATTTTGAGTATTTGTGAGAATACTAGTATTATCCAAAGTTAGTAAACTTCATAGAAAGTAACATCCAGTCACTTGTTAACTAAGGTAGGGAATATCATTTCTTTCATACTCCTATATAATATCATTTGCTTTCATGTTCGTAAGTGATATTATACTCATAAAGGTTGTTATTCATTCTATATTAATTTGTGGGGATAACCTGTCCGTGCGGTATGACGCATGCCTGGTGAATATCCTTTTGTATTCATTCCTTATTATTCTATGGGAATAACCTGTAAGTACGAGTGTCGTACCTGGTGAATACCCCTTCTGTATTCATTCCTTATTAATCTATGGGTATAACCTGTCCGTGCGGATTGACGCATGCCTGGTGAATAACCCTTTGTATTCATTACTTATTAATCTGTTGTGAAAATAATCTGTCTACGCGAATTATCGCATGACGGGTGAAAATCCATTTGCAGTTTCATATATTCTGTTATACTCGTATAACGTATCATTTCTTTTGTACTCTTTAAGGGATATCTTTTTCTTTCACATTTCTCCATTTAAGATAAGAAATCTTTGTTTGTTTCCAAAACCTTATTTTTAAATGGAGAAAATCCCTGAAAATTAGTAGAATATCTTTAATAGTTTGTGCTTCATCTAATATCTTCTCACTTGAATCTTTCTATTTCATTTTATACGTTATAATTGAAGCATGAAACAATTTCTTGAATATCATTCTTGAATTTGACTCCACAATTTGGTCATCGTGTTGGCAATTTGGTCAATCTTGGATACTGATTAAATTATAAAGCTTTTCTTATCCTTGATCTCACTGTATCATTGTCATCATCCTCATCCTCATATTTAAATTGTGGTGATAGTTCTCTTTGGCCCGTAGTGCAAAGATGAACTGGCGTGACATGATTTTGACCAAACTGTGTATTGGTATTATCATGACTTTTGGTGTTACAAACAAAGGCGTATGGTGAAAGTTCTCTTTGGCCCGTAGTGCAAAGATGAACTGGCGTTTGGCATGATCATGATCGGTGATGTTACAAATAAATATCTTTGGCACGTAGTGCAAAGAGAGGCTGTTGAATATAAACTGTTGATTTGGATGTTCATAAACAGAAATTGTTGATTGGTGTTACAGGGATAAAATATTGGTGGTGATCCTTTAATTTATAGAAGATAGTAGATATTATAATCTACTTGACCCTTCTAATGGATTGTTGGTTCCGCTGCAATTGTTGTTGTTAAACAATTAAAATATCTTTAAATCTCTGATTTAATTCTGTTGAAGGCTAAAGATAATTTTTATTATTCTTCATTATCTTAGTCATGATATTTCTTACTGGGCTATTTGTGCTCACCCTTTTCCTTTTTGTTCCATTGTTCTCCTCAGGAAAAGAGAGTGTAGCGGGGACTAGCCGGGGAATGGAGTGATGGTCCGAGATATTAGAAGTGTCTCAATACCTTACTATTAGTGTGACAATAAGTGTATTGAGAATTTAAGATGTATTTGTATTGTGTTGTCGTATTTTGCACAACACTTATTAATTGTAAATGGAAAAATTCATATTTGTATTTGTATTTTGTGGAATGTTATTGGCGACTCAAAATGGGTTGTATGGACCTATTTTGGGGGCGTCACACATATGGGCTGAGATGTGTGACCAGTGGAGAGCTGGGTCAAGAGACGCAAGGCTGCCGCCTCGAGCAGAGCCTCAAGTGCACCTGAAAGCGACAAGGCAAAAGGCACCTATAGGAGCGGCAATATATCACAGTTACAACATATTGCTGCCAGCGTACGTATGAATAACAAGCTTGTTGGTTTAATTTTTTTATGTTTACAATCATGGTTTGTATAATATCACATGTTTACATATTAATATGAGAGCATGTTTTGTAGGAGGCTCAGGATCAGCCTATCCATTGGTTGGATATGTACATGGCCACCCGCGATGATCTGCTTGAGGTTGTCCAGATAGCGGTAATAAGTTTTTATAACTTTGATATGTTGTTTATAAATTTTTACATCATTCTTTAGCATTTTATATTTATTTTTAATATTTAATTATTAACCTGTTGACATGACACTTATAAAAGCTTAATGAACATGAAGGCACTCCGCGTCCGTCGATTGATCAAGAATTGTGGGAGAGAACGTCAGTTGTGAAGAAGAACTACGTCAAAGGCCAAAGATAACGACGACGCTCGACCATTAGTGGAATAGGAAGCTCTGTTACCCAGTCTACACAGTCATCGAGTTATCCAACCCGATCATACTCTTGCTGACTGTGTGAGAGCGATCTGTCGAGATCGTGATCTTCTTCGTATACTGGGCAAACATATGCAGTCTCTAAGTTTTGATGAGTTAGCAGATGCAATGACGTCAACAGCACGACATCAGGATGACGACGTGGTAATCTTAATACTTATTACAATCAAATTAGTCACACACACACACACACACATATATATATACATATTGTTAGGTATTACTTATGTTTAAATAATTCCTATTGTTTAGCTTTCACTCACTTTGCTTTGCATAAGTCATACCAGTATCAATATATATACTATATATATAACATGTTTTATTCTTTTATTAATTACAGGGTCGTACTAATTTGGACGATAATGCATGAAGAGTTAGACTTGTTTTCTAGATATTTAAAGTCTTGTACTTTTATATTCATTCTTTGGACGGCTGTATGTTACTTAAAGATGACATTTGTATATATTTCTTCAGTTCATATTAGTTTATTAATGTTTATATAGTAAATATTGTGTTGGTTTATGTGTTTACATATGGATGGATGTTTATATATATTGTTGTGCATGTGTTGGGATATAAAGCATGGATGAATGTTTATATATACTGTTGTGTGTTGGGATATAAAGCAGGTACAAAATAGGTACAGTTTTTTTGGGAAATCCACAAAACAGGCATTTTTTTAATTTTGGAAATAAGTATCAGCGACCGCTAGTGGTATGAGGGTATCAGCGACCCCATCGGTCGCTACTATTGGTCTCTGCGACGTAGGTCACGTCATCTGTGACACCTCCAAAATAGGTCCACACAACCCATTTTGAGTCGCCAAAATACATAATACAAAATTCGAATATAAATACCTATTAAATTGTCATGCAAAATATGACAACACACATATTGTGAGTTTCAATACAAATACTGTATCGAAACTAGTACAATGATAATCACACCCAATTTAAGTTCTCAATACAATTATTGTCACACTATTTTATAATGTATTGAGATACTTCTATAGTCTTGGACCATCACTCCATCCCCCCGCTAGTGTCAGCTAAACTCTCATTTCCTGAAAAGAACAATAAAACAAAAATAAAAAGGGTGAGAACAAATAGCTTAGTAAAGAACATCATGACTTAAATAATGAAGAATAAATTATCTTTAGCCTTCAACAATGATAAATCAGATATTTAAAGATATAATAAGTTTTTAACAACAACTGCAGCGGAACAAATAATCCATTAGAATAGTCAAGTAGATCATAATATCTACTATCTTCTATAATTTAAAATTTCATCGTTAATATTTTATTCTTGTAATACCAATCAACAGTTTCTGTTCAACAGTTTATCTTTGCACTACAGGCCAAAGATATTCATTCGTAACACCACCAGTCATGATCATGCTAAACACTAATCCATCTTTGCACTACGGGCCAAATAGAATTTTCATCACAAGCCTTTGTCGGTAACACTAAAGGTCATGAATATACTAATATACAGTTCCTGGTTATAATCATGTCAATCACCAGTTCATTCTTGCATTACAGCCAAAGAGAACTTTTCACCATAATTTAAGTGTGATGATTATAACAATGATATAAATGATGAATGGAAACAATAAGATCAAGAATGAATAGTAAAGATTTATGAGTTAATATATCCAGAGTCCAAGATTATCCAAATTGCCAACATGAGGACCAAAATATGAAGTCAAATTCAAGAATGATATTCAAGATTCATAATTCAAAGATAACGATTAAAATTTTAATAGAAAGATTCAGGTAAAAATATTAGATGAAGCACAAACTATTAAGGATATTATACTAATTTCAGGAATTTTCACCATTTAATAATAAGGTTATGGAAACGAATAATAATTCCTTATCATAAATGGAGAAATATGAAAAAAACTGATATCCTTTATGATTATAAAAGAAATGATATCCCTTATGAGTACAAAAGAAATGATACCACTTACGAGTTATGAAGAAAATGACATCCCTTACCTTAGTAAGAGACTAGATCTGACTGTTATGAAAGAGATAAACTTGAGAAAATCTTGTAATATTTGCAACACTCAGAGTATACTTATACTCAAAAAAAATACGCACAATATTATAAAAGAAAAATTTTGTGTTTCTGGTGTAAGTTTCATTGCTCAACTGAACAACCTATTTATAGGAGAATGGCAGCGCACCTCAATTAAAAAAAATCACAGATGAAGTTTGGTTTGAAAAATCGTTCGTCTAATTTTTTAAAAAATAATATAATATTCTAATAAAACAAATAATTTTATATATAATATAATATACTCTAATTATAATCTAATAAAATAAAAAACTTTATATATAATATAAAAGTTTTCTGTTTTATTACTAATATAATAATAAAACAAAAACTGAACGAAATTTTCTGCCGACAGTTTGACAAATTGGCAAGTGGTGGGTCCATGAAATAATAAGTCAACTTACGACAAATGCTTCGTGTCAAATCCCAAAAATTGAACAAATAACTACCACACATCACTTATCTTTAATCAACACATTTTCAATCTTTCAACAATTATTCACCATTAATAGTATAGACTCACAATATTGACAACTAGATCATTCCCTGAAAAGATGGGGCTTTTCGTAAAAACAACACGCAATTAAATAACTCATTTCCTTGACACAATTTCTAGACATTGTCAATAATGCTTACAGGTCCAATAATATCATATCAAATAATATAAGTTACTGTGACAATTATTGATTTAAAATACTATGCAATTGTTATTATACCAATTATTGAATCAATAATATAAAATACTGTGCAATACCGCGTGCTACTATTCTTTTAATACCGGGTATTTCAATAGCTGCAGGTTATAATACCATTAACAATAAAATAATATTGTCGTTTTTCGTATCCGATAATTAGTCGTTATGGGGCCCACCAATGATTTGTTATTTCGGCGCCGTCGTACTTTACCGAATATAATATTCTCCGACAAAATGAATATTTCTCGAAAAAAAGAATATTTTCTGTCATACTGTTTATCTGATAATTTGCATATATCACCCTTAACTATAACATTTTATCAATTAAATACTTTACTTTTTAGAATAATAATCATAAAGAAAAATAAATTTTATTTCATAAAATTCGGGGTCTTACATCATCCTTAAGACCTGACTCACCGTGACTCGGTCGCTGTTGGCGGTCGCCGATATTCTGGTCGCTAATGGTGGTCGCTGGTGTCCACTCAGTGACCAGATTATGAACGACTACTATCAGCGACCGTAGTCGGTCGCAGATGTGTATCAACGACCGATAAACTTTTTTATTGTAGTGTATACCGCAATTTAATATTGCGGACAAGATAGAGGTCCAAAATATCCCTCATTCTACAAGTCTCATGTCCACAGTATTAAACTGCGAAGTCGAAAAAATTATTTTGGCATTCGTAGTTTTTGGCATCCGCAGTATTAAACTGCGGATTGTGAAAAACTTTTTAAAAAAATAAAAAATAAAAAATTTGGTATCCGCAGTATTAAACTGTGGAACCTGAAAAACTTTTAAAAAAAATTAACATCCGCAATATTAAGCTGCGGATGGTGACCCATATTCCTTTTCCTCCGAGCGTTAATTAAAAAAGAATCAATTTCTCATTTTTTTCATTCCACCAACCACCAAACATGATGAAACAATAATTTTCCCTTTTTAAATTGATGCTGGTGCAGTGGTGGTGAAGATGAAATTGATTTGAGATTTCATCAAAATTATAGACACAGATTGAATCAATCTCTGGCTCTTCAATTGTATAATAAACTCAAAAGCCCATCAACACATAATCTTTCAATTTGTTCATAGGCACTAGACACCAAACATGACAAAATCCAGAAAGTTCTTTCATGCCATCTTCAGCCCCTTCAAGTTCCACTCTAGCAGAAGTACAACTTCTCAAATAATTTATGCTTATTTGTATATATGCTCTGTTTTCAATCAATTTTACAAAAATCTCATGCCCTGTGTTTTTTTTTTTGGATCTATAATCTAATCAATCAGAAGGTCAAGAAGATTTAGAAAGGATTGTAGCCCAAGAAGAGAAGGTATTCACTTTCCAAACCCTAGTTTCTGCTACCAAAGATTTGCACTCCAATAACAAGCTTGGTAAAGGCAGTTTCGGTCCTGTCCTCAAGGTATTTTTTTTTGCTTTGTAATGAATTGGGTCTATCACAAAAATCCCCAAGAATAGTCAAAATTCATACTTTCTCTTGTATAATTTTTGGGTTAGACTAATTAGTAAAATAATGATTTTTCCTTTTTAAATTGATGGTGCCGTGGTGGTGATGATGAAATTGGTTTGGTGGTTGGTGGAATAAAGAAGATGAGAAATTGATTCTTTTTTAATTGATGTTGGGAGGAGAAAGAATATGGGTCATTGTCCGTAGTTTAATACTGCAGATGCCAAGATAATTTTTTAGGCTACGCAGTTTAATACTGCGGATGGAGAACTTGTACAAATAGGGGTATTTTGGATATGTGTCCCGTTCAGTCGTTCACAGTATTAAATTGTAGTATACTGGATATTAAACTGTGGACGGGGGCTCTATTTAACCGTTCGATCAACGGATGGACGATCACGATCTGTTATAAAAATAACCTTAAATTTACAATGTTGGTTATGGATCAGTCATCATATATATATATGTATCTATGTTAACGCTTGTTTTGTTCTAGCAGTTTCGTAATGATGTTGGAACGAACTTACAACCTACACAAGGAAGAAAACATTTAGGCTTGACTGCACGGTGCCGCCAGGTGATAGCTCCAGTGTGAAAGTAAGTGAATGTTTGAGCAAATGTTAACAATGAAGGAAAGTAGAGTTTTGAGTGTTTAGAAATATATTACTCTTTCTCTCTTTGCATTGGGAGCTATTTATAATGCCTTAAAATCAATGGTATAAGGACAAATGGGTTTAGGGTTTAGGTCTACTTAGCTAGCTAAACACCCAACTCCTTGCCCCCAAGCATAATATGTTGTGTATGTGAAAGCATAAGTTAGTTTGGTTACTTAATGTAAAATCCATACGACAAATGTCATGTGAAATGGTCAATTGTTTTGTTTTACATTGACAGATGTCCAGGAGCTATCGAATTGGACGTTAATAACATGAGTTGAATTTTGGTTGGGGCGAAATTACTGTTGAAGAGTACTTCGGACGATATAATCCGAAGGATACTTCAGCTTTTTTATTCCTTCAGGTTATACTTTGGATGATTACTTCGGCCGTCAAAGGATTTATAAATGTAATCTTTTAGCTTATTTGTTGCAGTTTTAAGTGTCAAATGATTAATCTTTCGGCATCTTAAGTACAACTTAGGCTTCGGATGACGAAGGATTTATAAAAGGATTTATACGTAGCTTATCAATATATATATATATATATATATATATATATATATTATAGTACTTTTATAATTGTACAATTAAAGAAAGCCAAAGTGATCACTCTAGTGCACAAATTCAACTTATAAGTTGAAATTGTATGAATTATAATATTATATATAGTTTATAATTTCAAGATTTTATTGACTTAAATCAAATAACTTCGCATTAATTTTTTAATTTTAATATTTTGATAATTGACTTAAAAAAACAAAATTACACTCTTTTGTGTAAAATATGTAACAGTCTTTAGTTCTTTTTTGTTCTTTTTCAATGCCGGACCACAATTTTGTTCACCAAAGTATATAATATTCTCTCACTTCCTTTTTGATTCATGTTTTAGGAGAAAACATAAAAATTAAAAAATGTAATTACTGTTTTGTTTGATTGATTTAAATGAGTATAAAATCTCAATATTACCTTTCAAAATTTATTGAAAAAGATAAAAGATAAACAAATTACTATGAATACTATGGTAAACTAAGTTATTAATATTTTCTTGAAATCTACTAACGATAAATAAAAATAAATAAATTTTACTCTTTAAAAAAAATAAAAAATCAAAGAGTGGTTGCGACTGATCTAAAATTGATAAGATAGAATAATGATAGGGGGATCTCCCCTTCTTTATATCCTCTTGTGCTGTGTTTGGTTGGTGGGAATAGAATGGAATGAGCTGGGAATGGAATAACCATTCCTTCTGGAATGACTAAAAACATGTTTGGTTAGTCAGTTGGAATAAGCATTCTATTCCTTTAGTTATTCCATCGCTATCTGAAATATTATTTTTCATTCCTTTCTAAATAGGTGGGTTTATTTCATTCCTTCCGCTTCGTTCATTTTTCATCCGAATTTTGGCCTATTTGAGAATGACTTATTTTAAAAGGACTTATAAGTTAAAATATAAGTTGACTTATTATTCAAACAACTTATTGAAAAACAGCTTATTATTGGTAAACAACTTATTTAAACAGCTTATTATTGGTAAACAACTTATTATTTAAAGAACTTATTATTGGTAAACAACTTGTTATTTAAACAACTTACAACAGCTTATTATTGGTAAACAACTTATTAATAGTAAACAACTTATTATTTAAACAGCTTATTGGTAAACAACTTATTATTTAACCAGCTTATTAGTAAACAACTTATTATTGGTAACCAACTTATTATTAGTAAACAGCTTATTATTTAAACAACTTATTGGTAAATAGCTTATTATTGGTAAACAACTTATTATTTAAACAACTTATTATTGGTAAACAACTTATTAATAGTAAACAACTTATTATTTAAACAACTTATTAATAGTAAACAACTTATTGGTAAACAGCTTATTATTGGTAAACAACTTATTATTTAAACAGCTTATTAGTAAATAACTTCTTATTGGTAAACAGCTTATTATTGGAAAACAACTTATCAGTAAACAACTTATTGGTAAACATCTTATTATTGGTAAACAACTTATTATTTAAACAGCTTATTGGTAAACAACTTATTAATCGTAAACAGCTTATTATTTAAACAGCTTATTGGCAAACAACTTATTATTGATAAACAACTTATTATTTAAACAACATATTGATAAACAGTTTATTATTTAAACAACTTATTATTTGAACAGCTTATTGATAACTAACTTATTGGTAAACGGCTTATTTAAACAGCTTATTGATAAACAACTTATTGTTCATCATTGGGCATAGAAACCAATAATCTTAGTTTACTGCTGCACTGAATAAACTATTATGAGATGTTTAAGAATATTGTTTTTTGTTTATTTCTATATATGATTTGTATTGCCTTTAAAACTTTTAAAAAAAAATTCATAAAGGTGTTTATTTGAATTTTAAATGCATAAAAATATATTAAAAAAATATTTTTCTAGTGAAGATGTTCTTTTAGTTCTATTTAATTTATTTTTTCATTTATTTTTATAAGTTAGTAGTATATAAAAAACGAAAAAAATTATTTCACATTCCATTCAGAATGAAATTCATGTAAATCAAACACCTAAAGTAGAATGGTGATTCTATTCCTGACGGAATGAATGAACAAACCAAACATAAAAATGAGAATGACCATTCCATTCCCATTCTCATTCCATTCCTTAAGTCATTCCATTCCATACATGTCAAGGAATGAGAACCAAACATAGTATTAGTATCTCATCTATTCTCGTATTGTCATTATTTAGTACTATCAATTTAAATTTATGATCATACACGATAACAATAACAATAACAAAAACATACGCGGTAAACAGTAAAAAGAAAAAAAATTAAGAAAGTAACTTTTCCCCTCCAATTTTCCAGATGATTTTGTTCAGTTTCCAGGAATTGTGTATGCAAATAACGGCAGCGGGTGAGATAATGAAGTCAACCCAATACTGGAGTCCGGTCGACTGGGTCTTGGGATGAAGCGGTCACACTGAATATTCTTTAATTCAGTATTTAATTAGTGGAGTACTCCTACTAATTAATTTTCAGTCCATCCTGTCACTTCGTATTGAACAGTAAAATACTCTTTCAGCATACAAAAACAATCACCAATGGATCAAGCTTTATGAAAATCAAGACTACACTTTTAGATAAATCGGAGAAGACCCAAATAAGGGGAAGAAGGGCAGAATTCAAGAAAGAGAAAATAAATGGTTTTGCTTCTTTTGATTTGATCTGATCATCATTCTCCCAAATCTCATGGCTGGGTAAGCATTAAGCAACTCTCTCTCTCCCTCTCTCTCTCTCTCTCTCTATATATATATATATATGAACACGACTTATTTGATATCAATGTTAAAGATTCGCTTTTCTGACATATTTAGTGTACATATTCGAAGAATATCTGTATTTGAGCTACACGGTTAGGTGTTCTAGCCCTAATCGGCAGCTACCCAAGGATTTTTGCTTTTGGTGTAGTTGACCCATTTTGTTTGGATTATAAATAAATCCCTATTTCTGCACATTCTATTTGAAATTGTCCTGCTTGCAAATTTTTAGCATGATTGGCCATGGCTATTTGAAATTTAAACAATGCTAGGCGTCTTGTGTTTGAGCTGTAGGAGATTTAACTGGAAAACTAACTTCAACTATTGGTTGAAATTAATATCTTTGGTCTCATAAATTTTTGGTACCATCAATTGTGTAATTCTGCATCTTATCGTTGAATGAGCTAATACTTTGATTAGGCAGTTTTATTTGGGATGATTACCTTGGTTATATCATCTTATTGTACTCCTGTAGCATTGATTTTTGCTTTCTCTTATGCCTTTATGTCACTGACTGGTGTCAATTCTTTAAATTTTAGATGAGAAAGTTAGGAAGGACATTACCTCTTGTATAAACATGCCTATTTATCGATAAAATGTTTTTAGCTTATGTGTTCCCCTGTTTGGTAGATTGTTTTGTTAGGAGTTTGTAGATATCAATAGGTTGCATAGAATGTGTTCTTTAGCGCTACCTTACGTACACTGCATATTCTAATTTTTTAGGTTCACTCCTTGTTCTAAGAATGCCTATTAGAACACCAATGAATCAGGATGACATACCCTATTGAGTGTGTTTTAAAATGATGGAATGACCAAATTTTCACATGCTACAATTTTTGTTTCTGCAAAAATTTATATTGTATTGTGTTGAGATGTCATAGGTTTAGATTCCTTGATTAAGATCAAATATAATTTTTCTGGAAAGGCATGAATTGAAGATATTTTACTGATTATTAAAAAATGATGACATTTATGTTACAATGAAACTAGCAAGCTCCATGGGGTTGTTTCTGATAAACTATTGTTGAAACAAACTGACAAGTGACAGGAAAAAAATATGCTTGAATGACACCGATCATCAATGGTTGAACATTTCGTTGTGTTTGTTTTAGTAAACCAACCTACAACAAATGAAATGTAACATGACAAAATTGAATACAATGAGTGGTCACTATATTTTCTCAACATGATTGCTTATGTCACAACCCCTGCATTTATTTAGTAAGAGGGGTCTTTGATTTAATTCTCAGTTGGCGTATTTATTGATTGAGTAAATCTATACATACATCTACAGATCTGCTTTACTCCCTCCTTCCCGAAACGCAACTCCTGACGTCGTTTTGCGTATTTTTTTTTAAAAATTATTTGCCCCTTCACCCCTGTAAGGCACTAGTTTGGTGGCTCTGAGGGATAATGATTAATGAGAGAGAGAATTGAATCTGGATTATAGCTTCCGTTTGATGGCCGCAAGGCCTCTGAAACTCATAATATCTCACCACCATATCGGACTCTTGAGCCAGTTTCCACCTTCATTTCATTCAATCACAATACTGCCCGGCACTAATGTGATTCGTCCCTTCCAAGGCTAGGGTTTACTCCGACATTAATGTGATTCGTCCCAAGGATTACTTGGATTACGAGTCCGTCACCGTTCGATGGGGGTTAGCTATCTCTTTATCTTTTTGATTGGGTGTATTTAGTTTGATTGTGATTATGTAGGGAGCAGGATGATTATGAGGTTGTGAGGAAAGTTGGGAGAGGAAAATACAGTGAGGTTTTTGAGGTCCACCAAACTAGTGCCTTACACGGGTGAAGGAACAAAGAATTAAAAAAAATAAAAGTACGCAAAACGATGTCAGGAGTTGCGTTTCGGGAGGAAGGGAGTAAAGCAGATGTATGTATAGATTTACTCTTATTGATTGACGTATATATTGATAGTTCTTGGCAATCTTCTCCTTCCAGCTTTTGAATATATTACTAAGATGACTTTCTTACACAGTTGAGATATTAACTTTTATTTATTTATAATTTATCATTCTATTATTTGTGTCTTCTTTTTTGATTATATAGAATGTGCTCCTTGGTAATTATTAGTTGCACCTGGTGACCTAAAGAATTAATCTTGATTTTGATCTTGGAGAATGTTCACAAATATTTTATCATATTATGTAGAATTTTATTATTAGCACCGTTATAATATTAATAATATTTGTTAACTATCAGACTGTCATGGTTGGTGGACGGTCATAGAATTGCAACCAAAATCAAAAGTGCTTCTGGCGCATGTGATCCTGGAAGAGTCGGTTGGAAAAGCAACCCTTCTAAAGCTTGTCCAAATTGCCAACATGTTGTCGACAATAGTGATGTATGAATTCTTATTCGTGCACTTTGCTATGAATCTAACATTCATTGCCTTATACTAATATGGATCATGCCTGCATAAATCTAACTTCTAAATCTAATGGTGATTGATATATTCAAACTAGCTATAGGCTAAAACGAGTACATGTTAAGCATCTTTTAAATATTTTGGTGTTTGTTAGTCTTTAACAATTTTTTGTCTCGTGGTTTGTCTCTCCTTAGGTTTCCGGTCATTATCTTATGATCAATAAGCATAGAGTAATTCAATAGCAGAATTAGATGCCCGTACTGATCAATACAGATGGAAACATGGACGCATTGATTTTCAATCAATTTTCTTTAGTTCAAGAGGGAAAAGTGGGCTTGTAAGTCCACTTTATTTAGTCTGTATTTGTCATTGTTCGAAATTGCTTTTGAGGCTTACGCCTCGAGGCCCGCCTCATAGCGAGGCAGTAGGTTGTTGTGGCGAGACTTACGCCTCAAGGGGAAATACAGAGGCTTACGCCTCATTTGGCTGAGGCTTGCGCCTCAGTGCGTTTCGCCTCAAGGCTTACACCTCATTTGGCTGAAGCTTATGCCTCATTTGCATGCCTGATAAAAAAAAATTGAAAAAATTCTAGTGAAAATATAATGATAAAAAGAACTATTGTGATCTTTCTTAGCTACTTTTTTTCGGTGCAGAAAGAATTCTCATTTAAAATTTTTGTGAGCATTAAGAATATAATTTTGTTTCATGTTCACCCTTAAAATAATAAGTTGAGATTAGTTTGATAGCTATTTTATCTATCTATTTTATAAAGGGAGAGCAAGAAAAATAACTGCTTTCCTTGAGGCTGTCATAATTTTTCTTCCGCTTTTGCTCTTGTATGTTTGGTTTTATTACAATTTCATCTTTTTAATTTTTTTTTCCTTTTTATCTATCCAAAAAAATTGATAAATTTCTATTATATTTTTACGGTAAGTTCACATGCAAAGCGATATTATGTTGTTTTGATGTTTTGTAATGATACATTAAGGTGACATTGGTTATTTATGTCTTTTATGACATTGATTATAATGATGGATTATTTTATGATTTTATTAGCATTTTTTTATAATTTTTTGAGGACTTTTAGTTTTTCTAATCGAGGCTTACGCATCGCCTCGTCCGGAGAAAAACGCGTCGTACCGCTTTTAGCTTTTTCGAACATTGGTATCTGTAACAACCCGGGTTAAATCCCGAGTCCAAATCAAATCATAGCATAATAAGGCTCAATGCATTTTATCATTAGTATCTTCCTGGGTCATCTTAGTCCACTATAGAAGGTATTAATGATAGCAACTTGAGTCCTTATATAAACATCCAAGTATCACACCTGTTACGATGTGGAACTGGGGTGTTACAAATTCTCCCACTTGAATACTTGATTTCCCCTCAGACCGATCATTGCTACACAAGGCTCAGAAACTTTGCTTCTCTAGCTATTGTAGGATAATACCAGCGACCTACTAGGTCCGCTTTCGTATTCCCAACTCCGACAACCCGATCGGATGATCCAACCCGAGTTTTCGAGTGTTGGCTTTGATTACCATATGTAACAACTCGAATCAAATTTCGAGTCCAAGTCACAGCATAATAAAGTTCAATGCGCTATCTTAATAATATCTTTGAGTCATATTAGCCCACTATAGTCTCACACAAAAGGTCATGATCATAGTTGTCATGGCGTCGCCTAGGCAACGATTAGGCGTCCTGGCGTTGGAGAAGGGCAAGGCTGGCCCAAATTAAGTGATTAAGTCATGTTTTATCCATGACTCATCATAACCCATAGACTTACTATGTGGTGTAATTTTATTACTTCTTAGGCTTGTAATGTTTAATGGATGAGGATGTGGTTGATTCTTTATTTTCTACGTGATATTTATTGACTTGTTCTATTAGTTTTTAATGTCAAGTGTTTTATTTTTGAATTTTGATTGCAAATTATTCATATAATTGTGTTTTTAATTGTATTTCATAATATTAGATATTATGTTTTGGGTTTTAATATGTATAAAATTTTATTGTTCAATATACTTTTGGAATAAAATAAATAATGCATAAATTGCACATTGTTAACGATATGTCGCCATACGAACGCCATGGTCGGTGCCTTATTGCCTTGGCGTCTTGGCGGTCAACTACCGTCACGTCTCGCCATATCGCCGTGACAACTATGGTCGTGACTGAAGTTATTAACGATAGCAGTTTGAGTCCTTATATAAACATCCAAGTCTCGCACATGTTACGATGTGGGACTGGTATGTTACAGTATCACTATTTTGTTGCTCTTTCAATTGTAGTATAGTTTTTTTTTTCTTCTTGTTATCTTGCAAACTTCTTATAGTCCCTCTCTTGATTGCGTGCTCTCGCTCTACCTCAAAAATGGCATGAAATAGTTTTTAGCTCCTAGTGAATCAACTTCTGTCGTATGTTATCATTATATCTATGATAATAGGAGTACTTCAAATGGTCATAGGTTCCAAAACGGTTTTCTTACTGTGCTTTGAACTTAAATTTTATAGTGGTTTTTAATTTTTGACGATTCATGCTTTAAAATGCTCAATTTGTTTTTCTAAATCCTTGCCTGTCCTTTTTCTATATATATATATATATATATATTATTTTTTCTTGAGAATCTACACTATTACAATGTAGTAAATCTAGAGATACATTTCAATCCTAAGGGTCTAGGAGGAGCCTGGAAAAAGGGACAGGAGGGGAACTAGGGGAAAACCTAAGGGAAACATACATTCCAATCTTTTAAAGTGCGCTTGCTGAATTACTAACTTCTTTACTGTGACCTTACACAGTAAAGGGAGATATCTCTACCACTAGGCTATCACGTCTAGTCTTACTTTTCTTTTGTTTAAAATTATTTGATTCTAAAATTTAGGACCACATTTGGAAAGACAGTTTCTCACGTGTTATTTGAAATTTGTTTGTCTGGTTCAAATGGGCTGTTGGGCGTAATTGTGCGAAACACTTCTTTAAGATAACTGAAAACTAGGAATTGCTGTATCTATTACAAGATGCCTTGGAAAAACACGTAGTTTCAGAAAAGTTTACACGTCACATCGTAATTATACCAGTAGCACTTCTCCATTAGATCAGTTCCTTTTTAGATTATAATTGTAATTTAATAATGAGGGGAAGAAGGGTATGCTAGGATCAAAATACTTTGAACAATGAACTCTGGTAATTTTAGAGGTCACAAAATGAAAAACTGGGCAAACAATATGGGCCAGTGGGAGTAACTTTTTAGGAAATATTTAATGTTAAGACTGTTTTCTGACTTCCTTAGAATATCTTTTCTGATTATTATGAGCCTTAAATGTGCGCCTTGCATCGTTGTTCTGAGAACAAAAATTTACAGGAATGCTTATAATCAGAGCATCTGACACTTCATTTTTTCAGGTCACACAGCAGTGGCCAGGATTACCCAGAGGGGTAAAATTTGATCCATCTGATCAAGAGATCATTTGGCATCTACTTGCAAAAGCTGGTGCTGAGAATTTTAAACCCCATCCTTTTATTAACGAGTTTATCCCAACTGTTGATGAAGATGATGGAATCTGTTATACACATCCTCAGAATTTACCTGGTACTTGCAAAAATTTAGCTCGTGCTTTCTTCCCTCATCATTAACTATCTTCAGATAATCTTAGTTCTAACTGTATTAGTGTTCAGGTGTTAAGCAAGATGGAAGTGTATCTCACTTCTTCCACAGAGCAATCAAAGCCTATAACACTGGAACACGGAAGCGTCGAAAGATACATGGTGATGATCTTGGAGATGTTCGTTGGCATAAAACTGGAAGGACCAAACCTGTTATCTTGGATGGGGTGCAAAAGGGGTGTAAGAAGATCATGGTTCTTTATATGAGTCAGGTCAGGGGTGGTAAAGCCGAGAAAACTAATTGGGTTATGCACCAATATCACCTAGGCACAGGGGAAGATGAAAAGGAAGGAGAGTATGTAATCTCCAAAGTGTTCTATCAGCAGCAACAAGTCAAGCAGAGCGAAAAAAGTGAACATTTACCTGAAGGAATTGATGATACAACTTTAAAAGCAGATTCATTCTCTCTGAAGTCTGCGACTCCTGAAACACCACGTGCTGAAGGGCGATTACCTAATTATGACGAGGAAAAAGACTTAACTATTACTTGCATTGACCCCCATGTTAAGGTACACCAAACTTCTTCTTGTATCCCTTTTATACTTTTCTTTTTAACTTTTTAGAAGTAAAATCCTACAAAAAATCAGTGGGGATATTCTCTCTGGCTTTGTTGTTCTTTCTTTACCAGGGTTATTTTTTTTTATTTTTTATTTTTTTAAATTTTTTTTTGGGCATAGCTAGGGACGCCATTTAGCTGTCTTAAATTACTTTTTTATATAGGTTTAGATATGAGTGATAATATGGCTTGACATGCCTACTGGGTCAAATGTTAGGTCTACTTGTGTTCATGCCCTAGGCTTGTTTTTCAGTTTCTGAAGATCGCAATCAGAGTCATCCACATAACAAATTACGATAAGACATAGGAAATTTGAAGAAATAAAGTAATGGTGTTGTAGTGCTCAAGGAACAAGATAGTTGTGGAGCATGTTACACTTCCTCATTAATATAAAATTACTTATCTATGAAGCACGGATACTTCTCAGAGGCCAACGTGTCTGTGTCGAGTACGTGTTGGACAGTCGGACACCAACACTCCACTAACACTTCTAGATATGTATCACATACTTCTAGATACATTATGATAGGTGCTAGTATTTTCATTGAACTTAAACTTTGAAGTTAACCACTTGCTTATGTTCCTCAATATGTTGCTTGATTTAACAAGCTTTATTAACAATTAAATTTACTTGTACATTTATTAAAAATTAAAAATATACATAAAATTCAATGTATCACCCAACATATCATATCCTGTTTCTTGGGAAAATGTCATGTCCCGTGTCGCTGATCATGTCGAATCCGTATCTCGTGTCCATATCCATGCTTCCTAGGTACTTATGGAAGATGGACATTATCTGTTGCCTATATTAACTGCTGAGCTTTTTGGATTGTGTCAATGCAAATAGATCTCATGATTTTTTTCCCGCTCAATATATTGATGTATTTTAACTTTTTACATAAGCATTATGAGATGGAGTGTCTTAAAGATGAGGTGCACACTTCATCTGAAAAGCCTGATAATCAAGATCTTCTTGTGGCTGAGAATGATGCTTATCAAATGGGAGATGATAATGAGAATTATGCTGGAGAAGATGAAAATGGGTGGGGCAGCGCGTCACAGTATTTGTTAGATTCCCAACAACTGGTGGAAGCAATGTCTTTGTGTGATGAACTTCTTCGGAGCCAATCTCCAAATAGGAATGTAGTTGAAAATCGAGAAATTGTGGGCAAAGCTTGTCTTTCTGATTATGCTCGCTTAGGAACAGAGAATTTTAAGAGGGATTTGGAGGAGTGTCAAGCATTGGTACTTGATCCAGCAAATATAGAAACAGACACACCTCCTGATTTCCGGCTGAGCCAACTTGTAAGTTCCATTATCTCTGCTGTATCTTTTCCCTATATCAAACTTTTCAGATGATTTGGTTGCCTTTATTTTCCATAATTGTGGCACTATAATATATATTTCTACAGGAGTTTGGATCGCAGGAAAGTTTTGGTCTTTAAGGAGGGGCCAAGGAGGCTTAACCGGAAATGGTCTGGACATCTATGCTAAATCCCAATATTGGACTAATGACCTTTGGTACCCTTTTTTCTGATACATGTCAACTAAATTAACTTTTGGGTAGTTGTTAAAAGTACTTATGGTGGTCAAATTACCTTCTATGTAGTTGGTACTCCTGCCTTTTGAGTTAAATCAACTCCTATTTTACTTGTTCCCTTAAAGAGACCAACGTCACTTCTATGTAATTGTAACCTATTGTCTGGTTTTGTTAATTTGTATCGAGGGCTCTATGCCAGTAACTTTTGGTCATTTTGTCATGAAATTATGCTCTTAGAATTGTATAGTTACACATCTTATTAGCTTTATTTAGCTTATGATGTTTATGGTCAACTTGCAGCGGCAGGTGCGTATAATTTTTGTTTTTAAGAAAGCAAAATTTTGTGTCATTATTCCCTCCTTTTAAACTGGAAACCTTTTCATGCCAACTTCAATAAAATTAGCGGCTTAACCACAACATCAAAAAAGAGATTCTAGGATGCGATCCAATAAAGGGTTATGTTTGAAACTTTAAAGACTTGCACAACTGTTGACCCCTCCACCCCGGAATGAAAAATGTCTAGGTTTGCACTGAAAGTGGCTCGAGAGGTCATATGAGCCTTGGTCTTTTGCAGTGCGATTATTATGTGAATGTTGTATTATTAGGGTTTATATATGGTTAACTCAGATATGAAAGATGTGGGGCATCTAATTATTGGAAACAAAACAATAATGTTTCATGGATGCCAAGAAGACCTAAACTAAATTGTTGGAGTGCAGCACAGCTGGGATGAGTGGAACATTCATGCATCTAACTATCTAAGGAGTGAGGCTCACAGATCATTAGGGTTGTCTTGAAAATGGCTTGAGAGGACACTGGGCCTAGTTTATTTAGTGTTTTGTTCATCCATTAGCAGCCTGATTGCCTGAGGGGGAGCTGTTCAAATACCCCCCACACCCACCAGTAGTAAATTAGGCTAGGCAGTCCGGCAAAAGGGTTATTTCTGGATGTATAAATGGGCCATGCCGTATTCTAAAAGAGCAAAGAAACTTGAGGGACTGATGTCCCTACCCTAACATAACAAAAAGTATGCATACATAGAGGGATTGAATACTTGTTCCTTAGCAAGAAATGCCTACTTTATACCATATATATATATATATATATTCTGAAGTGTAACTTTTCTGATTTTGGATAGGACCTAAAGCCTAAAGTTGGGTTGGTAGGTAATATTCACAACCTAGTAAAGCCAAGGCACTAATAAGTTTATGACCAATAGGTTGCTGTTCTCTTTTTTCTTTGTAA
Source organism: Aralia elata (assembly GCA_034770075.1). NCBI lineage: Eukaryota > Viridiplantae > Streptophyta > Magnoliopsida > Apiales > Araliaceae > Aralia > Aralia elata. The sequence continues at coordinate 85,921,955 of CM068387.1, read as the reverse complement.
TCTTAAACTGATTACACCACATTAGACCACATAATCAAGGAAATTATTATTACTAATATGCACGAAATGCAATGCGTGTGATTATAGATTATTATTTCTAAATATATTTATCAAATCTTAAAAATTAAATAAAGATACTATAATAGAAAAAAGATAAAGATTATATATTTAATTTCCCCACTAAATATAAAAATTACGAGATGGTTTTTGTGCCACATATGATATCTGTTCTAAAAATAATTACTCGTTTAAAATGTTCTAAAAATAACTACTCATCTAAAAGATATGCGAGACTATATAGAATACAGAGAGATTAATAAATCAAAGAGATCAACCCCGCCCTCCAACGTTAAAAAATAGAATATTATTAGTACTACTACTACTCCTACTACTCCATATTGGTAATCGTAAAGTTTTAACTGTTTTAGAAATATATTAGGATAAAAATAGAGGAATGGAAGATACATAAATTTGAAAACTTGAAACTAATTTACTGAAATCATAGTCGTTGAGTTTTTAGTGTAGATATAATATACAAATTAAACGCAACAAAATCAATATTCGAATCTAAAGCAAAAAAACTTCCTAAATAAGCCACACATTCAACTACCCTATATTGTAATGGAATGTTCACCTCCTAGATTATTTGGGGTTTAGCATACATTAATTAGTTTATACTCTCTCTAATAAAAAATAAAATAAAATCCTACTTTTTAAAATTTATAAAATATTAAATATTTTATCCCTAAATATCGTTTATAGGATGAATATACATATAATTTTTCCACTATTTTTTAACTTTAATTTTTAGAGGAAAAAAAAGAGAGTAGTGTATTGAGTAATGGATTGGTGGGGTTGAAGATGAGGATGTGCACGTGGGGGGTGAGGATAATGATTAAAAGGTCTGGCTGGCTGGGCTTCCATTTTTCCTCCATATTGACCGATGATCAGTCACGTTCTGTCTGGTGGGGACCTTTTTGGACAATCTATTATTTATTAAATATATTATTATTATTATTATGTGGCCGACAACAGAATATTAGATTATTATTTTTTTGGTAGAAACAGAATATAAGATTAGAGATTTCAGCTTCTTCCCTCCCTGACACTATCTGACCCACCCACCCACCCGCCCATCTCTCTCCTCTTCCCTGGAGTTTTTGTACAGTCTTCTATATCTACTTTTATCTTTGTTTGCTCGTGTGCACTGCTTTTTTCAAGAAATGATTTCGATCATTTTTCCCCCTAAGTTTGAATTCTTGACACATTGGCCCCTCAAGCTCGGTAGGAATTAGGATAGCGATAGGATAGGATAACATCAATCAAAGTACTGATTACAGAAAAGAAAATATCTTAAAAAATAATTAATTTTGGAATAACAATAAAAGCACTTAATTTCCAATTTGGACTGAGAAAAATCTGTTACCACTATTTGGTAGTAACATGCAAATCACAATCCCAATAATGGTCCTGCTACTTCTCAAGTACAACTCTCTCTCTCTCTCTCTCTCCCACTGAGCAAATAGGCTGAACAAACAATGGTAGATTATACTGTTGACTCCAGGCTCCAGCTCCTTCGTCACCGTACACGTGGCATAAAAAATGCATAATGGAAGAGGACCCACAAAAGGAGCTTTGACCACCAAACTTTAGGAGAGAATCCGAGTAATTAAATGGGGTGTTTGGGCACATAATGTTTAACGGCATACTTATACTTGACTAATTGCTCGGCAGTTCAACATTAATAAGACAGTTTAAAATGTATTGCTGTTGTTAGGTTAAGCACAAGAAAATTAAAACAAGCTTATCTTAGACTATAAAAATATGATTATTTAATTGCAATGTTGTTGTTTTTTCCTTATAAAAATTAATTAAATAAGGGAGGTTGATAATTTGATGGATTAAAATAAGATGAGTGGTTAATATATCGTTATCACCATACCACTTGAAAAGATTAATTAATGGGGCTACACGATGGGATGATTTAAGCATGCTAGAAAGTAGAAACTCTTAGTGGGCTGATTATATTATCTTGGAATATTAATCATGCTTAGCTAGCTAGCTAGCTATTACTGCCTACTGATCATAGGAGCTGGCTACATAAAGCTTTAAGAAGAAAATGGTCTAATTAGAAAAGATATATAGTATAAGTATAAAATACTACTCCATTAATTTAAGGAATAGCCGATTAACCTTGTGAAAGTGAGAGGGTCAACTCAATTATGCAACATCAATTGCATCATTATCTCTATAAACTATTGTCTTTAATCAAGAATTGTTTCATAATAATCAGAAAATTGACAAGTTGAAACTAGTGGCCACGAGACTAATTGTGTTAATTAATCATCATATCCTCTCAACAAGTCTGAGGACCTAGCTCCATTGATTGAAAGTACTTACTTGTAGCTAGGAAATATGGTCATCGTATGAAAACTCTTCTTAAGTATATAGATAGATCCAAACAGATTAAGAAGAGTAGTTCTCCTCGAAGAATTAAAATAGCTAGCGAAAACAAAATTTAAATCAAAGGGAACTGCGAAAACAAGTTAATTATATTTAGCACCCAAAAACAAATTAAAAAAGTTAGACCTGGCCTTATGCATGAAAGTTAGCTAGGGAATTAACCCATGGTACGTATTCCAATCTCCATCTTCTTGGCAACTTGAGAGAGAAAGAAAGGATACATGTCATGCTATAATAGCTGATAGAGTACTAAGAATTGGAAGAAGCATGCAAGAGATTTGGAAAGTAAAACTCCAAAAGCATGATAATTAAGGCTAAGTGTTTGCCAGATCTATATATATATATATATATATAGTAGAGTGACACTTTAATTTGTTGAATCTAAAATAAGAGTAGATCCATAAAATTAATTAATTAATAAATAAAAGCTCTGAAATGTACATGAAGGTAGCCTACAAGCCCAATACACCAATTGGTACAAAATTGTGAATTAACTCTTCTTATATATCCGCACCATCACCGTCATCATCATCATCATCCTCGTCTTCATCATCACTCACTAGGTATTTACACTTGAAGAAGATGGAAAAAAATAAAGATTACGGAAAAGAAGAGAGAGGAGAGATATATAGAAGTATTAATTAATTTTTCTAGTAGGTGGATCGATCATTCATGCCAGCAAAGGAGCATGACAACGCAACGTTTAATGATATAGAGCCTGGCCCTTTGTTGTCTAAGGACTCCTCCAAGTCCTTTGCTTGCAATCCTTCTCTTGGATCCTCTCATGCTCCCACTAGTAGTACTGTTCATCATCTTCTTCTATATATATCTGGATCTTGGTATATTTCTTTCTTTCTTTTAGTTGTAGCTAGTGGCAAACTAAATTGTGTGCCTGAGAAAGAGAGTACAAAAGAAAAGAGGTTTTCAGATATGTTGGAATGGAATGGAATTGAAGGGGGGAATTAATGGATTGTAAGAACAAACAAGGGAGGTTGCTATTTATATAGGAAGGTGGAGCTAGGACGTGGTCCTGCCTTAATTATAAATTCATGTATTGTATTGGTCTAGTAAAGAAGAGCCAACTATATAGGGCTTTCAAAGGATGTGCAGTGCCCCCTTAGATACCTAGCTCCCCAGACATTACCCCTTATCATGGACCCTACTTTATAATTCCCCTTTAAACACTCCACATTAGGATGAAGGACATCCTAGCCCCCCCCCCCCCCCCCCCCACCCCCCCCCCCCCCCCCTCCCCCCTCTTTCCCCTTTAATTTCCACATATACATATAGTTATGTATGTACTACTATACTACTACTGTTCACTCCTGTGCCATCCTCTCTAAAATAATTGTAAGTAGGGCATCACCCACCAATATACTCATAATATATAAAATGACATCCAAATTGAGACATATTAGAAAGTATGTAAAGTACTGCTTTCTCTGTTTTTGCAACAAGAGTTCAAGTCGAGAAAAAGTAAAAATTTTAATTAATGTGGTTTACGTAAGTTTTGAATATTATAAAATTTTTTATTAGTAATAATTTTAAATAATTATAATTGTATTAGCTAAAAAAATAAAATAAAATACATCAACTATAATATTTTAAATTTCGTAAATTAATTTTAAAATATCAAAATGAGACAATTTTTATATAACCGAGAGGATTATTTACTCGGATATATCATGCCATCATCCTCTCTAAAATAATTGTATGTAGGGCATCAGCAACGAACATAGTGGGTCTGTCATTACTACAATAAGGTAGCAAATGTCTATAGTTTATGAGCTGCTCTCCAATTTGTTGATGTTGATGATCAAGTGTATGTACATACGTGTGTGTGTGTGTGTGTATATATATATATATATTCAATTTGTTGTTGGATCCACCTCGGCAGACAATGAAGGGTTTGAGTTGAATCCTACTTAACAATGCCCGTCTTCACCAACATAAAGAGATTAATGACAAATTAAAAAGTTCATCTTATCTTAATTGCTTTTTTGAGCAATATGTACGTATGTATGAATGTTCATTCATGTGGGGCTCACATGAATATATATTGTGACATGGTGGTTAAATGGTATGTCAATTTTCAAGACTAATTTCAAAGTAAATTGCATAATTATGTTTGCAACAACTCGCGTAATTAGAAAGAGTAATGTCAGGAATATTAAATTTTTAGTCATCACATTGAATATTTTAATACTTTCTCTTTTTCGTTATATAAATTGTTTAAGACATAATTACACATATTAAGAAATTTTATTAATTTTAATATTAGGTAATTAATGTTGATTTGAAATTTTATTTTTACCCATACACTAATTAATTACTCTTATTTTTCTTGCTCAATTACTCTATTTTTTAGAGGCAAAGTAGGAAAAGATTAGTTTGTTCTCCTAGATATATGTAAAACATCTTATATTATGGAAAAATTAAAATTTCTTCTAAAACGACTTATGTAATAGAAAAGAGATAATAATAATTTATGACATAGCTAATCACATGAGATTTATCCAATTCCAAAGTGACACTGTTAAACTATGTTATTCAGAAAAAAATAATTAAGATTGAAGCAGTTTATCACACAATTTGAGAGGGGGGAAATGAAATATTAAAGGGAAAAAATAGGAGTAATATTGTAAGTGTAATAAAAATTAATATATACATACATATATATATGTATATATTAGTGAGTGTGTGTGTATATATATATGTGTGTATATATATATATACACACACACTAACGCACACTACTATATGGAGTGAGAGTCACCCAAAGAAAGCTTAGGGAACTCAAAGGGCTGGGGAGACAATGTTGATTAAAGTAAACCAAGGTTTAAGGCACTATAATCAAAGTATTCCAGGCTTATTTTGAAAGTGTCCCATGCTGGATGTTTATATGGATGTATAAAAAATGGGCATGGCCTGCTTGCTTGTAATAACAACAACAACAACAACAACGTGAAGGTCTCGTGATTCATACGGGCTACGGCTGTTGTCCCTGCTATACTCGACATCATCTATTATATTTATTTATTTATGTATAGATTACTCGATATTATTCTATAGTGTTGAACCTTATAATCTAATACTTACTCCCTCAATACGTACAGTGGTTGTTCCTAATGTTTGTTTATTCTTTTGGATCTCCCATAGAATGGAACTACGTACGACATTTTTCAAAGTTTCTGTCCGAGTATATATATAGAGCCCTTCTACAGCGACATTCCCTTAGCGACATTTCTGGCGACATTTTTTTTTTTTTTTTTTTTTGGTTTTTTTTTTTGTTATGACTTCCAAATAATTTATATGATTTATTGGAACAAAATTTTTTAAAAAAAAACAGTGATTTAGGTGTGATTTGGATACATATGCAAAACAGTGTTGCCAAAAATGTCGCCAGGGGATTTAGGTGTGATTTAAAAAATGTCGCCAAAACAGTGATTTAGGTGTGATTTAAAAAATATCGCCAGAAATGTCGCTAAGGGAATGTCGCCCTAGACTTTCTGATATATATAATGTTGTTTCAAGGACAATTGTTAGACTTGTTGAGTATGATCCTCATGCCATCACTCTCAACTTTAATATGATATTCGAGATTGAACAGTGCTTTTTATATTTATATTTTTTTAAAGGATGGATTATTAAATTAATCTTCATTAAGATAGTTTTTTACTTTTATTTTTGTTTCTTTTTCCTTACGTTTTTCAAGTTCCAAAAATACCCTCGCCATAATCCCAAGTTCAAATTATTTTTAATGATTCGAATGGTCATATGCGAGCACCAACATGTTCGTTAATTTCACATGTAGAAAAGATAGAATTGTTGGATATGATTAGCATTGATACAGTTGTGTTGTTACATGCATATATATCCGAGTTTGATAGATTTTGATTGAGTGGAAGGTTACCAATTGGATTATGAGCTACTCTTAAACACAGCTTGATTACCGTAAGAACAAGTAATTAGCACGTTACGTGTCCAAACACTGTTGACCCCATGAACAGCAAGGTCTTTGCTGGCTCATGAATTCGAACTAGAAACACTTCAAAGATAACACGAATCTGAATAAGAGTATACATCTATATGGAATACATATACATATATACGGAATTCTTCTCCAACAGATCGATTTGTCGCGAACCAATCTATAACGACGATTTTTACCGTCGCTAAATGTATATGTGACGTTTATTTGTATATAAACCATCGCGATAGTATTTAGCGACGATAAAAATCGTCGCTATAGACCGGTTCGTCGCGAACTGGTCCGTTGGAGAAGTTTACCCTATATATATATATAAGTATTATTTGTTTCTGCAGAAACTAGAAAACCGGCACGAGAATGCTGGCCAAGGCAATGATATAAGAACAACTTATTTTTCATTCGTTTCTTCCAAGCCTACGTAAACCGTTTTCTTATACAAGTGTACAGTAAACAAAGGCGTCTGAAAGATAACAATACTCAGACTCTTGTGATCTATACTATAAAGGAGTAATGTTTTTCATTCACTAGATTAGTATAATTAAGTAAAAGATGACTGCACAAAAAGTATACTTGCATGTATATTTACAATCTTCATTCCTCTCTAGGAATCCACCTGCTCCACCAGAGGCTCTTTCTGCGCTGGTTCAGCTCATCGACACTCTCATTCAGGGTTCTTATAATTTTTCTTTGGACCCGAAGTGCTGAAGCCAGAAAATTCCTTTGCGCACTTGACTTTTTCTTGGGCTGTATTTCCTGCAAAAAGATAAAGTAAATGTGGTAAATAAAACACTTAATAATAAACCATAACTATGATAAAGACTTCCAATTAGAGTTAGAAACAGACTTTGAGGTTCTGAAGCTGTGCTTCTGTGAAACCACCATCCTTCTCAGTTCCAGACTTCGCCATTAGCTGAATAACCCATTTTGCAGCTTCACCATAGTCTTGCTGTGTAGCTCGGAAGAATTGCAGCCTGAGGTTCTGCATGAAGGACAAAGCCAAAAGGCCTTCTCTGTCAAAATATGGATGAGCTAAAGCTGCTTTTGCGCTGGTTCTTTTTCGAGCTTTATACCGAACCATTGATGTTAAAAGTTCCCATCCTATCCCACCATCCAAGTCCAACAACTCAAAGCCCCTCCGGAGATCAGGGCTTGCACGAGGCTCTACAGTCTTCCTCCATGAAACCAAATCATACTCAGATCTCTTAAGCTGACGGTTGAATTGTATGAGACTGCTGTCTGAACGTAATGCTGGGAATGCCTATAAAATTCCAGGGTTCTCTCAGTAAAACAACAATGTCATAACATGAATAAACGTTTCTGTATAAAATCCAGAATAATGAGCATGGAAATGGCTAAAAAATTACAGTCATATATTAACCAATGCAAATTACATGCAGAAATGTACATGTTAGTCGCATACTATATGACCAACTTGGCCAATGGTAAGTCTACTTGGTCTATAATGAAATCTCCAAATATATTCTGAACCCTGAATATGTGAAAATTAGGGTAAATAAGCATTATTCATTACTAACCATTTGTAAGAAAATGAGACCAGCACTGTAGATGTCAAATCTATCAGGGAGATTCATCTGTTTAAAATTTGGAGCGATGGAAAGAAAGGTTAATCGTCAAAGAAATCAACAAATTTATAAGTAAGCTGGGAGAGCTCCAAGGATGCAGCACCTGCCACAGAACTGGGGAAAGCACAGTAGCGACAGGAGCTGATGGTGCAGAGGGAGTTTGAGTGCTCATAATGTATTGCTCAGGTGCAGCATATCTGAAAAGGAAAGGACAAAAAAGGTTGAAACTCTATATTATGTAGATAGCAGGATGTCAAGAAACCGCATAGTTCTAGCTATAAGGCCCAGAGAGTAAATTGACTACAGTAGGCATAATTAAATTCTCTGGTGTTGGTTTGAAACTAAAGACTACGTGGATTTGAGCATATCAGTTCTAAAATGTAGACTTCCAGGTGCAATTTTGCATAGTTGTGTTTGTACATGTATAATTGTAACTTAAGAAAAATGAATCATCAGAGGATATGGTAACTATGATAAATTAAGACGTATCAAATCTGTGAACACAGCAAGCATGCCACTAGAAATTTTATTTTTTTAAAAAAAAGAGAAGTTTATTTATTTATTTGCTTTTTTAAACCCTCACACGTCATCAAATTTTAAAAGCTTATTTGTTAGCTCATAATTTGAAAGTGAAAACCTCAAGGATGGTATGGGAAAACTGAACTTGTGATTACTAGCAGTTTTTTTTCTTCATCAACCAACCACATAGCTCATGAATTCGAAAAGAGCAGATACCTTGGATCTAGTAGAAACTCCTTTGGAATATAATTTATGCCTACTCGCAAATCTGCCGCAGCTCCAAGATCAATGATTTTGAATGTGCGAGAACCTGCTTCGGGTTAGCAGGAAAAGGTAAATATATATTCTGTAATCGAGCAAATTAGCCTAGGCTTAATTGATAGCACATGCAACAATTACCTTCAGAAAAAATAATATTCTGAGGCTTAATATCTCTATGAACAATCCCTGTTGAATGAAGACTATCCAACGCAAATAAGATCTGCCTAAGAATTGTTTGAATGATTCTATTTTCTCTTTCCAACCCTTTTGGCAAGTCCTGAACCTCTCCAAGAATCATTGCTTCCACCTGCCAACATTCACCATCATGAGTTGAACATTTTTAACAAACTGAACACTTTCTTCCCTGTTTTGCATTTCTCGACCAGCAATTGACATTACTAGTATTGTTTCATATATATCCATAAGCTATTCATTATGATAAATAGTTTCTATTTTATATCTTACGTCAACAAGTCATGTGCCTCAATTTTAAGATCATGAACCCTTTCATATCTTCTCACTTAAAGAATCCATCATTTATCGGCACAGACTTGCCAAAAATTGCCTAAAGGGATAACTCATTAGACTGACATGAAATAAACTTGATATGGTCTGGCATTTTTGCCTTGTCATTGGATCCTCAGTTCCTTACATACTTCTTCAAAGAATGAAGACTTGCCGATGTTATATACTGGAAGTTTTTCAACCACAACTTGGGCAACAGCTTCTTCCACTACCCTAGCTGAATGAAGTTTTTTTGTAAGAAAATAATCAATAATACAATCTTCTTAGGGCCATCAACTCTATTTTGCATACTTTTCATTATAAATCCATCTAAGGGATTTGTCCTAAGTGATCATTCTCCAAATTGCACTAGTGTAAGTGCAACTATAACCTAGGCCTACTACATCAGGTTATGATCTGCAGAAGCAGAGATTGGGACATACGTCAATTGTACACGGTTTGTCCCGAGTATTCCAATATCAAATGTATAAGCTCAAGTTGCAGCAAGAAGGGAAGGCATCTCAATTTCTTCGCAGAGCAATTTATGAGCGTTTCTATTCTCATATAATGCTTTCTCTTTCTTTTTATGATATAACCTAGAGGTACTTTCTTGTAGGGTTCTAGTACAACAGGTAGGGATTACAACAAAAGTAGTTTATTTATCTGAACAAACCATGGAAAACCAAACTCTTTAACAAACTGTACTTTTTTAATATATAAAATCAAGACATTTAAATTTGTAGAAGCATAGGAGCCTTCCTCCTATTGGGTACCAATTTGATGTCATTATTATGCTCAATAATTGACGTAATGACATTTATTACAAGATCAATCACCATGATGTCTTCAACTAATGTAATATGAAACATCAGTTTTGGTATCAATTAGGGATCCCTAGCATTATTCATTACTCCCAACTCCACACTCACAAAGGTAAAATAATGTTAAGAAAGAACAACGCGTTCGGAGAGTAACTTGTATACAAAAAATCCAGAATTATACTTTTATCGAGATCTACCACAACTCCAAGGAAAAAATAGAAATGCCAGATAGTTTTATGACATTGCGGATAAAAGTACTAACATTGTACGGAAACTCTTTACTCTGCATCAAATCAGTAAGTGTTGCTTCCCCTTCAAAACGCCATATGAGCCAATATTCACCTGCTTTCTTTGAAGAACTCTGATATCCATTATGCATATAAAAATTCAGTTAGGTAAGAAAAGAAACAGCAGTACATTAACAATATGAGTTTTTTCCGGTTGCTTGAATTTCTGAGCTAACAAAACCCTAAATATATATGGTACAATGTATCAGACATAGTATAGCAATACCTCAAGAAAGCCATATACAAAATCAGCGCAGCTATTTGAACAAGCTCTACGTGCACGCTCATTCATCCATATCTCCACTGCACCATATTCAGTGGCCTTTTTCAATACTAAATCGCCTTCCTTTAAGAAACCACCAAAAAAGACAATATATTACTTTACTGTGGCAAATACTCAAAGAAAAATATTAGATTAAAAAAAAAAGTACAGTGAACAAGTGAAAATTTGGGAAGCAGACAAACAATACCTATGATCAACAAAATTATCCACATTTCAACTAACTAACAACTAGATTATGTATAACCGGTATGTATCATTCTAAAGCTATAACTCACTTGTTTAACCATATTCTTCTTTGAAGTACTCATCAATAAAACAGGCTAATGCATCAATATATAAATAAGAGGAATTTTATCAAACATGGCATACCTTTGAAGAGCCTTTCTTGGCTAAGGAAACCCTATAAACCGTACCAAAAGCTCCCTCACCTAACTTCTTCCCCAGCACAAAATCATCCTGAAATCACACAAACCCACCTTTCATATTCAACAACAAAAGCAAAAAATAAACATAGAAACACAAAACCAATTGTAAATCACAATTAAAGAACCTTTCTATAAGTGGGTCTAAAAATTCTTTCAACAAAAGCAAGAACAAACATGTCCCAGAACCCAGGAGCCACACCAGGTGTTGCCCAAAGGTAAGATAAAGTACCCAATGCCAAAATAACACCAGGAACTGTGATTGTGAGCTCATTTGATTTGGGTAATGTGCTTCTGTATATCATGTCACCACATGCCATTACTGTGCAGGGCAGCCCTACTCCAACACCCACAAATAGATCATGAAATATGTCGACTAATTCAACTCCCGCGTAAATTAAATGGGATTTTGACCTTGAAATAGTGGTAATTTTTCCATTTAAGGAGGGTTTGAGCTTGAGCTTCTTCCCCAAAAATGGAGATGGAGATGGTGGTTTTAAATTGAAGGAACGGAGTTTTATTGCGCCCAAACCAAGCCCGCCTGCAGCAACAGCTGCCATATCTGTGCAAGAGAATAAATTTATTTACAGTTCTATATACATATATCTATGGAATTTGGCTTGCATGGATTTGGATCAGTTTGAGACCAGTAGACTCTCTCTAAACCAAGGTTTTTCTGTTGTATACGTGACGGTTAATACAGGTATTTTTGTGGTGGTGAGTGGCTGGCTGGTGATGGGTGAATATAGACCACAAGTAACATGATGATTACATTAATGAGCTATTGATATTTTGTTTTTTCACATGATTCTGAATCCATATTGACTTGATAAGTGTACATGAATTTTGTTATTATAGGGATTATTTAAGATTAATTTTAAAATAATTCATTGTTAGACTTATTAGGTAAATAAATTTCCTTATTTAACAATAAGCCACAATGACACATAAATAATTACTCCTTCCATTCCACGTACAGATACTCATTTGTCTTTGATGTAGTTAATTTGCAAAATTTTATAATTTAAATAATAATTTGACTCTATTTTAATATTTAAAATAATAATTTTGTGATTAATATTATTTTTTAAATAGTTTATAATATCAACTATTCCTTCAATCAAAATCAAACTAATTCATATTAATTTTAAGATTTTAAAAATTGAGTACAAAAAAGTAGAAGTCCTTTGTGAAATTGTATTAGAGAAGGACTAGGCTCTTTGATATGGGCTTCTCTACTACAAAAACAGGGAAATTTTCCCTAGGTATGTTCCTTTCCTTCGCCCATAAGACTTTAGCTAGCGGTAGGATGGTGCAGAAAATAGAACAATATTGTGAATAAGGGTTTAATTCAAGATAAAGATAAGCCCAAAAGATTGTTAAGAGTGAGAATAGGTAACTTGGAAACTTCCAAATTCTGAATCTACATTATTTGGACCAACAATCTAATTAAATTATAGGACAGGTCTCTCTAACGTAGGATGGTCAGTGACTCGGCCCTGGGGTGCTGCTGCTATTGACAGTTTTATTCTGCCTTTCAAGCTGTCACTTGTTCATGAGGAATTAGCTGGGCCTGTTAGGAATGAATGGGATATAAAATCCTCCAGCTGGAGAATTCTCATCAACTAACTCATCATTACTAAGTTTAGTTGGACTAAATTTAAAGCTGAAAATGAAATAAAATATATCAATGCACATTGATTCAATATCACATCTAAATATATACATAAAGGTAAAATAGTAATAAAGAGAAAGAGTTATAAAGAGAGGAAAGATAAATACTATTACTACTATTTTACTTTCGTGTGTCTTTGGATGTGGCTAAGTTTAGAAGCTCCCGGTAAGATTAGCTTTTAACTTTTTATTAAGGTTGTGTTTGTTTACAAAAATCATGATTATTTGTATTAGTTTATTATCATTTCGGACTATTTTATCTATTATTAATTTGTTACTATGTTTTGTCATTTCTAATACCATTTGATTAGGTATAACCCAAGTCAAAAGGTGGAATAAATGACATTGGAAATGATCAAAAACGATCCAAGAATTAAATTAACGGACTAATAATTAATATGATAAAATAATCTGAAGTAATAATAAATTAGTACAAATAATTTTATTTTATTCATTATTTTTGTAAACAAATGTAGCCTAAAAGTATCAAAACTATGATCAAATTCACTATCCAAATTCAATCACTAGAAAAGGAAGGGAAAAAATAGAGTAAAAGGTGAAAAAGAAAATGCCTGTAATCACAGCACATCATTGAAACAATATGAATATAACGAATATGTTCAAATTACAAAAGAACAAAGCTGATAGACTCAAAGACCACTCGTAGTGCACCCCCACCAACCTAAAGAACTTTTATCCCATTACCAAATCTTGACAATTCAACCATAACAAAATTAAGGAGTAAATTTTTAACATTTACAATGAATCACCCTCCTTCCCACCACCACCATAGTATGGATCACACGGTTAAAATCACCTTTACCCCACGGTAACACCATAGATCTTCACCACACCAGCCAAAAAATTTACTTTACCCTTCCACTCAACGTCATGTCCTGTTTTGTCCTTTCACGACTCAGTGCCAGCTGGGTGTCTTCAATTATTGCCGGGTTTTAATCCCCTACATCAGCTGTCTGAATACAAATATTCATGCCGAAACAGATCGTACGGCGCCCACAAGCTATCCAACGGACACGGCTTCTTCGAGTCCAATCTCAGCCATGGCTTCCCTTTCCCACTCCAATGCAGCAAACTAACCGGCCCCGGATGAAGATCTCTGCATAACCCTTCAAGATTATCCCCACCAAGCCCATGTTGATTCCATCTGTGCTCAACTCCTTCCACATTCCCAGCAAAAACAAGCAAAAATGGTGGCAAAGAACCCAATTCATAGATTCTGAATCTCTTCTGTATCCTCATCCAATTCTCCAATTTCTCTGTATATCTCTCTCTTCTCCACTTCATTAAATCAATCACCATCACACCCGTGTTGAAATAGCACGGATTTCTCTCTCTAAAAGTGTTGGAAAATAATGGGTTTGCCCAAAATCTTAAAGTGAAGTAGTGTGTGAAATTTGCGTGACAATATTCTGGAGCTCCAAGAACACGAGAATTGAGATTTATGGTCCAAAGCTTTGAAATATCATCAACTACAATGAGGTCAGAATCGAAGTAAATTATTCTTTTTACCGTTGAGGGTAAAAGTTCTGCTAGGTAAATTCTCGCATAATTGAGCGGTTGATCAAGGGCACGGCGGATTGAGTAGGAGATTTTGTTTTTTACTAGATTTGTGTCGAAGTGGTAGAGGTGAAATTTTAAGTAAGGGAAAGTGGTGAGAATTGTGCGTTGGAGTTCTGATCGGCGGTGGGCGGCGAGGAAGTGGAAGACAATGTTTTGAGGACAGGTGGCGTGTTGGAGGACGGATAAAACTCCGGCGACTGAGCCACGGAGGTAGGTGGCGTCGAGGGTCATTGCTATGTGGATAATATTGATTGATGGGTCGTTGCTGGGTTTGAGACATTCTCTTCCATTACGAAATGCCGGTGCTTCTTGGAATTGCGGGAGGTCGGTGGTGGCTGCCGCAGCCGGGAAATGTACGGACGATGATAGGAGAAGGAGAGAGATGAAGAGGTGGAGGTTTGGTGGCATTTTCATGTTCTGTGTAAATATGATATGGGATCATTTGTGAGATATGGCAAAGATAAGGAGTGAAACAGTGTGGGAGTGGAGGGTAGTGTTGGTATTTTGTGATACTCTAGAGTTATATACTATAACTTTACCTTTACCATTTTGATCCATTATTTTCAAGTGAACAACTAAGATGTTGTTTGATTAAAAAAAAAAAATTCAATGTATAAAAAAATTTGAATAAGTTAGATGAAATAGAAACACTGAATATAGAATGAAATGTCGTGTTTATAATTGTCTATCTAAAATATCTGAATACATATATTTTCCTATTTTAACTTTATGTACTATTATGAACAAATGTATTATGTAATTATAAATAAACAATACTATTTAAAAAAAATTAAATATAAACCTATGAATAATATTTGATGGAGTATACTATTAGTAATATAATTTTAAGAATAAACACTAATTTTTTTTAATAACATTCTATTAGTTCATAAAATTAAAACAAAATGCTACAGCAATATTCATTAAATTGATATTGACCAATTTATTAAAGAAAAAAATAAAAAAATTGTAAATAACAAAATTTATTTATAATAGAAAAAAAAGAGAAGGATATTAAATGTAATTTTTAATTGTCTATGGGGGTAGGTAGATAAAAATATCATTCAGTACTAATTCTAACTAATTCAGTCACAATTTTCTGGATGAATCGTTCAGACACATTTAGATGCATTCAAAGTTTAAAAATTATAAAACAAACAATCTGAATGACTTAATCGGTCAGATTCAAATTCATTCAGATATAAACAAACAGCCCCTAAGCATGATTTTAATTTTTAACGTTTCATTTCTTTCACAAGTTTAGCCCCTATAATCAAATTAAATTAGTATTAGTCATAATTATTACTCAAATTTTTATTAATAATAATCAAATCATCACAATTTAATTTTAACAATCATAAGTTATGGTAAATGTTTGTGCTAATATAATTTGAAAAGTCGCGTTATATATGTTGAATTGTGGTACATTAGACTAAATACATATAGTAATTTGTATGTAGAGTAATGTTTATGGATTTCAAATGAATCTTAAATGGTATGTCATTGAATATTTTAATAATAATTTATGGTATAACTAATCATATGAGATTTATCCAACTAATGTTATGATGATACATTATTTGAAACACTTTTTTAGATCAAAAATTTAAGATCCCTAATATCACCCTCATATTTCTCATTAAGTTAAAGAGTATTAGTGCCTATTAAGTACTAACTTATATCAAAGTTTTCAGACCTAAAACGATCATCAAACCGAAAAAGGTATCGGGTGGATGGATCACTAGTTCAACCAGTAGTTGAACTGTTATTGACCCAATGATGTCATTAATATATAAAAATATATATTATTAATAATTAATAAAATTTTAAAAAATCTCGTTTTTTATGAACTAAAACATAATAAAGTTGAATTACAATATTACTAAAAATGGTTAATTTTAATATTAAAAGAATTTTGGTACAAAAAAAATATTAAAAAATAATTAAAATCGGTTCACTAGGTCAACTTAACCAGTTTTACCGGTGGAACAACTGGTTCGACCGGTGGTCAACCGTTTCTATCGGGTTTTGACAAAAAACAGATTAATGGTCTAAACCGAATTAGAGTATCGATCGATTCTAATTTTTACCGGTTGAACTGACGGTCCGATTCGAATTTAATAACCATGACTTATATATCGCATATGGCAACACTTTTTAACTTATACAATCATATCCTATGAATCAAAATTGTAAGAACACATATTAGGCATATTGTGGTTGTTAGTCACATCTCATTAGTGTATATAATACTTTTTTCGTTCTAAAATTAGAGATATATTTATAAAATGATGGCTTTTAAGAATAATTTTATATTATTAAATATAGTCTTAGTATTAATTAAGAATTTAATTGTGATGGTGTGATATTGAAAATGATAGTGAAAAAGTAATGATAAATTAGGAATATTATGTCACTTTATAGTTATAAAATAAAAATGTATCTTTAATTTTGGAACAAATTAAAAAAAATGAATTTCTAATTTTGAAAGAGAGAGAATATATATAATTAAAATAAGAAAGATACAAAATACAATCACAGTGAAGTCACATTTTTACGTTTCTCAATTCATAATATAGAGGACTGAAGTGATAAATTTATCAAACTTTAGTGGACGGAGGTATGGTATGATTTTCTTTATCCGGAAACAAAGTGTCATCCATTTAAAGTGTTGACCAAAGGGAGTTTGATTTGAGTGGGATGAGAGAGAAGGAATAAAATTTGTTTGAGAGGCGCCAGGCTGTAAAGCCGCGTCTTTCGTCTATTGATTTTTTATGAAGCGGGCGATAATCATGTGGTGGAGGTGGTTGCACAAGATTTCCTTGTGATGCCTTGCATCGTAAACCGTTCATGTGAGTAATAATTGCTCGTGTTAGTAATTGAACGGCCTAGATTTGTTCAGCCGGTGAACTCGTGGAAATCCATAAATTGAACCAAGCTTCTGCTTGGCGCGTGTATAACACTATTTCCTCTTATTAGGTGGCGTGGTTCACTCAGTGGACTGTGTAGCGGACCTAATGCGCTTATTTTGTTATTTTGCGATATTAATCATTCATTGGTTCAGTGCTAAGTTTATATTGTTAAAATTGGGGTTTAATTTTTTGATTTTTTTCATCGTTAATGAATAGTTAGTGATAATTTTACGTCCCACATATTATTTTTAAGTGAATTATGTAAAGGAATTAATGTGGTTATTTTATGATACCAATTATCTGTTGGTCTAATGATAAGTTTATCTCATTCAAAGCTTAATTTCAAGTTTCATTCATAATGGACGATTAATGATAACTCTATTCGTTACATGTTACTTTTATGTTAGCGCCTTTTTTTTTAACCAAAAACCTCCCATTTTTGGTACCGCATCTCATTTTTTTACCAAAAAGCAAGTGATTATTTTGTGATGGAATCCAACTTATACACACCCAGCGTACAACTATTAATATTTTTTCGCGCTAGAAGAATTTTTTTAATTTAAATGATTGATAATATCAAATTAAAAATGATAATGTTAAATAATAAATATTGTTTAAAGTATCAAAAAATTTCAAAATAATTATAAAAGTATTACTAAGAGTATATACTGTTCATATAATATTGTTTTTGTTTTTGACAAAACACTAATTTTAATTTAAGACAATTACATTGTTATATCATCTGCTCTCTCTGCTCAACTTGATTTTCAGTCGAGCACTAGGCTTAGACCTGTGCCCGGTTTATTCTCAAATTAACAATTGTTTTCGAGCTCCCTATGCCGCTATACGTACGTTTATCTAATTAATCTTGTTAATTCTAATCCAACGACAAATTCAATATATAGTCAAACTTAATTAAACTCTCTAATTTTCTATGTTGAATCATGCCATAGAAGTGAGACTATTGACAGTCTCACTAGTAGCATTGACCTTTTGACTCAATTATGGTGGCTTTATCATTATAGCAAATTGAACAAACTAACTGACGACTTTTATTTTTTAATTAATCAAAATTTCATTAACTTATCAGAAATGGTAATGAATTTTATTGTGCTTTGACAAGCACTAATTCCATGTGCAGTCCAAATTAAAATTAAGTGCATTGCTTAGGTTTAAATACATATGTAATTACTTAATGTTATGTTTATATCAGATTTGGTACCAATCTTTCTCTCCATTTCAACTCTTAATTTCTTTCTTTCACATATACTATTGTTGAAGTGTGGTTTGATAGGTCCGGGAGATTCGGTGAGACTCATACTACTTGGCGAAGTGTTACAGTAGAGGGTTTGACATTGTAGAGGGTCTACAGTCTAAATTAACTTATAACTTCCATATTCAGTTTGACTTCTTATTTTTGAGGGAGCCAAATTCTATTCGGTCAGGGGATTTACAATTATATTTACACAGGACTCCTAGTCTAATTGAGAGATGGGCATGTAGGAGAGGTGTGGTCAAGTTATAAATACACAACCATAATTAAGGTTTCAGGTACTGATATTTTATCTATTTTTACGCACTAAAGTAATTACGAACCTCCATTATTGATGTTTTCTGGCCTGTACTTATTCTCACATCGGAGCTATTTCCCGATAGCCCCGACCGGCAAACTTTTTAGTGTGATCGTTTGTTTACTAGGCAGGTTTAAGTTCGACAAATTTTGACGTTAACAACTATATTATACTAATTAACTGCTAATTGATTTTGCTTTTTGTTGAAGTACATTATAGCTAATCTTTTTCAAAGCCTAACCAAGAGTTAATTGCACAGTTATTGCTTCAATAATTTCTCCATCCATGATCTGAACAAGGAGCTGCACATGCGTCTCAACGAGTGCTCTTTATGCATGTTTCCTTTTAAGGGTAATGTATATTAGGAAAAAGCAGTATCAAACAATGATTTATCATGTGTGTCAAGTAATTTTGTGTGGATCAAAATTTCAAATTCGGACAAGATATCTCATTAGTGAAACTAATCAGAAAAGCTCATTGTTTATTTACGTAATTAATCTTTATTCTATGGTATTTGTTGATTAATTTTTAAGGGGTCAAGAACATGACAAAAGGTAGGGAGGGAGCTAGGGAGGTATCTGTTGAATCATACAGTTTTAGCTAGTTAACATTTGTTTGAAGGTATTCACTTACCATGCATACCACTTCATTTGGAGTCGATACTTTCAAAATGAAAATTGTTATTTTCATAAGTAAACTTCTTGCTTGATTACGGCAAGGTCTTCTCTTGGATGAGTCTGAATAGCATAATGTAAGAGTGACCAGACATTCTTGAACTAACAATTTAATTTACTTAGGAAAATAACAATATTAATTACTATCTTCTTTCAACTATTATGGTCAGTTTACCGATTGATATTCCCTTAATTTGTGCATCATGGGCGAAGTCTGGGGCCATAGAAAAAATAGCGGGCGTTTTGGGTGCAGGGGCAACGCCTTGATTTAAATTTTATAGACAATAATTCAATATTTTCTGAGTAAATTAAGATATTATTATATTTCATTATATAAAGACTTTTATATTATATACATTAAGATAAAGAAAAATCTTAAAATGTGATATTAATGTTATGATAGTCAAAAGTGTTTAAAAAAATACATACTTCATATATCATCTTTTAATGTTTTACATTGACTTAAAAATATTTAAATGACAAAGAACACTTTTTTCTTTTTTAAAAGAGTACCATATATTTTTTTTTCATAATTTTAAGAGGCCTAAAGAATATACATGTATATGTAATTTTTAATATAAATTATGATTTATGGGGGGCCTAAAGGATAAATATAAAAAGTTTTAAGGTGTAAAATAAAAATTTTAAAAGTCCAAGGTAGCCTAGCCCCCTAGGCCCAAGCATACCTCCTGTGCATCTCATCTTCTTTATCTTCTTGATTCCCATTCAAATCTATCTTTGTTTATAGACCTTAAGTAAATGACAATTTCTACAAGTATTCATTGACATTTTCTACAATAATCTTTCAATGATACTCACACGCATCTTTCTTCGCACTGGTCCAAGCAATAACCCCAGGGCTAACTAGCTGGTTATTGACTTATTGCTATATATACTTATAACTTGCTGTAAAATATTCCTTCTGTCCCTTAATATAAATCGTTATTTATTGGGCAAGAAATAGTAAGAGAACCAAAATTATATTTAATACTTGGGGTAATATTAAAAATTAAGCAATTAATGCTTACTTGAAATTCTCAAATGACATATATTAAGAAACTAAATTATTTTTTTAAAATAACTTATATTAAGGGACGAAGGGAGTAGTTAGTTCATAATCAAATTGTCAAAAGACTAAATTATAAAATTCTATACAAGGATAATCATGAGGGACAATTAATAAGTTTTTAGTAATAGTGGAATACCATCACGAGCATTTATAGGAATTGTTGCGGCTGGGAAAATTATTCTATATAGATAAGGAAATTGCCCAAGAATCTGTGGAACAAAGGATGTCAGTCACCAGGCATTAGCTTTTGTTAACCCTCATCAAACTTGTGAGTGAGAGGCTTTGAAAACTCAAATTTTATATATTTATATATATGTTCTAAAATTATATATGCATTTTAAAAACAACCACTTTTAAAGGACAATTTAATACATGATCTCAAATGTGCTCTTCATACTAGCTAGTTATGAAGTTAGTAAGTGTGTCTGATATTAAAAATAACAGTAAAAAAATAATAACAAATTAATAATTTTTGTGAATTTATCGTCTTAAAATAAAAATATATTTTTTTAATTTTGAAATAGAGGTGGTAACAATTTCTTTCAATTAAAATTCAGATAGGCACGGCATAAAATCAACTTAAAATACTTGGGGATAGAGAGGAAGCACATGGATCAATCAACTTAAAATAGTAAGAAAGATAATTATAAAGCACCTGGCAACATGCATGCGGTGATCATATTATCATTTTACCCAATGGAGTCTCATCAATGATTTGCATGGAGTGGGTTTTTTATGGAACCCAATACATGCATATGGTACATTAACGTATTATCAAAGAATCTAGCTACCAGCTGCTGATTTACTATAATTTTTAAATTCTTTGAAATGCAAAGAACAAAAAAGGGGGGGGGGGATTATTTCAAAAGAATAATTAGTGAAACGCACACCAAACTTTTCGATCGGACCGTACTGGTTTTGTAATAAAATTAAGCAAGGTCATGATTAGAAGTGCAACTTTGTCCATCACTATGTGCCTGCACACATTGTAGCTAGGTGGTACTGGTTCAAATTGTGATTCATATGATTTACATCTGTAAAAGCTATTTGTTTGGTGGCCAAGGTTCTCTCTTCCAATCTATAGCCAGTGTTGGAAACCTATAACCAAGGGTTAACGTCGGACCGGTCTCATACGTATATATACACCTAACGTTGAAAAATCAAGCTACTCAGTTTTTATCTTTAAATTTTTGAATAATGAAACAGAAATATTTTATTGTGTTGTAAAGGAAAGTAGGAAACAAGAAATAAAACCCTATTCAATTTCATTAGTAAACAAGATTACTTTGTATGCCACGTGATATAAGTGAGGTCTTAATAATATGTTTCATACCTATTGACTATAAATATTTTTATTTTTGAAAATCTAATTGTGTAAAGTAAAATATATTCTCATAATCAAATACATCATTATTATTTAGTATTACAATATCTCATTGAAATGAAGCCTCACGTAAAACAGAAAGCACACTTCATATATAAAAGAAGAATTAACTCACAACTAAATATGCATTGCAACCTAAAGTTCACATGATCTCAATCTTAACAAATCAACTATATAAAACTTCATTAGCTATATTAATGTAGATATAAATAAATAAGATATTGTTATGTTTTTACCATCATTAGATATTTCGGTCGATATATTTTCATATGAATGATATATGTATTTCGCCTACACTCACTGTGAAAGAGAATTTTGTTTGTTAGTAAAAAACAGTAGCTCTTAATAAATAAGAATGATGTTAAATAATTAAACAAAATAATTTACATTTTTATTTAAACATAATATTGATGAGCACATAAAATTACAAATAATGACCTCTAATTACTCGTATCATTCAAGGGGCACAACTACTCCTATGTTTTATAAACCGACCATTTTGTATTGACCGAAGGGTGATCTTTCTTAGATGTGATGGTGCTAATCCAACCGTAATCTTGGTTGTCAAAGAGGTTTGCTTTATTTGAATTTAAACCTTAAGACTAGCATTCAGGAGAATTCTTTTAATATATTAGGCCGATATGGAGGTTACACCCTTGAGATCATTCACGGAAGGATTCAATTTCGGTTAACGCATAAATTGGTCCGAAATACTCTTATTGTTCAAAAAAAAGTGATGGTGCCAAGTCAAGGTTGCTTAGATGGAATCAAAGGTCTCCACGTGTTAGAATTTGCACGAGATTGATGATCTGATGGTTGATGGATTGAAAGTAATTAAAAATGAACAACCCTTCCATGGAGAAAAGTACTGGTCGTTCATATGAACTTACATAGCGGTATTACCTGTCGAGATTACTGTCAAAATCTCTTAGGATGTTAGAACAAAACAATGTTCCAACAAATGATTACCTTGATTCACTAAAAGCCAACTTAGTATATTTGGATGATAAAAGATATGATGTCTTGAATAACTTACAGGTGGATAAAGGCAAAATAACCAAATGGTATAATAAAAAGGTGAAGTTTAAATTTTTTTCAACCTGGGAAATTGGTTTCGAAAGTGATTTTACCATTAGGAACCAAGTTTCCTAAATTAGGAAAATGGACCCTTACTTGAGAAGGGCTACTTAAAATTTATAAAGTCCTTAGTGGGGAGCTTATAGACTTAATTCTTTAGAATGAGACATTCATCAAAGGTCTATCAATGGGAAGTACTCAAAACATTATTATCCAAGTATATGGGATGCATATACCATCCCAGATACACCTATAGATCATTTGCCAAGCAAAAAAGTTTACCAAGCAAATGGAAATAGCCTAAATTCATATAAAAGGAAAGTATTTACAAGCTACAAACTAATATATACACACACACACACACACACTTGCCTCCTAAATAACGTGAAACTACTAGTAAGGTTTGACTAACAAAGTTAAACTACTAACACCATATTTTCAAAAAACAAACTGCCAGACAAAGGCAATGTAAATCAGAACCTACATCCTAAAGATTTCTTCAACTCCTCCCACTACTGTTTGAGCTCATCCAGTACTTCTTGATCCAAGTTACATGGAGTTGCAATGAGGAACTCAAACTGTCCGACATGTAGTGGAAGCGGAGTATCCTGAAGGTTGGCAAGCTCTGATTGCAGGGTATTGATTCTCTAATGAAGACCAGCAACGTAGAGCTCAGCAGCTCCTATTTGAATCTGCAGTCCCTGGATAAAGGTCTGACATGCTAGGTATTAATTGGGCATTGAGATCATCTCTATTTCTTCCCTCTTAGACATCATTTGGTTGGACTTATCCCTCAAGGCATGTAAGGGAGCTTCATATATACTCTCCCATCCTCTGCCGAATCTTCAGTTGGACCCGATGATAACCGTCGAGCTTAATCCTAGCCTTTAGGACTTTCTGGTCTCGGCAGGATTTTCAAGCTTAGCAGCGATGTCCTTCATCATCTGCATCAAGTGAGGAACCAGGTCTTGCTCGATTAAAATGTCAAAACCAAAGCTTAACATCACTTGGATGTTTCTTATCTCATCACGAATTTTGCTGGAAGACACCTGTAGACAAGCATGCGAACATCAGAAGAATAATAAATAAAAAAAGCAAGATGAAGCAAAATGGTTTTACCACAACAGCCTTAGAAACAGCTCCTACCACTTCCTTAACCTGGCGATCCTCTTCCACAACTTTAGGAGGACCAGAGGGAGTGACCATGGTCTCCTCGACCTGGCGATCTTAATTCACGCATGGTCAAGAAGAATGACTTCTTGTTTAAAGCAACCATTTCATTCGCAGTGAAAAGGGGAATCTCTATTCCTAGGGTTTTATTATTATTATTATTATTATTATTTTTGTATTGATAATAATTATAACAATGGTAAAGACAAATTTGCCCTTAAAAATGGGTTGGATTGGACTTGGGTCGGATTTTAGAGAAAAAGAACGAAAATAACACCAATTTGTCATTTTAAGGATCCAACTGTCGAAAAATGAATTTTAAGTATAACTTTAACATTCGGTGACAATTTGAAAATGACAGAAATATTATTCGGCCTTAACTAAATGTCCGCTATTACATCTCATCGTGAATTATAGACAAAAGCTCTGAAATTGCTCGAATCACCAACTAGCTTATGCATGCACATTTTAAAGGGACCAGCGCATGCTCGTTGTGATTACTTGAGATGATGCTATATTAGCATCTTACTTCACTTTAATAAGAAATACTTATCACATTCAAGAAGGGAAGAACCATTTGAGGATGGTGAGGAAGTGTGGCTGGACGCCTTCCAATTGGTTGACGTAAAGTTGGTTTTCAGACATCACTTAAGTTAAAATTTCTGTCTTTTATGTCAAAATAGTGTCGAATACTTTTATTTGTAAATCACAATTTAAAATAATTTATAAGTCATTTTAAATTTTTACTTATAAATCGCTTTTAAATAAGTCATTCCCAAACAGGTGCATAGTGCACCCACTGACGTGTCAAGTGTTTTTTTGAAATTAATTGAAAAGTAAAGTCCGATTATTTTCTAGCTTAAGCAAGGATGCATGTGCCACAACTGTGGGTATACGGATCAAGTGTATTCAACATTGCTCAAATAAGTATGTTACAAGAAGCAATGGTCTTTCCACGATTTTTGTTTTTCTTTTGGATCTTTAAGATGAGCAAACTATACGTGATTTCGGTAATTGTCCATGATTATAGGTGATTTAGATATAGCAATCAATCATTTTCTAGAGGTGGTTCACTCTTTATTAACTCATCATCTTTACTCATATTTATGGACTATCTGCTTTTTTATCTTGTATCATCAGATATTTGCTTATTTTGCTTTATAATGTCAGCCATCAATTTTTTCAGAATCCTTGCTTAGTTTTTAATGCCAGTGAATATATAAATAAGTTACCGATATTTGCCATTGATACTCACCCACAACGTTTCACTTTTTTTTTATTATTATTTTTACAACTCTTATATCTTGCTGAAAATTTGTGTTGCTACTAAAATGTTGTTCTCATAATGTCTTGGCCAGCACTGGCTCAAAGCTAAGAGAAACAGATATCATAGTCTGAAGGAGTCTTGAAATGGCCGACACGCGAAAGGACTTATACCAACTTATAATTCAAATTGAGTCGGTGTCTTCTTGAAGAGGAGAATGTAAATTTTGATAGACTTCAGCTTGGGTGTAAAGAGGGGGTGAATATGTCGATATAAACTGTACAGAACATTATGGGATGATTGGCCACACCACTGCTTCAGAAAGATGTGACCTGAGGGTTTGGCCCTGTTTTGAAAAAATTTATCAGAATGGGTCCTAGAAAAACCACATACCTGTATAATGCAATGCATCTCTTTTTATTCATGAATCAAACTAAAGAAAAGCAAATGCCCCAAAATGTATCGTACCAAAATTTCGGCATTTGATGAATACTACCTTTTTTACTCGTGCAAAGCACGGGTATTAATTAAAAATTTAAAATTGATATAAATCTATATAGTTGTGTTTTATTATACAATAGTGAATTTTAAAAGTTTTTTATTAAAAAAAAAAATTGACAGTCAAAATAATTTTTATTTTTTAATACATAGTTAATTTATAGTACACTCGACTTGTATAAAAAAAAATTACAAACTTCATAATTGAAATGTTAAAAGCATATAATTTAACTCCAACATGATTGTATCAAAATAGAGTTATATTAGTTTACATCCTATTAATTTGTTACCAATATAAGTTTTTCTGTTGTTTGGTACTGTGTTTATAACAATTCTCATTTTTCATTTTAAATTGAACATAAGGATCTAGAAATTGAATACATGGAGGAATATGAACAATTATCATTATTACTTCAAATACGTATACAAATAAGTATTAAATGCATCATTAAATGCATAAATTGGTACTAAAACTTGTACAAAAAGAGGCGGAGAAAATTTAAGTGTGGTTTTTTTTATATACTTTAGTAGATGTGATATGAATTCAAACCTCATGACATGTAGATAAAACCCACAGTTGTATCAAGTGGTCCCTGAATTCATTAATGCATTATCTTCTTCTGGCAGATCCTCATCTCGTTATCGTATATACTGAGTGGTTCGGCATGGAACAATAATCAGCTATAAGTTTCATACTTGGTGTTTTTTTCTAGTTATGAATCTGGATGTTATTACTAGACTGTCTTCAGGGGATATTAATTTTACCATTCCTTTTATTTTATTTTTGGTTGTAGTGATTGGGGCTATGTGAAAAGTTTCAGATTTTACGGGTGTAATATATATGAAGAAGTTACTATATTAATTATATTCCTTCCAAATCAGAACCGTACGTGTATATATGTCGAATAGCAAGTTAAAATTGGCAAAATGTGCCTCTCATATATGGTTATACAAATAGGCTGAGACGTATAAATATATCTAGGGATCTTTCATATTTTTTACATTTGGACTACAGGGCTCAATTGAAAATTATAAAAATATCCTCTAAAGTTCCACTTTGGTGGTTTACATACTTAAGGTCCAGCAAAAAGGAAAATAAGAGTGGACATTTTTATGTTGGGCCATTTAGATGAGCTTATATGTAAATTAACATATTGTTGGGTTTCCACGTAAAACCTTGTGTTATTGTCTTTATCTTTCTACGTTGATTTATTTTGTTGGGTATGACATGATTCCTTATTGGATTTGGATTTAGGTATTATCTAGTTCCTTATTGGATTTGGATTTAGGTATTACCTAGAATCCGTTTTGGTTTAAGGAAAGTTATCTTTCCTAATTATACTCAATTTAGTATTTCCTATCCTATTTTGTTATGGAATTTCCTATGGCCTATAAATATAGGTGCTAGGATTTTGGGGAAGAGATATTTAGAGACATTCAGATTCATTCAGAAGTATTCTAATAATTCTCTCTCTATCTTGTATTCTTCAAATATTTATTTAGTGGATTTCTTCTGTCTTCTCCGTGGTTTTTCCCGATTTGGGTTTCCACGTAAAACCTTGTGTTATTGTCTTTATCTTTCTACGTTGATATTATTGTGTTTGTCATAGTTTGTCATAACAAACTGGTATCAAGAGCTTGGTTATTATCGATCTATACTATGGCATTGAGTTCGACTTCATCAACGAAATTTGATATTGACAACTTTGATGGAAATATTAGTTTCAGTCTTTGGCAGGTTCGGATGAAGGCTGTTCTTAACTCAGCAAGGCTTGAAGAAAGCCATTGTAGGGGAAAGCCAGTGAAGCCTTGTAGATATGTCTGATACGGATTGGGAGACGAAGAAAGCTAGCGAGATATTGTCTGAGTCAGAATGGGAAAACTATGGATGATAAAGCACTTTCGGCAATTCAGTTGTGCCTTTCAAATGATGTGTTGCAAGAGGTGTTAGCGGAAACTACAGCTGCTGATTTTGTGGAAGAAATTAGAATCTCTCTATTTGACGAAGTCCCTCCCCAATAGATTGAGACTTAAACAACGTCTTTACACCTTGCATATGTCAGAAGGTACTCAAATCAAATCTCATATCACTGAATTTAATTCGATTGTAACTGAGTTGCAGAATATTGATGTTAAGATTGATGATGAAGATCAAGCCCTATTGTTGTTAGTCTCATTACCTCCTTCATATAAGCACTTTAGAGACACTATGATCTATGGTAGAGACACTATCTCAATTGAGGATGTTAAGACGAATCTTATGAGTAAACAAAAACTAGATTCTGAGACGACTTTTAAAAAAGTGATGATCAAGGTGTTGGATTGTTTACCAGGGGGAGGTTAGTTGAGAGAAGTTCAAAAAGTGACAGTACACACAGATCAAAATCTAGGAATAAGAATTTTAGTTGTAACTACTGTCATGAAAAGGGGCATATAAAGCGTAATTGTCCGAAGTTGAAAAATAAAGAACAGAGAGGAGACAATCATGGTCAGATTAATAGTGGACAGAATGTGCAGAACCAGCAGAATCAGGGGGCAAGAAAGCCTGCTCAGGCTAGCGTTGCTGAGGATAGTGATGATCTTCTGTTAGTAGCTGATGACAGAGAAAGACTTAACAGTGATTGGATTTTGGATTCTGGGTGTGTTCTTATCATATGTGTCCTACTCGTGATTGGTTCTCCACATATGAACCATTTGATGGTGGAATTGTTTTGATGGGAAATAATTCTAAATGTAAAGTAATTGGCATTGGCACAGTTAAAAATTAAGATGCATGATGGCATAATCAGGACATTGTCAGATGTTAGGACATGTTCCAGGTTTGAAGAAGAATCTCATATCTTTGGGGTACACTAGATGAAAATGGGTGTAAGTACACAGCTGAAAGTGGAGTTATGAAGATTAGTAGAGGCTCTCTTGTGTTGATGAAAGGAATTAAGGTCGGCACTTTATATAAGTTGGAGGGTTCTACAAACTACAGATTCAGATATAATTTGTTCTTCAGTTACTGCGGATGACACCACCAGATTGTGGCATATGAGGTTAGGCCATATGAGTGAAAGAGGCATGGATGCTTTGAGTAAAAGAGGTCTTTTATGTGACAAAAAATAGGAAAGTTGGACTTCTGTGAGCATTGTGTCTTAGGGAAACAGAAACGAGTTAGTTTCAAGACTGCGGTTCATAGAACAAAGGGGACTTTGGACTACATTCATTCAGATCTTTGGGGTCCTTCACGGGTTCCTTCCAAAGGTAGCGGTGCACATTATCTGCTAACCTTCATTGATGATTACTCCAGGAAGGTTTGGGTCTACTTCTTGAAACATAAGAATGACGTTTTTGTGACTTTCAAACAGTGGAAGACTTTGGTTGAGAAGCAGACAGGGGAAAGCAGATTAAGAGGTTCAGATCAGATAATGGCCTTGAGTTTTGTGAGACTGAGTTTAATGAGTTCTGCAAGAATGAAGGAATTGTTAGACATCGTACAGTTGTGAAGACACCGCAGCAGAATGGAGTTGCAGAACGGATGAACAGAACTTGATAGAGAAAGCCAGGTGTATGTTGTTTAAATGCAGGTTTGGGCAAGGAATTTTGGGCAGAAGCAGTGAACACAGCTTCTTTCTTGGTGAATCGTTCTCCTTGTACAGCTATAGAATGTAAGACCCCTGAAGAGGTTTGGTCAGGTAATCCCTGCAGATTATTCATCTCTTAGGGTATTTGGTTGTCCTGCATATGCACATGTGAATGAGGGAAAAAACTCGAACCTAGAGCAAAAAAATGCATCTTTCTTGGTTATGGTTCTGGTGTGAAGGGTTATAGACTTTGGTGTGCTGATCAGAAGTCAGCGAAGGTCATTATTAGCAGAGATGTTACTTTTGATGAGTCAGTTATGCTTCATAAGAACAAGGAATACTCTGTTCCTTGTATTGATAGTTTTGATAGTGTTGGTCAGAAGGTGGAGCTTGAAGTAACTTTTCCCCAGGTTCAGAAATCACAACAGAGTTCCGATCATGTGCCTACTACTACTGTTGTAGATGAAAATATAGTTCCAGAGGAGGAACAAGTGGACAATCAGTATAGTTCTCACTAGAGACAGGGAAAGAGGACAGTGCGACCACCACAGAGATATGGGTATTCAGATTATGTTGCTTATGCCTTATCAGTCGCCGAGACAATTTGAGTATAGTGACCCTGTGACTTATAAAGATGTGTTTCCTCGAATGATTCAGAAAAATGGTTGTTCGCTATGAATGAGGAGATGGAATCTCTTAAGAAAAATCAGACTTGGGAGCTTGTGAAACCACCTAAAGGTAAGAAAATTGTGGGCTGCAAATGGATATTTAAGAAAAAGGAAGGCATCCCAGGAGTTGAAGACGCTAGGTATAAAGCTCGACTAGTAGCTAAGGGATTCAGTCAAGTCGAGGGAATTGACTTTAATGATGTGTTTTCACCTGTTGTGAAACACAGCTCTATTCGAGTATTACTTGGTTTAGTTGCTATGCATGATTTGGAGTTGGAAACAACTCGATGTGAAAAACAGCTTTCTTGCATGGTGAACTTGATGAAAAGATTTATATGCGTCAACCTCAGGGATTTCAGATTCAAGGAAAGGAAGACCACGTTTGCTTGTTGAAAAAGTCCTTATACGGTTTAAAGCAATCTCCCAGGCAGTGGTATAAACGATTTCACTCATTTATGGTTGGGATCGAATATAGCAGGAGTCAATATGATAGTTGTGTGTACTTCAAGAAACTTCAGGATGGCTCATTTATCTATTTGTTGCTTTATGTTGATGATATGTTGATTGCAGCAAAAAAATAGTTCAGAGATTGATAAGCTAAAATCACAGTTAAGCACTGAGTTTGAGATGAAAGATTTAGGGGCTGCTAAGAAGATTCTTGGCATGGAGATTCAGCGAGATCGCAGAATTAAGAAATTGTACTTATCTCAGAAAGACTACATCACGAAAGTTATAGATCGTTTTGGGTATGAAGGATGCTAAACCAGTAAGTACTCCTCTTGCTGCTCACTTCAAATTATCAGCTGAATTATCTCCTCAGACAGATGAGGAGGTTAGGTATATGTCAAGTGTTCCCTACTCTAGTGCAGTTGGTAGCCTCATGTATGCTATGATTTGTACTCGTCCAGATATTTCACATGCCATTAGTGTGGTAAGTAGATATTTATCACGTCCAGGTAAAATTCATTGGGAAGCTGTGAAATGGATTTTAAGATACTTGCGAGGTACCTCTGATGTTGGTTTAGAGTTTGGAAGAAAATGGCGATACCCTTATAGGGTATGTTGATTCAGACTAATGCTGGTGATCTTGATAGGAAGGAGGTCGTTGACTGGTTATATATTTACCCTTGGAGGTTGTGCAATTAGTTGGAGAGCTACTTTACAGCATACGGTTGCTCTATCTACTACAGAGGCAGAATATATGGCTATTACAGAGGCTGTTAAGGAAGCTATTTGGTTGCGAGCTTGTTTGGAGAGATCAACATGGATCATGGAGTTACTGTTGTCCATTGTGATAGTCAGAGTGCTATACACTTGACCAAGGATCAGATGTATCATGAGAGGACAAAGCATATTGATGTTAGGTATCATTTTGTTCGAGACATTGTTGAAGATGGTGACATTAAGGTCTTGAAGATTGGTACTGCAGACAATCCAGCTGACATGTTAACGAAGCCGTTACCACATACCAAGTTTAAACATTGTTTGGATTTGGTTAGTGTTCGATGCACTTGAGTTGTGCATTTTGAGAAGAGGAGAAAGTTCACTGTTTGTGCTATATTTGGAGGATTCAAGTCAAGGTGGAGATTTGTTGGGTATGACATGATTCCTTATTGGATTTGGATTTAGGTATTATCTAGTTCCTTATTGGATTTGGATTTAGGTATTACCTAGAATCCGTTTTGGTTTTAAGGAAAGTTATCTTTCCTAATTATACTCAATTTAGTATTTCCTATCCTATTTTGTTATGGAATTTCCTATGGCCTATAAATATAGGTGCTAGGATTTTGGGGAAGAGATATTTAGAGACATTCAGATTCATTCAGAAGTATTCTAATAATTCTCTCTCTATCTTGTATTCTTCAAATATTTATTTAGTGGATTTCTTCTGTCTTCTCCGTGGTTTTTCCCGATTTGGGTTTCCACGTAAAACCTTGTGTTATTGTCTTTATCTTTCTACGTTGATTTATTGTGTTTGTCATAGTTTGTCATAACACATATCATCTTTATAAGGGTTTGAAAAGTATAGCAAAAGGTAAAGCTTTAAAGTAGCAAAGTATACTAGAGTTAAGAGTACATATATACAACAGCAGAACGTAAGCCAGGAGAGAAGAATTAGCTTTAAAGGTTAAATATTTTATAATATGATTGCATGCAAGTTGGTACGTATAAATAATATGACTGTGACCGAATAATAGAATTTCTTTGCTTTCCCACTGGATGAGCTGAAATGTCAAAAGCTTCACTATAAGTCGGTTGGAAGTTCAAAATATAAAAGTAACTTACTAAAAATTAGAAATACTTCATCCTATCGAGAAATATTAATGAGACGCTCACCTATATATATAGATATATATATATATATATATGTACTTTCAGAAGTTATTGTGATAAATACTAAAAATTTATTATTTATCATATATTTTGAAAAAGGATTATAAAGTTAAGATATCATGCGAGGAAAGGAGTGGATAACCATGTTGGCTTTACTTGTCTCCTTCCGTTATAAAGTGGTAGTGTCATTCTGCTTTCAAATTGACTGACTAGTTCAAATAATTATATATATATATATATATATATATATATATATATATATATATATATATGGCAGGGGCATGGGTTTATATATTAATTGAGTTTTGAATATATACTCCATCATCCATCATGGGAATTGAACGTCCCAAAGTTGACATTTGTTTAATGCAAATGTTTGAATAATTAGGTTGTCATGTATGCATGTCTAGAATAAAGCTAAGCTACGACTTTTGAGGTATTAACAGAATTATTTATATATATATATATATATTCTCATAGAGTGATAATTTTACTTCCAGCTGCAAAATATATATATATATATGTATAACTTTCTATAATTAATAATTAGCTAGTATGTCTTTTTTGACTATGCAAGCACCCAGAATTCAAAACTTAAGTATGTAGTACAGTAGTAGACTAAATAATATCGGAGTGGGAGTCTACATGTTGTAATCTGTTGTTTAAACAAGTTGTCTACGTAGTTAATTAGTTAACTATTACTTGATGAAATGAGCTAAACATATCCACGTACTCACTCCTTCATAACACCACAAATATATTGTTAAAAACTAAACAACTGTGTAAAGTTTGGACTAGAGAGTTGGGACTTGAGCATCAATCACAAATATATATATATATATATATATATATATATATATATATATTGTCTAGCTAGCACAATTTTGTTTTTCTTAATTTTATGATAAAAACTTTGGTTAATTAATTAATTAAGTCAATTTGTTTCTAGAATATCAATATAAATGCGGGGTTTGAAATTCACAAATATATTTGGAAATAACAAAACACTATAATATCTCCTAAATATTCTCCATAGACCAGTAGTACATGTATATCATCATAAACCGACAATCGACGACCGTGACTTACTGCTTATACATAAATATCAGCTAATTAATTAGTTTTAAATCAAACTTGAGACCAAGAATATATCAATTTCATTCAACCAATTGACATTTTTGACGTAAACTGAACCACAAAAAAACTGTACACACACACACACACACATATATATATATATATATGAAAAAAAAGAGAGAAGAATTTGTGGCATATGCTGCCACAGTTAATTTTAAGTATAAATCAAGTTCACAATAATATAGTTATAGTAAAATGGCGAAATGTTTGAAATACCATTAATGTATAAAAATGATTATTAATAAATTAGTGCATCTATTTATATAAATATATATATATATATATATATAGAGAGAGAGAGAGAGAGAGAGATTGGGCGGGGGGGTGGGGGGTGGGGGGTGGGATGGGGCGGGGGGAGGAGGGGAGGTATAGTAGGTATAGCCTGCATGTGATTTTTGGTTCCCAACTCAAGTTGCACGCATACGCAGCGCTTACTTTGAAAACGAAACAAAACAAAGAGTGAGTGAGTGAGTGAGAATGATGATGATGATGAGAATACTAATAATGCAAAAGCGCGTTATTTGTCAAGTCTACTACTCTAGTAGTAGTATCTAGTTAGTCCAGTCCATAAACAAGTGGCATTTTCTACTTTGACTTCATTGACTTCGTTCTACGTGCATTACCCAAAGTCTCCTCCCAAACAAACAGCTAGCCAATAATATACGACTTCTAATTTAATTTTGCCTCCATTTATTTTTTCAACTTGTTTTATACTTGAAGTCTGGATGAGTGAAGGCATAAATTTTTTTATCCCAAAAAAATAAGATAAAAGTACATAAAATAAAATGAAGGTTAAATATATTATTTAGTATGATCTATTAGTATAAAAAATAAAAATATTTATTATTTTATATAATTTTGTGAGGTCATTAAGAATAAATTTTAAAAAAAATTATTCTCTTTTATTTATTTTTACTTTTCTTAATATATATATATATATAAATTATATTTTATTCATCGTTTTGGAGACTTGTTAGGGAAGTAATATAGACATCCGTTTCCAACTGCTGCTTCCAAAACAGTATTTCGAGCTACTATTTCTATTACTTTGTAATATATAGTACCTACATTATGTACTCCTACATTATACCCTTTCTTTCTGTTTTATACAAAAAGTCACATTTTGATCTTTTAATTGAAATCAATTCATAAAATTTTAAGATTAAAAGGGATGTGATTCATGTAAATTTCAAAAATAATAACTTTTGTGATTATCAGTAGTTTCTAAATGAATTCACATTTATTTTGAATTTATAAGATTTTACAAATTGATTTCAAAAGAGTAGGATAAATTAAACTCTTTAATTTTAATTGGGACAAATTAAGGGAGTATTATATATATATATATATATATATATATATATATATAGGAAGTTGCAATTGTTTTTGTGCTTTAATTTCCATATTAAATGAAAAGTATTCAAATTCAATCATCCTTTTCACCTTTT
This sequence comes from Aralia elata, assembly GCA_034770075.1. Lineage (NCBI taxonomy): Eukaryota > Viridiplantae > Streptophyta > Magnoliopsida > Apiales > Araliaceae > Aralia > Aralia elata. The sequence goes on along the minus strand of CM068387.1, from coordinate 85,886,791 downwards.
CTTTGTCTTCTCAAATGATTCAATCACATGTGACATTAAACTCACAATAATGTTATATATATTGAGTGTGTGTAATTTGCGTTTTGGCATAATTTTTGAATGTTAAAATAATATTGATGGGTTATTTCATACATAATATAGGTGAGGAACATCAGAAAATGTCTCTTAATTTTGTGTATTAATTAAAGCTAGTTCATATAATGCAAGGTACATAATATAATAATATATAGGCCGTATAAACATACATAAGTACGTGTACACGTGTACGTACATACTAGCTATATATGAGCATGCATGCATAAATCGGATAAAACAATACATGAGTACGTATTTTGTGTTTGGTGTGTGTTGTTGCAATTAGTGAATAATGCATGGGAGTAGATGTGGATTGAGTCGACCAAAGAGAGATGAATGCTTATCTGCAACTAACATAAGAAAACAAGACTTTTATATCATTGGTATGCCAACTGCACACCCCAAGTGGCTTAACAGATTTTGACTTTAACTATTTATGAGTGTGTGTTTGTGGGGGTGCGGGGAGGCCGGGGGGGGGGGGGTGGTGGGGAGGGGATGAGGTATGACCGAGACTAGTTGGTGCTTGCCATGTCGGCAACATAGCCAAGTATGCTACTCATCCTCATACATTTCCTGCATGTTTCCTTATTTAAGAGTATTTATATAGTTACTCTATGTGCTAAACATATATATATATATATATAGAGCTTTTCTCCTATAAGGACCTAAAGTAAGGACCTAAAGTAAGGACCAATTTTTTTATTTTATTTTTTTGCTTTTTTTTTTTGAACAACTAAAAATAAATAAATAAGTAATTATGGAACTGAAATTTTTACATAATACAGTGTTTTGGGCGTGATTTGGATACATATAACAAAACATGTATGTACAGTTTTGTTATGTACAGTAATTATGTTTTGTTATATGTATCCAAATCACGCCCAAAACACTGTATTATGTAAAAAAATTCAGTTCCATAATTACTTATTTTATTTATTTTTAGTTGTTCAAAAAAAAAAAAAAGCAAAAAAATAAAAATAAAAAAAATTGGTCCTTACTTTAGGTCCTTACTTTAGGTCCTTATAGGAGAAAAGCTCTCTCTCTCTCTCTCTCTCTATATATATATATATATATATATATATATATATATATATACAATTTGTTTTATACGGGATTCAACAGGTAAGGTAATCAAGAAATTTAAGCGAAATTGTCCATTATGTTTTGATTTTTAGTGTCCTGCATATGACTAAAATATGATCAACTTTTTGAATATTAGAAGGCCTATAGGTCCACAACTAATATTTTTAATCACTAGAATTAATTATACTCCCTCCCTTCTAGGATAAAATTTTTTATTACTGTTGCAAATAGTTTCAAGTTAAATGTTTACTTACTTTAAATAATTTATTTTTTACAATAATTTGTCCATAATCCCCTTAGTATTAATTGTCATATTTCTATTCCCTATGTATATTTATGAAGCATCACTAGTAAGTGCCAAGAACTATATAATTAAATGAGAATTTAAATATGAACAATTTTATCATTTTATTCTTTTTTTTAATATGTACAAAAAGTCAACTAAATTTTTTATCATGGGACGGGAAATATAAGTCTTCTAAGTTCTCTTAATTTTCATACATTAAATTGATTGATGAGATGAATACGCTTGAATATTATTATTTTAATTATTTGAAAATTTTCACTTTAACCGATGCATCTGCACTTATTGTCTTTAACAGTTCATGAGCACGAGTACCCCTTTGTCTAAAACACCTCTCTCAGACACGGTCACAATCAGAAACTTATGAGACCTTACCGTGTTGACAATTTGAATTTTCTTTGGCCCATAATTTACTTTAATATAATTTCAATTTTATATTTTAGAAGGATGAGATGAGATTGAATGTTGCCCTTAATTCTCTTTGAAGTCATGTGATAATATATATATATATATATATATATATATATATATACATATGTTTATAATAAATCATATAACAAAATTGTCACTTGTTGCATTATTCATGCATAATTGAGCATAGTGTATAGCAATGATCCACATTCTCTTAATCATGTGGTCCACATTCTGGTCCAACTTGTACATTATAAATATATGAGTGGAAATTTGGGATATTACAAACAAATTTGAAAGAATTTGGATTCAATTGAAGAAGTCAATATTCAAGAGATTAAATTGATCGAGACCCAAATGGATTGACTGGCTAACCACATAGTTAATTCAGATCTAGAAGGATAAAATATTTTGGAGTTTTTCTTAAAATTTAAAACATAGTGTAATAGCATTACTGTGATAAAATATAGGGACATGCAGTCCTGTTGTGAACTGTGTTTATGGAGGATATGACAGTCATTTCACCTCATGCATGCAGTTTTGTCTTAAAAAGGTCCAGCTCATGGTTTAATTGTTAGTATAATTAGACTAAAATTTACCAAACTCTTGTCAAATTATCAAAATAACATAGAAATTATTTTTTTGCACTAAAACTATTGAACTTTCAAATAACTAACAAGAATTTCTAAAATTTGACCGGAGCATATATTCACATTAATAGACACGTATGTTCATATAGTCAAATTTTGTTTATTTTTGATACCTATTTAAAAATTCAATAATTTTAAATTAAAAATAATAATTTATGTATTTTTTTAATAATTTGACAAGATTTCAATAATTTTTTGAGTTATTATGTCTTTTTATGAACTAAAATGGGAAGTTATGTGGCGCAAAGCACAAGAGTTGGTAGGTCCTATTTAGGCTAATGGGATGATAATTATTAGTTAGTAAACTAAGCATAAGCTAAATTCCTAGTCAATAAAAGCAACTTCTCTTGTTTGGATATTTCCGTTTGGCAATTCCAGTGGTCCCAAGAAGGAAAGCCTAGTGGCTGAATTACTACTACTACTACTACTTTTGTTTGTCTGTTTGTTTGTTTTCTTCAAAACAATGGCCAACCTGTACCCTTTGATTCCTTCATTTTTCTCCTTATTATTATAAATTTCTTATGGTCAACACTACAATTGAATGTTGCTTCTGCGTTCTGACCAACTTCCTCCATTGCAAAAATATAGGAATAACTTTGATTTTCTAAAATTAATTATATAAATTTAAATTTAATGTGACTCATTTTGATTATTTAAGAAAAACAAATTTGTTTAATAATTAATAGTATTTTAAAGATATTTAACAATATTATAATCTTATTGACCCAAATCAAATGGATCTTATATTAAGTTTGAATTTGAAATTTCATAAAAATAACTTTAACAAGTAAAACTGGCTCTTATTTTTTCGGACGGAGAGAGAGTACTATTTTATCCTTTTATTTTCTTCATATAACTGGGCTAGATTATTTATTTATTTATTTTTATAAGAGGTGTAGGCAGGCAAGGGAGATATGTCAGAGGCCTCGATCGGCACTCATTATACCCTAACCCTTGATTTATGGATTTGTAAAGCTCCTAAGTATGCAAATTAAATTATTGACCATTGACATATAGAGAGGACTAGTTTCTTATATCTACGGATTTTATAGGAACATTTTGAATTTTAAAATATAGAGGAAAAAAAGAAAAAGATAAACGTAAGAAGAGAAGAAAATTATTTTAATAATTAAATACAAATCTATAATCTATTCTGCACTTCTAAAATATATAATAATAAGAACAGTATTAAAATACAATGTCATGCTATATGAAGGGTCAATGCTATTCTAATTAACCAGAACTAAATTTTCATACTATATATGTAGGTAATAAATCAGTTATATATCTTCTATATTATTAATGTAGAGAAAAGAGAAACTGTGTAACTATATATTAAAATTTCTCTCTCTCTCTCTCCCTCATTCTTATCTTCTCCTTCTTTTTTCATTTTCTGTCAAATTATAGGTAATGCCAGACGATTCTGTCACGTGCCTGGACCCCAAAAAACTGGGTCTACGTCGTCCACGGTGGCAGCAGAAAACTTAAGCAACAGTTAAAGATTTCTGTCCATTTAATTAATTCAGTAAATATGTGTAAATGAAGTGATTAATTAAGTTAATTAGTGGTTTGTGGGGGTGTTGCTGTTGCGTGTAAACCGAGTGAGAGGATAACAAAACTAAAAAGGCAACCAAAATATGGTGTTGTTGACGCGGCGGCATAACCGATGATCAACTCGAACATTTTCTATTTGCTTGCTGTACGTCCTGCTAGCTTAAACTATATATACTAAACGTATCCATCATCTATCTTTTTTCTATTTTGTGCCCTAAAATTAGGTCACTCTCCATGTTTCATTTGGATTTCCGAATAATTAATTTATTTTTAAATTTTATTACTAATATAAAGGAATGTGACGAATGCATTACTAAAATTGAGTACGTATTTTTTTTAAATAAACATTAACATTTGTTAAAGGCAATAAAATATACTTTTAATTCTTTAAATAAACATTAACATTTGTTAAAAGCGAAAAAATACTAAAAAAAAATAGTCATGATAAGCGTATAGTTTGCCTTTAAAATCAACATGTCATTGGCAATATGAAAGTGATTGCCATTTGCCGGTGCTTCATTCAATTAAAAGAAAAGAAAAAGAACGATATATAGCTGTAACTATATAGGAATTTTTGTATATAATAATACTGGTAGGAAAAAAAATAGAAATTACTACAATAAGATTTATTATTTTTTACAAAAAGTGAATTTTTAATTAAGATAACAAACCATCCAAGACCTCTCACAAAAAAGTTATTTTTCCCCTTGCGATATAGTAGTACGTAGTACTTTGGTGTTGGTGTACTACTATTCAACGATTCATATGAAAACTAGAATACTCCGGCTCTTTTCTTGAATCTTTTGTAAGGCATGTATAGCTTCTTTAATTGTTCTAACTTATCTCCCTTAACTTTATTATTAAAAAAATTATTTATTTATTTATTACTCTTTCTTTCTTTTCTACAAAAAAAGTCTCATTCATAAGAAAAAAAATAAAAATTACACAAATAAAAATTATAATATAAGAAGTGAATTAGAGTCCCCGTATATAATAAATAATAAATGAGTAAAAGACTAATATAATACAATGAGAGTCAAAAATCTAATGCTTTAATCTTTTCGATCAAGTGGGGTTTTAAATATATGTATTAAATGCATTGTGAGTATGCATGCGATACGCGGCTCCGCTCGCGGATTCTCACCCTACAAAAACTCTTTTTTTTTTTATTAATAGTAATATAAAATGATATATCATCCACAAGTATATATATGTTATCATAATTTTATTATTATATCATCATTATTAAATTAACAATTTATAATTTTAGGGTCAAAAAGAAAATATAAATACAACCTTAATTAATAAGTATTAATTTTAAAAATGAGACATTTTTTATGAATCGAAGAAAATATTATTATAACAAATACAAGATAACATACAAGTTAACCTCAAATCCTGCCTGAAAAGAAAAGGACAACTGTTACAGATTATCTCACTCAATTATCTCCACCTCATTCTTAATTTCATGATTTTCCAAATATATAAGGTTGTGAAATTACTTGTTGATGAGGTCTTAATATAGTGGTTATAACTAAGATACACTTTTAGGTCTCAGGTTTAATTTTCACGATAAATGAGTTTATGTTTTTTATTATTAAATTATATCGTACTCTTCAAAAAAAATCTTTTTAAAATTTAAAAAAAAAAATCGTGAAATTACCTGGCTGCTCCTTTATCAATAAGTTAATGGTACGAGATTGAAATAAATGATGTGGAATCCTTTTTTACCTACCAAAATTATCTAGTTCTAATCCTCAAATTTCTCTCATTTTACAGGCGCACGCTAGGTTTTAGATAACTACTCCTCATAAAGGAAGATAATACTTTCTCCACATCCAAACAAAAGACTTCATAATATCAATGTCATCATCATAAACTCCTTATAAATAAAGAATTATACGTTCTCCACATCCAAACAAAGATTTCATATTATCAATGATTTCATATATTATAATATTTTATCACAAAAAAATTCTATGTAAACGTATGACATGCCAGCAGTTGCAAGTGTCGGTGACCATATAATCTTTTATTATAAAACGTTTAGCTTTTATAATTGTTTTTTAATATAATTGGATCACATCTTATTCTTATAATTTTATTTTTATGTTGTGTTTTTTATTTTTTCTACTTAAGCATGAGACATGATTATGCAATAACATTTATTTTTTCATTCTTATTTTTTTTTCTCACTTTCTTATTTATTTACTCTCTCACTCTCTTATTTTTTTTTATATTAGATTATACACATGGTGTGTGCTGTTAACTAATTACATATAATGATGTGGCATGCTGATCTTAGGTCATATATTAAGTCATCTCCAACTGAAAAGGTGCCCTAAGGAGTTGGAAAGTGGGAAATGTAGCACATTCTTATTATAATATATTAGTAAATTCAATCAATATTATAATCACAGAGATTATGCAAGTAATCAAAAGCTCTCAAGATTTGAGTTTACCAGATAGAGAGATGCTCTTTTAACTTTTTGAATAATACTAGGCACAAACTCAATTGGGATAGAAGATGATGACAAATGAGCTACGATTTCTCACCTCATCACTACTTTAATTGCCAACTACTACCACAAAGAAGGGGGTAAAGCACTATTGTAGAGCGATTCACCGACAATATACTGTAGACAATAATCTGTCAAATAGTTAAAACAAATTTACGAAATAGTTAGATGGATGATAGTTATAAATATCGTCAAATTGTTTAATTAATAGATTATTTATTATAACTAATTGAGAATGTGATTTAAAAGCAGCTTAAATTGCATGCTAAAGAAGTAAAGGACTAAAAGGTTTCATCCAACTGGAAAATGATACCTATAGTCACATTCACAACAAGAGATAAGCCATTATGAATAGATAGATCATTTTGGGAGGAACTTAAAAATCCCTTTTGTAAGATCAGAAAGTGTAGATAATGATGATGATGAAAAGAATAAAAAGATGAGTAGGGAAGCACAAACACGGCCTGAGTATCTTTTACATACAGTGAATCACATCTTCATATATAGATTAATTATTGTAGTTAAGATAATTAAGATTATCCTCATGTTTAATTGGGATCTTATGAGTTTTACTTGACAACTAAAATAATCTCTAGTGGGATCGAACAGGTGATACCTAGCTAGAAGATAACATTAAATATATGTACAGATTATTATTTTGTTATAAATTATTTAATTAATGATTATGCAAAATGAGGATGACTTTTATGCCACAGAACAGAAAACATGAACAGGGAGTTTTGGGTAAATTGGTGACATTTATAATGACCTCATGTGGAAAGTTTTAACAATATTGTTGTAGACTATGTTGTGGCATATTTTCCACCACTTGGGCATACTAAAAATTAATGTCGCATGTACCCTTCATGATCCTTGGGAGCCTAATAATCACCACAAACTCCTCCCTCTCTCTCTCTCTCTCTCTTTCTTTTGCATGTTTATATTACCATAATTTTCAACATTTCTTATTGATCCCTACGTCTTGTACACGTCTTTCACACCGCAAAATATCGATATATATATATATATAGAGAGAGAGTTAAGATCAGGTCCGGACTCCCGGACCTGATAAAATCCGGACCCGAATTTTTTTTTTTTTTTTTTTTTTGCAAAACAGTTAATAAAAAATATATAATGATTTTTGGTATTGAAAAAAATTATTAAAACAGTGTTTTGGGATTGATTTGGATACATATAACAAACACTGTTATACAGTCGGTACAACACTGTTTGTTATATGTATCCAAATCAAACCCAAAACACTATTTTAATAATTTTTTTCAATACCAAAAATCATTATATATTTTTTATTAACTGTTTTGCAAAAAAAAAAAAAAAACCGGGTCCGGATTTTGGTCAGGTCCGGGAGTCCGGACCTGATCCGCTGCGTGTATATATATATATATATATAGACACATGTATAGTACTGTACTAATAAGTTGGTGGAATAGAGACTCTATTAATTTCAGGTGCTAGCTGATATCCGATCCACTTTAAGCTTAAACTTGAAATTTGGACGCAACAAAATAGAAAGGAAAAAGATAAAGAATATATAACCCGCATACACAAGTTTAAGTGATAAAAATAAAATGCTCAAGTATATATAAACTTTTGAAACTAAGCCGCTATATTTTGGGACACCTTAAAATAGGAGTAAATTTGTTTGGGGTAATTAATTGGAGTAAATAATTAATAAACTGAAATAAATGGTGAAAAATATTTTCGAACAAGACGGAACGACAGCCAACTCATGGAGATAGTACGAAGTAGAGGGTCCATGAAGGACGATAGAGTTGAGGCCCCCATCACATAATTATTATGTCCTCTCTTTCCATCACAAACTAACAGCATATTTAAACCTCCCACTTGTGAGGAGTGGGGTGGAAATAACATAAAAGACAGCTCCTCCGTATCACTGTAAAAAAAAATACCGTACCCTCTACTGTTCTGCTAAGACACATAAATAATAGTAGGAGTACTTCACTTAGTTTAATATAAAATAACATAAAAGCTCTAAATTCTAATGAACCTGTAAAACAAACTATTAATATTAATATTAATATATTCTTGTTACATTGATAAAGAGTGTCTATAAATAATATAATATAATATAATATAATATTCCTATTAATTTTTAGTAAGGGAATCTCACTGCAGGTGGGACCAACACGTGAAACCCAACCACACCAAGGGTAAAACGGCTAAACCTACCGGCCACCGTCTTAGTCTGAGCCGGCTCGGTTTTCATTGAAAGACCGAGGACGCGTCCGTACATGCTATGTTGTGGAATATTATCCTTTCTACGTTCGAAAGTATAATATTAATATTGATTTTATAAAATTAATTTAACTTTAAATAATATAATTATAAAATGGTAAACTACTTACATAAAATACTAGTTATTGAATTTATTATATTTTAAAAATCAAATGATTCGCATCAATTTTAAATTTAAACATATTGTAATTAATTTTAAAAAGCCAAATATTTGATCTTATAATTTTACAAAAGGAGTGTATTCCATTAAAGGTTCCTCGCCATTACACATTTAGAATGTGATTAAGGGATAAAGTAAAGATATTTGCTTAAGTCGATAAGTTTTTCGTTTTTAATTCAAAAGTTTTAAGAATCAACAATAAACTCATTAAAAAAGTTTTAAAAGACAATGGTATCCTCTTTTAAAACATCTATACGTATTGACATATTTATATTTGGGGCATTTTTAAAATTGATTATATTATTTATTGTAATTTGTTCATATGAGTTTCATCCTTAAAAAAAAAGAAAAAAAAAAGAAAATGATTAATGGTTGCCTGGTGGGTATAAGACATGCATGAGAGTTTAATTCTGCTTTGGAATTTAGTCTATTTGAATTGACAGGACATCCAAAATTATTGTAAAAGGTTACGGTTATTAATAGGATGTTGTTTTTTGAGATATGGATAAGATCACCCAAAAACTAAATGAGGGAATTAAATTATTACTGATTTTTCTTAAATTGGCAAATTATAGAAGCAAAACTAGGGGAGAACAAAAATAGATTGAAAGCGAAAGGAGGAGGAGGTGGTGGTGGTGGTGGTGGTGGTGGTACAATTACATACAGCGAAGCAAGCAGTAGCAACAGGCACGGCCGCTTGGAAGGAACGCAGTCCGCAGTAGTTGTCAATGTTAGTTGGAACTTGGAAATAATGGGGGAAAAGATTTATACATTAAAAAAAATTTATTTTTATTTGATTTGATTTAATTTGTTGGGGGGAGAACATAGACAATAAAGACAAAGAAAGAATAGAAAGGACGAATCAAATCATGCCAGGTAAGACTTATGGGAATTTTTTGTTGGATGAGCCTAGCCTAATTTGTCTTCATGCCTATCCAATATCCATCCCTCTTAAAACTTTTGGCCCATCACCAAACCCCATCCTACCCTAGTGGAACCATATTACTAAATACACCACTACTATACATCACCCACCCTTCTTCCTTTTTATTTTTTTTAGTTCAAAATTATAGATATATTATTAATTTATTAAAAATTAAAATATATTTTAAATTTATTTTATAAAATTACTTGAAATTGATAATATGTCTTTTACTGTCACTATTATAATCATAACAACTGTTAAAATTTTATTTAATCACTTTCAAAAAAAATAATCGTCTTAAAAATATATATCTAATTTTGACACGGAAGGTTTACATGTTATCTGATTATTGATTCAAAATTTATTTATTATTTGTCGTTGATATTAGTACGTACACCAATTGAAATTCAGACAATGATAAACAACCATTAAAAAGAGAGAAATAATAAAAATAAAAAAAAATAAAAAAGAGAGGAGGAGGATGCCATGCTCATAGTCAGCAGTAGCAGCAAAATTCAGGGGGGATGAATTTAAGTAAATCACGGTCCTCATGAGTCATGTGAACCCCATCAACTTGGCACTGGCCCCACCGCCTATGCTCACCCCACAACACACACATTATACACATACCATTTCCCATTACCATCCTTTTTCTCTATCTCTTTCTCTCTCATCCACACCGCACCACAACCAAATCAAACCAAAATATGAATGAATATGAATCTTCCTAGTTACTTACCGATATATCTCTTGAGTTGACCCACTAATATGTCTATACCCCATAATCTCCGTATCATCTCCATTTTACCAAACTATAAAATCTCTAACTAATATAATAATAATAATATTACTGGTGCTAGTATTTCAAATATACGATAGGTCCACAACACACCAATAAATACATACGTAGCCCAGTTCCGTTCCTATATATATTCAACCTCTCCCGAAACCAACTTCAATTCATCAGCTACCCTCTTCTTCTTTTCCTCCCTCTCTCCCTCCCTCCGATTTCTTCCTTCGATAAACAAAAAAAAAAATAATAATTCTAAAAATGGACGGAAGTTGCATAGATGAGAGCACAACAAGCGACTCCATATCCATCACACCAACAACATCTATATTCACTACCCCCGCCGCCACAAAATCACCCGAAATTAGTACTCTATGCCGAATGGGAAGCGGTACAAGCGTCATCCTCGACTCGGAAGGCGGTGTCGAAGCCGAGTCGAGAAAACTCCCTTCATCACGATTCAAAGGAGTCGTCCCTCAGCCTAATGGCCGATGGGGCGCTCAAATCTACGAGAAGCATCAGCGAGTTTGGCTCGGCACTTTCAATGAAGAACATGAAGCTGCTAAGGCTTACGATATCGCGGCCCAACGATTCCGCGGACGTGATGCCGTTACCAACTTCAAGCTATTATCCGATACGCAAGAGGACGATATGGAAACTATCTTTTTGAGTTCCCACTCCAAAACCGAGATTGTGGATATGCTTCGTAAACATACTTATAGCGATGAGCTGGAGCAAAGCAGAAAGAACCGCTCTTTCCAACAAAAGACGGTGACTTTTGGTTCATCATCAAATGAACGAATCCTGATCAAAGCACGCGATCAACTGTTTGAAAAAGCCGTTACGCCGAGCGATGTCGGCAAGCTGAACCGGCTTGTGATTCCTAAGCAACATGCCGAAAAGCACTTCCCGTTACAAAGCGGAAGCATTTCAAAAGGGGTGCTGTTAAATTTGGAAGATATGAGCGGAAAAGTATGGAGATTTCGGTATTCTTATTGGAATAGCAGTCAGAGTTATGTGTTGACCAAAGGGTGGAGCCGGTTTGTGAAGGAGAAGAGCTTAAAGGCCGGTGACATTGTCATCTTTCAGCGATCCACCGGACCGGATAAGCAGCTGTACATAGACTGGAAGGCGAGGAACGGGCCGGTTACGGGTATTGGTGCGTTGACCAGCTGCCCGCCGGTTCAAGTCCCGGTTCAGATGGTGAGGCTATTTGGAGTGAACATATTTAAGGTACCGGCTGCTGGCACTGTCAATGTTGTTGATAGTTCTTGCAATGGTAAGAGAATGAGGGAGATGGAGTTTTTGGCACTTGATTGCAGCAAGAAACAAAGGGCTATTGATGCCTTGTAGCATTTTCTGTTTTCATGTTTTTGTTTTTGACTTAATTTTGGTAAAGTTGAGATCAGGTGGAGATGGTGGTGGTGGTGGACTGCTGGTGGTAGTATTTTGCTGCAAGTTGCAAAGTTGATGAATTATATTGTATATTAAATATTGTTAGACCAAAAAAAAAAGCAGCTGAAGAGAGCTGTTCAACTTAGGTGGAACTGTGTAATACAAGAAAAAAATAATGTCAATTTGTTCTGTTCAAAGTTTGAATTAATTAATTGTTTTATAACTCTTTATCTTGTTTAGTACTTATTGTACCTGATTGGTAGTATCCTATGCTTTGTGGTATAATATATATGCCTCATGTGCTGTTTTCAATATAGATAGATCAGTACTTAGATATATATATATATATATAGATATATGTATGTATGTATATATATTAGATTTAGGCTGCTGTCCAAAACAAAGGAGGCTTAATTTTCATGACTAATAAACTATCTATGTAGTGCCTTTTAATACACTTTTGGGCAGCTCAAAAACAAAATGAAAAACATATTTGATAAATAATATTCTAGACATGATGAGCGTTTCTTGGACTTGTCCACTTAAAGTAACACTTGGGTTTTCATTATAAAGACGGAAGATTGCTCTTTATATATCTGTATTAATTTTTGGCCATCCATCCCAAAGTTCTTTGAAGTTGCATAAAGATTTATGCCAATTGGACGATTAATAACGAGGACGTTAAAGGAAAATTTTGACTACTAATCTAGCAGAATAGAATGGGTGTGATGCGTTCTCTATCGTGTTTGAAGAGATAGATGAAAGAGGAGTCAAGAGAATTGAAATTTATCATTAATTTGATGTACCCAAGATAATAATATTAAGAGTCTTAAAATTTTATTTTAAATGAGTCTCAAAAGAAGTGAATGTTTAAATGATACTTTATAAACAATTGCAAAAAGAAATTATTTAACTAATACATGCCAACACATTATTTAAAATATTTTTTTAGACAAAAAATTCGACACATTAACATTACCTTTTTAATAAACACTGTAGCTCGTGGATTCATTAACTTTCAGCGATCACGTGCTTAACATATATAAAATAAAGAGATATTGAAAGATTAGCTATCCGAAATTACAGATAGGGGTTCTGAATCTGAACCATGTTGGTATTGTCAATTTGAAGAACTGGTTTTGAAGTCGTAAGTTGGTTTTAATCATTTGTTTAATTATCTATTTCATATGGTTAATGCATTAATTCTTAAACAATTTTGTTTACGTAATCAAAGTAGATACGATATGTATATATAGCAAAATTAAAAATCATAATATATATGATTCTTTCTCGATAATGACTGAATGCATGCTGATTGTCCAGATTCATGAATGTAGTCTCTGAGAGTGTAAGAAAATGTGGGATCTTGCAACCAATTCTGTCTCTGAAAGGCTGTGCTGTTCAATCAAATCCGACAATACAATTTATATAACATACTTTAACTTTTAAGCATGAGATTATCTGAAGTGTATAATTATTATACACATTCACTTTGTTAGTGTGTAGTTACGAGTGAATCTTTATATATACATTATAGATATAAAAACATAATCTGAACTCATTATAGTAGTGTGTAGCATAGCATATAAGAGTTGTCATCCCAATGGAAAAGGTGCTTTTGACCAACACAAACCTACATGATGTCATCGATTACATAATATAGTCCAATTGTACCTAAACTCCTTTTTGATACCACCATTTTGGTATATTTTATTCCAAATACAATAAATTCTAATTAATTTTCAACTTTCTAAAAAAAAAAAAAATTCTAATTTTGATAGTCATATAATTAAATACACAACACAATTAAAATATTGATCATTAGACGATAATTAAGCATTAATCACACATAGAAGAAACAAACTTCGAATAAAATAAATCAATAAATTCACGCCAAAATAAATATCTAACGTAAACTTAATACAGTCCCACTGCCTTAAAAAACACTAGTATTTATTGCTTATTTTTTTAGCGCATATTAATTAAGGCGTCTTGTACACTTTTTTTTTAAAAAAAAAATTGTAAAATTGTCATAGGCATATACATAAACATAATATTTTTCTAATAAATTTTTGTTAATTTTAGTTCATAAATTAGATATTAAACATAAACTCAAAAGCTCATAAAGTACTGCATTATGATCAGTTCTTTTTCTAAAACGTAAATACTTCCTCCGTTCCAAAATCTATGATTAATATTGAATTTTTAAAATCAATTTGATATATTTAAAATTCAAAATTGATATGAATTAATTTAATTCTACACAATGATTTAATTCTATAAAATAGAATGTAAAATCAGAAATTATATAAATAGTACTACTAATTAAAGATATATTGTTTATAATGATTTACACTAATTTTGAATTTAAAAATATTTTGAATTGAATTTTGAAAGTCAAACTTATCCTGTATATCTTGGAACGGAATAGGTATGGAGCCTCAACTTATTTGTATGGGCCAGCCCATGATACTAGTGTTATTTTTCTAAGTAGAAAAATCCATAGGCCGTCAGTTGTGGTGGATAACCAAAGTCCAAAACCCATAAGTTAGCCCATAACTGAACATTGGTCTATTGTCCAAAGAATTTTTGTTTCTTTCTTATCCTCTTTCCCTGCTCCTCGTTCAAACATAACTTGAGCTCAGTATCTCTGCACAAATGGCTTTACTCTCTCATGCACCTCTGAGATTCTCATCCTTCTTGTCATCTTCCTCTTCTACTCTTTTCATGGGCACCCAACTCACCTTCTCTCCACCTCCTCTCTCTAGTATGTACCTCCTTGTCACACTTTCTTCTCTCATTAAATATATATAATGTCAAATCATTTTTTTTTCTTTCTCTGGGTATGGTTTGAATTTTATACTCTAATTTTACTAGTATTACGCTAACTTATTATCAGTAGCTGATTTCAATTCTTAGATTATTGGTTATAAGTTGTTAAATTACGTTCAGGGAAAGATTCTGAGTCTCAAAATCGATTCTTTGTTTTTTCAAAGAGGGTGTCGGGCTTGGAGGAGGCTATGAGAATCAGAAGGTATCAATTCTGGTGTTTTTGCCTGCCCATTAATTTTGTAAAGTAGAGTAATATCTTTCGGCCAACTGAAGGTGGATTAAATGTGAAAACTTTGCTGGAATGCGCAGTTAGTCAGAGTCCAATTGCCCTTTGTTTAGACTTCTTGCGTTGGATCTTTTGCGAGGCTAGGGGTGCCAATGCCAGGGCTGGCTAGTTATTTGGAGTATTTATATATAATCTGGCCTGCTAACCCAAATCTTTTTGATTGGTTCACAAATAGTAATTTCTTGTTAGCGACCACATCAATCTTTCATGATCAAGTTTTGTTGAAGTTGAGTTGAAAATAGGTCAGCTGATGGGGAGCCAGAATATCCCATAGGCTCCACATATAAATAATAACAATCCCTCTCCATTTTTCTGTCTACTTCTTTTTTTCTTTGTCGTGTTTTGTTAATACCTAACTACTCAATGTCTGGTTAACCGCCAGGAAAAATCTAAAGCCTCTCGCTTGGGTAGTTTTTCATGTGATGTTTAATCATTTGTAACATAAAAGCTGAGTTGAAAACGTATGGAAGTTTGAAGATCTTGTAAACATTTTATTTTCTCGTGTATCTTTTATGGTCTATCTTTTTTCAAGTGATTTTATGGTTTAGATTAAGATGTTTAATGTTGATTAATGATCTTATTATATGGAATAAATGTTGTGCGATTTGGTTGGCATTATTTATCTCATTGCTCTATGAAGGTCGAACTGGATCTTAACTGATCTTCAACACTTTTGCACATGTAGGGAACGAGAACTTAATAAAACATCAACAGCCACTCGACGCAGGCCACCTTTAAGGCGTGGAAAGGTATCGCCGCGTCTTCCTGTGCCTGATCACATACAGAAGCCTCCTTATACAAGTTCAACTTTGTTGCCAGAAATTTCAAGTGAATATCAAATTCACAATGCTGAAGGCATTGCTCACATGAGGGCTGCGTGTGAGCTTGCTGCTCAGGTTCTGGACTATGCAGGAACATTGGTTAAGGTGAGGAATTTCATAATCCCTTTTGGTATTTCACTGTCATGCATAGATTAGCTGTCTTGCAGTTACTTGTTGTAGCATCTTTTGGTTGCAGTTGCATGTTTTTATGTTTCCGTAGATATAGACCTCCATTAGGTGTGAACATTTGGAACGCAATTATGAAAGGATGTGGGGAGTTTGCTAAACTTATATATTTTGTGTTGGGAGATGGCCATAAGGATTGAATTGATTTATGGTGCAGGACGTCCCTCTTAATGTGAGATTCACAAATTGTGGACATTACTGTCAATTTTAGAGGTATATGTAGCTGAATATAAGGTTTTTGAGTTGAAGATGTGGGGCATCGTTGTCTTCACTGGCAGACTTTTGTGCTTTCCTGGTGCAGTTTGATGGCATAAGATGGAAGAGTGAGGCATGAGGAAACTTTTCTGCAAAGTATTAATACTCTATTCAGATGGGCACAGGGGATAACTTGAGTCTAGGGTAGAATGAATTGGTGAATTGGTGCTGCATGAGTAAAAAGTCATTAGGGTACTTTCCCAAAAGACCTTTAGGTCATCTTGTCCCACCACAAGCCCACTCAAAACTCATCACTAGTTATCGATAATCTTAGTAGTAGAGTTAAGACCTAATATACAGTTCAGTCCATCCCACAAGTTTTCGTTACAATATGGTCATTGTACATGGTTTCAGGC
The DNA here is from genome assembly GCA_034770075.1 of Aralia elata. Lineage (NCBI taxonomy): Eukaryota > Viridiplantae > Streptophyta > Magnoliopsida > Apiales > Araliaceae > Aralia > Aralia elata. Next base: position 85,869,912 of record CM068387.1, on the reverse strand, counting down.
TTTTGGCATCCCTCTTTAGTTCGCTTTTAAATGCATACTTTACATAATAAAAAGTATTTGTATAGATATCCACAGCTATGACTCGTCTGGACGGCCACATATGTTTGGTGTTGACCTCTGTCTATGGAGTTCTCAAAGTTATAATTGACGACTTACACTTGAGGATTCTTAAATCTTCTGCATAAGTTCACACAATTCTTTATCACATAAGATGTAATCCCGTGCGCTATTAACTTCATTGGCATGCAAAAGTAAGTTTTGTTGGTCACTTATAAGTTGTTAATTTTCTTCAAGGATTGTAGGTAAAAGGTTATTTCTACAAACTTTCTATGATTTTAATAAATATGCTTTGGTTTGAAAGTTTTGCGTCAGTTGCAAATTTGGATTATATAATTTGGAAATTTAATTTCTTAAAATTGTAATGTGTTAGTTGTTGATTTATCATTTGTGATTTTTGTTTAGAAATCATGACTACTAGGTGATAATATGGGTGATAACAGAAACGATGAAGTGAACTGTATTTTCTTTATCTCTGGAAAGATGATATACTTTTACTTCTTTGGAGACATACCTCAATAAACTTAAGAAAAATCTAGATTAAGTGGGTTGTACACTTATGTTATGAGTGATATAACTTTTATTGTTGACCTACTACAGGATTAATATATTGGGTTTTACTGGCTGTATTGTTTCTCAACATAGGAGGGCTACTGCAATATTCCATTAATTTATAGTTATGGTGTTAAGAAATATTATCTGATGTTAGATGTTTCAGGGATTTCTTATGTATATTCGAGTATATGCATATCCTTATTTGTTATTTTTCTTCTTTAGGTAGCATTCTGTTATTCCCTGTACCTTGTTGCAATTTCAACGTGAAACAGCTTGCTCATGCTGCAATTTGGTAGTCTTAAGAAATGTTACAAGACATGATGTAGATGCTTTAATTTCATTATCAGCCATCAGTGACAACAAATGAACTTGATGAAGCAGTGCACCAAATGATAATTGATGCTGGTGCCTATCCTTCACCACTTGGCTATGGGAGCTTTCCAAAGAGCGTATGCACTTCAGTCAATGAATGCATGTGCCATGGAATACCTGATTCTCGCCAGTTACAGGTTTTTGTGATATCTCTGCTTATTGACTTATGTTCAAAATGCATAGTATTCATCAGAATGATCATCCCTTTTCAGGACGGAGACATTATAAACATTGACGTGACAGTATACTTAAATGTAAGTTGCTGAGCACTTTGTTTTATATATTTAGTTCACTCATTTATGCCATATATACTTCTTGTTTTGTTGATTAGGGTTCACTTTTCAGTGACAGTAAACATCTACATTACTGGCTCCTTATGTATACAATTAAATTCTTTGCATTCATTTTGTATTGTTATCATAGTTTTTCTTTCTTATGTCTAACTTGTGGCAGCCATACAAAGTCTTTAATAAAGCCAAATTATAGTGTTTTTTTTTTCCCTTTCCAAATATTCATAATCCATTTATTCTACTGATTAGTTTTCCATTTGATTGAATACATCATTTTCTGGAGAGCATCTTGAGGTTTTTGCTCGTATCTGCAAAATTTATGTTTTTGTTTTATTTCCCTTTTAAAGTCGAGTGATGAATTCTCTTTAAAAATGAATTTATTTTGGTGTTAGGGTTATCATGGGGATACATCAAAGACTTTTCTGTGTGGCAATGTTAATGATGCGACAAAAAGGCTTGTGAAGGTAACATTTTGTTTATACTTATAGAGTAACGACTAACATCTGAGACTATCGATTCTCTGACATTAATCATCACCGTTATCATAATTTATTGAATACGTAGTTTACTTACGTAGAAAGAGAATATTCTGTAAGATGCTTTTGTGTTAGCTGGTAGAAATTCAGAGGATTGTTCCTGTCCGCTAAAAGTATGTTTGAAATTGTAAATTATGTGACAAATGTCTCTTTAAGCCTGCTTCTTTCATGGTTGTTTATCAACTTTGAATTTCATTATCCTTTTTTTCCATTTCTGACAGGTGACAGAAGAGTGCTTGCATTTAGGCATTTCTGTTTGCAAAGATGGTGCTCCTTTTAGGAAAATTGGGAAGATGATTAGGTAATTTATCTTGTCAATGACACACTTGACCTGGAATGGAGTTTCATTTTTTGTATTTGATCAATCACATGCTCAGTGGGTTTATGAGCGTTGGTGCTTTTTCTTGACAATCTTTTGAATCGGTGTATCAGTGAACATGCTGAAAAGTTTGGTTATGGCGTGGTGGACCGTTTTGTTGGGCACGGTGTGGGGACTGTATTTCACTCTGAGCCATTGATATTTCATCATCGTAAGTAACTTTTAAATTATGTTGCATTCTGAATTTGTTGTCTGTATGTTGCGGTACTAAAGAGTGAATCTATTCTAAAAGAACTGCAGAATATCTGACCACACTGAACTAAAAAATATTGTTGCATTAAGTGGTCAATGGCCATTTTGATTCTTAAGAATAGTAGTGGCTTACTTGTAATTTCTGGAACTGTGAGCAACACTTGTGAATAATTGTTTTGAGGTTTTGTTTATGTGAACTAAAATCGAAGCATGTCCACAGGTCTTCCTTGTGATTAGATTTTCCTGTACAGATATAAAAGTTTTACCTATGTCAATAATGAAAACCAGGCTGTTTAGAAGTTCAGTCGACTCCAGCCTTTTTATTTGATTTTTGTATGTGGGCTTAGTTTGTGAGGCGCATGCTTCTGTACTAAATCTTTTCTACTTTAATCTACCATAAGTAATCTTCAGCGGTTGAATTTTGGAATTGGTGTGCATACAAGTATGTAGTGAACAATCAATCCAAAAATTAGTTTAACAAAATGAGTTGCACACAAAGTTAGTTTTGCACCAGGTGTAAGTGGTCCCTTCCCCATACATGTGCTCACACATATCATATGCTTCTATCTTTGTTGCAGCCTTTGCATTGATGCTATATTTTGTGTTTTTTAAAATTACTTGTATTTGTTCTACAGGCAATGACAAGCCTGGTACCATGGTTGAATGCCAAACGTTTACCATTGGTGAGTGCATTACCTTTTATTGCCCAAAAAATTGATATAAGTATGTTGATCAGTATAAATGTTTGGCATAAAATATGCATTCAAGTATGCTGAAACGCGATTAAGAAGCACCTAGCACTTGCGTAAGCACTGAAAGTAGGTAACAATTTTATCTACTCCAACAAATTTCAAAATATATACTAATGGTCAACAATATCTGCAAAATTTAGTTCCATTTCATTTAAGTGAAATATTTACGCGCACACATCAATTCCTGGAATTGAAATTAGCATGTTTAAAAACTGGCATCTCTGTTCACAAGGACAGCCACTAATAGATTTGGTCTTATTTGCTGCAGAACCAATTCTTACTCTGGGAAGCACCAGGTGTATAACATGGAAAGATAATTGGACAACTCTGACAGCTGATGGCAGCCCTTCTGCACAGTTTGAGCACACAATTTTGATTACCAGAACTGGGGCCGAAATTTTGACAAAATGTTGAATAATAAATTGATTCATAAGTAGTCTTCTTGCCCTAGCTCATATTTGTTTTGACATTTAAGGTATAGAACGGCTTCATGTAGATATTGTTCTTCCCAATGTTACTTGAATCGTGGTTTGATACGGCATGTGGAATAAAAACGGAAAAGGAATGTTATTTTGCATGTTACAGGGTACTATAAGAGTATGGAGAGTATGGGTACGTAGGGTAGGTTTTCTCGAATAGCTTAGTTGATATGAGATAAGTTTTCACAATTTGGTTAATGCTAAGAATAACATTTCTTAAGCAATATAGTTAAAACTAGTTGAGACATAATTTAAACTAGTTGAGTTTTTTATAAGTGTTATGTAAGTGTATTTTCAAGGAGGTTACACCATGTCATCGCTTACTGAACGACCACCGACCACCCGTTTGGTTACGCTAATGTCATTCCTTAGATTTTTCTTGTAAATTTTTAATAAAGTATTCTAGCATTTCATTAGATTTGATCTTTCCAATTGGTGGTTGTATGATTCGGGGCTATATAAGAGAATGCTCTTCATTTGTAAATCATAAAACAAAGTTATAATCATGTTGGTAAATATTAAAAGAAAAAAAAATTGTAATCATGTTGCTTGTGCAATAGAAGTTTTTCAACCCTGGTATTTCATTTCATTTTTTTATTTTTTAACTTTTTGCTAGAGCTACTAACAAGTACGGGAGGAGATCAGTTGTTATCTTTACCTTACAAAGAGGGTATGACTAATTAAAGATGTTGCTATTGATAGCTTAGAAGTTATTATTGAGATTTTAATTTATAAACCTATTTCACTTTTGTAAACCCTTGTTCTAGTTGTTTGAATTTTAAAATTTTACTAGTTAATTTAAAAAGTCAATGTTTATGTCTAATTCTTAAGAGAGGGGCGGGGTAATTTTTTAGTGTATTTGTTCATTTACTACTAGTATATATGTAGACCAAAGACTTGGGCCATTTGGCATATGCATTTTACTAGTATAATCTTACAATATATTTTACTAGTAGTATAATCTCTCTCTCTCTCTCTCTCTCTCTCTCTCTATATATATATATATATATATATATATACATACACACACACAGAGGGAGAGAGATTGAGGATGCAAATCAGTTAAAATCCAAGGTGACCCCATTAAGGAAATGTTGAGCCATTGAATTCAATGTGAATAGCAAGCATGCATTAATTTGCTTTTTAGTTTTCAGTTACATACATGTGGATTAACTAAATAGACGTAATTAATTATATGCATGCTATCATGAAATTGAGGAGGACTGACATAATATATATATATATATATATATATATATATATATATATATATATATATATCATCTGTTTACCTGTTTGAAGTGGTGAAATTTCAAAACAGATTAGTATTTCTGATCATTTCAAGTCTATAGAGAACTCTTTAACCATTTAGTTCAATTTTGGTCCCCACCTATCTTTTGTTTTGTTAAACATCTGTACAAGAATATTTGCATAAAAATTTTGTGAAGAAAACAAATTTCATAAAAAGTATACATGCATGTATCATTATATCTATATATATTTAATTTGATGATTATATTGTGAAAGTAACGACCACGACAAAGTGTGTGAATATATGCATGACAACATGTACACAAATGTCAAACTAATACAGAAATTAATGAACTCATCAAAGATGTACTCCCTCTGTTCCTAAAAGATTGTCGTTTAAGGTTAATTCACGTAGATTAAGGAATGCAATTACTCCTTATGAAAAATACTATATTACCCTTGTTTTAATTATCTCAACTAATTATTAACTTTGTAGATTCCAAAAAGGAGTATACTACTAACCATGAGATTATGAAGAAGAAGTATTGGGAAGAGAAGAGATTTGTAAAGACATTTCAACAACCAAGAAGGGTTTTGTATTTTTTTGAGAAAAATCATTAAGTAGGAGAACTTTAAATAAGGGTAAAGTTGGAAAAAATTACTCCATCTGCATTGATAAACTCAAAACGTCAATCTTTTTGGAACAAAAATTACTTCCTAAAACGACAATCTTTTAGGAACAGAGGGAGTACCAAATTAAAGAAAAAAAGAAAGGTAAAAGGTAAAAACGAAAAAACCGATGTAGATAAAATGGTGAAATTGAAAGCCCATGCATGCACACAGCATCGGAGGGTGTATGAATTATTAATTAATACGATTAAAGAAGAAGAGCAGGCAGGGGAAGAGCAGTGAATAAGGACAGGAGCATATGCATATATATATATATATATATATATATATATATATATATATATATATAAGAGAATAATGTATAGTTACGGTCGTAAAAATAGCATAATCTTACGACATATATTTTATCGTTCAAAATTTGATTAAATGATCAAATATTTTAATCGTCTGCACAACTAAACTGCAGATGGAAGTCTAATATGTAATTTATCAGAAATATTTATTTTTCAAAAATAATCATCAACTGCACAATTAAATTAAACTACGGACGGCAATTTACCATCTGCCAAATTAAATTGCGGATGATAATAACTATAGACATTGGATTTCAATTTGGATGGTAAGAATATGTTGTAAGACAGAACTATCCATATATATATATAATGCAATGGGGAGTGGAGTTATCTGTTTGTTGTATGAGTACTGTAAAGGCAAAAGATGATGGCTTTGGGTGAAACCCCAAAAACAGAAAGTTTCAGTGGTCCTGGGTAGCTATTAATGTATATATGTTACCTTTCTGACCAAAAGCTCCCTCAAAGTGTTAGTAGTAGTAGTCCAACTTGAGCTCGCTCAGAGCGACTGATCCTGAGAAACAAAGACTCACTCTGATGAGACTCTCACTGCATGCATGTTTCTAGCTAATAACACCACAGCACTCGCAGATAAATAAATAAATAAATAAAGCAACCAGTCCCGCCTCAATATCTATGGCATGCAAATGCTTATTAGCTGATGAACAGTAAATTCTGTATCCATCTGGCCCTGTTGTCTTCTGCAGTACTATGTGACTGAATTTTCTTGACCCCACGGATATATATACACACACACCCACATACATACACTCTCTCTCTCTTTAACTGATATTTTATCATAATGTAAAACAGAATTAATATTCATACTGTAGTATTATTGAACTAGCAGTTCGATCATTAATGCATACAACCAAGGCTTTCACTATACTGTTTGGCAATTTCCTCTCTCTTATACCAAATAAAATCATGACAAAAGTCAGAAATAGAGCGAAAGGTAAGAGTGGATCCTGATTCCAAGCGATCATTTGGGCATTCTATATAAATGAGTTGTAATAATTTTGTATAACATATTGGTGCATTTGAATGGCCTTTATTATAATATATGTATTATATAATTACAACTATCTCTTAAATTATTAAATACAACTTATTTTTATACCACTATCCAATTTATGAATTATGATCCTCTCCCTTTCAAATGAAATGGTGAATCTCTATTTTATGGTCCACATTTAAAATGTGTTGGAACGTGACATCATGATGATGGGGGAGAGAGATGATGATAAAAAATGTAAAAAAAAATGGAGACTCTCCGTCTCATTTGAAATGGGGAGGATCCTAGTATCCAATTTAGACGGCCTCGATCAGTATTCCAAATTAAATCTCCTTAGAATAGAGTTGAGTAGACTTAAAGAGAGCAGTTGTAGTCTCACCAAAATGAAGTAACCCTCCCCCTTAATTAGCCTCTATAATAGAGGAAGGCTTCTATGGTTCATGGTCGATAAAGAAAGCAATCCATTAATTACTTTAATTCGTTCGAATGATAAGTCGATGTTTCATAAATTTCCCAATATCTAAGTAAGTGGATTATTAAAACTTATAGCTTACTGGGCGCGGCATTAGTTGCTAAGAAATTAAAAAGTAGAGCTAGGTTAACATTAAAACATTACAGTGCAAATACTACCGTGATGACCTTCATTTTTATGTTGTTGATGAATATCAATATCATCTTCATCAAGTGGATCAAACAAGTTATACTGGTCAGTATGTGGTGCATGGCCATCTCCAAAGGCACGAACATGGTCTTTAAGTGACCTCTTGTGCTTAAAATCTGAGCCACAAGTACAAAACCACAGCTTCCCACAATTCTTCTCATGAGTCCTCCAATCTCCTCTCACTGCAAAAGCCTTGCCGCATTTTCGACAGCCGAATGGCTTGGTTCCGTGCTTGCGCTTGTAATGGGTCTGCAGTGTCCTGAAGTCCTTTAGGGGCTTTGATCTTGGGTGCTCTATGTTGTTCTTACAACCCTCAGCACAGCAATAACAAGGCAATCTCAGCATTGAGGAGGAGGCTGCTGCTGCTTTTGTCCCTCTTAGTGACTCCGGCCCCTTTCGATATTGAGAACCATGCCCCCACATATGCATCTTCACATGAGAAAAATAACAAAATCACATTATGATTAAATAGTTAATAGAGCATATATGTACAACTTATAATAGAATTAATATTATAAACTATAATATAAGTCTCAACTCTCAAGTAAAAGTAAAGTTATTGCTGTAACCCTTTCAAATGCTGCACAAACTAATGAAAGGTTGAAATAAATAAACCTGCATATTGTTGTATCGGTTGAATGTTTTGTTGCAAACAGTGCAAGAAAATTGTGTAGATCCGACAAGGATTTGAGCTGACGTGGGGATCCAATATTTGGCATCCGTGGTGGCAACGACATTATCATTAATATTGTTAGGATTGATTGAGGTAGCTCCTGGATTAGTCGTCGGTGGTGGACCAATACGAAGATCAGCTACGGTTACTTGATCAGCTTGATCAGCAATAGACGTTCTAGGGTTTTGGTGATTATTATTGATGTGGTGGTGTTGGCCTGGTGGGGCAAGAGAAAGAAGAATGGAGTCTTCATCAGCTTCTAATTGATCACCACCTTCCAAATAGCAATTATTACCACTTTCACTAGTAGAAGATACGTATGTGTGATGAGGACTTTGCATGGTTATATATATTAGTTGGAGCTAGCTAGCTAGCTAGGGATCTAGAAATCAAGATTATATGATCAAAAACAAAGACTTTTTAGCTAGGTTTTGATTGAGAAGATATAAAGTGGGGTGGGAACAAGAAAGACAATTATAAATAAAGAAATGGCATATATAGATCACTATATAGCTAGCTAGGTCTGAGTTATTTTATAACTTGGAGAGAGTTTTAGTGGGTGTTTGTGTAAATGTGCACGTGGAATAGAGTAAAATTGAGAAAATGTGGTTTTGGCTTGTTTGGAAAGGGTGGAGACAGACAAGTGATCGGCAAGGGATGAAATTAAGAAATAAAATAGGATTTGCATAGACGGTGAACCAACATCATGTACTACAACACTAGCTACAGATCTCAGCTCTTTCCCTGCCCCCACAAACATTGCTCGCTTCCCAACCAACCCCTTTCCATTTCATGTCTCTCTCTCTATATATATATGTTGTGTACATAATTAAGGGAGAAAGATATAGATAGACAGATAGATACATGCATGATGCACGAAGAGAGTAATATTTTTACTCGCTAGCTATTGTAGTACTAGTGTAGAAAGGAAGGGCGTGGGGTTTGTTTTTTTTCCTCTCTCTCTCTCTCTTTCCACTTTCGTTATTAAAGTAGAAAATGAAAGAGGTGCGGTGCAATATAAAGATGGGAAGATGTTACACTGCAGTGAATAATCCATCAAATTAATTTACATATAAAATATAAACAAACAAAAGTCCTTTTCTTCATACACTCACATGATAGCCAGCCATTTTCACCAAACATCACTCTTTGATTTGACGGCTTTCTTTTACATATACTAGGCTAGGCTTTTAACACCTAGCTAGCTAGCTACTTTCATGTATATATGTCATGAAAATTTAAATACTTCTTGGTCAAACACAGTGTAATCGTAAGAGATTCAGGTGTTTGTATGTTCTCTCCTCATGTCGGGAAGATATATTCTCAATTCTTGTATCGAACAAAGTGAGTGATGAGCGACTTAATTATATTATGAAAGAGATGATTCTACCCAGCTAATTTCTAGGCCAAGTAATTAATTAACCAACTCAGCTTGAGCAAGCATATATGTTTGAGTGTGTGTATATATATATATATATATATATATATATATATATATAATACTAGGAACTCATGCATTACAATTTACATATATAGGCAAAATAATTATTTATGCACTTGTTTGATATATATGTAGGTTCATGAGAGGGTTTTAAAAATATACAGTACTATATATTTTTATTTTCACAAAAAGAGACTTATCTGTAAAATTTTAAAATATTAAGATTGTATATTTGTTCTGTGTTTACCGCGGCATAATACTAGAATTTAATGATAAACATGAAAAAATTATGTCATTTTATACCAGTACCAATGAAAAAAAGATTGAGTACGGTCTTTTATCAAGGATTACCTAAGCTTGAAAATTCAGACAGATTTTACAAGGCCAATAAGTTTAGGTATGGGTAACAGTGACTGACAAGAGGTTTATGGAGCTGGAAAGGTCGTGAATTACTAGTAGTTGGCTGCTACTTGTACTGAACGATAACATATGTACCATGCATGACAGTTTTTTTTTTGTATTGGGGACCGGGGTGGAACGTTGTTTCTCGGTTGGCCTATTTAGCATTTGGATTCATTTGAAGGTAAATCAGGAATATCTTCAGAACAAGATTTTAGCCTAAGCTTGACTCAAGATCCCATCCCTTCAATTAGTCGTGTTGATCGTACGGTATTTAATTTATAAAACTTCTTTTATATTAAATGGTTGCTTTAATTTTTATTTTTTGCCTCATAAGTTGCTTCATTCATTCTCTTAATTATCAAACTATGTGCCACTGGAGATAACAAATTAAAGAACTAATCCCATAGAAAAGGCTTAAACATTAATTTTTTAAAGAAAAATAATATACATGTGGATAAATATTTGACAAAATTAATTTGCGACCAACGTGGAATTAAGTGTATACAATAATATAAAATAAATTAAAGTAAGACATTTCTTAATTGTTACATATCTCATAAATGCACATTCGTCGCAATCAAATATTTTGACAATGTATAGCAATATTCTTTTTAAAATAATCCTTTTGATATTTAATAATTAAATAATTTAACTAAAAAAAGTCGTGGAACTCTAATCCATGCACCATTCTTCATTTATTCTTACCGGATTGGTTGTCATTTTCACTATTCAAACCAGTTCCTTTTTGTCTGCCAAACATGCCAGAAGTGCCATTAAATTATCTGCAGCTATGAAATTAATTCCAATCAAATATTTAATTTTTTATATTATTGTGGACAGGAATCAAATAATTATTTAATGCATATTTGAAATATAAAAAAAAAATGTACTCCTCTATATCATAGAAATGGGGACTCTTACAAAAGAAATTTAATTATATGCATAATTATGTCTAACGTTGAAGTATGATATAAATCCCTACAAAGGAGAGAATCATCTGCTTCTCTACAACGAATGAGGAGTCATGTGCTCCATTCTTATATACTCTCCCTTAATAATATACTCCGTCTGTCCTAAATTAATTGTTTAATTTTGACTTTTTAAAGTTAAATTGACCATTTTTAAAGCTAATTTTTTAACTATTTTTGCTAAAATATAGGTGAAGAGATTATAACCAAAAGAAGTATATACAATTTATTACTAACCCCAATTTTTATAATTTTAGAAATATATTTATATATGCTTAATTATTAATTCTAAAAATAGTCAATTTGACTTAAAAAAGTCAAAACTGAACAATTAATTTAGGACGAAGGGAGTATAATATAGATATTACATAATTATATGGAAATCAAAGTATTTTTTATTTTTTTTATTTAAAAACTAAAGTTTGCTTGACACAATTAAACATAATTTTTTGGATGAGTATAATATAGTGTTATTTTTTTTCCTTAATTGTCCTTTTGAATGTTAATGTTTTTATCCGCCAAGATTTAGACATAATTTTGGATGTGTTTCTTTTAAAAACCACAAGTTCTTCAAAAAAAGTAAAATAACCACAAAGAGTAAAGTTTGTTAATATGAAGAAAAAAAATGTAATATTACAAAATTTACAAATTTTTAATAATATATTTTTCTTTCATATTTACCATAACTTTAATTATTAAGTATTTAGTTTATACTTTTAGTAGTCATAGCATAATAATGATAGTAAGGAAAAACTTAAACAATAATTTGTCATTTTATAATATTGTCAAAGAAAATGAGGGAAAAAAATTCCCTTCAAAAATAGTGACAAATAAAATTTATTTTTCTGTGAAATAGAGAATATCTAAGTGCCAACCAAAGAAATAAGACTCTCTTATTCAAAAAGATGGAGTGTCTTAGTGTATCTTTTTCATTTGAGTCATGTTATATATTGTGAATATTTTTGGTTAAATTATAATTTAGGTATATGAGATAGATAAGAATTAAAAATAATTTTATTTTAATCTATTTTATTTTATAGTATAAATTTTCACTTTTACAATATTTGTCTCGCATGTATATCTTTTTTCTTTCCTTTCCATTTTACTGAATTACTAATGGAAAAAAATGTTAATCTTGGACTGATATTGGGCCTTGTCGCATTCTTTTGCCATTTCATCTGAAGTCTACCAAAGCATGTGAATGAAGCAAACCTGGAGGCCTGCTAGAAAAATGGCCAATTAGAAACCAGCCCGATAGGAATAAGGTCCTACCAAAATTAATGCGGAGACGAAGTTGTCACATCGGTGTGTGTAATGTCAGGTCCACTGTTCCACATGGCCACATGGTCTTTTCATGGTGTGGAAATTTTTAAAAATAAAGGCAGCTGAGATTGGGTTTGGGCTGGGTTGATGGACAGCTTTCTTTAGTCATCAAATGTAGTCATGGGCCATCATTCACAAAACACAAATAAGGCAGATATGTCTGACTGATCTGATGGACGAATCAATTAAAGCTATTCACGGGATGCACGGCAACTCTTTTTTTATTTAACGATGGAACCTGTCCAGACTCCAGATAGGACACGAGGGTTTTAAAAAGCGGACATTCTAATGTTAAAATGAATTCTATTATCTATTGCAATAAATTTATATTAAATTATAATTATAAAATAGGTCTTATTATATATTATGAAATTTTTTATATGATTATAATGTATGTACATATATGAGATAAATAGTAATTAAAAAGTGTCTTACTTTAATTTTCACGTTAATTACAATATAATTTCGTCAAATATTTTTCGACATTATATCATTTTCTTTATAAAATTTATTAATATATGAAATTAGATAGAATTATAAGAATATCTCACTTATTACATATCTCTCTACAAAATTAGCACTAATACATATTCATGTAACTGACTATTAAAAAATCGACCTAAACATTAGCAATATATATCATTTTTTTAAAAAAAAAATATTACTCTATCTGTCCTATAAAAATTGGTTGAGATTGATTATTCTGGTTAAATTGACTAATTATAGAATTAAAAATTAAATATATTTATTTATATTTTAAAACTCATGAAAATTAGAAGCGGTAGTAAATTCGATGCAGTCTTTTATAATTATAGTTATTGCACCTATATTTAAAAGAAAATATTATAAAATTTGATTACAAAAATACTTAATTTGACTTAAAAAATTAAACTAAGCAAAATTTTGAAGAACAGAGTGAGTAGCATTCAATATAACAATGATAATATTTTTTATTTTAAAATTTAGAACATATTTTTTATATAATCTTTTTTAACAAATGTATTTATAATTTAAAAACAGTTAATGCAAAACATAAAAGTGATAGAATTTAACTTTTAAAAAGATCACCAAACTTTTTATAAGTCATTTTTTTATGTCTCATACATAGACTATAGGACATTAAAAAACTCTTAGATTTAATTTATAAGTTATTTTTAAAACTTATATATATATATATAGTAGAAGAAAAATAATTCATTTTTTTAATAAAATACATTAATTGATAATTTTTGATTTATATGATTGAGATTGAGAGAAAAGTAATACTCCTTCCGTGCTTAGAGTAAAGGTACAATTATTTTTATCTTTAAAAATATGAGAAAAAATATATAAAATAAAGAGTCATTATGTTATTTACTAGATCTATTAAAAATAAAATTATTTATCATTTTATAAATATTATAAAACTATTAAAAATTAAAATTTTATTTATTTTTTTATTTCTCTTAATATATATAAAATGGATTTTCTTAATGTGTGTTCTAAGGCAGGGCCGGCCCTGAGTTTTTAAGGGCTTAAAGCCACAACGAAAAAAATGGGCCCTTTTCGAGTTAGTGGCGGAACCAGAACAAAATTTGAGGGCGTCAAAATTTGAGGACAGTTAAACTAACTTTGATTCACCCAATCCACTTGGGTCATATCCTAATACATGTATAAATGTTTCTTAGCTCACCACATTAGCTATTTATAAGTTTTTAGCAAAATCTTTCCATTCAAGCATTTTATCAAACAACTTGTCTACAATGTGAAAATTTCCAGATTTTACAAAAGTTTAGGCATGTTTTAGCCCAGATTTCTTCATAGAAATCCTTCCTTATACTTTCGTATAGTACATATTCTCATTACCCAACCAATTCCACAACTAATTCACATAAATATATACCAATTTTACATATGGATTTACCCAATTTATAAAAATATAGCAAAAGTAGATGGATTACCTCTTGAAGCTTCGCAGAATTGGGGGTCCTAAAAATAACATTTTTTTGGTGGGCCTAAAGCTCCCGCACCTCTGGCTTTAGGCCAGGGCCGGTGCTGTTCTAAGGGCACACATCATATACAGGAATCGAGAGAATATTTTCTTGATTCCTGTGCATATTTCCTTAAACTATATGTAAACTCAAAAATTAAAAAAATATGTACAAGAATTAAGAGAATATTTTTTCAATTTTTATGTATAATGTGTCTCTTTAGGCCAACCCAAAATGCAAGGAGGTATCTCAATGATCTGGATAGAATATTCCACCCCATGATGCGTTTGGATCACCGTTGGAGGCAACCACGTGTCTCATATGCTGTTGTGCGTCACCGTCACGCTCGCATCCGAGCAAAAACATACCGCCAAAACGTAATAAGATTCAAGGGACCCTTACATGCCCCGAAAAGCCAACATTAATGTTTTCAACAACAAATGGGTCACACAAAACACATTTTCGTCTCATTAGGACAACTTCGTCCATCTAATTCTACGCGATGTGGGAATGCGTTTGACCCACGCTCTCTCTTAAGATTCTCTTCCCTTTCACCGTTGAGCGTCCTCCTCGTGATTCCCCAAACCTAACCTAACCTAACCTAACCTTACGCCCCAAGTATATTCCAACAACAAATTTAGACAGAGAAAGTGAAGTCCCAATCTCAATAGAGAGAGAAAAAAAAAAGGGGGGGTTTTGATCTTATCTCTTAATCTATTGGGTAACGTCCTTGGCTGGGCAGCCCACAAGGAATATTCAGGCCCAATACTCTTTCTCTCTCTAAAAACCTTATCAAATGTTTTGTTTGTACGCGACGCCCCGACTTCGACCCCCACAACCCTTCCGATTTATACTACGCCCGTTTTTCTCTCTCCTCTCCGACCAATATAAATATTTTTCTTGTATGCCAAGTTTATTCCTTTATGTGATTCTAGTTAGATCCTTATATTCTTCTCCACTCCGGATCTCTCTATGCATCCAGACAAATTCCTCTCAATTTAATCTCTTTGTCCCGTTGAAAAAAGTAAGATTATCAGTCAATCATAATAAGAGAAATTATGATAATCAACGATAATAAAAGTGATAATTATACAGAGAAAATGCAGAGATGTGTAGAGTATATTGAATCTTTAGAAGAAGAACGTCGCAAGATTCAAGTGTTTCAGCGCGAGCTTCCCCTCTGTCTAGAGCTTGTTTCTCAAGGTATATATATTATACATATATTTTCATAATTAAATCAATCTATTTAATTTGCTACTTTAATGTATACATTTCGAAATTATTTCACTTTCTCTGTCTAGAATTTTGATGGATTTTAGTGGTTTTTATTTTTTTTTCAGCTATTGAAACATGCAGGAAAGAGTTGTACTTCCAGGGGCAGTCTGAATGCTCTGAGCAGATATCAAGTGAAGGGCCTGTTTTGGAAGAATTTATTCCTCTAAAAAGAACTTCTTCCGAAGAGGATGAACAACAATCTAAAAAGGCCAAGAATGTTAGTAAGAATGAGAGCAAAGACAGCAAGAGCGGTGACAAATCATCAAAGAAATCAGACTGGCTTAGATCCGTTCAATTATGGAATCAAACCCCAGATCCACCTACCAAAGAGGTAAGATAATTGCTTGATTAATTACCAAAATAATCGATTTTAATTTTGTGGGTTTTCGTTAATTTGATTAGAGGTTAAAACTTTTTAATGTTATAGGACTCACCAAGAAAAGTGTCAGTCGTGGAGGTGAAGAAAAATGGTAATGGTGGGGCTTTTCATCCTTTTAAGAGAGAGAAAAGTGTTGGGACTGCACAACCAGCTCCGGCCGCCGCTGCGAGTTCCACCGCAGAAACTGGTGGCAGTAGTGGTGGTGGTGGTGATGGATGTAAGAGTGAAAATAAAGAAGATTCTCATAGGAAGGCCAGGCGATGCTGGTCTCCTGAGCTGCATAGGCGGTTCTTGCAAGCCCTTCAACAACTTGGTGGTGCTCATGGTATGTAGTATTAAATGAAATCTTTATACCCATTAAACGCTAATTTAATTAGGCTTAAATGTAATTGAATCTATAATTTTTTACCATGTCTTAAATAATTTTTTGCAGTTGCTACACCAAAGCAAATTAGGGAGTTAATGAAGGTTGATGGGCTTACCAACGATGAAGTCAAAAGCCATTTACAGGTACAAATACATGAATCTCTCCATTTTCTTTTCAAGTATTGGTGGTGTAGAAATGTTATTAGTACAACATTTAAGGGGTTATATGTCATTTTCTGTTTGGTACTGCCTCTTAATTATGGATCCCTTCCATATTTCTGAGGTACTAGTAGATGAAATCATGAAGTGGTGCTAATTTGATTATCTCAATGATCATTGCCTTTTGGTGAGAATATGCTGAATTCAGCTGGAAGGAGGAATATATCAATAGAAAAAGAGATTTTAATTCCTCATGTTAATTTCCATATTCTTACATTAAAATCAACAGTATATAGTTTTCAAAATTATCAGGAATCAGAAATAGGAAAATCAAAGGAATTTGGCATTTGAGATAAGAACTATTCCCTTGTTTTTCCCTTGCAAAGTGGGAATCTTATAGGGTCCTCAAAGATGACACTGTTTTCACCTACATATTTCAACGCAACCAAGAAAATAGGTACCACTTTATTTACTTTTTCTTCCCTACATAAATCTGCCTAGTACTTTAGAGTCGGAAGATCATAGATCATGTACACCAACTTATGGATGTTTGTGGTAGAATCTTGGCATTTGACAGAGAAAACTGAATCCAAAAACTGAAAAGGGAAAAGACATATGCATAAGGCCATTTCATTCAACGTACCCTGAATAAGGCCATTTCATTCAACGTACCCTGAATAAGAACATCATTGTTGTGTTACATGTGAAATTCTTGAGGCAGTTTAAAATCATGCATTGTCTAAAATTTAAACGTTCTCGTCCATTTTTTACAGAAATATCGTTTACATACAAGAAGACCAAGCCCTTCAATTCACAGCAACAGTACTCAAGCCCCCCAGTTTGTGGTGGTGGGAGGAATATGGGTGCCACCACCAGAATACGCGGCCTCAGGTGAAGCTGCAGCAGCTCCCATGCATTCCCCTACTAATGGAATTTATGCACCAAGAGCTACACTACCAGCAGCCGCCCTCACAGAAGCAACAGAATCTTCAAAGCAAAGGCAACAAAATAGTAGTAATAAACAAGTGCACTCCAATGAAAGTGGCAGCCATAGCCAAGGCAGAGGTTGTTCTGATTCCCCTGCTACCTCATCCTCAACACACCGCTAGAGTTTCACCTGCATTTTGATCTCTTACTGTGAATGAGAGTGACATGTAGAGTTTTTGTAATGAATCTTTTCGTGAATCCCTCTTGTAATCTTCATTGACATCAAGTAGACATAGTTATAGACTTTAGTTTTTTGTGTTCTTTTTCTTTACATTTTTGAGTTTGTGAACTTGAAGACACGTTTGGCTGTAATAATTGTAATGTTTTGCATGCTTTATAGTGGAATAAAAAAGATTCATAATAAAACTTAAAAGTATTCCATCTTTTGTGTTACAATTAGGACACTCATTGGAAAAATCTCTTTTTTCTTGATTCGTAATCATCACAATTAGCTGATCTTAATAAACAGTTTTAAGGGTTTATTGCATTCGATGGTTCAATTTTAGAAATCCAACATTGAAACAAAATGATAAATTAATCAAGAATAATAATTAATTAATAAATAAATAAAAGGAATATATGCAATAGTTTTAGACTCTAGAGTCAGATCCATAATGCTCCCTTATCACGAGAGAATCTTGACTATTGAGTATTCATTGAGCAACTTTCATGCTTTAAATGTAAAATAATTAATAATTGCAATATCGTTAATAAGTTCTCTTGGAAATATTGGTTGCGTAGAATAGAAGCCAGGTTTTCTCCATAAAGAGAAAGCATTTATTTATTTATTTATTCCCTTTATTTTCATGCCAAAAGGTTAAAGGTAATATAAACTCCTAGCCAGTAAAGCAACAGTTTTAGGGGACTTTTTCTAATAATTATAAAATGATACTCCGTAAACATATTTAATTCTCAGTCTAAATTATGATCGGAACTTCCTGTTAATGCATAAATTCATTTTTCTATATAATGAAATGAAAATTGAAATCATTTTTCCAGACCATCCTACCGCTAATATTAAGTTGCCAAAAATACAAGGATCCACGTACTATGAAATTACAATGAAGGCTAATCCTGATTAAACTAATTATTTATGCATGATGATAATTTTTGTGCGTATAATTAAACAGTTACAAAAACTGTCAGAGCTTTAGCATGTTAAGTTTAATATTATGTTTTCGTAAAATTAATTAATTAATTTTTTTAGGATATTAATGCCAAGTTATGTTCTCCAAAAACTAATAATTATTTATGGACCGTGTCACGTTCTAAAAGTACGCATGCATATATATGGATGTGCAGAACTAGAAATAGAAATGTATAATTGTGTAGACCCGGGCGTATTTAATTACTAAATGCTAATAGCAAAATAAAGCACAAAACATGCACATTCGGCTAATTAAGCTAATTAATTGACAAAATAAAATGGACTCCTGTCCAAATAAAGAATCCGTACAATTATAATCTAGACCTGACGTGGCGTGGCGGCTTAATTAAAAATCAACTACCCCAATAAAAATACAGTCCATTTTGTTGATAACTACAGCTAAATATATGAGACAAATGCTTTGTGTCACAATTCACAACATTTGTGAGAAATTTTTATTTTTTTCTGCGTACCAAACAGTGGCCCAAATCCGAATATTCCAAGGCATATATAATTAATCATGCCACATATTATGTTGAGCTAACAATTAATATAAACAGTCATATTTTGCGACAAGTTTATGTTAAATTATAATTATAAAATATATTAATATATTAAATTAAATATAATTATAAAAATAATGTATTTATTACATATTTTTTTAAAAAAATATTTAGTAATATTTATTCACGTAACTCGTATTTAAAAAATCAATGAAAACAATTATAATATATATTATTTATTTATTTTTCATATAGAAGTGCATAGCATTCATTGGTCAAAGTATATTCTCTGCCTCTCCCCTCTCTTTTTATTTTAAGTTATCTTGTAGGTAATTAATTTAAGAACATAGGAGAAAGATATTCGGATCCTGGAATCTTGCCTTGTCCAAGATTCCTCCTTATTTCCAATCGTATTCTTTTTTCTATTCAATTTGGCCGTTCATGAATTATTAATTCCCACCTAATTATTTGATTAAATTAAAAGGTATGTACTACTACGTAGTATGGTACATGTACTAGAGAGAGAGATATATATATATAGAGAGATATATATATATATATATATATATATATATTTAATTATTTGATTAAATTAAAAGGTATGTACTACTACGTATTATGGTATATGTACTAGATATATATATAGAGAGAGAGAGTCAAAAGTATTACGTCCCTTGAGTGAATGGAAAGGCCAAATGTGTTTTGCAGAGTAGGTACTCTCTTGGAACTGTACAACTCATATTCATAAGAAGAGACTAGAATTCAAACTAAACTTTAAGATTTTATCTTGTGTACAAACTCATTCTTTGATGCATATATATGATCAATTAGTAGGGTCAACGGTTAATTATTTATATTGAGGCACTAAAATATACTAAAATTTTATTAATTATATAAAATTATTTTTAAAAGAAAAATCATATTCCCCAGACACTAACATTACATTTTTTTTTTTTGGCGATTAGATTTTTTATTATGATCTAACAAATTAAAATTTTCCAGCTTCCACCTACGGCCCTACACCTACTTTTACCCCATTCTCACTAATTAATTTCCTCCGAAATAAATTAAGAATCTCAAGTTCGATTCTCACCTGTATGAGATTATTTTTTTTTATGTGAACTATATATATGGTTTTTATGTGAAGTTTATTTTTTCTTTTTATGTAAGGCTGATTGATTATTTATAAGAGTAATATAATGATGTACTTGATTATGAGATTATATTGTACTCTCAAGATAAAACTTCAAAAAAATAAAAAATAAAAATTTTCTCCAAAACAAATTAATCCATTTCTCTCCCTCCTTACCACCGATAAAAATAAAATATAAATACTACCAACAAAAGAGTATCTTCTTCTCTTTTTTTTTTTTTACTTAATTTCTATTATATATATTCAATGGTTAATTTAACCGTTTATCCAATTAAAAAAATGGTTATCCACTAGAGGTTATGGTTCATAATTACACTGCCAAAAGTAACTAAACAAGAGGAAACAGTAATTACCAGCAAAGCGTAAGCTAGAAAATATTCTTTCGAAGAGGCTACAGAATTTTTATTTACTATAAAAATTCCGTGTTGATGGCGTGGCGCCCCTGAATACATTTTGTTTTATTGTTCTCTTGTTAAACATAATACCAACTGGGCCACTTTTGGCATACAAGTTCAAATACCACAAATTCTTTATTCTAAAGACATACTTCAGCTGGGTCAAAGCAACACAACACCACATATTTCTCTCTCGAGTAATCTCGTGCTATGCCAGCCCAGCTAGGCTAGTGTACAGTGTACTTCTCCTCCAACAAAGGTCCTGCCTCCTGCATCATAAAGTAACTCATCTGCATTCCACTTGCATTGCATGCTACACAGATTTATCAAGAACTCGAGTTTAGTTTATGACTGTGGTTTGACGTAATCCAAGATTCCCAGCAACCAGATAGATCTAGACTAGTTTTACACCCTCACCTACTCAACCAACATTCTTCCAGTAAAACCACCCAGCAAATAAACAACAAATAATGCAAACAGAAACAGCTCTCTCCACGAGATTATATTATTGGTTGATTCATAAATAGCATAATCAAGCCACAACATATGATGGGACTTGGGAGGGACTACAAGATGTAATACCAAAAAACCACAAATGCTAAAAATATTTCATGATTAAAACACAACCTGAAAGATGAGTAACAATTAAAAGTTCGAGGCCAGCAACAATAAATAGAAATGGTGAAGATTCTTACTATTACCCATAAAGGATGTGATGTGAACTATAGCACTTGGAAAATGGGTAAACCATGATAACTGGGCACCACAACACTGTGACAGACATGAGCCTAACTGATAATGATGTTTATGAAAAGGAAATATAAGGATGCATGACAACCAGATAAAGACCAAAAATGAAAATAACTACTCAAAATATCGCATAGCAGAGTCAGTACTCTTTTCTTTTCAACTTAATGAAAAGGATAATTGAGGGTGGAGTGGGAGGAGGCTGAAAACAAAATGAAAAACACAAACAGCTTTCCAAGACGGAAGAAATTGCAAGTGCAGCATAACCTTGCTTTGAATAGGCATACCAAGGCACTACAGTCAAATATTGACATGTGAACAGGTAGCGGAAAGACCAGAATGTAGACATGTCAATTACCTACATATGAGATAACAAACTTAAATTTGTGGTTACGCTTTCTTGTTGCATAGCCCCTTTCTTGTAGATACATAAATCAGTAACCCACCCCTTCATTTTATTCAACAACCTCATGTAAATTTGGTCGGAACACTGTCATTACCATCCTATGCTGGCTGATGAAGCAACAATGGAAAATAGTGATGCAATCCAATGGAACATCTGCATGACCAAAGTTTTCAATATCCCTGGATGCCAAAGTATAATGGTCTAAATCTATGATGGTGGTGGTGGATGCCATTGGTCCACCAGTACAGGCAAATATAACAAAGTTTACCTACCTTAGTAAGTATAACATGTATATTGTATATGGCATGTTCGGTATGTAAATTTCCGGAGAACAATTCCATTATTGACAAGTAACTGAACTTTTTAGGACTACATATATTCCATTATTGACAAGTAACTGAAGTTTTTAGGACTACATATTTCTGCTGCTACGCAACATTGTCAAGTGTCTACGCTCACAAATATCAAAACTCAAACGGAGAAGAATTCCATTATTGACAACTGAACTTTTTAGGACTACATATTTCTGCTGCTATGCAACATTGCAAGTGTCTACGTTCACAAATATCAAAACTCAACCAGCTACAACCGATAAACAATACTCAAAAGATAAGAAAAATGCTATGAATGCTTTATACATTTAAAGAACAGCTAGCGAACTTCACAATCACACGCAGCTGATTCACCCGAGTAAAGATCATCTCAGAAATTGTCTAAATGCCAAATGGTCAACTCGAAAGATCTAACCGCCTGAATTCGTTCTCCAGCCAAAAGAAAAGCCATTAACCAGAACTATGAAACTCAAAAGACACCACTCTACAACAAATAATTGGAAACTACGAACAAAAGAAGTGAGGAATTACCCCATCAGATTAGAAATTTATAAATAAGAACATTACTTTTTCCATTAAGTGTACAAAGAAATGTGAAATCATAACAGACACACATGTAACTCAACAAACAGCTATCATTTCATTTTTTTTTTTTTTCATATTTTTATATTTTCTGATCTTTTGTCAATTCTCAACACCAAGACCATACAACAACCAGCATATTTCTCAAGTGATACACTAAAAAAGTTTTCTTTCAATTTCCTGAATGTACAAGATGTGAGCAAACTATCAGAACCCGCCTGGTGACAAACACCAACTCTTTCTACCTCCAACAGCTCTGCGAGCTTGTTCAATCCACCATGTAGACTGTTGCAGAACTTCATCAAATGCTTAATGTCATATATTGTGGGGAAGTACATATTGAGAGTATCAGGCAAATCCTGGCAAGTTAAGAGCTTAAGCAAGTATCCAGAATCATACCCACTGTGAAATGTAACCCAATAAACATTATCATTCAAAACAATCCCAGACGAAATTAAAAGCTCCCCAAATCGCTGTGCATCAATTCCCTTTTCATTATTTATCTTAAAATCAATCCCACTCTGGCGCAAAAGCTCAATTGAATCATGTGCAAAAACATCATCATTGACATTAAACTCCCGCAAATTAAAGTGCCAAATGAAATAATTATCGGTGCCACAATTGCATAAATTTCCTTCCCCATCCGAAGAAGTAGAGTATTTTCCGAGGGTAGCCTAAATACCAATCAACTTTCTAGTTTCCATCCAAAATTTTTAACTTTTCTAGGAATGGGTCAAACGCCAATTGAAATGGCGTTGAAAATTCAAATCAAATTAAACATCACTTGCAATGGTGTTGGAGTGTGTTAATCTCCTAGATTAGCTTAACTAAATTATTTTTTTTTAAAAACGTCAGTTTAAGTGGCGTTAGATTGATTTTTTTTTTTTTATTTTATTTTATTTTATTTTAAATATATATATATATAAAGCAAATTTGAAAAATTAATATCAGATAACTTGAACGCTACTTGAAAGTTAAAAATAGGAAATTATTAAATGCACCCATTTTTTTTGATATTTTCACCCATTATTGATCTATAGCGACCCATTATTGGTCGCTATATCTATAGCGACACTTAATAGGTGGAAATATAAAAAAAAACGGGTGAATTTATAATTCCCTAAAAATATTGGATGTAAACCAGAAAGTTCAATGGTATTTAGGCTACGAAAATAAAAGTAAGCCCCAACTGAATCAATTTCAACATGTCTACATTGTCCTTTAATGTCTGGTAATGAAAATCGTTACTGTTTTTGAAATTACCAACGGGACGGAGAACAATTCCTGGAAATTCAGTATCCATGGCAATATAAGGAAATTCATCAACAACGTCGCGAATTAATGCAAACTCATCCTCAAGATTATCATTCCACACCTCTCGAATTTGAATAGAATCGCTTTTGGGCAAAAGCACAATTCTTCAAAATAAATATAAATATGAATTAAAAAGCAGAACTTGAACCAGATTTGTAAGAAACCATACAAATTTCGAAACTGTGACGAAGCAATTGAGAATTCCCCAGACTTTCACCAGATCAGTATAAAAAATAATAATAATAAATAGATTAAGCTATAAATTCAATTCAAAAGCCCCTAAAAGCAGGAAAAAATGGAATAATAAACGGCCAAAAAGTAATCAAATCTCACAGGAAATTAGAAAAGATTCGGGCTTTGAATCATGTATCGATTACTAAAAGATTCGACCGTAATATAGATTATAGAAAAGATGTATAGACACAGAGTTGGGTCACAACGAAGGTAATATAGGCGGCGATAATTTAGGTCAATAATAGGGATACAACGAAAAGGTATGAATATGTGTGTGTTTATATTTATATAAATATCTGTATTTTTCGAATCAGAGAAGAGAGAGAGAAAAGTGACTTGGGGTAAAAGCTGAAGGGCTCTTTTCTCTGTTCACTTCTTACGAGCAGCAGCATCCATTGGGTGGAAGAAGGAGAAAAAGATAAGACACATAATTTAAATAAAAATATTTTTTGAAAAAGAATTTAAAACATTTTATGTGAGAAAGAAGAGGATACGTGTCACGCCCAAGCAATTTTGACCGAGGTTATGTCATGTACATCGATGACCTGGGCGCTTAGGGGATGCTTGGGAGCTTTGCATGGACGACCTCCGGAAGATTCTACACTTTTTTATATATCATATTTTCTTAGAATAATCTAAATTTTGATAGAAAGGTGTAGAAATATATACATATCTAGTTATTTGTACCTAGAATTTTCTAAAAAATTACTTGTAATAGTAGGATTTAGAATCCTCCATTAAGGAAGTGGGATGCCTATAAATAGGAGGGTGACCTCATTTGGCAAACTATTTTAGAAAAAGTATTCTCCAAGTTCTCTTGTAAATCTTTTTGTTAACAATATAAATCATTCTTTATTAAGTGTTCTCTTGTTCCTTTCCAAGCTTTCTTACTGGTTCTTGTGGTGTTTAATTGGTGCAAGGCTTACTTAACAACTTTTTAGGGAGATCATTGTTTTAGGCCGCACGGTGGGGCTAAAAATTCTCTAAGGCCGTGACAGTTGGTATCTGAGCCAAGGTTTTTAACGAAGACGTTTGTTACTACTAAACATCATGTCCAATGTTACGAAGGAGCAACAAAGGGGAAGGGAAGAGATGTCCAACCCACCTAAAGGAAGAGCAACTAAATCAAAGGACGTGATGGTTATCATGGAAGCCCAAATGATAAGGCTAAAGGATGTTAAGGAGCAGCTTGACCGACTCGAACAATATGGGGAAGACTTTATCGAGGGGCTCAACACCAAGATAGAGAGGTAACATGACGAATTGATCGAGACCTTCAAGACCGCCACCCATGGCGCGGCACAGGAAAGCATAAATTTTCAAACGAAGATCTTGGAAGCCTTGGCGAATATCTAGGAAGAAGTGCAAGTGATGAAGGCCTCTATCGAAGAAACTAAAGCCAATTAGACCTTATGCAAATAGGTTATTGCTAATGGCGTGGTTGATGCACCACGCACCGTCGAAGGAGGTGTCGAGGGTCAAAGATGTCCCCAAGCCGAAGAAGTACAACGGTAAACAAGACGCCACGGTAATTGATAATTTCTTGTGGCACATGGAGAGATACTTTGTGACGCTCAATTTGGAGGATAAGGTAATGTTAATATTATTTCTCTTTACTTTACCGATATTGTTATGGTGTGGTGGCGCAGGAAATATGACGAGATGGAAAAAGGCACTATTACTATTGATTCTTGGGATACACTAAAGGCATAGCTCAAAAGGCAATTTTATCCCGAGAATGTTGGTTGTGATTACGAAGGAGCTCAAGCACGACCGGTCCATCCAAGATTACGTACGGACCTTCGATCCGATCTTATGCTCCAAATCATGAACATGAGTGAGGACAATTTCCTTTTTCAATTTCATTGATGGGCTCAAGCCTTGGACTGCCCAAAAGCTCAAAAGACATAAGATTGAAGATATTGTTACGGCATTAACAGTTGCCTAATCTTTGGTGGAGTATCAACCCATAAAGAAAGGCGACTCACTAAAGAATAAAGGCGCCAAAACTATGGCATACTAAAGGTGGGGAAGCAAATGAGGGATCTAACAAAATCTACCCCCATACTGACAAAGCAGGGAAGTAGGGGCATGAAAGGAACAAAGGCAAAAAAGACATGAAGCCTTGGGAGGGATGATTCCTTTGTGCTAGTTCTCGTTGGGCTAGGGACTGCCCTAAATACAAGGCACTCACTGCGATGTTTGAACAACACGATGATGAATCGGACAAAGGCAAGAAAGTCGCGATGGGTTATCACAAACTATTGAATGCACTAAAGGTTTAGCCTACTTTGCACCAGGCGGGTGATCGAAGCCTAATGCACGTGGAGGGCCGCATGAATGGGAAGGTCGTCCAACTTATGGTGGACACGGGCGTGTCCCACAATTTTGTAAGTCCCACAGAGGCTTGAAGGTTAAAACTTAAAACGGCGGAAACTAAGGGTTGGATAAAGATAGTGAATGCACAAGTCAAACCCATCAGTGGCGTAGCTCGTGGCGTTGAGCTACAACTTGGCACGTGGCAAAGCCAAGTGGACTTCTCAGTAGCACCAATGGATGACTTCAACATCGTCCTTGGTATGAATTTCCTTAAGCAATTTAATATTGTTCCTTTCCCCGATTAAATATGGTGTTGATCTTAGAAGGAGCACCATGCATGGTTCCCGCAATGACCCTAACCAAAGATACTTCACCAAAGGGTGTTATGCTTTTCTCCACTATGCAAATGGAGAAAAGTTTGAAAAAGGGGGAGGAAACTTAGTTGGTGACGCTTAAGGAAGATGAGGAAGATGGAAGCGATGATGATGTTATTCCTCATCCATCCAAAACGTGTTGAAGGAGTTTAAAGATGTGATGCCGCCGAGTTGTGCAAGAAACTTCTACATTGGCATGAGGTGGATCATCAAATCGAGTTAGAGCCGGGGGCCAAGCCACTTGCCAAGGCACCCTACAGGATGTCACCCTCAAAGCTGGAGGAGCTAAGGCGTCAATTGAATGAGCTATTGGACATTGGCTTCATCCAATCATCTAAGTCACCTTTCGTTTTGCCCGTACTGTTCCAAAAGAAAGCGGATGGGTCTCAACGCCTTTATATTAATTATCGGGCTCTAAACAAGGTAACTATAAAGAATAAACATCTTATTCCTCTTAAAGCTGACCTCTTTGATCAACTTGGTAAAGCCAAGTATTATACAAAGTTTGACTTGAGGTCGGGCTATTATCAAGTTCGGATTGCCGAGAGAGACGAGGGCAAAACTACTTGTGTTATTCGCTATGGTGCATTTGAGTTCCTCGTGATGCCCTTTAGCCTAACTAATGCCCCAGCCACATTTTGCACTCTCATGAATAAGATTATTCATCCTTACTTGGATCAGTTCGTAGTGGTATACTTGGTCAATATTGTTATCTATAGCAATACTTTGGAGGAGCATGTCGAACACTTATGGACTATTCTCAAGGTTCTCAAGGAGAATGTATATTCTCCACTGCCGTGACACACGAATGCAGAAGATGGGAAATGAAAATTTCAAATGTATTTATAACTGCTAACTGTGATCAAATAACTGGTAGTCAGGACAATACGTACGTAGTGAGCTATGAACCATGCACGTTAAATACTCAGCTCTATTTAAATGAAACCATCCAGTACTCTATTTTAAAAATAAAACAAAAATATTGAGATAGATAAATTTTTATGTTTAGAGTTTAGACATTATAAAATAATCAAAATTCCTAACATGTCAGAATGGATATTAGGCTTTTAAGCAAACCTCCGAATAGCGAACCAAAATCCGTTGTCTTAACACTTGGCCACGCTCCATTTACCTGCTAATTGTTTCATATTATACAGTATACGTAATTTATAGCGATAAGGATAGCTGAACTAGGTTATTTTGTTATTTGCTATTATTATTTGTTACGATGTCCAAATGAGTTCTTAAATTTTGTATTTTAAAAAGTGCGACATAATTACAATGATTGTTTAAATTTATTTTTAGTTCTATAAGATCATTATAACGTGGAACTTTTAAAGCTTAAACAGCATATGATGGCTACGTAAAACACCAGAACAATGATTTTGTCCCTTCTGCATTAACATTTTTGCTTAAGTAATTAATTCCATTATCCATACATGAATGTTGTTACCAAGAGTTATGCAGACATTTGTGAAAACCCAGTTTTAGGGCCTCCCAAACAGTTTTTGGTGACCTTAGTTTAAGTTCCAATTTTCACGCCAAACAGATTTGATGTGTGTGTGAGAGAGAGAGAGAGAGGGGGGGAGGGAGACAGAGACTGTTGCTTCCGGTAGCTTATCAATAATTATTTTGTTTCAATGTACATCAGAAAGACAGTTCATAAAACTCGACAATGACTCGATCCAATTTATGGTAAACACAAAGGGATTTTGAAATTCGACATAAATAGACAAGTGTTGGAAAACTAAACTGAAACAGTTCCGCTTGCTGTACAGTTCTTTGTACATTTACAGTTTGAAAGAAAGTGCTCTTTCCCATCTTTGAGGATGATAAGGGATACAATTTACAATTCTTTTACCTTCGGCTAAGGGCAACTCATGGTGAGTCGGAATCTTATCGTGCCAGACAAAATCATTCTCATGTTCATACTTCTGCAACAACCCAGTCAGATTATCAACCTCTTGCTTGAGAACCAATCGCCACGACTCCTTTCCTGGCATATTCTTCTGCACAGTCATTAGAGCATGCCGAAGAACTTCAATTGCAACGCCAATTCGACCATCAGTCTTTAGACCTTCTGCAGTGTACGTATAACTTCTCAAGTCATGTAGGGCTTTGCAAGATGAAATGAATTCCTGCATAAACCAGAAAGATCACCTAGAGAAAACTGCACCAAAGGAAATAATTTGCCATTGAAACAAATTGCGAAAATGTTATATCCATGGAGTAGCAGTGTCATGATGGTTTCCCAAGGAGAAGAGATAATCTCTTTGGAAAATCTCAAGTTAAATGTCAGAAAAATGTCCAAAAAACTTTAGGGGTCCTCTGAGGCAAGAAAATGTCTGTCGAAGTTGGATCCTTTAGTCGTCTTAAAGCTGAACTACATGTTTACATCTGGCTTTAAAGCTTTTCTCAAAAGAATGATTGCTTAGTTTATTTCTCTCACCTCTCTATTGTTTTACTTGTCCCTTTACGTTGTTCACTTGTTGTTCACTTTTTCTTCTTCTTTTTCATTTTTAATTTTTTGTGCTCTTGATCTTTGCAGTGGCTTCTACTAGACAGTAGTCAACTAATATAGAGGACATGAAATAAACAAAGCAATCACTCGTTCAAACAGAAATAACAAGATTGTAGATATATAGTGACAAGTGTAACAGAAAACATAGATAATTAGATATGACGAAAGAACAACTTACTAAACAAAACGACTATAAATGATATGCATATTGCATACTTACCACAAAGTGCACTGAAATATCTTTGCTATCATTGGTGGCTGAATTTAAAATAACTGCTGCTTCGTCTAGTATCTGTACAACACCATAATGCAGCTTTGCCAATAAACTTCCTGCAGTTCCTTTCTCTTCAGCCTTCCTTATAGTTACAGCCTTTTAAAAATATTTTGGATTCATTATTGTAATTAATAATATTAGCCATTATCAAATGTTAAAAATGGGATAAGTGAACAGTAGGAAATATTATTCTTTCACAACTAACCAAATGAGAAAATAGACTCTCACCTGGGCCTCCGCCAAGCAAATAAGGCTCATAGCAGAAGCCACAGACAATGTAGCTTCTGGTGGTCTTTCTCGAGGCAATTGAGGCTGTAAAGAGGGAAGAACCTCATCAGCCAAATAGCGATAAACTCCAGCAGCTTTTCTAAATAGAGTGGCAGATTGCACCAAATCTACAATGATGCCTAACAAGTAAGCACAACAATTATTATGCAAATGCAAACATGGGGTAAGAAATTAATTCCTACCTTTAGACAGAATTTCAGAAGCCCATTCTTGTAGTAAGGTTCCATAAAGGAAAAGCACCATACTGAGCTCAAACAGCAAACTATCAATTTGAAAGAACTTTTGACCCTTGTAAATGAAGAAAGCTGAAGAAGTAAGAGCACTGCTCCATCTTATCTTAAGGTCTGATGTCCAAAGAACCATCCAAGGATTGTCACTAACCAAGTTTACATGGTGAACCAAGTTTACCAATAATGGCAAGTACTTCTCCAACTTTTGAATGTCCTGGTATTTTTACAGAAAATAAAAAAAACATTAGTACAACCTACTCTGTTGAGTGTTGATAATGTTGGGTTTTAATGAGAACATTAATAAATAATCATTCAAGGATATCATGTAGAAAGTTGTCACGGCCAAATCACCAAATAGAATAACAAAGAACCTAAACAAACTAGAGTAAAACAGTAACATGGAAGGTTTTCTTTTTCCAGATGGCCATCTCGACATGCCTACTACTGATATGCTGCTACCTGTTCACATTGCAAAGTTGACCCTCCAGACATTTCTCTTGCAACTGCCTTTGTGATAAAGCTTCTGTCATTAATGGACTCCTCAATTGCTCTGCGCGTGGAGCTTAACTCTTTCAGTTGCTCAAGTGTGCCAGAATCACGAGCAAAGTATATGTCTTCAAAAACGACCTGTCCACACCAATATCATATTACAAGTGCCTTAAGTCAAGATTAAATCATCCTCATAATTCATGCAGTAATAAAAACTAATATTACATTGATTTGAAGGATCAATCTCTGACCTATTATAATAGAACAATAAGCACTGGGAAAAAAAAACAAAACAAAACAAAACAAACAAACAAACTCAAAATACTAAGCAAATAAACAGGTTATAATCCCTCCCTCTCCTAAACATTTGTGTGTGGATGGATATATTAAACAAGAAAAGACATTGGAATTGGAACTGAAGCCTTCAATCCTAGTTCTGTAGCCCAAACAAGATAAAAGCAAACTTAAACTTTTATGAAAATATGTTCGTCAAAATAGTAAAACAAAGTTCTATTAACTGAACCTAGTATGTTAAATTTCAAATTCTTATTTCAACCACAAGGCCATTCACGTCAAATCAAACACCAATTGTCTATATCAGCATAAAAAAGTTTTGTAGTTGTTTTTCCCCAAAACCTGTACCTATAAAATATTAATATCAAATTCAACTGCATCTGTACACTAAGTACCATACTGGTATGTGACATCCTTCAACCCCAATTCTAGAAACCCACTAATACTATGGCAAAAACAATACCATATAACCACCAAAAAGACAACAATCATAGTTTAAACATACTTATTGAAAATATGAAATGCATTTCGAAAGATCTCATTAACTTCAACTGCACATACAGTAGTGAAGCTAACTCCCATTCAATCCATGCTGATATAAGAAAGATTATCTTGATCTTTTCATGCCTGATATTTTTATTTTTCTTTTGTTCATGTACTTTGATAGACCCCCCCAAACAACCCTTAAGATCCCCCAAGTCCAAACAAACACCATTCAATCAATAAAACAAGAAAATATTTCACCAAAAGTGGCATGATCCTGAAAAAATTCCAACCACCACCTATCATAATTAGACCTGCCAACTTTTAAGCCCAGTCCACCAACCTGTCCATTTAATCGTGATTTAACGGGTTGGATAACCCACTTATTTTGGCAGGTCAAAAGCTGGATTTGGTTATACGGATAGCCACAAATAAAATGATTAATTGGATAAACCCACGGGTTAGAAATTGGGTACGTGAAAGTCCCACTGCCCAACTCTTTTATCAATTTTGAATCAACTCGGTAGAGTCAATGTTATCTTTCTCTCTCTATAACTAACTGTACTGCATACATTTTTTACATTTCTTCTCTCTCTCCCTAAACTGGAGCTCGTCTTTCATAACACTATATATCTAACGTCATTTTGCGCATATAACCCTCTCTCTCTCATCTATTCTTTCTCTCTCTCTCTCTGTATGTGTGTGTGTGGGTTAGGTGAAAACTATAATACACCAACCTCCAAAATAGAAGAATTAAAGAACCTTATATAGATGCAGCCTGCAAAGTCCTTCAAGAAAAGTTCACAACAGAGCAGAGATTAATTATGGATACAATCTGTCTCCACTTCTTGCCCCAATCAATGTTAGCATTCTCTCTATAAAATTTCGCCTCGCTATACCCAACCCAGAAAAAAGGTTTTGAATATTTTTTGTTGTTCCATCGAAAATGTATAGAAGTTGGATGTGGGTAAATGGGTTTGACACATATATATTATAATTTATCCATATTCAGAAAGGGTAGGCCCAAACTGCCACCCGGATCAAACACAGTTGCCTTGAAACGAAGTCAGTAAAGCTTTTGTGTTGTGTGGAGAAATATTGAAAAACTTAATTATTGCGTTTTATATGGGTTGATGGGTTCAACCAATATTCATTTAAATTTACCCATATTCAACCCATTTAAAATTACCCACCCAACCCATTAGTGACCCATTATCCATTACACATTACACTATGTTTCTGAGTTATAAAGGAAAAGAAAAGAATAGAAAACTTATAAGTTTTCTTTCATGTTATTACCGAGTTTATAAAAGAAAGAAAAGAAAATTTACGTTTTATATTCAAAATACTATTTTACCCTTATATTAGTTTTGTTATGTTTATAATGTAAAGGGTTCGAGAGGGATTATAACGATTTGCTTATGTTATTTAGTTTTTCGTCCATTTTTAGACAGAAAAAGTTTGCCACTCGAAGTGTCTAATTTTCCGTCCATTTCTTCTCTTTTCCCATCATTAAAAACTCAGTAACAAAAGAATTATTAACCCATTTGCCACCTCTTCATAATTAATGGTCTTAAACCTGCAATTCTTCCAATTTTCCCCTTCTTTAACATTTTAACGACACATTTTCCCCCACAGATTAGCTGGAATCAACAAATTAACACTAAAAACAATATGGAAACGGATACTAGTACTAAATTACTGTCCACACACATAGTGACCAACACAATAACTCTAAAGAACTGCGTATAAACCCAAGAGCAACACAGTTATTTTGCTATAAAAGACAAATGTTATCTATTAGGTGTATAAAGAATTCAGACCCAATGAACATGTATACAAATAAATCAAGAGGTGAAAGGGGAGTTTTACCTTCTTGGTTTTGAGTTTCAGAGAATCCGCCAAATGCAGCAGCATCATCACCGTTATCAGTGTCCCTTATCAATCGATATGATTCACTTGAATTTGCATTTAAAACAGTCTCTCTCTGTGTATCAATTGCCTCTCACTCATCACTCAGCTGAATCACAAGAGAGAGTCCTCACCTTTTTCGTTCATTTGAAACTTCGTTCCCCCAATTATTTTTCCTTCTCTGGTAAGTATATACGAATGGTTATAGAGTGGTCTCCCTCACCTCCACGGTCAACCACCCGGGCTAAACGCGGTTTAGCCCATATGTAGTTTGTTTACTATGAAAAGGAAAAAAAATAAAATAAGAAGAAGGAAAACTTATAGCCAATAAAAGTCAATTACATAAATTTTAAATAATTTACAATGACTACTTAAGTACCCCGTTGCTTTTTAAATAAAATTATTTTTAGTTTTTAATTTTTTTATATAATGGTTATAAAATATATTTTTTAAATTTTAAATTGACTTTCAGTTATTATTAGAATGACTACAAATTTTGTTTAAAAAATGAATGATTATAAATCACATACAATTATTGAATACTCACAATTGAATGTTACTAATGTGATTATTTTGTTATTTTTAATTTAATATTAATTTTTTATATAGTTTTAAAATTTAATATTTAGTTTTTGTAATAAATCATTCGTATTTATATATGTATTTTTAATTAGAGTTCAAAGCTGAGAGCAAACCTAAAAGCCTAAACGTAATATTTAAGTCATACTTTATTGTATAATTATTAACTAAATAAATTCTATACAAAAAATAAAATTATTATAAAATAATAAGTTATGATCATAGTTTTAGTTTTAAACGGTGATTAAATTTTAATTAGTGATA
Organism: Aralia elata; assembly: GCA_034770075.1. Lineage (NCBI taxonomy): Eukaryota > Viridiplantae > Streptophyta > Magnoliopsida > Apiales > Araliaceae > Aralia > Aralia elata. The sequence continues at coordinate 85,835,611 of CM068387.1, read as the reverse complement.
TATAAGTCACGATTTTTTTAAAAAAAATAATTAACTTAATGTCTTCTGTATGAAATAAAGTGGTTTACAAGATTTTAATTATTAATATATTTTGTAATATACATTAAAATTTTATATATTAGTTATTATTTACTCATAATATTTTTCTTATATTTTTTAGGAATATATTTGTTATAAATAATGAGTTGTTATTATGATTTTAACTTTGAAAGCTAGCTAACTATATTTTAATAACTAATATATAAGTTAAAATTGTTTGATAATTAACTAAATATCTCATTTATGTAATAGAATTGGCAAGTAAAGTAATCATTGATATATTTCTAATATATATATATATATATATATATATATATATATAATTTTTGATATTAATCACTGTGTACTCATAATATTTTTAATATACAGTCATTTAGAGATAAAATTGAGTAAAAACTTAAATTAAAATCCAAAATATGATTTTTATGATCAAATTTATCATATGACTAAGTAATTACATAACTCTTATAAAAAATAAAATTATTGCAGAATAATAAATTGATATTAAAGTTTGCAGATCATAAAGAGAGCTTTGGTTCGAGTTAAATTAATCTTTACATTATATAAGAACATAAAAAAGTGTTTTACTTCAGTTAAATTTTAGGTCTATACCAAAGAGCAAAGACCAAAGACGAAAACCGAAAAATTAAGTTATGTATTATTATATATTTATATAGACTATTTAAGTGTTTCGTGCGAAGTACGGGTTTGTTTTTTAAATAAGTTGTTTTTAATTCCTTATTTATTCTATATATGTAATGATTATAACATATATTTTATGAATTTTAATTTAATTTATTATAAAATTACTACGAACTTTTCTCAAATAAACACTTATCAAATACTTGCAATCTAATGTTAGTAAATATGTTTATTTTTTATTATTTTTAATTTTATATTCAATTGATATAGTTTGAAATTTAATATTTATTTTTCATTTTCAATCTTTTGACATAAAATTATTGTACATTAATAAGTTACCATCATAATTTTTTGTTTTTAATGGAAACTTAAATTTTAACAAAAACATACAAGTGAGATTTTTTTCTAACATTAATTAACCAAAAATCTCTTATACGAAATAAAATTAGTAATTAAAATTTAATTATTAATATATTTTGTAATATATATTACACTTTTTAATATTAGTTATTATTTTCTCATAATATTTTTCTATGTTTTTAATACGTAGTTATTTAGGAATAAAATTGTTGTAGAATAATAAGTTATCATTATGACTTTTAGTTTTAAAAATTAACTAAAATTTAATCACAATGTATAAGTCATATTTATTTTTAACATTAATTAACTAAATGTCTCCTATATTAGCTATTACGTAGTCATAACATTTTTCTTATATTTTTAATATTTAGTTATTTAGAGTATAAAGTTGAGTAAAGAAAAATTTTAAACATGTTTTTAAAGTTAAAATTTATTGTATGACTAAGTATTTAAATAACTATAGAATAAAATTATTGTAGAACAATAAGTTAACATTAAAGTTTGTATGATCATAACAAGAATTTTGGTTATCTAACGTTAACTATTAATTATTAATTTCACAACTTAACTTACTAATTACTTATAATTTAGTTTTATTTTATTATTTATTATTTAAATCTTATAATGTTACGCTATGATCATATTCTATATGGGTTGAAAAATATTTACATTAATTAACCAAAATCTTCATGGAACATATATAAATGAGTTATATTAAGTTTGAGTTTTATTAGTAGTTATTTATATTGTTTTAAAATAAATTTAGGGATCATTTAAAAAGTGTTTTAGTTGTAGTTAAATTCTAAACCCATGCCAAAAACTAAAAAACTAAGTGCGAAGTACGGGTTTATTTTTCAAATAATGTATTTTTTAAATTATTATTCATTTTATATTTAATGATTATAAAATATTTTTTAAAATTTCACAAATTAACTTACTATTGACACGACAAAGTCTTTAGTCGAAAAGGTATGATTAATGAGCTAAATAAAATTTATAAATAATAAATTTATTTATAAAATAATATAATATTAATTATAATAGACAATTGTATGTTGTTTGTATTTATTTAATTTTTTAAGCAAGTATTGTAATCATTCTAATACCAATAGTAAGTTAATTTGTGAAATTCATTTTTTTTAATAAACATCACATATAAAACAAATAAAATATTAAAACAATGCTATTTATAAAGTAAATATGTGTTTTGCATTCTTTAAAAAAAAATTAAAATACTAAGCACTCATAAAACACTATAATTATGTCTCTTTATAAGTTATATTATAATAATTATGTCGTTTATTTTATAAATACTAATTCAAATTGCTCCAAAATAAAAAAAAATAATAAGTTACTCTAAAGTTTTTTAGGCTCATAAATACTATTTTGGTTATAGTTAAATTTTAGGTTTAAAAAGTGTTTTGGTAGTAATTAATAAAATAAAATTAGGAGGAAAATAATTTGTTATATGATAGATCATTGTTAAATATATAATTATATATTTAACAATGACTCGTGTATATTTTAATCTAGGCTCGTGAGAATCAATATTAGTAAATAACTTTTATAAGAAATAAAATTATTATAAAATATTAAGTTACTCTAAAGTTTTTCAAAATTATAAATAGTATTTTGATTCTAATTAAATTATACGTTTAAAAAGTGTTTTAGTAGTAGTTAATAAAATAAAACTAGGAGGCTTTAATAAATATTTTAGTAGCAGTTGAATTTTAGTCCCATATCAAAGATCAAGGGCAAAAAAAAAATTAATTTTACCTTAATATATATATATATATATATATATATATGTATATATATATATGTGTGTGTGTGTGTGTAGATATATAAATATAGATATAGATATAGACATAAAATTGCTCAATCTATTATCTATTACAATATATAACTAGACAATTGTATATCTTATCAAAGTTAACTAAGTTATTTTAGTTGGTTTCTGAGTTAGTCTCGAATTTATTATTTTTATTGATATAATGTATATTATGTTCATAATTATATCAAATTTGTTCGTATTATTGTAAAGATGTACATGTATGCATTTAAAAACATATACAATGATTTTGATATACATATAACACTTCAATTTCATTACATATTCAATGTATTATTATCATTTATACTGTATAATACTAAATATTACACATTATAACTTTAAACTATATTATTAATACTAACCCGTATAAGCCATAATTTTTAACCATACTATCAATGCTGACCCGTGTCTTACACGCATTATGAGTCTAGTATTTTAAAATTGACGAAGTAAACTAAATAAGGATCACAATTCGAGTCTAGTATTTTAAAATTGATGAAGTAAACTAAATAAGGATCACAATTCTTTCGATTAACTTAATTGATGATTCTAGCTGACAAAGATTAGATGTGTACTCTCATCGTCTTGAATTATAAAATTATGTTTAATTTTTAAAATTTAATATCATATATTTTTAAATTTAAAATTAATACAGTAAATAATTCAAAAAAAAAAACAAATCATATAATTAATAATATCTCGGATGTAATTTTCTCTCCTTATTTTTTTAAAAGAATTAAAATTTTAAAAAAAATATTAATAACTTAATTTCTCATATTATATATACATTAAATATTAATCTATTTATTTTTTCTTCATATTTTTTAACGTATTATATTAAAATTTTATAATTATTTTGGTCAATTAAATAAAATATTAACTATATTTCTTTATTTTATGTTTTAATTAAAAAAGGAGGGAGGGTGTATAATTTTCACCATTCAAGCCAAACAGACAAACGCACCCGTAAAATGTTACTCCCTCCGTCCCAAATTAATTATTTTTTTAGAACTTTTTTAAGTCAAATTGATTATTTTTAAAATTAATAATTAAGCATATATAAATATATTTTTAAAATTATAAAAATTGAAATTAGTAATAAATTGTATATACTTTCTTTTGGTTATAATCTCTTCATCTATATTTTAACAAAAATAATAAAAAGATTAATTCTAAAAAAAGTCAATTTGACTTAAAATGATCAAAATTGCGCAATTAATTTGGGACGGAGGGAGTATTATTTATAATGGAATTGAAATTAAAACGGGGATAAATTTTACTCAAATCGAATGCTCCCGAATTACATGGTTCTTAACAAGCAAAAGGGCTTAATTTGTCATCTCTCTCCACTACAAGTATTTATTAAAATTTGAAGCGACAGACCAAATTTCTCTCAACCTTCCTCGCGCAGCTCTAAATTTGCGGAAAACTACACCGATTGGCAACTTGTCCGACTTCCAAAAACCCACTTTCTGTCTCGCAATCTTCAATTTGATCAGAGTTTGAGAGAGACAACAAAAGCTCTGATCATACGTATTCGCATGGCGGAGAAGCAGCTGATCGTGGCTGTTGAAGGTACTGCCGCCATGGGTCCCTACTGGCATACCATCGTTGCTGATTACCTGGAGAAGATTATCCGGTACTTTCTTTGTCTAGAATCTCTATTTATATAGATATTTGTGGGAACACGTTTGATAAAAATCTGTCGTGGTCTAGGGCTCATCCTGTTCAGTTTTATTAACATTCTATATATTGTTGCTGGTTAATCATCATGATCAGGGTTTCTAATTTCTTGTTTATTCATGTAACTTTGTTGAAATTTATGATGAATTCTGAATGAATGTTTGGTTCCAAATATATTTGACGGATTGAGTATTTTAAATATATGGTTTTGGAACCTTGAATAGATTGAATTGATCCTCTTAGGCATTAATATTGACTACTATGCATTCTGACCCAGTCCAGAGTATTTTGGGTTGCACTAATCGTGCAAACAGTTTTTTTTTTTTTTAAAAGAAATGTAAAAAGACTAAGTTGCAAGTATTTTCTACTTGCTACAAAAATTGTAAAAACTACTGACTAAAACTCGGGTTAGGAAGGAGGAATCTCTTTCGGAGCCAAGGGACAAAGACTTCATTAACATGTATTTGGTATGCTTGTTTTGTTCTATGTGTACTTACACTTTTTATTGGAGCCAAGGGATAAGAACTTTTCCGTGTTCATATTTACTAGCCATAAAGGGTCAAAATATGATGAATATATCAAGTCATATGCAAATAGTATTTTCTACTTATTAAAAAGAAAATTTTAAAAACTAAGATGTGAACCAACATTTTTACTTTTTAAGAAAATGATGTAAAAAATGTTCTGGAAATTGGGTTAGGAAGCAGGAACATATGTGTGATGATGAAGATTATACAAGTGTTTGTATTGGTTGGTATCATTTATATGTGATGTTTATTGATTTTTTTGCTTCATTAATTTCCTTAGACATGTAGCAGCACGTGGGATAAATCTTATTAACAAGCCCACAACATGAATGAGTACATAGGGAACATGGAGGTGAATAATTTATGTTAAAAAAATGAATGAGAATGACTATTTTGAATACGGTCTTTATTTTAATATATTCTGTGCTATGAGCTTTTACTCATTATTTAACTTTCAGAATTTTAATATGACATTTGCACATATTGTTCATATTTGATTTTGTTTTTAAAATAACATTTCAGATGTTATGCGTATTGGCTCTAATTACTTATCAAAAAATAGGAAAATGTTGTGGCTCTGATTTTAACTTGATTTTGTTTTATTATTTTTGTCCAGGTGTTTTTGTGGTAATGAGTTAACAGGGCAGGTAAGCACTATTATCTGATCCAATTTTTTATTTTATTTTTAACCATGCTGTCCTTTTTAATATACTATTCTCTAGCTTGCTAACTATCAGTGTTATTACTTTGATATACAGAAGCCATCTGTTTCTAATGTTGAGTTCTCGCTTGTCATGTTTAATGCTCATGGATCTTATAGCCGTACGTATTTCCTCACTCTCAGTAAATGCATGTTATGGGGTTTTTAATTTATGTTATATTGCTTTGAGTGATCAATATACTATTACTTATACCTACAAAACTGCAGTAATATCATATACAAACCCTGCACCCATTTTCACCCACACCCACCCAGACACCCATTTGGCTTTATTTTAATCTAACACCTGGATGGAAAATCTGCAGCAAAACCTAATAATGCTTCAGAAGGTTTCTAAAAATATTCTCTCCCTCCCTCCTCCCTCACTCTCATATTTTTTCTTTTTTTTTTTCTCATTTCTAACTACTCTCCATGCAGCTTGCTTAGTACAAAGGAGTGGATGGACAAGAGATGTTGATAATTTCTTTCAGTGGCTATCTGCTATACCCTTTGCTGGTGGTGGTTTCAGTGATGCTGCAATTGCAGAAGGGCTTTCTGAAGCTCTGATGGTGTGTAATGTTGAATATCTCAATTTCTTTTATGTTTTGTGTGGCTTGAGATCTTAGCTCGTAGATCGCAAACAAAATCATATTTTCAGTTTATAAGACTTATATACTTATCATCGTTCCTCCTCCACTCTTCATTTTGGAGAAAATTTAAACATTTAACATGTGTGTGTATTACTATTGTAAGGAGAAGTGGTGATTGTAGTTCAGAGGCCTCGGTTGGATGTTAGATGAATATTGGTTTCTGGCCAGATGGATTGTGGTATTTAAGAAGTAATGGTGGAAATGCGTGATGTGCATGGACCGGAAGGTGGAGAATAATTTTCTAATCTATTGTAGGTAGTTTTGTCTTTTGAGTGGGTGATTATTTTTTAAAACAATCCTGTGTTGCCAAGTGTCAATTAGCTAGAGTTGTATGTGAAAACTACCCAGGCACACATTCAAGATATTGACACTTTAAAGTAGAATAGATAATTTTCAATTTCTGAGATTCTTAAAAAAATTCTGCATGGAAACCATCATTGCTGCTTTTGACCTGTTTACATTTAAATTGAGATACTAAAGAGTAAAGACACTTCTGATTTATTTTGCATATGTAAAATTGTAGAGAATGAAGCTCATAATATGAATGAATGATGAAAGATTGACCTCCCTAAGTTGGATTCGAGTTCTCAACAACAATGAACTAGCTTGATAAATATTTTGTGATAGTATCATAGCACACAAATTGTTTATGCATTTGAACCATGCTGCTGCTTCTCTACAGATAGTTCCTATGTGCTTGAACGTTTTATTTTAAAACTAATCTTGATGCATCAACCAGATGTGCTCTTCATTGAATGGAAACCAGCCTCAACAGAACGTGGATAGGCAAATGCATTGCATTCTTGTTGCCGCAAGTAACCCTTATCCCTTACCCACACCAGTTTATCGACCACAGATGCAAAAGTTGGAGCAGAGTGAAAATATTGAGACACAAGTAGATAGTCGACTGTCTGATGCTGAGACAGTTGCTAAATCATTTGTGCAGGTATTGATCATAAAGCTATGTTTTCCTTGTTCATGATATTATGGTTCTCTCTTTTGTGTCAGTCATCTCATTTTTTCTTCTACCTGCAGTGTTCTGTTTCTCTATCAGTTATTTGTCCGAAACAGCTTCCAAAACTTAGAGCAATCTACAATGCGGTAATGATGGAAAATTTATTAACCTTATATATATTTATGCTATTTTATTGTAGAGCCTGTCCAAGTTGTAGTCAAGCAGCACTTGCATTTTACTTGATTGAACCTTTTGTTCACCAATTACGACATCGAACTTTGCTTGACCATTGATGTTGTTGCAGATTCTGTCCAATTACAACCACTCACTCTTTCAACATTTAACTTAAGAGAACTAGTGTGTAAAACTAGTTGTTTTTTCAAAGTTGATTGGCAAATCTAACTAGCTGGTGTAGTTGAATTTAACGTTGGGACATATATTTAATAAAGTGATTTGGTGATAATATTGTACTACAGCTAAATGCTTATGCTTAGATAAACTATTTATAAAAGTTGCTTTGGAATGGCTTTCAGAAGTAAGTTGTAGTCGCATGCTAAGCATCATTTTATCAAATCAAAGGTTAGATTAGGATGCTAATACATATAAACAGAAGGAAATTAGAGAGTGATTATTTTAACCTCTTAAATGCATAAATTAGCTCCAGAAAAAAAGTCATTACTTTTTATAAGAATTGCTTTGAAGCTTCACTTCAAGTTACTATCTGTTTTCAAGGCAGTAGTGTACTCGTGCATGCTATGAGAAAAACAGGTCATCTTGCTTGCATTCACGGTCTACACACACCTTTAAGATAATGCCTAATTCTTACAATCTAGGATGAAATGCATGTTATTTACTATTTGTTTCACATCACAAACCACCTTACTAAATCAAGTTTTCGTTTCCATTTATTTCAGTGATAATTCCTTTTATCTACTAGACTGTTGATGTTGTTGGCATATAATCTTGGACAACACTTTCTGTTAAAGCTATATTTGTTTGCACATGTATCAGGATACATATATTTGTATAGTTTAACCCTTAGATGAAAGAAAATTGACGTCAGTATTATTTTTTCTTCGACTTGTGGTGTATTCACCACTTCTCTTTGCAGGGAAAACGTAATCCTCGAGCAACAGATCCTTCTATTGATAATGTGAAAAGTCCTCATTATCTTGTGTTAATCTCAGAGAATTTCATCGAGGCTCGGGCTGCTTTAAGTCGGGCTGGAATGACTAATTTAGCACCAAATCAGAGTCCTGCAAAACTAGATGCAACTTCAGTTCCTCCAGTTTCAGGGCCGCCTTCGACTTCTCTTCCATCAGGTCTGTCACACCTTCAACTCATTTTCTTCCTTTCAGCCTTTCCCCATTCAAGATATTTACTCTTACTTGATTGAGTGAGATTTAATAATTAGCAGCATAACTCTAAATTTCTTTTTCTTGTTTAGTTTTTATCAGTGAACCAACATCAAACAATAGGAGTATTATCTTAGGAGGAAGACTATGGGTGGACATAAAATCCTCAATCTACAAAAGTTGATTTCATGTATATACCCTTCATTTATGCAACATCATGGATGCATGTAGCCAAGTTTATTTAGCACCTACTTATCATTGATATACAACATTTCACCCTATCGAAGGCCTTTGGCCCGAGTGGTATTACCCAATCCATGTTAACCATGAGGTTGGGGGTTCGAGTCTTGGTATGGCAAGGTAGGGTGTGTGAGTGTATTCAAATTAGCAAAAAAAAGAAAAAAAAGCATTTCACCCAAAAAAAATAAAAACAATAAAAAGGAGAACAAAAAAAGAAAAAGAAAAAAAGAAGGGCTCAGCCAGCTTAAAAGGAATTTTAAACCAATTGACATGGAGAAGGAAAACACAATTATTTTTGGGAAGGTTCTTGTGGAGAAGATTTTTATGTTCCAGGCACAGTTATCTTTTACTTGATTGGAGCTTAAAATTTAATGAATCCCTGTTTCTTCACTTGGCTCTACTCAGAGCTGTACTTCTTCCTTAATCATTTCATACAGACATTTACTCACACTAAATAATGTCTATTCTGGTAGTTCCTTATCCTTGCAGCATCTAAACTGACATTAGGGTACCCCAAAGGAATGCAATTCTAATTTTGCTTAGCGGATAGCTGATAACATTTGAAACAGCTTTCCTACCTTGTTATCAAAAATCAAAATACAATTATATCAGAGAAAGAGGTAAAATGATTTTTAGCTTTGAACAACCTCATTGAAATTTTCAAGTGTATGGGAATGCCATAATGTGGTTTTGAGCAATTGAGCACACAACCTCATATCTGTTGGATGAGGCGTGGGATCATTCTTCAAGTCCATCCTGCAGCTGCGAGATTTCAAGCACAGTGATCTCAAATATATTATAGCAGTACTCATGTTGATATGTATATATGCATATCCATCTATGTACCTTCCTTTTTATTAGGAGCATACAACTCTTTTTGTTACAATAGTTCATGTCAGGTTTTCAGTTGCTTCAAAAGTTTATAGGTTTATACTGTTGAAGAATGGGCTCGAAAATATATATCATTCTTTAACACTCCCATTCACCTGCAACTCCCATTTGCATGTGGAGAGACAAACTAAGGTGAATCATAATTTACAATAAGACAAATAAGTTACAATTGCATGGACAATGTAATTGGAAACGTAATGAATTACCAATTCAAGCAAGAAGACTCAAACCTTAGACTTTGTGATACCTGAAATACAATGTAAAGTTACTAGTGCTTTACAAGCTTAAGCTGTTAAAAGATAAGATCAACCTTGTATATCATGTTTTAACAGTTTAAATAGTACTGTTTAATTTTTTTAGTAGAAGTGCAATGGGATTTAGTAATTCAAGAGACTGAAAATGACTGTTTTACAAGCAAATCTTTGATTGCGAATCTGTTACATGTAAAAGACCATAAAAAGTATAGGCTAATACCATTATTTTCATGGTTAATTTTCCACTCAATAATTACATGGAAAATGATAATATTTTCCCTTTCTTTTTCAGCTAATGGATCTATCATGAATCGGCAACAAATTATGGTTGGAAATATTACCCCAGCAACTGTAAAAATTGTAAGGCTCATTAACCTTCCTTTTATTCTTTCGTTCTAGTTCTAATTCTCTTGCTTACAGTTAAAATTAGGAGGTTGATTGTATCATAGTTTCTAGAACTTCACTAGTACTTCTATATTAGTGGACACAATCTCATAATATGCTTTCAGGAGCCAACCACTGTGACTTCAATGGTATCTGGACCTGCATATTCGCATGTTTCATCGGTTCCTCGTGCTGCTTCGCAAGCAGTCCCAAGCTTGCAAACTTCTTCACCGTTATCTACTTCTCAGGAGATGATCTCTAGTAATGAGCAAGATTTGAAACCTATGGTTAGCAGTATGACACAGTCACTACGTCCTGTGGGTCCAGCGGCAGCAAATGTAAGCATTCTAAACAATCTCTCTCAAGCACGACAAGTGATGAATTCTGCAGCCCTTGCTGGTGGAAGTTCAATCGGACTTCAATCTATGGGTGGAACACCTATGGCCATGCATATGTCGAATATGATATCTAGTGGAATGGCATCTTCCGTACCTGCTACTCAAACTGTATTATCATCTGGGCAATCAGGTATCACATCAATGGCTGGGTCAGGAACGTTAGCAGGAACTGCACAGGTTACACAAAATTCAGCTCCTGGTTCATTTGCTTCCACGACTTCTAATATGTCTGGGAATTCGAACCTTGGCATGTCACAACCAATGGGTTATTCTCAAGGAGGTGTTAGTTTGGGTCAACCAGTACCTGGCATGAGCCAAGGAAACCTTTCAGCAACACAAATGGTGCAGAATGGAATTGGAATGAATCAAAACATGATGAGTGGCATTGGTCCATCTGGTATATCTTCTGCAACTGGCACTATGATGCCTACTCCTGGAATGGGTCAACAAGTACAACCTGGACCACAGTCTCTTGGGGTGACTAACAATGCAGCAGCAAATATGCCCCTATCACAGCAGACATCAAGTGCACTACAATCAGCACAATCTAAATATGTAAAAGTGTGGGAGGTAAGACCACCCTAATTTTCGTAGAATTGATATTTTATTTGCGAACATCAGATTCCAGTCCTCTAGGCTTTACCAGTTAAAAATAGTTGTTTCCAGATAAGAGGCAGATATTCACTTGTGATTAACTATTTTCAAGTGGTTTATGAATTTTTATGCAGTTGTACGTCATGGAAAATGTTGGTCTAAGAATCAATGTTTACCACCTAAGGGATTTTTGTTGTTCAATTATCTGCTGGCACTGCAGAATCTTGCTGAAATCTTTTTGACCAAGACTTTTTATGCAATATTAATGAATTTTTGGTCAATTATCTCGGAAAAAAGTTTGATCAATTTTAAAAACAACTATAAACATCAGCAGTGAATTTAAAAGATGCTGTTTTTCTTTCTTCACACCTTTGTTTTAAAGTTTGTAATTTCTGAAGTACTTATAAGAGGGATTCAAATTAGTGCATTTTGTGTAATATTTGTCATTATCTGGTTTTACTTTCTCATGAAGTTGCATAGGCCTACAATTAGCTTTCTAGGAAGGATGTTTTGTATATACAGTACAACCATTTCTTTTCCTGGTTAGATATACATAGCAAATTTTGAATGTTTTTTTTGCCAGTAGTTTGAATCACAGAAATATGTGCATATGCATCTTAAATATGTATATAGAGTTTATTCTTAACCAGACTTTGGTTAAGCTGAAAATATGGTTGTAATAGGGTGGTAAAGTTGATTCATGTGGATGTTTTGAAATATCCGAGATGAGGTTTATTATTTTGAATTGGATCAATGGCAAAATTTTACCCTTATTAACCTCACTTGGATTTGCATGTGGTTGTGCATGTTCTTTTGCCAAAAAAAATTATTTACTTAATTGATAGGATTTTGGATATTACTATATAATTTAATTCCACCAAAATTTTCTATTGGTTATGATCCTGTTATAAAAGGCTAAAACAATCATTCAACTAATTCCCCAGGAGTTGTTGTCACTGATAAATTGAAGTGGAGAAAACATACTTAGTAGCCAAATCTACATACACAAAAAATAGAAAATTAATATTTGCTGCATACATATAAACTTCTTGGTAACAAGCTAATGGTTCCGGAATATCATGTATTCTCCCAGCACAGTTGGTTCTTTATGCGGTTGGATGTTATTCAAGTTATCCAGCTCTCAAAATATTTATAAATTAGTTCCTATTTACTATTTTGTTTCGTTAACCTCTTACATATTAGATATGACAGTTGTTACATTTCATTCCATAATGCGTTTAATCTTAATACTTCTTACTCATTATGAGTCAAACCTGTTTTATAATAACCTTTTCATTGTCCACGAGAACAAAGTTAATTTTCCAGAGCCATATGTGGCATTTTTGTACTTCGTCAACTAGTAATTTCTTTTTCCTTATGTAAACTTGTGTAGTTATGCAATCAATTCAGTTTTATTAATGATCTAAATGATATAGGGAAACTTATCTGGGCAGCGGCAAGGACAACCTGTTTTCATCACCAGATTAGAAGTAAGTACATTTTCACATCCCCAGGAAGACATTTTAATGATAAAGCATTGTCTTTTATTTTGATCTTATATGTAGTTTAGCTGCATTAAAAAATTCTACTGAGTATTTTAATTCGTAAAGTGCTGCTTCAAATTGTCGCGTTCTAATCTGTTATAGTATTTGGATTTCGGAATAGGGATAAGGCTACCGAATTATTATACATCTATTCATACACTAAAAATTAGGACATTACTTCATTGATCGTATAGGACTTATGTTCTATTTATTTGTGGCAGGGGTACAGGAGTGCATCAGCTTCCGAGACGTAAGTCAAGAGTATCACTATAATTTAAGAAGTTACTTTTCAGTTATTCATATACTTATTGTTTGGGTTTCAAGTTGTAATATGTTCTTTATGTCAATTTTATATTTTGTTAGTAAGAATAAAGTGAGATTAAAATCATGCTGAACTTGACTTTCTTCCTTTTCTTCCTTTGACGACTCCCCCCCCCCCCCCCCCCCAACAAAAAAAAAAAAGGAAAAAAAAAAAGAACTTGTTTATGGGCGTAAACAAGTGGTGTTATTAGATGAGTTTATTTCCTATCTAAGAGTCTCAATTTCCTTAAATCTTAGCAGTGTGTTACATCTTAAAAAATACTCCATTAGTTTAAATTGACTTGCTCTTTGAGGTTTTTTTTTTTAAATTTAAATCTAATCCAATTTCCTTTTTTTTAAAAAAAAATCTAATTTCCTCTTAGAGCCTTAGAGGTGTACAAGCAAAAGTTTTAATTCATCGAAGGTTTATTTATTTATTTATTTTTGATTGTTAAATTTGGTACTAAGTTTTCTCGAAGGTTTATATTTCATATTTCTTTGACAATGATAAAATAAGGCCTTGAAGGCTGGCTTATTTGACACTTTAGAGCCAATAAAACCTGGCCTCTTAGTACTTTAAACTTAAATGTAATTGTTGTGAGATTTTGTATTTTTCCCAATTCCAGAATACATAATTTGAAGCCTGAATTTAAGTAATGATGTCATCTGGAGTATATGTTTTAGGATAAAACATTTTGTTGTGCTTTGACCGTCTCTTTTGTTTGTATTCCTCATAATCCATCTAAATCATTAAGCATTTCTTTGGGAGGGAAATGTTTCTCATACTCAGCTCACATGGATTACTTGCAGAACACTTTTTAAAGGAATATCAGTTTTGTAAAGTAGTATCATATAAAAATTCTGCAGAACTTCATATTTCTTGCAAAGGGCTCCCAACGTCTATGTGATAATGATATTTTTACTTTAGTACATCTAAATTGGTGATCTCATTGAAACCGTACCTCCAGTGTCAACCCCTTGTCCTTCAGCTTCCTTATGTTTTTCTTCCTTTTATGGTTGCAAGCTTGTCTTACTAGTCCAATTAGGATGATAGGTGTTTTTCTTTCTTGTCTCAGATTGGCAGCAAATTGGCCACCGACTATGCAAATAGTACGACTTATATCCCAAGACCACATGAATAACAAGTAACTTCCGTTTTTATGTTACTGTAATATGCTTCTCTTTACCCTTGTAACTTTAATATGTTAGTTCTGATCAATTTCCATTTCCTTGGTTAATACCAGGCAATATGTTGGGAAGGCAGACTTTCTAGTTTTCCGGGCAATGAATCAGCATGGGTTTCTTGGACAGCTGCAAGAAAAGAAGCTTGTAAGTGATGCGAAGACCAAGTTTCTTCTGTCATTAGTACTTATCATAGCTCAAGTATATATTAAAAGTAAAAGAATGGATAGAATGAAATTTAATCCATGTTTAATGCTATTTATTTGAACGGATAGTATCTAAAACAATGAGAGAGGAATATTATTAATGATGTTGGACATATTGAAAGTTGACAAATCAGAAATACCAGTTTAGCAAAATTAACACCCAGTTTCAATATAGCAAAATTAACACCTAATATTAATATAGCAAATCTAACATCTAATATTAATATGGCAAATTTAATGCCTTTACCATTGTGGGTCATGTCATGTATGTACAGTTAATATACATTATACATGTCTACAAGTTTATATAATGTGGTAGGATTTTAACTTCCAAGGGTTGCACACTAGATAACAGTTAATATACATTATACATGTCTACAAGTTTATATAATGCGGTAGGATTTTAACTTCAAGGGTGGGACACTAGATAACTTATCTCGAGGATCACTCAACACGACGTAGTTTAGAATAATGAGTGGTACATTTATTAATATAGTGGCATCCAACAAATATGAAATCAAATACACATTTACAAATACTCATTAATCTAAACTACGTCGTTTTGGGTGATCTCTAGATTATCTAGTGTCAGAGTGTGCCACACTAGATATTATTTTTTCATATACTATGTGTACACAAACATATATTGCAAGAGACCATGTTTCCACATTATTGTGGATCATTGGCAACTGTCAAGTGAGGCAAGTTTGGATTTTGTAGGAATTTTGAGTCACTAAATAACTTTTTAACCTTCACCCTGTTTGTGGAAAGGTGATGGGTATGGACATCTGGGAATCTTGTTCTTTATTTCTCATTTGTTATTTTGTTATTATGATGTTTGGGGTATATTTCTTGCTTTAGTAAATGAAGGCATATGTAGGATCAATCTACTAAACATTTTACTACATATGGTGATATGGTTGGTCTTTCTGGCTTCATATTTGACGTCTCAGTATAGGTAGGAAAAGCTTCAGAGGAAATTCTTCATGAAGGCACCAGGACAAATTTACGTAGACATTCTGAGTCCATAAATTTGCATGTTGGTTAAAGAATTGGAATCAATCCCTAATAGCTGTTCTGTGAAGTTCTCTTGGGATATGTTAATAGTTGTATAATCAATTGAAAAGTAATTTAAAATAGTTGTGAAAAAGTTTTGTTGAGTTGAATAGTGAAAGAGTAGAAAAGGTTATAAGTTTAGGCCAGTGAATCCATAATGGAAACCTAATAATGGTGTTGTCATAGTTATTTATGCTTTTGTAAGAAAAATTGAAGGAGTAATGTCATTGTTGCAATTTTTTGTTGAGTATAAGAGTTAAATGGCTATAAGTGTTGAGAGTGACAATTGCTAACTTCCATCTTTGTATGAGGAGTAGTTGGTGGCTTTCAACTTCTTTATAGATATGCACGATCATGAGTAGGGGTGTAAATGAACAGAGTCTAGCCGAGTATTGAGTTGTTCAGATTTGATTCACAAAATTTTTCGAGTATGAAATAAGGTTTGATTAAGGCTCGTTTAGCTACCAAGTCGAGCACGATCTTGAATCGAGTCCGAGCAGTTTGAACTTTTAGAGCGAATATGATCCGAGTATCAATAGAAAATTGTAATTTGAAGAGGTTCGAGTAATTTATCGAACTTTAAAATTTGCTCATATTTGAATCATTTATATTTCAAGTCGAGCTCGAATTGAACTTTTAGTCGAGCAAGTATGAATCGAGCCCGAACTGTTTGGTTTATTTTACGGCCTTAATCACGAGGGAAAGTAAAGAAATTTACATCAGTTATTAAAATGGAAAGAAGGGAAAGGAAACAAAGGACTCTGATAAATCAAAGGGAACACAAAAAGGAAAGGTTTCCTCTTGCTTTGGAAAGTTATAAGGGATAATATTAATTTTTTATATTAAATCTTGTTATCAGCATAGTTGCACAAAGTGAAATCAATAATTCTTTTGTTGATACTGTCCATCTGACTCTGTTTTTACTTTTTAAGGGTTAAATGGTCCCTATATTTCTCTCCCTCTCCTTGGTCTTTTTTTGTCTCTCTCAACTGAACCAAAACTTTGTGATGAGGTTCCCTGCCTATTCTCTCTCTCTCTCTCTCCCCCCCACCCCCCAAAAAAAAACAAAAAAAAAAACAAAAAAAGAACACTCCCTACCCCCAAAGTACTTGATCTTAAGATAATGTTTTTCAACTAGTTTTCTAATAAGAATTTCAGGTTTCAATTCTCGGTTTTTTTTTGGTTTGCATATTGTTTTAGCATCAATGTCAGTGCAATTTTTTATTTCCTAAATCTAGAAATTGTTACATCATGTTTTTAGCTGGCATAAATTAATGGAGTGAATTCAATGTTTCCCTAGCATACATTGATGTTTAATGTTGTTAATTTTATAACTGACTCCTATACCTTAACACCTTTATCTTATTATCTGTGCACCTGGTCATTTGAGAAATTGAAAAGATAATTCTGGGATATGTTTTGGTTCATGTAAATACTTCAATTTTAATACTCAATAAATGTTTGGGAGAATTGATGGCCTTTCTCCGTGTGACATGTTGCACCTTTTTAATGCTAACATATCATTATAAATATCTAGTGCGCAGTAATACAGTTACCGTCGCAGACATTGCTACTCTCAGTTTCTGATAAAGCCTGTCGATTGATTGGGATGCTATTTCCTGGGGTAAGTGATGATTATTCCTACTTGTATACTACTCATCTTCAAATAGATAAAGGTAGTTTGTACGATCCACTTGTATTTCTTCAAATAGATAAAGGTTTATACAATCCACTTTTATTTCACTCTGCTACTGATTAATTTCTCCTGTAATTTCAGGACATGGTTGTGTTTAAACCACAGATATCCAATCAGCAGCAACAACACCAGCAGCTTCAACCACAGCAGCAGCATCCACAGCTACAACAACAGCAGCTTCAGCAGCTACAGCAGCTGCAGCAGCAGCCACTTCCGCAATTGCAGCAGCAACAGCAACAAATTCCACAGCTGCAACAACAGCAGCAAATTCCTCAGTTGCAACAACAGCAAATTCCTCAGTTGCAGCAACAGCAGCAGATTCCCCAATTGCAGCAACAACAGCAGATTCCCCAGATGCAACAACAGCAGCAAATTCCTCAGATGCAACAACAGCAGCAAATTCCCCAGATGCAACCACAACAACAGATTCCCCAGATGCAACAACAGCAACACATTCCACAGATGCAACAACAGCCACAGCAGCAACAAATGGTTGGAACTGGAATGGGTCAACCTTATGTTCAAGGTCCAGGTCGATCACAGTTAGTAACTCAGGGGCAAGTTTCATCACAAGGTCCACCAAGCATGCCCGGAGGCGGGGGATATCTAAGTTGATAACTATTGGTAAAACACATAACTCGTAGCGGAAACAACGGAGGCAGTAATTGTCCATGTGGCAGTGCCTGGATGCATGGGCGCATCTATTTAATAGCCAGCTATAATTGCCATAGCTGAGTTTCTAGGGAAAAATTATACGGCTTTGTACAATTTCGTAAAATAATTATTTAATATATTTCCTTCTAGCTATAGTATACTTGAATTCTTCAATTTTTAGGGTTGAAAACAATTCTGTGAAGGCATAGGTTAAGAAATTACTAGAATCAATCAATATATATATATATATATATATATATATAGGGGAATGATCCATAGCATGAATTTGCTATGGATCAAAAATGAACACACACTATTTCTATTTATTTCTATCGTTATAGACGGCCGAGATTAAAACACGACCGTTACTAATAGTAGTGAACGAGACTGAAAATAGTACTGTTGTTCGCTACTATTAGTAGCGGACGTAACCCGTTGTCCACTTGTAATAGTAGCGGACTCTGCTACTAATAGTAGTGTGTTTTAATTTCGACCGTTGATTCTTATATTGAACTATAGAGATGGTGTATATTCATTTTTGATCCATAGCAAATACATACTATGAATTATTACCCATATGTGTGTGTGTGTGTGTGTGTGTGTGTGTGATATTTCAAATAAACAAATGTCTAGAATCTAGGAAGTTTGTAAATTAAACTATACCTACTTGGCTACTTATTTGTATATAAATACAAAAAAATGTAACAAAAGTAGGTGTGCATTCAAACATATTTTGGTACCCGTATCACTATCGTTTAGCTTGTCAATGTGAAAAAAGGAAAACACATAGGAGTTGATTATTTATTTTATGCTCTTTTTCTTTGTTCTCATATCCCATACCCAATAATTTATTTATCAGGAAAATACTGAAAGTGGAATCTATTTGTACTCTATATACTTTTTGTTTCTGAAAATTATATCAATTAAGATAGTTCAACATGCGTATATGCAACCCAAAATAATTTGAACAAGATATATACACATTGATGAACATTAATCTACTGTTATTTGAACATGAACATCCATAGAGTGCTTTGCTTCATTGTCTAGGATCTTTTGGGATTAAAAAAAAGATGCCTCGGTGGTTGAAAATATAAATCAATACTACTATTTTTAATATATAAATATGGTAAATATAAGCCATGTGACTAACACCTTTTGGGGAGTTAAAAAAAAATGCCTTGGTGCTTGAAATAAATCAATACTACAATTTTTAATAATATAAATACGGTAAATGTAGGTCATGTGACTAAACACCTTCGGATAATTAGAGAAAAGGATATCTAATCACACTTCATAAAAGTACAAATCAAGACATTACAATTTACATCATCCATAGCGACATTGCCAACAACATAGGATTTCGTAAAAAATAAACTATAGTTCTTGAATCAGTTCTTTCTAATGTGTTTGCCCTTTATGATGTTATGCCTTGGTCCTGTCAAAGGATCATAAAATGTCGAAGTGTAGGTTTTCTTCTTTGACCTTGCTACACTGCAGTACAATCTATCCGCCAAATTTGAGATGGATTCCACATGCAAGAATGTAAATAAATATTAAGAGTGCCAATAAAGCACAAGGAAGAGATAGTAAAGACTTGGACAAACAGCCACATTACAAATCAGAGTTGGCTCAATTAGCTCCGACTTCCGAGCATGTAATTAACACTCCCCAATGCAGCCACAATCAGTAACTATATCCATGCTACCAACTAGCATTCTTGTATTAAGAATGTTTATTAAAGATCTTATTGTGAATGCAGTGATGGGCACAATAATTACCACACCTTATGACTCTACTGCAGACAGGTAGGATTGGATTCCGAAAACAATAAAAAGAACTCCACCTGAGAGTGCAATCTGCATGAGAATGTGTATACAAAACTTTAGTTTTACAAATGCTTAGTTAAAGAAGGTGGTGGATACAATGGATGATAAGAAAGAAACAAAAATAGGTGCAGTTATTTACTAGTTTCTCAGATATCTGTTTAGCCAAGCTCTTTCCTCCCAGGACAGCAGCAGTGGTACACAAAGCTTGTCCTCTGAAACCAGAAACGTATCAAATACTATTTATATAAAATTCAAAGAGAAGTTATCTCATAAACCTGAAATATTAAGACTAATGACAAATATTCTACATAGGAACACCATGACAGCTATTGAGCTAGAGATTGTTGATTCAAAACTGGGATAAGCTATGCTGCCCAAATATCCAGTTAAAACCTGAATTATGTGCTAATGATTAGCTAGAAGTCGAGGAACCAAGGAGTATATATTATCTGGTTGGGAAATTCTGGGATAGCATGCATCCAGACACTGTTGGTCTTGGGAAATCCAGTGAATGTTTGTTTTATTTACAAAAGATGCTAAAATCTAATTTTATGTTCCTAGTTTGGCATCTTCTCACTCCCCATTCTTCCCTTTTGGCCCCCGACAAGCACAATATATATTCCTTTCATCCAATTATATCATGATTCTCCTCCAAGCCATATATCTGATTTCCCATCAATCTCTTTAGGTACCTATGGACCAGTATGAGACACTATGGATTGCAGAAGTAGAACAAGTTTTTAAGAGTACTTAACGTAATGATAGTTTAGCAATAGTTTCAGTGCTTTCTTATTTTGTGGAGGAGGGGTTTGAATTGTTAGGGGGAAAATGGAAGAGGGCACTTGCCAAAAGGGCTATATATTCAGAAGTAGCAACTAAAGGGAAAAGTCTCAAGAAACCGCTCTAACAAATAGATGGAGAGATAGGTAACTTACAAGATTCCACCAAGTACAACACCAAATGGATTTTCATCTGCAGCCAAACCAATAGTAGCTATCTGAAAAGACAGTTATATGCAGTGTTAAAGAGGAATAAAGCAATAGCATATTCTGTATATGCTATTCTAGTTCTAATGCTAACCTGGCTCTTGTCACCCCATTCACCAAAGAATGTGATAGAAAATGCCTGTAAAGCAGGAAAAGGTATCTGCTTAGTAATTACTAATTGCTTGTTAATTGAGTAATAATTTAGGGGAATAGAACCTTAAGAAGAATTGGCGAGAAGAACTGAGTGAGAAACGGTCGTGTCTTCTTTTTCAAATCTTCATCAGCCTGGTAGAATGAAAATATATCAGATGCTTAAAATAAAATTGTTTGGACATCTCTAACCACAAATTTAACGTATTATGAAACACCATAGCCCACCTATATAAATTTCATATAACAAAGTTAACTACAAGTGATGAAGAATGACAGTGGGTCACCAAAACTGAGCACACATTTGTCCCTTTCAAAAATTTTGATCAAATATTCATATCATATCAAATATTCAAAAAATGGTTCAAAAATTATGGAATGATGAAGGAAATTAAGCACTTGAAATGCACACTTTTCTCTTTCCAAGACATGTAGAATCTCACAAATAAAGCACATAAAGATACTACCATTAGTTTTCCAGCATAAATCTTTTTAGAAGAAAAAAATATTTTCCAGCACCAATTTGACATGGCTTCTTCAACTTCTTTAATAAATTATTTATAAAAGATGTAGAACTATATTTCCATGAAAAACTGCATACTGAATATAGATAAAGATTGTTATAACCAACTTCATGTAACCATGGGGAGTTGGCTGATAATTACAACAAACAACCTTCATTACAAGGACTTTAGGAATAGCGACTACAAACCTATGTACAGTGTTATAACTGAACCATCTGAAGTTTGGAAGTTTTATCTATATATAAGTTAAGGAGAGTCCTCAAGGAGCTTTCTATTATTCTTAGGAAAAGGTGCGGGAAAAAAAAAAGCAAGGAAGAAAGGACTGGGTTAAACTACAAAGAGTAAAGGAAGAAATTTTTTGATTGAGCTAAGTCTTAGAATGAAGGACGACTCAACTAAATGATACATCAGTACCCTTTTCAGGTAATATAAGCACTCACTTTCAGAAGTTTTCGAACTGCAATGAAACTACTGTTCTCTTTTTAATTATTAGGAAGTGGATCTTAGAGCTCAGAAATAGTATTTAGAACTAATGTATTCCAAGAACTTCACTATTGTGAAATTGAGATGTATACTGTCAGGCAGAGGGCATTTTGGGCAGCAAGAATAATTAGGATATTTCTAGTAGCTGTACTTTTTGTGTGTAAGCATGTGTGCACATGTGATAGTTAGTTATTATGGGTGAAGGATAAGAGAATATGGTGTAGTGTAGAATTTACTTTTCCTGCAAGTCTATCTAGTCTATAAATATAAGAGTCCTGTAATTTTTATTTTCAAGTAATGAATGATATGAAAATCTGCGAAGCAAGTTTGCTCTCACACCTATCTCACTCCTACTATCTTCCCCCAAATTGATTCTATCTGTCTAATCTATCTCTTTCCTCCCTAAATTTCTTCTATCTATCCCTCTATTTGCTGTTTTATCTATGCAGATTCAAGTCAGGGCCAAGGTGTGGCCTAACATATACTATGGCCAAAGGACCAGGCTATGGCTGTAAAGCCTATCCGTGAATGTGAAGCATAGCAACAGACCAAAGATCCCCCAAAAGATGAGGTTTAAGTTCTTTGTTAGTTCTGCAGGTAGCTACTCACATAATTTTTTCAACCATATTTGGATATTTAAATTTCATTATTGAAATTTTCAAGCTATATTTAATAGGGAACAGGGTCTCTAGCCATCACAAAAGCTTAAGCTGTCCTAACAAATATTTACAGTTGTAATCTTGCAATGGCACGCAAACAGTAACACGTAAAATAAACTTGAATGTAAAACCACAGAATAGAGGCCTCTGTTTATTTAAAGGCAGTAAGATAACCAGTCAACACGAAAAAAAAAGAAGCAATCAATAAAAGAAAACCATCAAACAAGCCCATTTTTGATATTTTACACTTTGTTTCATAAAGACTGATGACACAAGCTACACGGGAAGTTAGATATGAGTTGATACCAAACTGGATAAATGTCCAATTACTGGTACCTTCAAAAGTTTTTTTTTTATAAAAAAGTAGGCTGTTACAATTACATAGTGCAAAAAGGTCACTTACACAATAGCCACAAAGAAAGAAAGAGAGCAAATAAGCACTGTCAGAGTTCACAGAGAAGGTTACTAAACTCTGGCCTTACCTTGCTATTTTCTTTGGCTGTTCCATTAGCTTTTTTTAGATCAGCATCCTACTCAACACCATGAAGGTAAGATTAGAAGAAATTCAGGGTCAATATGGGCAAGTCATGAAAGGGAAAAGAGATGTACCAGTTCTGCTTCAACTTCAGCTAATTCTTCAGCATCCCTATTAGGACCAAAAGAAAAAAGAATTCGTTACAAGGAAATGACATTTGCCATGAGGAGAATTATCAATGCAAAAAGACAGTAAAAGGAAATGAATGTGTTACCCTTCTTTGAATGCATCCCACAACGACCATAGCCCAAATCCAAAAAACAATAATGTTGTAATATGATGAGTGAATTTACGTGAAATCTGCACAGTTTACAATCAAAACATGTATAAACAGGAGATAATAGAGAAAGTAAAATGAGAGGTTGATAGCCTTTCTAAAAGAAATCCTAAATTATGTGCAACCCCTATAAATACAAATTGTTCACAACTGACCGTATGAATTACCAACAAAAGATAGCTGAGGTTATATGGCTTAAAATTTAAACGCATACACTATTATACTCAAAAGAACAAAAAATTGTAGCTGTACAAAACATTTAATGAAACTTCCATTTAATCATAGTCCTGCTGCTAGGTTTTGCTCAAATATGTTGGACAACAGAGAATATCTCATTTACTGGTATAAAGTCAAAAACAAATACTATTAAGTTTGGAACGGAGGAAGTATTTATTTTTATTATTCATTTATTAATAATGTCCAAGGACTTGGAACTTCCTGAATTTTATCACGAGTGTGATACCTTGATCAAAGCTGGCAAAAAATACAATTAGAAAGAGTTGAATCAGGTTGAATTCCAATGAGTCCATACTCCTAAAACAGCACAAATAAACTTTATTGAAGGTACTACAGTTCTTTATTAATTAATACTTTAATAGTTATAGTTTAAGGGGTCCAATCAACCTAAGGTCAATCCAAATCCTTTAGCCACAAGAGTACACACACCACACATAATTTAACACTCTGATGTGCCAACACTCATTCTACTGATCATTTGCAACTCCAGATATCATGCTATCTTTATTAAGATAAGCATGACAGCAAAAGTGGTTAATAATTTCAACATTTTATATAATAAGCCTTCAGCCTGCTGAAAAATCTCCGCTCACAAAAATAACAACGAAGTAATAAGGCTACAGACATGTAGCACATATTAACTACATAAATGCATATGCTGATTCTAGCTGTACGAAAAATAAGAGAGATTGTTTTCCGGCTGTATTCTGCAATTACTCATCTTCAACTCTAATACAGACTATACAGTACAATAGTATTACACAAGTGTTAAATACACTGGATCAATAGATTGTGTTATGGATCGATAGATTATGTGATAAAGAAAAACTATATAATAGATAACCCCAAGGGATTAGCACAAGTTATAGTGCGCCTCTTGATAAGTGCCTCTACTAGATACATGAGGGTTCAAAACCATACCCAAATGGTCGTGGCTCCGTTAATATTAATGTAATGTAAGGAATTGATATTTCCACAAACTCCCTCTCACATGAGTGTGGGACCAATTTACTATTCATGGGAGGGACCTTGTGAAACTATCATTTTTTGCTTGTGGAAATATCAATTCCCTATATGTATTAGACATGCAATGCCTCCCATATAACAACATCACATTAGGATCTTCAAAAGCATCTAAAGTGAAGCCCATCTTACCAAATTTGGAGCAGCCCAGCCAATAAGAGCTGAAAGAATAGTCATCACCTAGAAATTGGCAAATATGTTATGTGATTGTAAAGCCTCAAAATATTGTGGCTGAAATTAATAATGAAATAGAAGTAAAAGGAGATGTGGAAAGAAAACCACTTACAATCAATGAAGACAGGCAGCCTGCCAATACAAGTCTCCTGGGATGTTGCATTGCCAAGATCTAAAACAAGTAAAATATGTCACATAACCAAATGGACTATTTTTTTTCTATCTATTTATATTTTTGTTTAATCAATCTATGTATATCTATATACATATATCATACAAAATATAAACCTGCGAGCATGGGACTATAACATAACTAGCAAAAGGATGGTGGGTATTAAACTATCAGATGAGGTTGATCCTTATCTCCTTGCCAATGAGGGTCTGGTGGAATCTAATTCATCGTCGAGGAGAATTTAGACGACTTACCAAGATCACAGAAAATGAAGTAAAGTGTAACTGCATATAATGATTTTCACTATCCACCTTCACTATAATAAAGTTACTGAACCTATTAATTCTCAAATCCATAAAATATAACTTGCCATCTTCTTTGCATATATTTACAAAACATTAGTAGAAAAATGAAATAAAATTAACATTCTACGAATTAATAGCATCACAAGACACTTTGGAAATATCTTTGATCAAAGAAAGAGAAACGCATAATTATTTTTTCATTAAGCACACCATATTTTTTTTTTGCTGTGTGCCATTTGGTGCATCAGTTCCAGTGGCCAACATAAAACATTCAATTAACTGACAAAAAGAAGTCTGCAACAAACGAATTTAATATACACAGAGACATATATCTATTGACAGCTCAAAATTAAGTTCTTCCAAGCATTCAATTAAGCCAACCACCAATCGCCTACTAATCACATAAACAGTACAAAATTAATACTAAACAATAAGCTAATAAGTGAATAGATCGGTATATATGGCAATCAATATTGGATTATAGTTATGATATCCACTCACCGCAGCTGCGAAAAAGGTCTTGTCTCCGATCTCAGACAGCACAGTCATAGCAAGAGACTTAGTAAAACCCTAATTACATACAAAATAAGATGTTGATAATCAAAAATATCTCAATTTCATCCTATAACATAAAATCAGAGACTGTGATACTTACTTGTACGACTGAGTAAGTCATGTTGATCAGTTAGAGAGAGATAGAAACCTAGATTTATGGAGAGATCAACGAGCGATACTTATACATAAAAAGAGATTTGTGTATTAATTAGGATTGTGTGCGTGTATAAATACACATACAGAGGGTGAGTAGCGAGTTCGGCCTCTGACTCAGCTGAGATTGGCCAACTGATGTTTGCTCGAATCACCTAAGTGGTAGGGTTTGAGTTGGAAGTAATAAAATAAAAGGGAGAGCCGGAGAGGGGAGAGAAGATGCGTAAATCAACTGTTTCTTAGTCAACGTAAGCTCCACCAATAAATAACTAGTGCTATAAGTACAACAAATTTTTTTATTTCGCTCCAAGCGGTAGGATGTAACTTTAATTTTGGGGAATAACGACATTTTAGATACTATAATCATTTTATTTTTTACCATTAACAACCCCATCTTTTGCAAGAAAAGCTTGCCCATTTTATCCATCTAAATCATTTTATGATATTTTAAAAGAAGATGCATTTTATATTTCATCTTGTCCTATAATTATTGTAACACATTCATTTTTTAAAAAAAAAATTAAAAAATCAATATTTTTCTTTTGAGTATTATTTACAAAATTAAATGACCAATTTATCATAATAATATCAACTTTATCATTTAACTATGCAGCAGATTTATTTATTCACTAAAAATTTTGTGACTCACATCCTTGAAATATTTCTAATCATACATTTTATAGAGACAAATTAAGAAATTAAATAAAATTTTAAATTTTTCTTAAAATTTGTGCAAAAAATGAGATAATTATAGGAAGAAGGGAGTAAGATTTTAACCGAGTCTTGATTGCCACAACAGGTTAAATTAAAATTTGAATTAAGTTTTGGCAGGGGATAGGATGTGTAACATCAAACATGTATTTTATTGACAAGGAATCTAATTTGTGTGACTACTAAAGTAATAATGCGTACAAGAAAGTACTTTCTATTTTTTAATAGCCAATGACAACATTAACATCAAATCAATGTGTGAGGAGCATATGCCAAAGGTAACTGGACAACATCGCATTAACATAATCAAGGATTGGGCCAAAAGCTAACAACATTTAGCTAAAAATAAAATGTCATAGTTTTTAAAAGTAAAAAAGAACCTTTTTTGGGGTGCTTCCGTTAAATAATGACATGTATTTAGGTTTTTGCATTGCTCAATTTGTTTTCAGTTGATCAAATAATTCTACTCATTAAGATGGATCTTTTTAACTATGAATCTATTCAGTCAATGTATATATACATATATATAAATATATATGTGTGTATATATATATATATATGTAATGAAATGAATTTTCTGTGTTAGTTTCTCTGTATCACAAAAGAATTTTATTTGTTGATTTTTTTTTTTGAAGAAAAATAGTTCATTTTTATTTAGTATAAAATGACATTATATCTTTAAATTTATATATCGTAACAATTTTATTATCATATTATCACTACTAAACTATAAAATTAATAAATTTAAAGATAAAAATGAAAGAAAAATGCAACTTAAAAATATTCAAATTCACAAATAGGATTTTTTTTTTTGTGTGTGTGGAACGAATATTGCTTAAACCGTATTAGGTTGGGTGGTGAAATAATCCCAACTGCAGTCTGCATGGATGTGATCATGCCAATTTCAGCTAACATTTCTGAATCAGAAATGGGCTCATTTCTCAATTCTTAATTTGTGGGTTGAATGAGAATTTATCGTTATTCTTTATTAGTTTACTTATAGAAGAATACGATGCAAATTTCATGATGTGCTTTATTGAGATCGTCTTTCTATCAAGAATCTATCAGCTTTGCATCTTATGCCTGCATCTCTTTACTGGTTCTGATTGTTCTAAGGAGTAACTTTTTATGTTCATGCATGCAGTATTCTATATTGAGTTTCAAGTCTCTTTAATTACAAATTGGGGGAGTTGGGGGCAACCGTTGCCGGGAACAACTACTGTTGTTGTTAGAGGCAACAACTAAAATAATACTGAGGGTCGGGGGGTGAAACCCTCTCATAGTAAAGAGTTGGGGGAAGGGAAACTTCCCCCCAGCTCATACGTAAGAGTTAACTGTGATATCGGAAGTGACACCCCTACTTAGGAGTCTCTTCCTTTCCTTTGAGTTAAGTAACATATTAATATATACTATGAAAAAATTATATTGATATTAAAATATTGACGTATGTCAATATACGAGATAAAAAATACTACCTCCGTCCCAAGATAAAAGTCCTTATTACTATTTTAGGTAGTCCCAAGTTAAATGTCTACTTACCTTAAATAATCTATTTTTTACAATAATTTGTCCATAATACCCTTAATATTAATTGTCATATTTTTATTCTCTATGCATATTTATGGAGCATCACTAGTCATGTGCAAAAAACTATGCAATTAAATTAGAATTTAAATATGGACAATTTTGTCATTTTATTTTTTCTTAATATGCACAAAAAGTCAACCAGAACTTTTATCCTGGGACGGAGGGAGTAATAAAGAAGGAATTCACACAACATTATTATTATTATTATTTATTATTATTTATCGCTTAGGTTTCTACATTAATTCAATTCTTATGAAATTAGTCGACATTTAAGTTATTTTTTTATAAATTCCAATTTGAGAATGTTTGGCCAGTTTCAAAATATAAGGACAAAGTGGATCTGTTTCGCAGGTATGGCCCAACTGCCAAGCTAACAACTCCAAATGTGTCTTTCCTGAAAATGGTAAAAGCCCGCCAAAACACACATAAAAACAGAATTTTTAATAAAATTGTTACTCCCTCCGTTTTATAATAATAGACATTTTAGAAAAAAAAAAATTATTCCAATTTATTTGACATTTACAATTTTTTATAATAATAAATTATTTAGTTTTCTATATCATCTCTAACTTCTCTCATTGTCTCAAAAAAATTTCTCTTGTATTAATAATTTTCAACCTCTCACAAAGGGATAGTAATAAAATTTTACAGAAATTTTAATTATTAAATAATAGTATTAAATGACTTTCTTAATCTATGAATATGAAGCTAAAAAGGCTATTATTATAGAATGAAGGGTGTATTTTTTTAAAATTATCTTCCTAGTTTCACATTTTTCCTCTCTCATGATTGTGAAATTCATCTAAACTTGTGCATTAATGAGAGGAATATGATGGAATTACCAAAATAATTTATAAAATAGTCCAACTATTTTGCATTTTACAACTACGTTTTTGCCCCTTAGATGTTAGACTACAAAAAATGGATGCTTCCACAATTTTATTGATTTATTAATACTTTTTTTCCATAAAGTTTAACAAGTAAGATAATGTTTGATAAAACTGAGTAATTAAGATCTGAATGGTTAGTATATCTGAATAAATTATATTATCTGAGTGAAATAACATCTAAATTTAAAAAGCTGTTTGGTAATTAAAAAGTATAAAACATCTAAATGACTTTTAAATTTAAAAACATCAATTTTAAATTTAAAAATATCTCAAATTGACTTTTTAAAAATCAATAATGATCTTAAAATTTGAAACGGAGGGAGTACAATATTTATAGATGCTCTATAGATTTTAAATTTTCATTAAGAGTCAGTTCTTAATGATTTAGATTTATATATTTCTTTTACCGATTAAGAGACGATAAGAGGCAAACAAAATTTTAACAAATAATTTTTTTCCTCTTACAGAATTAAATATGGAACTGTTAAGAAGTATTGAGAGGTAAACAAATACTATATATATAAAATAAAATATAAATAAAAAGACCTAGAAAATATAGAGTCACGAGACAGGCCCAACCTCACAAAATATCCCCAAAAGCAAGCAGTCTGAAAGCCTAATAGCCTCCAAAGCCAACAACAGAGTCAAAACTGCAAGAGGCCGAGATATAATCATACAAGATACAAACATTCCGTGGCTTAATAATAAATGGTGAAAGCCATATTCAAAAAGGCCAACCAGGCCTAAAAGCCAGACATGTGAAAAAGAAGCTGCACCCGGAAATACAATCAGATTACATAGTTTCTAACTCAGAGGCCTAGGAACAAGAAAATATAACCATCATTAGTACTTACACTACTCCCATGGATAAGAAATTATTATTTTAACAAGTAAAATTTATATCACGTAAGTGTAAAGTGTGAGATTGACTTACAATATTATATCCTATATCCTATGCTTGAGAAGAAACTTTTAAAAATCATAATCCTCTTTATTATTTTGAAATATAAAAGGTTAATAGAGCGTGAGTTACGGTAATACAATGCTTTGACCAATGTCAAAAGAAAACAAAACTTCTTGCATAATTAATTTTTTTAAACTTAAAAACACGATTTAAAGCTGATCAATCATGTTAGCTTTTTATTAAACAAAAAGCAAGCCAAGGTACTTGACTAGTGTGTTTCAACCACAAAAAATTGCTCGATTGCTTCGCTAGTGCTTTCTTTTTCTTTAAAAAAAAATAAAAATGACCAGTGGTGATTAATTTGTGAGGGTGATAGATAGACTTGATAGACATTTGATAGTAATGATTCTCGTTCTCGTTCCAACCAATTAAGTAGTTCATCTTTTGACCTGTACAAATCTCCAAGCGCATAACAATGCGGCCCCAATCGACTTATCATACAATCTTATCTGCCTAAAAGGTTCTCTAGTGACCAAAACACGGTCCATAATTGATGGACAAAGCAAAAGCCAAACACAAGCAAGTTTAGATAAAGTACATACAACAATCACGCATCAAGTTATGCACGCCATTACTACTTTTCACGCACAGATCTAGTTAGCTTAGTGGTACAGAGTGCCGTAAAAAATGTCTTAAATTTTACAACCACGTACACTGAATTTTCTAACATGGATAAAAATATATACTACTCCATACATATGTATACAAATAAATCATCTTTTCATGTGACCGAAAAAAGAAAAAAGCAAAAAAGAAAAACAATACAATCAAAGAGAATGAATCCCAAGAGCACGGAAAATGGATGCATATAAAAGAATCTAATCAATATGTTCCTATAGTATGTTTAATGTTATTCCTTCCTCATTCAAAGCTCCTCCCTTTCTTACTGCTCTTGCCTCTCTCTATTTCTCTACCCCCAGGCCCCATCCCATCCTGAGTTCCTGACCCACTTTTGAAATCTTATTTATTATTTTCTCTCTCCTCCTGGCTATACATACTTGTTCATTATTTCTCACCATCACTCCCAACTTTCTTTTCTACAACAATGGCGGAAAGAGAACACTCTCTCTTCTGCCTTTTCTTCATTATCTCATTTCCTACTATTCTTTCTCGCAACTTGCTTTCGAGCTCCAAAACTAGTGTTCTTGATGTTTCAGCTGCCATCCATAAAACCCTCAATTTTGATACTAATTCCATAAATACATTCAATCAAAAAGAAGAAACGAGCTACTCCTCTTCCGCTTCTCTCACTATGCAACTACATTCTCGATCCTCCATTCATAAACATGCTCACAACGACTACACCTCACTGACTTTAGCTCGACTCGAGCGTGACTCCGTTCGAGTTAAATCGCTTCAAACCAGGTTGGATCTGGCCATTACTGGCATTACTCAGTCAGATCTCAATCCCGTCTACACTGAGCTTGGAGCTGAAGAGCTGGAAGTACCGGTGATTTCAGGAACGAGTCAAGGAAGCGGTGAGTACTTCTCCCGACTTGGTATCGGTCACCCGCCGAGTCAAGTGTACATGGTACTCGATACAGGGAGTGACGTCAACTGGATACAATGCGCGCCTTGCGCCGATTGCTATCAGCAAGCTGACCCCATCTTCGATCCGGCCTTGTCCTCCTCTTACTCGCCTCTCACCTGCGAAACTCAACAGTGTGAGTCACTAGACGTGTTCCAATGCCGGAACGACACGTGTCTCTATGAGGTGTCCTACGGCGACGGGTCGTACACCGTCGGCGACTTCGTGACGGAGACGATAACTTTCGGCCGCTCGGCTTCTGTCAACAACGTAGCCATCGGTTGCGGACACAGTAATGAAGGCTTATTCGTCGGAGCCGCCGGTTTGATTGGGCTCGGTGGCGGCCCACTTTCCTTCCCTTCACAAATTAACGCCTCCTCATTTTCTTACTGCCTCGTAGACCGAGATTCTGATGCAGCCTCAACTCTGGAGTTTGACTCAGGAACTCCTCCTAACATCGTCACTGCTCCGTTACTTCGTAACTCTAAGCTCAGCACCTACTACTACCTCGACCTAACGGGACTCAGCGTCGCCGGCGAATTGATTTCAATCTCACAGTCAACTTTCCAGCTTGATAAGAACGGTGAAGGTGGGATCATAATCGATTCGGGGACGGCCGTGACCCGTTTACAAACGGGAGCATACTACTTGCTCCGAGACGCATTTGTGAACGGTACGAAGGACTTGCCGTCAGCTAACGGCGTGTCATTATTCGACACTTGCTACGATTTATCGTCGAAAAAGAGCGTTGAGGTCCCAACGGTGTCGTTTCACTTTTCCAACGGAAAGGAGTGGTCTTTACCGGCTAAGAACTACCTTATACCAGTCGACTCCGCAGGAACGTTCTGTTTTGCATTTGCTCCGACGTCGTCTTCGTTATCTATAATTGGGAACGTACAGCAACAGGGGGCACGTGTCAGTTACGATCTTGCCCATTCTGTGGTTGGCTTTGCCCCCAACAAATGCTAAACTTTTGTTTTGTTAGGACGTTTTTAGCCCCACTTAGCTTACGATTTTACTTTTTGCTCTTCCATTTTCCCTCTTTGGTCTGTGGATGTGGACCACCGCCAACAAGTGTAAGGCAATGGGGTGGGACCACCTCCAAGGTTTGTTATTATTGCAACTAAATAGTGGCATTGGGTAGAAAATGAAATGAAATTTAAGTAATATCAAAAAACGGTGGAAACTATGTGAACGTTATGGGTAGTTCTATGGCCTGCAGTAGTAATGTAGTATGCATAATTTTAAAAATATGGACCGATAGAATGCTAATCATTTATGTTACAATTTTATTTAATTTAATTTTAATGATAAGGGTATATTTGTTCTAGAAAAACTAATCATCTAATTCTCATAATTTATGGCATCACATGTGTTTAAATTGAGTGTGGAATTATATGTGTACATAGATTTCTTCTTAAATTGGTTCATATTACTCAAAGTTTCATAACAACAAATTTTTCCTGCACCAACACTCTTTTCCAGACCTAGCAATTTTTCTTAGAACTTTCTGGACCTAACATTAATTCGTTGTAACGAGTTAATGGATTATGGCCTAAGGTCCAAGTTAGATGGGCCTAGAGTTCAACTCAAACTTGGGCAAAATAATTAGGCTCTAGTTTTCTATTTAGCTTTGGGCCCAAAGGGAAAGAACATTATACCACTTTATAATAAGAAGGATTCCATTCAAATAACAGTGGAAATGAAAAAAAATAAAAAAAAAATCCAAAACCATAAAATAATTACCCACTCCACACTATTTATCTTTTTGTAATTTTCACCCAAATCAGTTTTTTATGTATCCATAACTATTTCTCTCTTATTACCAAAAAGGAGATTACAATCTTTACCGGATGTTCTATATGATTCTAAATTCTTATACCATGTTCATCAAGCAAGTAATTATCTCTTTTTTATTTCCATTCTTTTTCATCAAGACTACTGTTTTACTTTTAATAATATATTTAATATTTTTACTAATTATTTCACACGCATCACGTATACCTCAACGACTAGTTTTAGATAAAAGTCTGTCTTATGATCCATACTTATAGATAAATGTGTTCACTACGATACGTATTAATTTAAATGTTGTGAAAATTCTTAGTTTCTCGTGGTCGTGATCGGGAGAATTATTAGTTTTATGACTTGGTAAAATATTTTAGATATGTATGTCATCAAGTCAAAACTTAATTTGCAAGAAAAAGTAGATTAAGCATTTAATTTTCATCCATTACTCAACAGACAACAGGTGTTAAGATTGAACTCATTAAGAAATTGTGTTTTTATTGTTCAACTTTGAACAAAATATGAAAACTTCCGAAAATTGAAAAGGATGTAGGATGTGTTTTCCATAATTGCTTGATATAGTTGATAACTTGGTATCATAGAGGGAAGGAAAGATGAAACAAAAGGTATAACAAAGTTTATTAGTATTATATTTTTGTGTTGACATTATATTTTTTACTGAACGTTTTTTATCCGACGAATTTATACATGCCAAATTTATTGGATAACACACAAATTGATTGTGGACCATCACATCACAAATATTTTTGGCACTAGGTTTTGTTCTCTTGTTTACTTGGACTAAAATTAGTCGCTTAAATTTATTAAATACTTAATATTAAATAATTTTATTTGGTATTTTTTTATCAAATCAATTATATTGTATAACTATTATTGGTTTAATTTTTTTTAAGAAAAGAACTTCCCAGGCAAGTATGAGTTATGACATGTTCGTTTTAGGGGGGATGGAATGGGCATTCCAAAATGAATGTTCATTCTTATGTTTAGTTACTTAAAAGAAAGAGAATGAGCGTTTCAATGGAATGTCTAATCATATGTTTAAAATAATATTTATGCTATATTTGGATTGAAGGAATGAAATGAAGAGTGGAATGATTCATTCCATTTTATTTGGAATGAGTTATTTCATATGTTCTCTCACCCTCAAGAAATCAAACACAATTTTTTTCATTCTAATCGTAACCAAACACAATTTTTTTCATTCCATATGAATGAGTCGTTCCATTCTTCCTCTTATTCCACCAATTCAAACGTAGCATTATTCTATCAGAATAGGTAAAGATTGACTATTCCATTGCAATCGACATTTAGTTTATGTCAATATAATTATGAGTATCATAAACTATCTAAAAAATATTACCAGTTATAAAATTTATTAATTGTTTTCGAAATTTAAATAAATCATATTAATTTTAAATTTAAAAATGTCTAAAATGAACTTTTATAAAGTTAATATCGATATTACTCCATAATTCAAAATGGAGGGAGTATAAGATTCATTTAAGTTTTTAGCAATTAATTTGAAATAGTATTAAAATATAAAATTTATATGACTACATTTAATCTTATGCAATACAATAGTAAAAAATAAAAACTACTAAAACTATCACTAATTATAAAATTTATTAATTACTTTTAAAAATTACTCATTCCGTCCCAAATTAATTGCTTAGTTTTGACTTTTTTAAGTCAAATTGACTATTTTTAGAATTAATAATTAAGCATATATAAATATATTTCTAAAATTATAAAAATTGGGGTTAGTAATAAATTGTATATACTTTCTTTTGGTTATAATCTCTTCACCTATATTTTAGCAAAAATAGTAAAAAGATTAGTTTTAAAAATGGTCAATTTGAATTTAAAAAGTCAAAACTGAGTAATTAATTTGGGACGAAGGGAGTAAATAAATTTGTTTATTATAATTTAAAATATTTGATATTTAATTTGAAAAGTAAAATTTGATTATATTTGGAAATCGAAGAGTGTAGAATTACCGTTGATCATGCAGTTAAACAAACTTTTAACAGTCTCATATGTTTCTAAAGCCTCGAAGTCAGTCAACATCAAGTCAATGTCAGTTTTTTCCCATATTTCAGCCCTGCCTGCAGTAGCGCTCCGGCGGGCGGCGGCTATATATAATCGAAGCTTCCCCACCTAAAAACAATCACCATCCATGCACATGCACAACACACGTCAGTGTGTAGAAACCTAGATATGGACAAAGAAGAAGATATATGCATGCATATTGCATAATGCATAGTACAAATAGTGAATTTTTTAAAAATTTAAATACAAAAGTAAAATGCCAAAACAAAATCAAATTGTTTGAATTGGCAAATTACCGGTTAAAAGCTTAGCCGGCTCCCATGTGAATTCATCAATTTTCTGAACAACAAGTATCTAGAACCATTTAAATAAGAAGCTAAGACCAGCAGTTTCCTGTTGGCCATAAAAGTATAAAGGAAAGACACAGGAATTTATTTTCTTATCCAAAAAAAGAAAGAAACGGGAGATGTCCTTATCAAGATCCTATGAAAAGCCCACGTGGACTTTATATGTTAATTTATGTTAAATTGCTAAGTTAAGGTTCATTCGTAATTTTTAAATCTAAATGCACTTAAAAGTTTACTTCGTTTAAAAATAATATTTTATTTTAAACATAATTTATTAATTTATAAACACAATTTATAATCAATCGTACAAATTAATGCACCAATACAACATTTTAAAATGCAACAAAATAAACAAACTCTTACTTTCTTAATTGCTAGGTGAAAAAAACCCCAACCCACTTTTTATCTATTTTACGTTGAATCATATTAGTGCACCCCTCATTCTGCAATAGGAATTTTATTTTTTAAAATTTTATATTTTAAAGATGAGAGAGTCTTATTTTTTCACGTTTATATACAGACAAAGTATACATACGAATGCGATTCTCTTGATCTCTGTCTTATGATATATATATATATATATATATATATATATATATATATATATATATATATATATATATATGCGCTCACGCTAATGGCATATTGACTATGAAAATTCTAAAGATCGAATCATAATTCAAGATTCCATGTGTGAGCTTTATATACAAGTGACATACAGGTAATATGTGCATTTTCCTTTATTTAATAAGTGGTTGGATATTTTAATTTCTCAGAACTAGTGATCACATAAGAAAGGGTTAACAATCGTTGTGCGGGCAAACATGCATATTAGTAGGGTTTTATTTTAAAAAAAATTCAAAAAATATTAGTATAGCTTAATCGATAAAGGTTAAAATATTCTTTGTTTTTATAACGTAGAAAAACAAGAGTATCTCATTGTGGAACGTAAATATTTAAATTTATTTAATTTATATTTATGAAAGACGTAAATTAATTAATTAGTTTCACAATAATACCACCAATTATTTATAAGAAAAATACTACACCTAATAATTACTATTACAACTCAACTTAGTAGTCCTTTTTAAATTCAATCGAATATGAAAATTACGAAACTGTCCACCTAAGGACAGGGGTAGCCAGCAAGGCCGATAGACCCCCGACAGTCAACAAACAACATTGGTCCGGTCTGGTCCAGTAAAGATTAGCATTGTGGCAAATCAGGAAATACCAATACAATACAAACTTTCTCTCTCCTCTGCAAAACTCCAAATGATGCACTTAGCCGTTGAGTTTCAGTTTTTTCCACTCCATTTCCAAACGTTTTAATTATTCGGTTCCTATAATAATAATTATAATAATAATAATAATTTTCTCGCTCCCTATTCAAAACCCTAATTAACTTCCATTGACCTGTACTTTTCTA
The DNA here is from genome assembly GCA_034770075.1 of Aralia elata. NCBI lineage: Eukaryota > Viridiplantae > Streptophyta > Magnoliopsida > Apiales > Araliaceae > Aralia > Aralia elata. The sequence continues at coordinate 85,798,091 of CM068387.1, read as the reverse complement.
TCTAATATCTAATTGATCCATTTGATCCATATATATAATTTATATACCGATCGATCAAACTGATGATAATTCTCTCTCCCCATCCATCCATGAACTAAGCCATGAACAACTCTCAGAGCTCCTCTTCTTCTTCGTCCGACGACTCGGCTTCTGTCGCCACTACCCAACAGGTATATATAAAAGCCTCAATCTTTTCCACTTTTGATTGCTTCAAATCAATCATTTTATTTGTTTTCATGTCTATGTACATGTACTAATGTACACAGATTTGCGTATACAACACTTTTTTGAAGTTAATTGGCCCTGCTTGTGCAACTGTTAGGTGCTTTACCTTGGTCAATGTCGATCACTTGTCACTTCGATTTGATTCATAACTCAATATGTACATGATTATTTTAATGAAATTAATCCGAAAATGATTAATTTAATGAAAAATTGGGTGCGCATATATGCAGTTACTTTAAGTTTTCATGAATATGTATTAATCTTTGAATTTAATTGATTGTATGTTGACTGAGTATTAGAGTTACTCTATTGTTATAAAGTAGAAGTTTTTATGTAAAAATTAAATCATACAGCAGAAGTAATCACCCTATCATTTCACTTATTCTAATAATTTCAAGTTATATGTTAATAAAATGCTAATACTTGATTCATTTTAATCCCATAATTCTTTAGATCAACCAATTCTCAAGTTAGTTAGCTAAGGCTATGTTTGTTTAGATGGATTTTTTTTTTTTAAGAAAATCATTGTCTCATGGACTATATAATGAGGAGATTATAATAATTGGGGGAGGTGTTTATGCTATTCCTGGATTGTATTCTGGAGTAAAAAAATTTCTACCAAGAGAAGAGCTCATTAAGGAATATAATCCAAATCCTCCAAAGAATCCATGCAAAGAAACATTGCTTATGGCTTCAACTTACGACATACACTTGAAATAATATGTAAACATTTGTATCCTGGACCATTTTTGTGCTAATTGTTGGTTTATTTTAGAATGTTGGGCGGAGTCTTAGAAGTGGTGATGGGAGTAACTCATTATCGTCAGGACTGGCTCAGGAGGTTACGCGCCGTTGGCGGGACGTGTTCTGGTCAGCGATCTTTGTATCGCATATGATTTTGTTAGGGCTTGTTCTTGGGGTGCTTGGGCTAAATAGGTTTAGGAAGAAGGACAGGCTTAATATAGATAGATACACATCCGGGATACTTGAGAATCAAGCAGGTTTAACAGAGGACTACTGGCCGTTGTATGCCGTTGCTGGTGGAGTCGCGACAATCCTTGGATGGGCATGGTTGTTGTTACTTGGTTCACGTGCAAACCAGATGATGAAGTTCTCGGTCCATATTTTGACTACTTATCTTGCAGTGATTAGTGTTTTTTGCTTTTGGACTGAACAGTTCTTCTGGGGCGTTGCCTTTGCTATTGGCGCTGTGTTGCAGTTCTTGTATGTCATGGCTGTTATAGACAGGTAACAAACTGATTTTTTTTCCTTCTTATTTATCTTGTTAGGATTTGTTGTGTACTTGCCTCAGTTGAGTGATTGTTTTATAAAGGATATCTCAGGGATTAAGGTTTTTAACGGAATGGTCTAAAGGTCGGAAAAGTACTCATCTAAAAGTTTGAGCTATCGGAGAGATACCAACAATATATATCATGCTTACACTACATTTCATGGGCAACTAGCACATGAAGAGGCAATTTTGAGGTGCATTTGCACTATTAATATCAATCTAAAGGGCAACGTAGCTTTCAGATGAGTTGGTAACTAACATACTCCCTTTCGTACCAAAAGTAGAGATACATTTGTAAAATGACAACTTTGAATGAAAGCTTTATTTTTCCAAATTTATCTACTTTAGCTAGAAATGCAGTAATGGTGGCATGATAGTACTCAATCAACTAGGAATTGAAGTAATAATATGTTAGGAACTTCATGTTATTTTATAATCCTAAATGCATCTCTAATTTTGAAATAGAGGGAGAGTGTGTGTGTGTGTGTATATATACGGTAAGCTTCTAAAGCGAACCTTAAAAAGCGAACCAAAGACGAACCGTCGTCTTTGATTCGCTTTTTAAGGTTCGCTTTAGAAGATTACCGTATATATATATATATATATATATATATATATATATATATATATATATATATATATATATACTTAGATCTCCGTTCTTCCGTGTCCGCAAAATATTACAGACCATTCTTTAAGCAAAATATATAGTAGATTATGGTTTAATTATCAGAACAACTCAACAAAGTTTATTTCCCAATAAATGATTTCGTGATTTGTGCATTTGATGTAAAATTATTTAACTATAGAACTTGATGCATCTCTTTCTCACTATCTAAGATCTGGAATTTTCTTCTGTGTCCAATCAAGTGTTTTTTCTTTACTATGTTATTTTGCTGTAGACTTCCATTTACCATGTTGGTGCTGCAAAAAGCAGTGAAGTTGGTGTGGAGTCTTCCTGAAGTAATGAGAGTAGCATGTGCATTTATGCTGATCATGCTTATGTGGCTAGCACTATGGTCCTTCGGAGCAGCTGGGGTTGTGGCTTCAAGCATGGGTGATGGAGGACGCTGGTGGCTTCTTCTGGTGAGCTGGCAAGTTTTGCTATTCATTGCATTATTAGAATTAATTGGAGCAAGTTTTATCATGATATGCTTCATTTAATGAGATGAACAATTTCTATTATGTGTATGCAGGTCCTCTCAGTAAGTTTGTTTTGGACAGGTGCAGTTCTTTGTAATACAGTTCATGTTATAGTGTCTGGGATGGTGTTCCTTGTTCTCATCCATGGTGGTCGAGAATCAGCGTCAATGCCTCGCAACCCATTGATGAAGTGTCTACGATATGCCGTGACAACTTCTTTTGGCAGCATCTGCTATGGATCACTCTTTACAGCTGCTATTCGAACATTAAGATGGGAGGTAAACACATGATATATGCTTTAATTTTGAGTGGTCAAAAAATGTTACTTCTCATGTATGGATACTGTTACTAACTGCTATCATCGAGTACTTAACTGGGCTATTTTTTTGCAGATTAGGGGATTCAGGTCAAAGATTGGCAACAATGAATGTTTACTTTGCTGTGTTGATTTCTTGTTTCATCTGGTGGAAACTCTTGTTCGATTTTTTAACAAGTATGCCTATGTCCAGGTAGTTCTTTTAGCCATTTCGTGCTTTCTTTTTTTACCCTCTTCCCGTTCGTTCTATTTTTCATGATAATTTTGATATGTCCGTCGTATACAGTTTCAATGGAGGGAAATTCCTTTATGCTTTATATATTCTTTTGCAACACTGATGGGTTTACAGAGAACTAATGGGTTTTAGTCAGATGTATGATTTAACTTTTTATTATTATTTTAAAAAGGAAGGGATATAAAAGTGGGAAGAAAACCATTCTCTTGCTTGATAGTTGTTTGAGACTTGGTGATACTTCAAAAACGAACCTCTACCCTCATCTGGGTTCAGAGCTGCTCCAGAGTAGAAGGGCCTGGGTTCGAATCAAGGAGCAATACTATGTAACAATGTCATCTACTACTGGATTTTTGCCACTTGGTGCTTTGCTAGGACACTATATAAATATGTATGGGACGTTAAGATCCAATAGGCCAATTTGCAGCAGCTACTTATCAGAAAATAAAAAAAGTTCTGTTTTCTTTATCTTGGCTTTTCTCTTCATAAAATATCTGACGTTAACATTATGAGTCTATTTGTACCAGCTTTTATAATAAAAAAAAAATCTGTATTTTAGACATTTGGATTGGTTTATTTGGTCAAAACAATCAAATGTTGGAAAGTCTGCTTTTTCCTATTCTTATAATCCAGTTTATTTGATTCTATTTTTCAAGGCGAAAGTATCCTCAGATAAGCAAATCCAAACAATTTTTTTTTCCTCATTTGTCTTATTTCAAAAATTTTAGTTAAGTGAATCCAAATAATTTTTTTCATAGTATTTCAACAATTTAAGCCTTATAAATTCTTGCTGAGGACTTTATTTAACTTCTGTATTACTAAATTTCATTTGTACCTAGAGAGTTTTAGATTTCTGGTACATGGTTCTTGAACAACATTTCCATAAAATCATTGAAGTCAGATCATGAAGAGGGTATCAAATTGTTTTGAGGAGTGGAATAATCCAAAGTATTTTGTATCAGTGTCAGTGGGTGGTTTCTTTCATAATTTGAAAGTGATTTTTTCCCTCTTCTTTTTTTTTACTTTTTAATTTTTAATTTTTTAATTTTTTTGATATGTGGAGTATCCCGATTATTTTTTCTCATTTGATGAAAGTGGCTTTTACCCATTGCAGACATGGCTTCCGTTTTTATTCAAGAGCGGATCTATGTTTTGCTCTAACAACAAACATTTAAAAATTGAATGGTTTTATGGTAAATGCTTTCGTTTTCTGGGTTTAGTGGATGTGTCAAAGTTATTTCTCTTTTGTTGAAAATTCGGACTGTTGCTTAAAGAAGCTATCCAACAGATTTTACCTTTTTTCTGTTAGAAGAATAATTTATTTTCATAAACATGCATTTCTTGAGTTTTTATTGATTACCATGAAGTTCAATTTAACTTGTTTAGTAGGCAATTGAAACTTTCATAATTTTTTCCCCTTTCAGATTGCAGTTTATGGGAAAAACTTTAACAAATCAGCAAGAGATGCATGGGAGTTATTTCAGTCAACTGGTGTTGAAGCACTCGTTGCCTATGATTGTTCAGGTTCTGTTCTACTGATGGGCACTCTTTTAGGTGGGCTCATTACTGGAACTTGTGCAGGAGTTTGGACTAGGATTAAGTATCCTGACAGGGTGATTATGATCGGATCAACTGCCATGTTGATGGGCATGATCTTGGTAAGTTTCTCCAAGTATGCATGCATCCTTGATTTGTCCCTCTTTTCACATGTTTTTTAGCAATAGTTATCCTTCTCTACGATGCTGAATTATTATAATCAATTATGAAACATTGTGCAGGAAAGATTAATGGGTTTAAACTAACATTATCAACCAGTTGACCGAAGTCTTGAATTTGTGAACCAGTAAACTTCCCACCTTTGCCCGGTTGATGTATTGTTTGATTAGAAAATGTTGGTTCAAACTCATTAATCTTTTCTTCCTTTTCTTTGTTGTGGAATAAAATTTGGTTTGAAATTCTAAAACTTGAGATTTGACCATGCACTGAATCACGATGGAGTTTAGATTGGGTCCCTTCTGTTGTTCAGCCATTTTCTTCAGTGGTTGAGTGTGATACCTCACCCACAGAATTAAACAATAAAAAAGTGGACAAGTAAAAAAATACAGAGAGGGATAGAGGGATTTTATCTTTATGAGCAGCAAATGTGTGTTTATTTATGCCCAGTGAGGGTTTACATACTATGAGTCGGTTGGCATCATATAAATGCCAACAGAAGGCAATAGTAGTATGTTGCATGAGTTTATATTTTCAAAATTTTGACTTGGAAACTTTCATCATATATTTGTTTTACGTTAGTGTATATTGATCTTGCATTGTCTACGTTTATGATTTCTCTCCTATGCTTGGTTCAGCAAGTACATAATAACTGCATGGTGGTTTAAGTCTAGGGTTGAGCTTAAGACATGCCATGATTTTCTCTTTTAAGGCGCAAGTAGTTTCTTTCAAGAGGAGAGTGCCTCTCCTCAGACGTGTTAAAAGATACATCCTCATTGAGTTTAGCCTATTATCTTTGCCATTTATTACTGTTATTTACACCCGGAAGTATGCTAGCTCCACGAGATTCCCTCTCACATGGGTGAATGTAGACCCCACATCCATGTGATGTGAGGGTTGACCTGATGGAATTAGCACGTATTTTGGTGGAATAGCACTTCCCTTGACCAGTATATATTTTTGTACTTGCTCTCTATCAGCGAGGAGAGATAGGTAGTAGCACTTCCCTTGTACTTTTTCTTTCTTTTAATTCTTTCGGTTGATAGATTTAGCATGATATGAACAACCAAGTATATCACACTGAAGAGCCTTTGGCATACACAAATATCTACTTGATTTCCGCCTGCTGATATTATTTTGAGTTGGTTTGTATTTGACGGTGGCTAGTTGGGGATTTGATTCATAGGTTGGAGTGGCGATGGTTGTGGTGGAAAGTGCCGTTACATCCATTTACATTTGTTTCGCAGAAGACCCCTTATTAATACATAGGTGGGATTCCGAATTCTTCAACCAGCTGTCGGAGACACTACACCAGCGCCTGCAACACAGGAGTGCCCGAGCAAGGGAAGTATTAACCCACAGAAGGATGGATGACCAGATACAAGAAACAACAGCCATCTGATATTTATCCATCTTTATGGTTTATTATGCACTATGTAATCTCTCTTCCATCTTAATTTATCCATCCAATTGTATAAAAGCGTGCTCCTGTTCTTGGTTTTGTTTTAGGTTTTTTTGTTGCGTGTAACCCCAATGTTCTTTAGGGTAGCAGTATTCTTTGTCGCTCCCTGCCTATGTGCCAACTCTACCGCAAGCAAGGATATTCATCATCTTCTGTTACAAAAGCTAACGAGGAAGTACTTGGGCTTCCTAGAATATGAAATTAATCTTCTTCTCCATATACAATCTCCATCGGCAATGAGTTTCTAATTAGGTTCTCTAACTTGTGTTGTCTTATTCTAGCCAGCTTGATATAATAACATTTGCGTCCATTAGTTCCATGGTCAGCTTCAATTCATGCTTACCAACTACAGCCCACAGGAATGTGTGTGTGTGTGTGTGTGTGCATATGTATTCCACTTGACCATCTTTCATCTAATTTCTCCTTTTCGGTAGCTTCACTATCATTAAGTGGAGCATCTGTTCTTCTTGGCTACTAAGCAGAAGTTGAAAAAATCAAAGTAGATGCTACAATGCCTGTAAAAATCTTTAATTTTTTTCCTAAAAATTTTCATTTTTATCATCTGTGCCAAAATATTGTGCAATCCTTGGTTTGATAATGACGACCAGTTTCGTATTTGTGAGCATAAAATATTTTATCCTTCCGCGCTAATTTTCGTATTTGTGCACAACATATTTTATCCGTCCGCGCTAATTTTGGTGGCAAAAGCTATTAAAATTAGGCTTACTTCACCCAAATTAACTAGGCTGAGGAACTTCAAGTATTCATAACTGGCATTAGTATATATTTCTCCCAACAAATTAACAGTAGGCAGCATCACTTTCTATCCCATCGATCAAATTAAGTGCAATTTTTCTCAAAAAAGAATTTGTATTATATATGTGTAATCTGTCAAGCGAGCTCAAATAAGCTACTACCACATAGGAATCTATAAGCTATTTTTCTTATTACTTAAGTTAAGACTATATAATGTACAAATTATTCAACATCTTTTGACCATCAACTCTTGTTTCCCACTTCCTTGTATACTGCTCTTCCTTTGTCATTCTTCTTCCTTCCTGTTTATTACAATAATAAATACTGAAACATCAGTTTATATCAATACCAACAACATTAAATTTATAAAAGCTTAATCACGCGCATTATTTCCATATGTGTTTTTAATATTTTCACACGGTTTTCTTTTACATAGCATATAGTGGGTCCCACTTTCATGTAAGAAAGAATCATGTGAAAATATAAAAAATACATGTAAAAATAGTACTTCCCTAACAATAATCAATCAAATATATTATATATTAGGCGATGGCTACTAACTAACTAACTGTGAATAATGAATCAGCCCCTATATATTTATCATAATATAAAGTAAGAATACGTACGAGGTTTGTTTTTCCTTTCGGATTTAACGGTATGTGGTATGAACACCCCAGTTCCATTCACATTTGATCTCCACAAGTTCAAAATCCGGGAGGGTACTGAATAACTAGAAGAACCCTCACTTTCTGTCCAATCAAAATAGCTTTGATCCGGTTGAGACAAACTGTAATCTAAATAACTTTTTCTGATCCGCGAATTCTTCTTAGAATTATAAGAATTAGTGTCCATCAAATCATCATTTTCATCGGCTGTGTTGATCAGCAGAAGGATTCTCCTTTCAAGTTCCGCATAAAAAACGTCATCATCGTCAACATCCTCAGTGATTTGATCAAGACCATGATGATCATTTACTGAATTTGGTTGCTCAACGATATTGTACAGCAAGTCCATGAGGCTAGTAGCCGTGTGGAAATGAAGAAGAGTAGTTGGGGAATTTCTGGCTTTGTGGGTTTGTGATTTATAAATAGAGGGATAATTAATTATTAATAATTAAAAGAAATTAAGGTGCTTAATTTGGTTTTTTTAGTCAAAGTTTCTAGGTTCATGGAAGATGTTGGGTTGGTGAGGCTTCTCCAAATGGATATATATATATATATATATATATATATATATATATAATACAATGAATGAATATCTGAAGTTTCGTTACTTAGTGCAAGCGTTTACTTAATTACAAAGTTTCCTAACCACTAAAATGGACCCCTTTGTTCTTCTAGATTTGTGCTGTGATTTCCGTTTTCTAAGTCGGTGTGGTCAACTGATAATTACAGAATTTGCCTGTTTTTTTTCTCCTATTATTGACCACTATAACAGTTTGACTAATTAATTAGTTGGCTAGCACAACATATGTTTAATTATGAGGATAATCAAACCGCGCTTAGTACTATGTTACTCCCTCCGTCCCAAATTAATTGTTTTTCTAGGACTTTTTAAAATCAAATTGACTATTTTTCAAATTAATAATTAAACATATATAAATATATTTCTAAAATTATAAAAATTGAAATTAGTAATAAATTGTATATACTTTCTTTTGGTTATAATATCTTTACCTATATGTTAGCAAAAATAGTAAAAAAATTAGTTTTAAAAATAGTCAATTTGACTTTAAAAAGTCCTAGAAATGCAATTAATTTGGGACGGAGGGAATATTTCTTAAAAAGTAAATTATTTTCCTTTTATGTTAGTATGAGATTAACACATCATTTATTAAACTAAATATTCAAAATTTAAAAATAAATAAATTATATAATTAAAATATCGGGGTTTTGAAAAAGTTAAGTTGTAATATTACATATACATACATACATGTATGTGAGATTATATTGGAGGAGGGCCCATTGCCCCTCTCGGGAAAAATCACGGATCCCAGATGTTTCCTTTTGGAGTCGTGGTTGAGTGGTATGCTTTTAGACTTTCAGTCATTAGGAAGATTCTCAGAGGTGTAGTGGTATGCAATTTTAGACTTTTAGTCATTCGGAATAAACAAGTGTTTTATCATGTGTAGGAAAGAGTTATATGGTATCTTGTCTTAACAAGTGTAACAAAAGCCAAATCAGCAACCTTAATGTTGCAGCAAGCAACTCAATTTAACTATCAAACTATATAATTAATAAACACTTAATTACCTTCAATTTGCCCAAAAAAAAAACAAAAACAAAAGAAGAACTTCTTACCTGATCGGCATAATATAGTGAGTAGTTAGTGATAAGTGTTATATGACATAAGTTATTAATATTTCAAAACCATTTATACTATTCTTAAGATACTCTTCTATAATTTATTATGTGATTGTTGGATATGTATAATTAGTAGGATATTTATGTAATTGGTGGTTTATCTAGTGTACATCGTAAATCAGCAGAGTCCGACGTAATAAAATAGCGGCATCAAAGGCGAGATTAATTACATGCATAAATAGTTTATTCAATAATAATCATGTTGAATTGATGAGAGAAAGACATCATTAAACTCGCATCATATATATTACTAAATTGTACATCTATTACGTGTTATCGAACCTCTTCAAAATATTACAATTACATGAGCTATTTTGCTTTTTTAGTATTTTGTACTATAACTGTTTTAATATATATATATGTATATATATATACATATATATATATATAAAATTTTAAAACAGAAGTAATATTTTTAAATTCTTATATTGCACGAACGTATTTTTCCAAGGTGGGATAGTTGGCTATGTCTCCATGGCCGGATAATATATATATTGGAGCTCCAACAGAAACTTCACATATGGCGAATCACGCAACCCCGTTGAAGGTCCGAGGTCGAGGTTGTAAAACATGCTTCTGTCTTGGTCCCTTCATGACAGCAGCAGCTCAAAATTTCTTGCTCAAATGAGTGGTCCACATCAAATCATAACTTCTTCCATCTCCTGCAAAGATTGAAAATTATAAAAGGATTTAATTTCAAGCTATGGAAACAATGTATATATGCTACATATGCTAAATGGTGGTATATATGCTTGGAGAAAAGTTAATATATGAATTGTTTATATTTAGAAATTTTCTTGAAACTTATATGTACCACAACTAAATTCCATAGTTATATCAATAAGTTGATTATTACATCTAATTTAAGTTCAGGAGTCATTTTTGAAAGCAAAAGTAACAAAAGGTACGTAGTTTAGTATGTCAATATATAAGAGTATCATAACGCTGATCGATGGTGTATTATATAATATGCATTTATGTGAATGTGTGTCTCTGTGTATATATATATATATATATATATATATAGTTAGTTAGTTAGTTAGTTGATAACAAGTTACCTGAATTGGAAATCAATTCCATTTGGTTGTACGTCTTCTTCTGGCATATTTAATTACAGAAGTTTGAAGATGAGAAAAATGAAGAAATATGTTTGAGAAGAGATGCATGGAAGTTGTTGTGCTTGAATTGGAGGTTGATAGTATAAGCTCCTACTTTTTATTTATAATACCAAAAAATAAATAAATAAATAAATAAGATTGGTGAAACATGTGGTTTCTGGTGGTTGGGTATGTGGGGGGCGAGCCACTAGCCCACTACCCATTCCAAGGAACCAAAGTCCTCAACCCCCAACTATTTTAATATTTTATTAAAATTAGGAACAACAATTTTTAAGGAAGAGTTTGGGAATATTCATAATTGAAACACATGTCAATAGAACAGACTTGATTAAAGACTTGTTTCCGCCGCCTTTTTGGGTTTAACTGAAAATTAATTAGATAATTGAGTTTACTATACATAAAATAAGTAATACTTAGTTGAACTCACCGAACTTATTGTTCCAACTACCAAAGTACCACATATGATGCCACTACTTGTCAAAAGAAAAATACAACCTTTTGTGAGTCGACAATAATTGCTGAAAATATAGTTTCTGCTAATTATATTGATTATTAAGTGGCTATAGAAAATAATCATAAATATATTTTGTATTTGCTGAAAGTACTTGCGGAATTAAAAGAAATTATTGCATATCAACAAAAAAATATTTTGACTTTTTTGAAGTCAATTCGTGACATTTTTGAATCCAAATTGATATATTCAATCAATTTTAATCGATGCAATTGTAATTATTATAAATTATCAACAAATTTTTTTTACAATAGTTACAAAATTTGTTGTTTTCAAAATTTATATAAATTTACATCAAATTCACATTTTAGAATTTCTCGAATTGATTTCTTTAAGTTAAAATGATACATTTTCTTTTTGTGATACAAAAAAAAAATTTATTTAAAAATTCTCTAAATATTGCTATCATTATTTATGATAAAAGAGTCTAGAATATAATAGCCAAAACAAAATAATTTAAGAATAATCTTGAGAAGCAACCTTTAGCCTAATTATTATATTTTCTTCGAAATAAATAACCAAAAAATAAGGTGGGTTTCAATTAATAAAAAGTTAATATTCCTTAGGTAATTTTTTTTTAAATAAGGAAAAAGAAAAGATATTGTTTGATAAAGGAGACAGTACTATTATCAAATTTTATTTAATATGAGACTACGAGCTCCTGCTTTCAAACTCATCCAACTCTAAAACTCAAGAATTGTAAATCTTACCCCTCCACTTCATTGTCTTGCTCTATTTCTAATTATATAATGGGGTTCAATCCACAGTCAATGCCGTTCTCAAATTGGTTAACATATCATACACCGTTCAGATTGCGCCTGAGTTTTGCGAGCGAGCCCCACCCCGAGGGGGGGGTGGTTGGGGGTTGGTTGGTTGTGTGAAGAGCCGGGAGGAGAAAGTTTGGTATCATTGAGAACAAAACAAAGAACATTTTCAATATCCACTCGGTTGTCACATGTTAGTGATAATATATATACCACATTTAACTAAGCTGTGATAACACCTTCAATCAAAACAAAAGTTTAATTTCGAATTCCATATGACATGAACTCTAACTTGACATCATGACATGATCAATTGCCTGAAGTGCTTGGTTGGCAAAATAACGCACATCTACATCTGGGTCCTCAGCAAGTTCCACCAGACAAGGACGGATGGTCTTCTCCACCACCTATATTGCAAAAATAAAAACAAAAGATAAGGAAAAAAGAAATGAAGGCGGCACAGTCCAATCACCAAGTTCAGCAGAAAATAAAAACAAAAGGGGGAAAAGAAGAAAGAGAAAAAGAAATGGAATGACAAAAACAGAAAAAGATCCATCACTTACAAATTGATCGACGATAGGGATAAGGGATTGCAACACCTTCGCCACATTGAACTTGATGTTAGGCACTCTGGAAAAAACAATAGTTAGAACATCAGTTCCAAAATATACCAAAAAACCAATACAACAATGAAACATAAGCAATCCAAGACACTCCACCACCTGTCCTTTGATACTGTAACAACCACAGGCAGCAGTTTAGAACATGTAATTTCGGAGCCCATGACAGGAGCAAGTAGAGAAATTGCACGAAGAATGGTCATTCGATACAAATAATGAGGGTTGTTAATCATATCCAAAACCTGCCCAAACGGAAACATCAATCTTCTACTGAACAAGGAATACCACAATATAAAACAATGAATGTGCATACAAGGAACAAGACCTAGGCAGACGAAATTATCATATACACCAAGGAAAGACTCTTAAGCATGCATGTCAATGAAGGTAAGAGGTGTGCAATCCAATCCAGATAATTCCATAATACTGATTTTAGAGTAATAATGCAAATCCACATGTCAAGGCCAACTGAGATTAGCAACTGGCCAAATGATCGTATCTGATGGCCGCTATCCTGATTTCACATAGACAAGCAGCCTGCACTATGACAAGTTTAATTCTCAAATATATAATTAATCGGAAGCATGATTAAGGCATATCATGACCATGATAGACAAACCAACTCCAACTTCCTATATGTAATATGTAATTAATTTAGCTGGAAAAAAATCCCTTCTGAAAGTTCCTTATCAGCAGGTCATAGCAGTATGGCATCAATGTCATTATACAAACCTGAGGAACGATGTGCTGCATTGCCCACTCTGGACCAAATTCTTCTGCAAGGCGCTTTAAGTTATTAGCAGCAGCATCTCGAATTGAGTAAACCTGCACCACATGCCAAATGACTAAAAACCAAAGAAATATCCCCTAAGCTAGTTTTAAATTAACATATTTCATCAAAATGACATTCCTTTCACCTATGTATCACCGAATAACAAATTCCAAAGCAAAATCCTGAAAGGAAAGTTGAATGCAGCTTCTACATACTTTCTGACAGAGAAACTAATGTCCTCATAGAAAACAAGACAAAGAACTCGTGTGCAACATTTTCAATTCATTCAAAGACGCGAGCTAGTTAATCATCATTCATCACACACACACACACACACACATTACTCAAAGAAAACTAGCTTCAGATCTATTGCTTAGTTGATAAAATTACTCATATGCCATGCCACTCGTCTCTCCAGAAACAGGTAAAAACCACCAATAAATAGATAATGTAAAAAGTAAAACATTGGCCCAACACAACAATCTTGCAAATATATATATATATATATATAAGAAAAAAGTATCTGACAAGCTCGCCAATTCAGGTTAAGAAAAGAATCAAATATTACATTGTGATTCGAAGCAAAGGACGAAGTTTCACAATTTTAACTGCTCATAAATAAGAGAAATGCACAAACCTTGTCCTGAAGCCACTGCATGCAGAGAGTACCAAGCTTATCATCGAAAAAGCCTACTCCTAATTGACTAGCCAATAGAGGTATATACTCGATAATTGCCAGTCGAACTCTCCAATGCCTATCCTCTGCAAGCTCGACAATTGCTGGCAATAGAGATTGGGACAAAAGATCTATTCCAATAACCTGCAAGGAATGGCAAGATTCAACATAACTATAGAGAAGAATAATGGAACCAAGTTACAAGAGCAACTAATACAGAAGTGCATCTTCCAACACAAAAGACGAGAATCATGTAAAGAAAGACAACGTAAGTACTCATGAGTAAAATATTTAAAGCATTGAACAAGCACAATGAATAATGTGTAGCTGAACGGAAAATGACTACAAAAGATACGCAGAGAAACATCTGAAAGCAACATAAATAAGTCCAATTATCCATATTCAAAACATTAGCTCATTAAGGTGGTCAACACAAAGATTTTATACATCTTCATCTGAACTTGCAAAGCATGAACCCAATTTGTGTTAATATTTAGCTCCCAACCATCCTACAGATGCAGTTCCACAGCCACTAGTCCATTCCAACGATATGTTGCCAAAGTTTGTAGTTAATTTCTACAATCCAGTCTTTTAAGCCATGAATATTTTCTTATCAAGAGAGATGACTATGCCTAATAATTGATAAAAAGAAATATTGTACTAGACATCCAGTTTTTTGTCCCCATCTGCTACCATTATAACTCTTTACCGTAAACTGTAGTATTTGAGATGGGGCCACTGAAGATGTATACATAAGTGTATGCAACATACCTGATTGACTTGATCAAGCTTGCTAATAATATTGAGACGTACATCTGGAAATTCATCCTTTAGAAGTGAAAGAAATATTGGAAGAAGCTGTTCAATTGTTGCATCCTGAAATGAACACCAAATAAGCTTCAAGACTCAACTTACGGAAAACATAACTAAAGAAAACATACATGAGGCATTGAAGTCAATTGTAGCTTGAAATCATAAATAAACCATTGTGTTTCTTGGATGAGCAGGTAACCGGACAAATTTTAAATATTTGTAAAAAATAAGGAATCAGCTGCTCCCG
Organism: Aralia elata; assembly: GCA_034770075.1. NCBI lineage: Eukaryota > Viridiplantae > Streptophyta > Magnoliopsida > Apiales > Araliaceae > Aralia > Aralia elata. Next base: position 85,783,069 of record CM068387.1, on the reverse strand, counting down.
CTCATAAGCAAGTTCTAACTGCTTTTAGCAGAAGCTGCTATAAACAACCTTGGTTCCTCTATTGATTCTGTGGAATTTAAAAGACATAAGCAAAACAATATAAAGGACCAAATTTAATCACGAACTTAAATTAGTCGAAGGATTCATACAGGCAAATCCAATCATGATACAGCCATACAGATATTGAATTATTTAGGAGCCACAAATTCCAAACTATATTATACAAAATATAGTATCAACTGACACCAACCTACAAAATATGTGAGCTTGTCTATAATGATGATGTAAAGACACCACATACTGAAAGAGGTGCAGTCCCAACTCACATGCAAACCAAGAAAGTAAGTTCCAAAATAATGATAACAAAAAGAGAAGATATTCTAGCAATAAAAAGAACTTCTGAACAAACAAAGTGAAATAAATAAAATAAAATAAAATGCAAAGCATCAAGTTCACCCGTAGGAGGGGCCGACAACTGAAGCTAGTTACTCAGCAATGCTGGTGATAACATACTCCAGCATACTTAGAATCAAGATGAAAACCAATTAACCATTATAGTATATTCCATCATATGTTACCAGGGAAATGGGGGTGTAGGACCAAGACAAAAACTACTTCGCCACTAGTTATAATTAAGAAAAAGATAGCTCAGGTGCATGGACCAAGTTGATAGTAATCCACAGCATTATTGCTTTTAATTATACGGAATAGTATCGTCAAACATAGAAGGCTAAAGTGGAAAGAACATATGGGATAATCACTACAGAAAATGGTACCCATGGATACATTAAGCCCAAAAGAGCTGTGACACTATTAAGTGGCCAGACCTACCCAACAACCAACTAAAATTTTACAAAAGCTGAAATTACATAGATGTAGCACATATTCTGGACACCTTTTTCCATATTTGGAATATAACAAGAATCCCAACCTCCAAAATCATGTCCAACAAAATAAAAACATTTGAAATTTTCCCTTGCACGTAGGTTTCTGATACAGGATTATTTAATGTGAACCCTTACAATTGTTTGTATAGTTAATTAATTGTGGGGAATAGAAAAAGGCAAAGATAAAATACATGACCCACTTTTACATTAGTTAAGTGCATGAAAATAAAAATTATTGAGGTTGCATAGAGATCGACTGAAAGACACTTTTACCTTTCCTAGAACAGGAGCCATGCCCATTATAACAGAGGCCAGAGCAGACCTGACATGCTGAGAAGAATCTGACAACTCCTACAAAAAATTGGGGCCAAATAATAAGATAGCTGGAATATGGGCAATAAAGAGGAAAATTACAAGAGGCTTCATAACACCACCTTCACACACGGAAGAATGCGTTGGATTGCTAGCTCAGGATTAAGAATCCGGCAGAACTTGGTAACTTTGCCAGCAGCTGCTATACGTACTTCAGCTTCATTATCTCGAAGTAGCCGCACATACGCAGGAACTAAATCCGCCCTTCAAACATAAATCGTAACAATTAATTAATGTGTGAAAATAAAAAATCAAAAGGAGTTATTAATGCAAATCAAAATAATATATTAATACAGTTAGGCTACAATTTATTTTCACAAAATCGCCCACAATCATGACAACACAATGCTAACATGATGAAAATGACTAGAAAAGTGAGGCATTCCACAACAAATAGTAATGTCACATAACAGACAATTTACACAAATATATACCTGGTAGGTTCAGGGCCCACAGCTTCACATAGCTCATACAGCTGATTAGCAACCATGTAACGAACACGCCACGACTTATCCTGATCAAGGACAACAAAGGTGGTCAAACCAATTATTCAATAATGCATACCAGATATTAAGTTGCAGGTGCCTCTTAGCATCAAAATCAAAGAGAACTAGAGAAGTCTTGGCCAAAATTCAATCGATTTACTTGCAATATCAAAATGAAAGTACAATTACACAGAATGTAGATTATAGCCGAATAAGAAAGAACAACAGAGCAACAACATCATTAATTGACTCCCAGATATCTGTCCCGGATAGTAGTGATCTTTTGAAAACTAACTAAACAACATTAGGTTTCCCAAATAGAAAAAATAAAAAAAGACACAACAAGCTGCATAATTGAAACGTATATGTTTGGCATAATCATCCGGTTCTCCTGTCATAAGTAGATGGTGGAATGAGAAAGAAAGAAAGGAGCAACTGAGTTCCTCTTCCCCCCCCCCCTTCTCCCTAGTGAAGGACCTTTGGTGGGTGCTTCATTTTTGCTTTATTTCCCAAATAGGAAAAATATATAAGAGACAACAAGAGGCGAAATTAAAGAAGTATATATTTCTCCTCTATGCAATAATTCTCTGTTTCTATATTTGGTTAACCATCCTCCTCGCATAACTATACTACATTTCCCTTATTGTTTTAGACTAAGCAGTTAGCAAGAGAAGTAGCTCCACAAACAGATGCACACAAGTTTCTATGTAAACCTTGAAAAAAAAGGGCATGAGACAAGCATAAATAGCTCAAAAGATGAAAGAAGACGGCTCTATACCCCCGCCCCCCTTTTTCTTTGTCCAAAAACAATGCTATCTTTCTCTCTCTGCACATTTATCCCTCCAAACCACTAGCACCCCGCTGCCCTGGACTCGAGAAACTACATTTGACTTCCTGAGTTTCCATCTGGACAAACTCGGTGAGATATCTAATTAATTTGTAAAATGACTCAACAACTATAAAGGGATTCAATAATAAAATTTGAGATGAATGGGAACTGGAAAAAAAAAAATTTAAAATTACCAACATACCTAATAGAAACTAAACTTGCGAAAGATTTCTCAAAGGAAGAAATGAATCACCACAATGGGACTATTCATACACCAAAAAAAGGACAAAATAACTTTCCACTGACAACCAAAAATATTTATCTATAGTCTTAAAACAGTTGTCTATAAGAACACATTATATCCAATCAACTAAGAAAAGAATCCCACTAAAGATTTTTTGGTTTGATAAGTAAGAATCTCACTAAAGATCAAACATGTCATATAAGTAGCACAAAAGAGAACATAAAAAAGGGCATGTGACACTGTTTGTAAATAGCACCAAAGAAAACCTCGAAAGCAGCAAGTTACAAGAGCACGAATGAGGGGCATGAAATACTTGAGCTAGAAAGAAATTTATAAGTAAAAGTACAAGTCCAAAGTGCACCTGAGAGAAGTTGACAATGACAGGGAGAATATGTGCAACACAATCCTGAGGCTCTAACAACTTCCCAAGAGCAGCACAGCCTTCAACAGCTAGTAAGCGAACAGAATCTTGATCTAAAACGAACATAGAATCCATTATAAGCATGCAAATTAGTATATCTTAAAAAGTGTACTTGAAAATAAATGGGAGGATCCACAAATAAAAAGACATTGATACAAGTATATCACCATTTTCTGTAATCATTTGACGTTCATACTGCTATTACAAGATTTCGTTTCTAGTGCAGCTAGGAGCACAAGAGAGCAAAATCTTTTTTCGATCAACTATTGAGACCAAGTTTCTTACGGTAAACAAAGGAAAAACCTCAATGGGTGTTACCTAAGCCCTTTACACAACCATCATGACTAATATTTATAAGTAAGACTTAACAATCCTAATAACAGTAAATTCTGGCCACTATGATAAATCTAAGCTCAACTACACATCATTTAAAATAATGAAAAAGACTTAAAGACCCTTAAATATAAGTTTAATCTGCCATGATAAGTACTCTGCTACACTAGACTTATAGTTCCCTGCTATAGTGCCAGTACAAGATTTTTCTAATTCTTCAATTTCTTCTTGCACAAATCTCTTCCGCTTAAATAGCTTCCTTGGAAGTTGCAAGGCAATCCCAAATATAAAATATTCCTTTCAAACGTATATGAAGCAGCAAAACACCTATATATTTAATCTACACTTCTCACACACAAAAGAATTAATAATAAATAAAACTTAAAAACGAAAGCTATCCGAGTATTTCTTTTATTTTTTATGTTAAGCCATGTAACCCTCATCTTTATAGGCATCTCTCCTTGGAAGTTGCAAGGCGATCCAAAACAAAAAAAAATTCTTTCTAAGACCTATGAAATAGAACACACCTATAAATTCAACAACGCCCTCAAAAATACCTCAAGAATTGAAGGTTATTATAATTTATTTTATTTATTTATTTTATTAAGATGAACATCATCTTTTATCATTGTTCAACTTTCTTCATCAGAATCTTCAAAATCTTGCAGCATATGAGTTACAAACTAGCAAATTCGCCAGGAATTCCCCAGCTAGCTATAGGACAGGGCGTACTCATCAAACAATGCAAAGTTTACCAGCCTCATTTATATTATTATCTCTAATTGGAGAAAGGTCAAGGTCTTCTTATAGTCACAGCTTTTCACCCATTTTTTCAGAATATTTACAATATCTCAGTGTTTCTCTCCCTATAGTAGTTCAATTTCAACTCACAACAGCCCTTATTCGCTGCACTTCAATATCATCCAGGTTCCCTAATAAATATTCCAACCGTTCCAAATAAATGGTTTAACCAATAATTGTACGAGGAGAGATTGAGAGAAATATCGTTGCAAAATTATGACATGCTTACAGTAACCAAATCAATCTATCCCTCCCTTTGAATGTGCATTCTGCATTGAACGATAACTTCGCAATTAAAATTGGAAAAAGGAAAAACCTAGAAGTGAGTATTACCATCCTGTGTAAGATCCTCAAAGATTGACATGATGTCAGTCTTTAGATGAGCAGGTTCAATGGTAGCAGCAAACTTGCCCAAGTTTGTAGCAGCAGACCTCCTCACCATAGGCATGTCATCCTGACACAACTGACTGTATATTGATCGCAATTCAGTCTTTAACATATCTGGGGCACTGGGATAGGCAATGTGAAACAATCCACAAGCAGAAACTCGAGCTGTAAACCATTCACCGGCTGCCAACCTCTGAAGATACCAATTAAAGCATGTAACAACAATTGACCAATGATTAATAAGAAATTATAACTCTATGAATTATGATGATTTAATACAAACCAAAGTGACAAGTTCGCGAAGCTGGTCCGAATGCTAATGCGGGTGCAAGAGCGTTAGAGCAAGGAAGTTTAAAATACATAGATTTCATAGTACTGAGAGCACAATATTTTTAATTTGTTTTCATTGAAATATTTTCATGATAAAGTATCAAAGAAATTTGAAATATGAGTTTATCTGAAATAGCTTTAACAACATAATTGAAACAAAAGGAACACTTGGTTCATTGGTCACCGTTGTGTATAGAATATAGTAGGTGTGGGGTTCGAGCTTGAGCAAGGGCTAACTTGTTTCCTTTTAAACTTGAGTGTGATTGCAAAAGTTTGAAGTTTAAATACACAGATTTGAATACTTGTTTACATTTTAAAGTTGAGTGTGATTGTGTGAGTTTGAAAATTTAAATATACAGATTTGAATAAATCAAATACCTAAATTGACAGTGACACAGATCCATACGTTGAAAGCGTGTGCGTCAAACACAACTTTTGAATTAGGTTACATAGATACACACAATAAACTTATTGATAAAGGAAGAAATCTTCACAAGCTTGTAGAAATAGAAAATTAGAGATTTTATATATAAAACAAAGCTAGATGACATCAGAAAAAGAAATAAGCAAATTTCAAGGTACTGAAAACATAAAATATCAGATCTTAAAACTTACCAATGTCCGAAATGTAAGGGGCAAACAATTTAAGCACGGTGAACAAGCATGTAACTGGTTAAAAAAGTAATTGTAATACTATATTCAAGAGCACATCACGAGTAATCAACAATTTATCAGGAACCTATAGCTTTTCCTATATTATTTTTTTACCAAAGGTGAGTTCTTTTACATTAGTATTTTTCACTAAAATGCACTGTTCATTAGATAAAATAAAATAAGAAACATCATAATCTATGGTAAAGGCAATCAACCAACCTTCACAAGAGGTATAAACCAATCAACCAAATCATTCTCCCTCATCTGGGATCCAATTCGGCATAGTGACTCCACGGCTTTATCCCTGACACATGTTTCCTCAACAGTGCAAAGGGTTTCTAGAGGGGGAAGCAAAACATGAGCATGCTCCACACCTCCAACATAAGGTATAAACACCCCCAACTCTTCCGCCATTGCAAGAAGCACCTCATCATCGTCGTCATTGTTCTCACTCAAAAATGGGATTAATTCCTTCCGCGTTCGCTCCTCACCAAGAGCACGAGCAATAGTTGAAAGCTTCCGAATAGAATTCAACCGCAATTGAATGTCGTCATTCTTCAGCTCATCTATCAGAACAGCTATTGGGTACAGTGGCTCATCAACCATCGACATTGTATCTCACTAGATTCTTACAGCTTCAAACAATCAATAGGAAACAGTCAGCCTACAAAGTCTTGTACATCTAGCAAATTCAGTGCCCTGGTTTAAAAAGTCTGTTAAGAAAGATTCAACAATTGCTATATAAACCAAATAGACTTAGAATCTTAAAAATGGTTACCTGAAAAAAAGACAAAAGTTTAATACCATAAAAACAAGGAGTAATACAACTTTGATAGATGCATCAAACAAGATCTCAACTTATTTTAAGAAAAAGACATACAACTATGGAAAATCCAAAGGTGATTTGTTCCTGAGAAAATCTACGCTAAATTTGGAATTGTTATTTGGGATGTAAGAAAACAAAGAAAGTGAAAATTTTAGCTTATTTGAGCTTTCTCTAACATGAGGTCCATAATTCAAATAAGAGATGCTCGAATTTGTTCTTTATTACTCGATAACCAAGGGAAAAGGAATTGAAATCACTTGAAAACTCTGAGATCTGGGCTACAAACCTAGAGTTCAAATACAGAAAATGAGCAAATTTGTGAGAAATGAAGCGGGAAAGCTAAAGTAGGATTCATAACCATAAACTAGACTCAATATAAGTTTGATTGATTGCTTGATACGGATCAAATCAAAAGTTTCGAATATTAAAATGGAATACCAAATCTGTGAAAATGATACAGATACATATGCATATATCTTACCGTTTGCAAGCCTTCCACCGGGCTTCTCAGGCCTGTTCTTCCTTCGTCTGTACAGGAGAGAGGAGAGAGGGAGAGAGGGAGAGAGGGAGAGAGGAGAGAGATTTATGAATTCTTTTGTATCAAGAAATTTTGTAATGTCCGGAAGCCCAGAAGATCGCCGTTGCTAGTACTAGAACAATCAGTTATTTGGGCCACAAACCTAGCCCTATTTGATAGCAAAATTTACTACCTATAATCCACATCAAATGTCTCATTTTAACTTCTTAGAGTTAAAATTGTAAAATTTTAAATTTTAAAATTAATATGAATTAATTTTATATAAAATATTATTAATTAGAAAAAAAATATTTTCACAACTTACATAAATCACATAATTTTTATATTTTAAAATTTTGCAAATTTATTTCAAAATATCAAAATGATACTTTTTTGTGGTCAAAGACTATAATACTTGTATTTTTACAAAATAAATAACAATTGCATATGACAATACCACGATAAATCTTTTCCTATCAAGGTTTACACTTGATAGTAGTACTATATTGACAAAAATATTATATTTGTTTAGAAATAATAATGTGTTTCTTTTATATTAATTTTTTTCAAGTCTAGGAGAATTGTATAATAATAATAATAATAATAATAATAGCAACAACAATAACAATAACGTGCTTATGCTAATATGCATTTAAAGTTCAGACTAACAATGTTTAGTTTAAATACAAGTATTACATTCTTTTTTATTAATTTTGCTAACAATAGTTATGTTAATATGCATTTAAAATAGGTAAACATGACATAAAATTACGAAACTCTCTTTTGTAATATAGATGTAAAAAAAAATTAAAGAAATTTTGAGTTTGCATTATTTTACTTTGAGAACTTTTAAGATTTTCAAATGATTGCACGTTGAAATTCAAAAATGTATCGTCTCTTGTTTTACCCACCAAAACATAATTTATCAATTTCATTTACATCAAAAATAAAAATAAAAGAACAACTGAAAGTTGTGATGCTTACTAAAAATATTTGATTGTGTGCTACTACAAACTGGAGTTCTAATAACCATTAGTAACCATTGTGGACGGATTTTGGACCGTCCATCTAGCAAGAATCCTTTTATTCATTTTTTTTATTTATTTTTTCAAATAGAAAATAAACTACAAGAATCATTCCCAGTAAAATGCTCCCCTGTCCGAAACAAATAATCCTACATTGTTGAGTTCTTTCAAGAATATCATGGCTTTCTAGGAGATAATCACAATAATGGATGATAAAAAAGGTCCAAAGAATCAAATATTAAAACATATTTGACCCAAAAAAAATAAAAAATTATCTAAATGTTTCCTTCGTAAACCCTATTGTTTATAAAAGAAAGCCAACAAAAAAAAAAAAAAAAAGCCAACAAATAAGTAGAATCCAGAAAATAGAAATATATTGCAGCCATTCTTATTTTGTCAACCACATTAACAAATATCTCCGTAAACACCTACCTACCTTGAATTTGTATAAGATTACATACATTTTTGTCAACAAGAATACCCGAAAGCCATATTCATATGACTTCATAGTTGGATGTAGTTTAGCATAAGTTGCACAAAGACCTATATGACAAACACCAGAAAGGACAATTATAAAGGATTGAAAGATAATAATCATATAAACTTGCCTTATATAATAATAAATCCTAAACTGCAGAAATTAACATGTACAGAATACCTGCTACAAAGGTACTAATTACCATATACAGTACTTTCATTTATCCAGCCATAAGAAACAACTCGCCAAGGACAAAAGCAAGTCCTCCAGCTGATCAGAGAGTCCCCGACGCATGATTAAATCCTTTTCACTTATACTGTTCACAATTATAAAAATGCGATATATTGGATGAAATTGAAAGAAAGATGTAATAGAGGGGATACATATTCATAAAAGAGTGAAAGACTAATATACATGAATGGGTCCAAGAACCTTAAACTTTGGGGGTAAACTTAGGTGTAGGCTCTGCAATTTTACACATTCCAGACCTTTTGCTTCTGCTTCTGCTTCTGCTTCTGCTTCTGCTTCTGCTTCTGCTTCTGCTTCGTAGACGCAAACAATTTAGAATTCAAGTGAACTTTTCCCTGATGGCCTTTTAGTATAACCTCTTGGTGGGTTAAATAGGAACCTCTTAATTTTAACTTCTTTTTTTCCCCAGACATGATTACACAAGTTACTGATTGTTTGACAATATACTGAAACCAATCAACAAAATAAATCAAAAACCTATTAAATACCAATATCATCTTAGACCATATGCTTAGTTATTGGGCCTTATGGATGGGCTTCGGATATATGGCAACTACATAAGGTGGTTTGCGCCTCTTTTTGGAGCCAGCAAAGTCTGGCCCATCCAACCTAATCTTCTCTGGTCAGAAATCATAAATCTCTTATCCAAACTAGCCTTGCTACCACTTTGATTGCCCTCCTCTGTGAAGAAACAATGGCTTCTTTTCAGATATAAAAACTCTCTCTCTTTGTGCTTTATCTCTCTCTGTAATTCTCTCAAAAGCAAAGATGTTATCCATGTCTGTTCAATCTGGAATTAAGGGTTCCTTCACACGTCCCTCATTTCCTCCACAGAAGCCCAGCTCATATTATGTGAAGCACCAAGCCTTCTGTCGACATTCATCTAACATTTTTGTCCTGAAAAGCAGACCCATTAGAAGAATTGACAGCCTCTGTGCTTCAGCAACCGCAGAAGCAGTTGTTACAGAAACAACTACTGATAATTCACCCTCAGCCACCCCACAAGTCTCTGACCCCAATCAAGAAGCTGAGGTCCATATCTCTCTCTCTCATATCATGTACATAAGATTTCTCCATTTAACACAATTGGTTGTTTGAATTTCTCTGCATCCATCCATATGGGCATTGTAAATTACTGTTCTTTTTTCTTTTTGGAGATACTTTATACTCTCTCGGTCATAAAAAAAAGTCTTATTTTTAAATTTTGCAAATATTAAGCATGTATTTTTGTGTCATGTTTATTCCTAAAAATGATAGGTTGTTAATTTAGTGGCAAGTGACACTTAACGAAATTGTTCATTTTATACCATCATTTGTCAAAAGAGAACACTTAGTCTCTTATTGTGTATGTAACTGAAGGAGTATTACTGTTAAAATTGTTCATTTCTTCACTATTTCTCTCTCTCTCTCGATGATTTAGTTAGATATTGATTTTGCAGAAGCTGACTGTGGTGGTGAAGCCAATGGAGAAGCCGAGGCTAGTGTTGAAGTTTATATGGATGGAGAAGAACATAGGTCTGGCCCTGGATCAAAAGATACCAGGACATGGCACCATTCCGTTGAGTCCATACTACTTTTGGCCTAGGAAAGATGCATGGGAAGAGCTCAAGACCACACTAGAGAGCAAGCCATGGATTTCCCAAAAGAAGATGATTATACTCCTTAATCAGGCCACTGATATCATCAATTTATGGCAACAAAGTGGTGGAAATTTGTCTGGATAATTGTTCTTTTCTAGGAGTTTCTACTTGTTACATTCTGTTGATGTTGTAAAAGCTTGAGTTTTTCATTTGTTTTGAGGTAGTTTATCGTATTAGATTCCACTCATCATGGTTGAAATTTGAAGTTCTAACTATTTTGTTATAAAGATTGGAAGTGAGTATATACTATTGATATACGTTGCAGAAAATAAAATTATGATGTCATAAAGCTATAATAATAATAATAAAAAATTGGCGATTATATTACTGAGTATAGTAAAGTATTGAAAAATGTAATCTCAAAAACTGGAGTAAATATATGATACAACAATGATAACATCCGTAGTAATACAATGTGTTTTATATATTATATACTCCAGCTTGCATCACTTAGTGAGATAAAAGTTGTGTGATGAAAGAGACGAGTACGTGAATGAAAACACATGACGAAAACTAAGGATGTTGTCATTGTTGTAACAAATTTTTAACTCCCAAGAGTTGGGACTAGAAGGCAGATGCCAACGTCTTGATTCTTGAAGATGTTCAGAATTGCCATATATCAACTTGTAATCCTTGTAAAATGTACTTACCAAAAACAAAAATCTTGTACATTCAATCAAAATAAATTTATCCTCTATCCAGTCGAAGGGCATCCCATATAATGAAAAAGGTCACTTTGAATCCCAGGTAAATATATTTCAAGTCTATGATCCAAGTATCCATTTCCGTAAGATACAAATAAACTCCAAAGATGGTAAGTTTTGAAGTCATGGCTAGCTATAATTATAGTTTCTGATCGTGTAGGAAATAAACTGGTACATCTTGCATAGAATAGAGCCAAAATGAATGTTTATTCTCAAATAGCAAAAGGTTTCAAAGGTCTGTTATTAGTTAATGTACAGATGCAGCCAATAGTGGATTTAGCTAGGGCTCCTCATCAAGATTCAAACTAAGGAGGTAAGCAACTAGGCCAATTACCGGTACAAATCTAAGGTAATTCACTATGCTAGTCTTGCCTTTCTGAACATTCTGTAGGTTATCGCCGATCAGCCAGGGTTGGAAAATTATGTACAGACATATATCCCATATGAAGGCATAAGCAAGTCTTTCTGATCCTAGATAACTTACCAAGAACTCCCATCTGTCTGTTAGACTACCAAAATTACCATCTGCTCGACCAAAGAGAGCCCACAATGTGGATATCAAACACACAGCTCCACCAATCAGTCCAACAACTGCTGCACCCTTTGTCATAACAGAACCTAGTTGAGAGGTCTTTCTTGGAATAAACTGGGCATCAACCTCATTTAACCGTATAGCCATGTAAGGTATTAAGAATGCTGCATAATTCCCAAAGAAGAAAGGAATGACGAGGTCGTCAATGAAAAAATTGCAACTGAAATTAATGAATTTTAAATGGACGAAGAAAAAAATGGCGTGAACATGCAGAAGAACAATAATTGCAACTTTCCAAGCATTATGGCCCGCAGGGGCTTGACATTGAGGTAACAGGGAGAAAAGCAGAAATTATTGACAGATTTGGGAAGACACATTACAGGAGCCTGGAAAAGAAAGAATGCCATTTCAATTCTATTTACATGCTTCACAGAGCTTTTTTATTAGAAGTTCTTAAATCGGCGCCAGTCCAAGTAATTCATAGAAGCAATTTCATTGTAACTTCTATCCAGAGAACATTATCTTTTATCAAGATAACACCAAATTTCATCCTACCAGGTTATTTCATAATCATATCAGGGCCTTGGTTCGATCACCAAATACATATGAATATGACTGTCCCCCCCCCCCCCTCCTAACCCCAAATGTGTCATCAGTCACAGATGTTAATTTGACTCTCGGGGAAAAGAGTGAGAAGGAAAAAATACTTGGGCAACTGTAATCCCAATTGAGAAATGTAAATGACAGAAGCACCGACAATTGTTGCTCAAAAGCCTGCACAATGCCTTGTTGTCATCACTTCGGCAGGCTACACTTACCGATTAGTGGATTACCCTCTCAGATGGCCTAACTATATAAACTGATCGTCAGCCCTAACCCTAGCCGCCCCTATTCTAAAATTCAAATGACAAATGGAGAAGAAGAAGACAATAACGAGATTCTCATTCAATCATGTTTTCTTTTCCAGCAGTTATAGCTGTTTATGGATTGGGATCCGCCTCACTAGTACTTCTCAAGATTGCTAAAATAATGGCTTAATTAATTTTCTAGGAAAAATAAATTAACAGCTGAAAAGAACATGAAAAGGGATATCTCAAGTTTGCCAGATCTTATTCTCCTATCTGCATAATTGACTGTACACATGTATGTCTGTCACCTGTGTATGAGTCATTCATGGGAGTTTAAGCATTAATGATCTGCTTACTGTTAGTCAGGAACATTTGGAAGCCCCATAAGATATCTAATGATCCATTGTATCTGTCTCGTTTACGATCGGTGAATAGCAAAGGAGCAAACATGAATGTCCATCCAATGACAAAGTTGAATAATCCTTCCGACATCTGGTTAAAGAGATGTAAGCCATGTCAAAATTGAGGTGTGGTACATAGACAGAGAGGAGTAAAATGATTTCACTGCAAATGTACTATGATAACAAGTAATCCTTACTGGGTGAAGTACTGGTGCATCAATTAGACGAATTCCAACTACTCTGCCAAAAAGTTCATTAATGAGTATCAAGAGTATAATATGATAAGATTTGCTAAGAAATACATAATAAGCATTGCAAAATATCTATTAGAAAATTTTGTGTAGTTGCAAATTGCATATAGAGAAACAATAAGATCATACCACAGACATCCCATTGGTTTGAATCAGTAACCTCATGTTTAATAAACAAGCACTTAAAACATTGCTACTAGCTGAGCATTGTACTATAAATTTGCAGATAACATGATTATATTTATTTTTATTATTATACATACAATACTAAATTGTACTACACAAATATTATAGTATATAGGCGCACTTAGTTACATGTGTTTTCAAAGATGCTACTTTCGAGCTCTTGCTCCACAATCCAGTGACTCAGCTGAGGCTCGTGCCAGCCACACACACCTTGTAGTATATGAACCTCCAAGCCAAAAATCTAATTTCTGCCTAGTTTCAGAACCCCAATCAGTGTAATAGGCTTAATAGCTTCTAGGACCTACCCCAAAATATTAGGATATGCGAGGACACAAGGTGATGACTACTTGCACAAAAGTGTAAGTGCTCCAGAAATGAGAGGTCGAGAATAAAGTATTAAACTAATTTAAAGGAACCCAAAAAGAAATGGTGGAAATGTGGGATGGAGTCACGAAATGGGGTATGTACACCTCATTACTCTCTTTAATAGGCTTTACAGTATACTACAAGCAGAAGAAGTGTAGGTACAACAAAACCAGCTATGTGATCATATTATGGGCATCATTTTGGAACCATTAAATGATGGACCTAAAATATGAAAGCATATATTCCTTGATAATGTGAAGGTGATACAGAAATGACCTTAAATGTCCAGATAGTACAGTCTCTTTTGTCCATTTGAAGAGAACATAGGAATAAATATATGCAAACTTTTAATACTTCAAAGAGTCATTACGATAAATGTCAACACATATTAAGAAAAGAAGCTTCATAATATAATTCAGTGGTGTCAGCGTGTAACCAACTATAATTCAGCTTACCAGAGTTCATCAAGGGAAGAATAAAGAAAAAGTTAAGAGAAAGTCCCACAAGAGAATTGACTGTGTCTGAACTGATAGCCCACACAGGATCTCCCTGCATTACGGACAATGAGATTCTAATTAATAAATAACAAAAATATCAATTTCTCTGTCATAACTATCAGTAAAATGCAATCCAAGTATCATCCAACCCACTTATCTCCAAATGAAGATATGCTAAGTCTGTATTGAAAAAGGACTTGAGGCATTGCACGACTGATTAAGAGTACAATAATAAAGCTATCTAGAAATGTTTTCTCATTAATATGCAATAATTATTAAAGAATATGCAGATGAGAACTGAATCATAACGTGTTTTTATAATCTGCAGAACTTCCACATACTTAAACCACATAAAAGAAACTTCGGAACAACCTTTTTATCATATTTGTGGATACTTCCGAGAGTTTACACTTATTATTAAGGAAGCACCAAGTGTTTCAACTGAAGTGAAAACATCCAACTTTCTCTTTCTATTTCCCCAAATAACTCCCTAAATACAAAGAAACAGCCTTACTTCAAATTGACATTAGTAACATTTTCGCCCATTCAAATTCTCTTAAAAATATCAAAAAAAAATAAAATTAAAAAAAATCTAAAGATTCTTGAGTGTCTTTGGCTAAGAATGTCAAAATACCCCTTACCAAATCAAATCATAGTAAAGCTTTAGGTTTCAATCTTGTATTACTTTACTAGTTAACCGAAAATAAGTTGGAGTACATCATGTTAAAAGCCAACAATAGACTGTTCATTCCACGAAAAATGGAGAAGTTTGATTCGGGTACGCATATATTAAACCAAAATTTAAGAATGACATTAACAAATTCCAATTACAATATATGTGTTTTGATATCTTGTGGTTGTGGGTATTAAAAATCAGATTATTGTCTGATGTTAATAGAGCCTAGTCTAATGAATAAGCAACATTAAAAGAGAAAAGACACTTACCGGGGCATAGGGAAGTAAGAAGAGCCACATTATATATACTCCTTCTGCGGCCCACAATATGTACTGCAGGATTTTCCGTACAGTTCCGTCCTCTTTTGAAATAGAATCATCGCCGGTGCTGGAACTCCGGCGGGTGGCGTTGCAAGCAATGGAATTTTCTTTCGGTACCAATAATTTAAGTTGTGAAGGCCTTGATGTTGATGAGCTTGAGCTGAATGGTACCATTGGCCTTTGTTTGATAAATAATGGGGGTCTATAATTGAAAGGCAAATGTTTGATTGTTTGAAAAAATGGACTGCATAATAATGTTGATGTCATCGTCATTTCTGGAATTGACCGCCGGTGACTGGTTTATCTATGGGTTATCGGTATTTTTTCATTTAAGCTCTGTCAGTGGCTCTCGTGGTGGTGGTAGTGGGTCACGTGGTGCGCGCGCATTCAAGTGTTCCATGCTTGCTATCATGCATCTTTTTTTCTTTTTTCACAATAATAATTTTATTTTATACATCAATTTTCTTAATCATTTCTTCAAATAATATTTTCTACTTAAATTTAATATTAAATTAGATTTAAATTTATTTATAAATGTGTTACAGATTTTAATACTTAAATAATTAAAAGAAAATAAAACTTTCATTTAGAAATGAAGGGCTCACGTTACTATTTATTTTCCAATAACCTACCTACCTCAGTCAATAAATACTCCTGCTATACATTGTAAAAATTTTGAATTGAATTATAATCGCGACGTATGTGTATATATGAGATAGGTAGAAATTAAGAAAAAATTCACTTTAATATATTTTATTTTATTGCATACACTCTCACTTTGTCCGCAATCAAACTTCATCAAGTATTTATCGACATGTATATCATTTTTCACCAAGAAATTAAGCGGATAATGATTACTTTTCATTCCTTGTGTACCAAGAAGGTGGGGTTTCAAACCTTAACGGTGATAAATGTTGTGTGTATGTGTGTTAAATTATATCTCAAACTAGCAAAAATAAAATAAAATAAAATTATCCCCGATTCAAATCAAATACAAACTTATAATTGTTGGGTTTCAATTTTAATATTAACACATTTGGTAAGCATATTAATTAGCAATAACTCACAAAAGAGAATTTAGAATAAAATAAATTTTGATACAAAATGTTCGGATATATATTCCCATGGGTTTGATTGGGCTCCTCATCTTGGGCTCGGCTCAAAGGTCCATCATGCTCAATGAGTTACAAAATGACTCTCTAGTTCGAAAAAGCTTGGGCATGGATTCTAAGCCCATGTGGTTTCTTACCAGATAATACTTCCATTGACTCAAGGTAATTGAATTCGGGTCCAATAAGGATTATGGGCAGAACACTCTTAATAGGAGTAGTAATTAGCCAAGTGAATCCTATAAATACCCAAATAACAATGAAGTCAAGGTACGAGATAATTTACCCTACTAAATACTTGACCTCCATTGTTAACATATATTGAACCTATTACTTACTCTTACACCGAAGGAGTCCACAAACGGCCAACCTATTACTTACTCTTACACCGAAGGAGTTCACAAATGGCCCTAACTGTTGGGACTTTTGTGCAGGTACACGTCCCGCGAGTTAGTTGAACGCGCGGACAAAATCAAGCGTTAACATTGGCGCTAGAAGGAGGGCACTTTTAGTAGTAATCTCTGTTTTTAATCAAAATAATTCACATGACGACTTCACGATCACAACGAAGACACCCTCAAGGATCCTAAGGAGTATCCCTCTTCGGCTCAAATACAAAAAAGCACCTGAAGAAGGAATACCCTCGGTCTGACGCCTTCGAGAATTCTTAGAAGCATCTCTCTTCGGGTCAACGCTTTCGGGCACCTGAAGAGAAAGTGCCCTCGGTTTGACGCCTTCGAAATCCCGAGGAGTTCAATTTTCTCTCAGTAATTCGAGTTTTCGGACTGCTAGAGCCTCCAGTTTACTCCCCAGTACATGTCTCATACTAGGGGAATAGGGGGCAATGTTCGGATATATATTCTTATGGGTTTGATCGGGCTCCTCATCTTGGGCTCGGCTCAAAGGCCCATCATGCTTAATGAGTTACAAAAGGACTCTCTAGTCCGAAAAAACTTAGGCAGGGATTCTAAGCCGATGTGGTTTCTTACCGGATAATATTTCCATTGGCTTAAGGTAATTGAATCCGGGTCCAATAAGGATTCTAGGCAGAACACTCATAATAGGAGTAGTAATTAGCCAAGTGAATTATATAAATACCCAAATAACAATGAAGGCAATGTACGAGATAATTTACCCTACTAAATATTTGACCTCCACTGTTAACATATCTTGAACCTATTACTTACTCTTACACTGGAGGAGTCCACAAAACGGCCCAAGCTGTTGGGACTTTTGTGCAGGTACACGTCCGGCGAGTTAGTTGAACGCGCGGACAAAATCAAGCATTAACACAAAAAAAAACGAGGCTTTGAGTAATTAGGAAATGCAAATCAAAATTAAACTAAATAGATTTTACACAACTACATTAGGTAAATTAGGCAAGTGTTGAATAGATACTTTGAAAAAAATTAAAATCAAATAGAAATAAAGCAACTTAAAGTTAACACTTTCCAACCCGATCTATATACGCGTATGCATAAAAAAGATTACGATTATTTTGACTGAAAAAAAGTATAAAAAGGATTTGTTTACATAATTAATAAAATGATTTGGCCTTTAAACTCATTCCTCAGTAGACGGCGTCGTATGGCAGCTGGTTCTTCTTACTTCTTAATTCTGAGTCGGTCACCAAATACCACTTTTTAGTTCCACTTTTTGGGGTTTGAAGCTAAAAACGGATTTCAGAATTTTCCCGCGCACTTCGTCATCTGCAATCTCTGGACTCCAATCGATGGCCCCGAAGTCCGATAGCGTCGAAGGTGAGTCTTCTATCTAATTCAGTAGGCTTTACTATTTCTATTAATATGCTTAACAATTTCAACACATAATTAAATTATTAACCTTCATCCTTCCAAAATTTGCAGGAATCGTGCTCAATTTTGTCAACGAGGTAAGCTTCGTTGGCCTGTTATCTATTGAATCTATTGTTTCTATGCTCCATCTTTGTGTGTGATTAGATATTATCATAAGTCATGATGAATTATATATTTGTTGATATATATGCTATGTGAATATGTGATTAACTGCGAAGTGAATAGCGATAAACGAAATGAAAATTTGGCTTCACGATAGGTTCTTAAATTACACGTTTCTGATTCAATTCTTCGGAAGGAAATTGGGCATCTAGTTGACAGGTCTTTTGTGAAGAAAACTTGAGATAGTAATTAAAGAAAAGGAGGGAAAAGTAAATAGTAATACTGAAGTTTTATGTGATTTTACTGTTTATGCAGAACCAAACCAACTTGATGTTAGATTTTGGGTCTTACAGAAATAGAAAATCTAAACTTTGAATTTTAGATTCTCTCAGTTCGATAATTCTCTAATTTATTAAATCCAAGGGGAGAGTATAATGAGAACTTTAAAAAAAATGATAAACTGCTTGTTTAGAACTGACCCCACATTGCCACATTCTTCTTTCCAAGGAACCCATAATTTCTGGCATTGAAATTAGGTGTGTTGGAGAAACATACATGGTTGTGATTTTCCATTTTCATATAGATGCAGTGTCACCGTCCTTTTTCCTTTTCCATATTTAAGTGCTAATATTTACCTTTTTTAACGTCTACCTGAGTTAGCATCACTGATGAAATGGGTTGAGGATAACAGTGTTGATACTTGATACTGTTTTCTTAGTTTCCCCTACAATTTTCTTGGCCATCAGAAGGATCGTTTCTTTTTCCTTTAGTGGTTGAGTCTAAGATCCATTAAATTGAGGATTAGCCTCCATCAGCCATTAGAAAATGGCAATATTATGAATCGTGTGTTTTACAATGACTTAATCTGTAAAATGAAAAGCTTACGTCAACCCTTATGGCTGTTTTCTTCTATAAGGAGTATAATTGAGTAATTAATGAAAAAAGTCAAGCTAATTTGAGCCTGAGCTACTTTAACCTAAATTAGAATGCGTACAATAATATAAATGTATGACTAAAAGTTTTAGTACCTTCTTCTCCTGTATTTTGTCACTAAATAAAAACAGTGAAGGGGAATGAAAAAGAATGAATCACGTGTAAAATTATATTTGGAGTTCGTCTAGGTACTTCTCTCATGTTGCAGTGATTAATAGTAACATCAATTTCATTTTATTTATTCTTAAAAAAAATTAATAGGAGGGCCTTAGAAGGCAGTAATGAGTGTTTTGGACATACTACTTACTCGTGTCCTGAAAAATGTTTCTTTTGGAAGTTTTTCCTCTTAGCTTATGCTGCTGAAGTTTTGCTTACACCTGGTCCTAGGAGTAATGATAAATATTATGGGTCTATCTATACTTCATCTAAATTTCTCATGTTTCCTATATGTATGCAGCAAAACAGACCATTGAATTCTCAGACTGTAGCCGACTTTTTGCAAAAATTCAACCTCAAAAAGACTGCAATACAGAAGGCATTAGATACTCTCGCTGATGGTGGAAGGATATCCTTCAAGGAGTATGGTAAGCAGAAAATATACCTTGCTCGGCAAGATCAGTTTGACATTCCAAACAGTGAAGAGCTTAATCGGATGAAGGAAGAAAACACTAAACTGCAAGCAAAGCTGGATGAACAAAAGAAAGCAGTTAGCGAAGTTGAGGGAGGTATTCTTCTCAAAATTTGTTATAAATTACTTTCTGGAAAGTGATAAATCTGTCTTCTCAGTTTCAGCTCGTTTCAATATATATGGAAATAATGTGTTTAATTATTTCTTTACAGAGATTAAGTCTCTGCAGTCTAATTTAACATTAGAAGAGATACGTGCCAAAGAAGTGAAACTGCGAAAGGAAGTACGTGACATTGATATGCCTATCCATGTTTTCAAACTGATATTTTGTTCAGCTAGTTGTTTGGCAAAGCATTTAGGGCCATTTGATTCTTATCAGGTTAAGGATATGGAGGAGAAACTGATCAAACTACGGGGAGGTGTTACTCTAGTAAGTCCGGAGGAACGGAAGGTCATTGAGGCAATGTATTCTGATGCAATTAGTCAGTGGAGAAGGCGCAAGAGGATGTTCAAAGATATTTGGGATTCTATAACTGAGAACTCGCCCAAGGATCTTAAAGAATTTAAGGTTGTGTTACTTCTGTCATATTGTGAGTATACTAATCATTGCATTGCAAAACATGTTTCTCTGATGGGGCTATGCTTTCAGGAGGAGCTTGGAATCGAATACGATGAAGATGTTGGGGTGAGTTTGCAGTCCTTTCCTGATCTAATGCAACAAGGAAATAAGCGTGCAAGGGGGCAGTAAACTTATGCATTGTTTCACTTATCATCAACTATAAGGAAGTAGGTCACATTATGTTCTCATAGAGGTAAATCAAATATTTGTAAAGTCTGTACGCTTAGATTTGATACGTGGTCCTGTATTTGACTAGAAACTATCTTTCATCTTTCCAAAGGTTCCCTGCTGTACCTTTATTCTAGTGATGGAGCATGATAGACCTCATATAAAGGTTAAGCTAGGCATAGACATAAATTAGACAGTTAAGAACGATAGCTTAAGAAAGAATAAGGAAGAGGGTGGATTTATTTAGATCCATTAAACAAAGCTCAAATAATATATCATTGATACAAACTTTAGTCTCTTTGACCCACCTTGAAAAGCTAGCTATCCAAGGGGAGAGGTTAAAACCTATATCAACCCACACCAAGTTGCATTTGCAACCGATGTGGGACTATTCCTTACGGTCTCCCTTTGCACCTATCAGCATTTTAATCCATCCTCTAAATAGCTCTTTCTAGAGGTTGCGTTGTTTACGAGTCCCGACTTGCAAGTATGAGCTCTCAAAGAAAGCACCAATGATACAAACCTTAGTCTCTTTGATCCACTTTGAAAAGCTAGCTACTTAAGGGGAGAGGGGCTTCACATTCTATCGACACTGACCCGACACTAGGGGTGTTCAAAAAATTCGGTTTTTTCGGTTTTTTACCGAACCGGTTGATACCGGTACCGGCGGTATCGGTTTTTTTCGGTATCGGTTTTTTCGGTATCGGTAGCGGTAAGGGATTTTTTGAATTCGGTATAAACCGAAATACCAAAATATATAATTATTTTTAATAATTATATATATAAATATAAATTTTAATTATTATTAAATACTAATTATTGTTAATTATATATTTAATTATTTTTAATATATATAAAAAAATTATTTAATTATTATTAATAATTATATATATTACCATGCGGTATTACCGACAACCGAACCGAAAAAACCGGTACCGATTTTGTACCGAAACCGGTAATTCGGTACCGGTACCGGTTCTTAGTTTTTCGGTATTTTTGGATCGGTACCGGTTCGGTATTTTCGGTACCGGTTCGGTTTTTTACCGATGAGCACCCCTACCCGACACCTTTTGCACCTATCATTATTTTAATCCGGCCTCTAGATAGCCTGACCCAACACCTTTTGCACCTATCATTATTTTAATCCGGCCTCTAGATAGCCTTTCCACAAGTCGCCCATTTACGAGTCCCGACTTGCAAGTATGAGCTCTCAATAAAAGCACTAATGATACAAACCTTAGTCTCTTTGAGACACTTTAAAAAGCTAGCTACCAAGGAGAGAGGCCAAGGCTTATATCAACTCACACTAAGTTACATTTCCAACGGATGTGGGACTATTCCTTACGGTCTAGTATGGAGTTTGCATCGATCATTCTTCTCCCAAGTAAACAACGAATTGAGATACAGTACAACACCAACATAAACGTTTGTACAAACAAGGAAAGTCATGAATGTGATTTTATCAATCCCCCGAAATATCTTTGCACAGCTCAGAAACTGGAATATCAGCAAGAAGTACCTCAACTTCCCATTTATAACACCTTGAAGTAGAAAATACTCCTCTCCCTCCGATCATGGAATAACCCATTACTCTGGGTTTGCCTGTGAGAATATGAAGGTTTCATTATTTTATTGGTACATTCATGTTATTAATAACAAAATCTGAACTGAACCCTAGACCGTGTGGCAAGGATTGCTTCTATATGTTAGCTTTATATCTTTCTAAACCATTAGGGGGCATTTAAATTATCTGGTTCTGGGGTATGCTAGGAGCTTTGTCAATTGGAAATGATTAGTTTCGTAACATCAGCATAGCACATAGCATTAGTATCTTTCGAAACACTAAAATATTTAAATTTAAAAATGTATTAAAATCCAACAACCAATACGTAATTTCATCTTTACACAAAATAGTTCAAAATGGCACCTACTATCAAAAACCATTATAACGAAATTTACATTGTGAAAATGGAAAAACATATCTAATCCACATACTCAGCTATATATTACCGCAACTCATCTTGCACAGCTTTCTTATACTCGTTTAATTGTCATCGCCCATACACTCGTTTGGTCCTCACAGATATCGGTCTGTTCTCCAAGTTTAGATGCAATGAATTTTTGGTGCTGGATCCTTCAGCAGAGTACAATTTGGGGTTTGCATGTCCCAACTCCAGCTTTGAGGCAGCTTGAGATCTCAAAGGGTATTGCTTGTGAGATGGGTAGTAGGCTGTTGAATCATTCCCTTCGGAGATATCTTCATCCTTAACAGTATCAGTGCTATCAGAAGCTGAAATTCTTCTGGTAAGCAAACTATGCTTCATGTCATAATCAGAGTCATGGGTTCTTGATAATGAAATACCACCTTGTTCATTGCCGTTCTCGTCATCGCTTCCATCAAAAATTATTGCCTTCCCAACTTCTGTTGTCTGACCCTCTACATCTGGAAAAAATGTACTCCCCTTCGGAATGTTGTCAGCTGAATCTGAACTTGAACCAGATACTGATCTACTAAATTGTGCTGCATTTTTGTTCTGTTTGGATCCTTCAGTTTTATTTACTATATTTACTTCCTCATCTTCAGACACGGAATGATAATTTTGAATGGCCTGGGAATTCTCAAATCCTTGTGCATTTAACCCTTGACCATTTGGAAGTTTAGAGTCATGGGTGTTGAGTACCTTTTTTTGCCGGTAATCGGGACTATTCTGATCATCAGGATCCTGCGACTCAGAGCGAGAGAGTTCCACAGCTGCTCTAGCAGCTGCTGCTGCATAAGCTGCCGATTCAAATGCTGCTTGTGCTGCATCTGCTACATCCCTGAACTTTTTCCTTCCTTTCATTGATTCAGAGAAACCCTCAACTTTTTCTATATCCTCAGGCAAAATTGGGGAATTATCTTTGAGCATAGTGACTCCTGAATTCATTGGTGGGTCTAGCTTAGGCTGTTTCCGCTTAGATTCAACATCCAATTTCTCCTATACAGTCATCATGAACATTCATTAATTTTTTTTTTTTTTTTTTTTGTTGAGAAAATGAATCATTTGCCGTGCTTGTTATTGTTAATGTTAATAATTTTCAAAAGAGGAAAAAAGGGAAAGAAAAAAAAAAAGGTGCTGCTTTCCTACCTGTGTCATTCTGGAGGATCCTTCCTCATTTTGTAGAGTAATTCCATTCTCAGAAGCAATTTCCTTGAGCAACTTCAGTTTGCTCTCCAAGCTTGGCTGTCTAGTTGACAGCTTTTGTATCATCTATGCACAAAATACACAAATACTTAAACAATTATCACCATTTTCTCTTTATAAATATTAATTTGAAAGTGTAAATAAATGACGGTTGTATATACCTTAAGATTGACCCCGCAGTTGTTTCGTAATTCAATAGCTCGAGCCGCAAATTCCTTCCCAAAACGTGATATGAAAATTGCACGCATCTCTTGAAGCTCTGGGAATTCCCCACATCTCGTAGAAGCATAAATCAAGCTTGATACCACCTCCTCCAATTCATCAGGACATACTCTATAGAAAGAAAACAGAGCCTATTATCAAATAGCAAACTACATCCACCATATATCAAAAGGGTAAAAAGAACAAACCTTTCTTTCTCTAGAAGGTTGACCCTCTCTATGAGGAGATGACAATAGCCGTCTATCATGACAAACACATCTATCATGTTCTGCTCCTTGATCACTTGCTCAACCTGTAAGTCCCACCACCATTTTCAGCCACAAAATATGGACAAAAACTCTTCAAAATGACATTGATATGTAAACAAGATTAGAGTTAGCACAGTTTTGAGATACAAGAATTACCCGAATCAGGGCGCGCTCATGGTGGCCAAGGTTGAGGAGCTCAACAACATCGGACCGAGCCACAGAAGTGCGAGCCTGACGCTGGTTCTTGAGAACGGAGAGCCTAGAGATGGCGAGGCTGACGGTAGGTTTGAATTTGTAGGCCTTGAATGTCCTTCCGAGCAGAGCATCAATCTTCTTTCCCATGGCCTTAATTTCACTTGTTTAATTATTTTGACAAGTATGATATGATCGAATGAGAGCTAGAGAGAGCTAGCTAGTTAGCTCTTGTGAGTAGCTGTGGGTTGCCGAGTCGGAGAGAGAAGGCAACAAAAACAAATGAGAAAAGGCTGGTTTGTACCTTTTATATGGAGAGAGAGAATCGTAAAGTGGGGTTCGCAAATGTGCAGCTGGTGTCAACTTAGGCGCGTGAAGAGAGAGAGAGAGAGAGGCTTTTCTTATCAAACAAGTTTCTAAGAAAATGGGACAGGGAATTATTAATATTTTACGCGGTCACTCCGGTTAATGCTTAGACTATTATAGGATCCTAAGACCAACGTCTGATCTGGGATTCGAATTTGGTGAATTTGTTGCTCGTTCAATATAAACAAGTTGTATGTCTACAACACAAAATTACGTTGTAATTTTAATAATATTTAAAATATTTTTAAATTTAAAATTAAGGTTATTCATAAAAAGTTAGAAAACAATAATTCTGAACCGAACAGTGCATTTTAGATATTTACAATATAAAATCAAAGAAATTTGTCATTTTGAGTTTAAAAATATTTTAAAAAATTAATAATGATCCTATGAATTTAGATTTGACCAATAATCAAGGCAAGCCAATTTCACTAGGTCTTATGTTAGATAGAAAATATTTTAGAACCATTTGGCTTTCGCTGTTTGAGTAGTGACGCCGTTTAACTACGTGGGCATTTATATCCTTGGCTCTATATCGAGTCAACATAGAGCATCTTCTTCCTTATTTCGTTTTTTATTTTTCGCAAGTGAACTGTTTACTTCTTCATACTAGAAAAAGGAAAAGACCCGGCTGCATTTTCTGGATTAGTGAAAACTGAATAACAATTTCTTAAATTGAGTGGAGGTGACCCAACCATCAAGTCAAAACCTCACGCTCGGACCGCCTTTAACCCTATGCGTGAGGTTTTGATATTTATTCTTTAACCCTATGTTTGGTCTTTTATTCTATCGGTTTATAGAGGTTTATCACATACTCCAGTATTCTAGCTTCAACTCTACTTCATAAAAATTCGAGCAAAAATAATTAGAATCAGAACCCTTCTTCTAGAGAAAACTTTGTTTGCTAATTAAAACGGGGGTTAGATGTGAAATAAGAAAAAATTGCATACCTTTTCAACAAGGCTGATATGAAATTCCTACGCAATCTCCTAATCCACAGTATAGATGTGAAGTATGAAAATTAATTGGAAAAATCTAAGGTGCATTTTCAAATGTGAAAATAACATAAAATAATTGGGCTGTAAAGTTGGTGAGAAACTTCTTTGAAGTTCTCTAATCCAAGTAATACAAGCAATCTCCCAAATTAGACAACTCCAGGCTCACGAAAATGACCAACTAGTCCACTGTGGACCCAAGACTACAAGAAAAAGTGGGTGCCATTTTGAAAAAATATCAATATTTCCTTTAAATGGTCCTATATACTGATTCTTTTCTCCAAAGTTCTAAATGTAAGATCACCATAAATAGAAAATAAATAAATAGAACATTCCTAGCATTTCCCCCTTTAATTATTGTCAGACGCTTCCTTTGATACATGCAATCTAGGTCTCCCTTCCCTTTGTACCGACAATCCAGATCTTGGAATAGAGGAAGCTGAAAATATTAGAGTTTATTTTTGGCGATGACAGGTTCATTTACTCTTACGGGTTTCAACTTTTTAGGCCTAAAGTAGAGATCAAAAGCAAATTCCAAACTACCACTTGACTGTCAATCTCACTGTTCGATTATTTTAGTACATTAATAAATTTGTTTGCACTTGGTAGGTTCAAAGGAATAACTTAGAACTCAGGAGGGGCCACCACAGAGAAGTCTACAATTTGATTTAGTGCCTTCAAAAAAATAAAATTTTTAATTCGTCAACCTTCAAGTTCAAACCTTATCAGTAAGCGCAGTTTTTTTCCATACGATTCACAACCAAATTCTTACCTAAAAGTGCATGTGCTAAATCAGAATTTGCAAACTGACATCTTACTTGAATCTCTCACCCCGTCCCGAAAAGAAAACATTGCCATTCAATTCACTTTAAATTCTTGGTAAATACTTCAAAACATTTAAAAATAGGTCTCCATCGCAGAGACCCTTACCTTGCTGCTTAAAAATCACATTTGTTACCACTTCAGTAGTTTTATATAGTGCAGGAACAAACTTAGGGGAAAAAAATTAACAACTCAACAATGCTCTCCACGGTAGGCCAAGTAAGATACCGTCAAGTCCTTCAATAGAACCAATGTAAGGCAGATGATGGAGCCAATACAAATTCCAGAAGAGGAATGCATTACTCCCTTTGACAATAGCAGAATTTCAAAAAACGTTTTACCCCAAAACCCAGAAAATTAAAAATGAAATTATTCCAAATACTTGAGAGAGACAAAGCTGTTCTATTGCACCCTGAATATAATAGATTCAGAAATCAAAAGTTATAAGCCAAGACAGCCAGAAAATGCATAATTTTTTTTTAGATCCATATCAAAAGATGTTTACCAGACTAGTTCAGCTTCAAATACTTCATTTGATTTCATTAATTTTCTGAAAAATAGCACTCAAATAATTAAAAGAAATAACTGAATAACTAGATGATATTGTACTAGAAGCTACTAAAATAACAAGCTTTATAATATACAATCAATGACCATGAATATTATACAAATAACAGCTAAACATCATTACAAGGACTAATGACTAAAGAACATCTATACTCAAAATCCCTAGAAATAAAACCCATAAGCTCATGTAAATTAAGATAGCTTTGAACAAGACAAGTGTAATACTTTCCTTTCCCAGTCTAGCCAGCAACACGAGCAGTCTCTATGAAATTTTGAAGCCATGACCTTTACTTACCTACTCTAAAGGCACACTTATCATGATGCTCAATGCCACTTCAATAACCCCTTTTATCAGCGACGAATCCAGAATTTGACTTCAGTGTGGGTAAATTATGTTTATAAATTACTTTTTTATTTATAAAGTAAATTAAAAAAATTTGAGTGAAATTACTAAAATTAAAATACAAAATAGTCCCTTCGTTCCAAAATTTGAAATACATTTTTAAAATGAGGGCTCCTAAAAATAATTTTATATTCACAAATACTACCTCCGTTCCAAAACTAAAGATATATTTTGACTTTTTAAAGTCAATACGCAAAATCTTAAAACTCAAAATTGATATAATTTCGTTCAAGTTTTGGAACAACAAAGATGATAATTAGTAGTACTTTATAGTTAGTTTACGATTGTTATATTTGTCTGTATTAAAACTAAACTTCATATCAATTTTGAATTTTAAGATTTCGCAAATTGACTAAGAAAAAGTCATAATGTATCTCGAATTTTGGAACGGAGGGAGTACAACATTAATATTAACTAAGAATTTAGTAAGGGAGGTTATATTATAGAAATGATGTAAATTATACTTTGTTCATACTATTTTTAAGTTTTAAAATAAAAGAACAAGGAAATAAATGAATGAAAACTTAAGTTTTATGTCCGTTTCTTTTGTTTGTCAGTATTTTACGAGACAAAAAAGAAAAGTGAACAAAAAATTTGGCCACTTTTTGTTTTGGAAGTTTTCCATTAAAAAGTAAAGGGCAGGGTTTTGGAAGGAGAAAAATATATATGTTTGGTAAATCTTTTGTGGTCTAGATTACTCTTTGTCAACAAATACAAGAAGATTTAATATAATGATAAAGTGGTAATCTATATTTAAAAGGTAAGTTGTTTTTTTTCCACTTATAAACTCACAAACGCAAAAAAGATCAATACTTGTAAATTTTCTATTACTTTTCTTTCCATCCTAATTTAAGTTTTCTATTCTTTCTTTTTTCTATCAAAAACTCAGTGTAAAGTTCCTCTATAATCTTATTAAATCACATACAAAATTCCTCTGTAGGCCATTGGAATATATATATATATATATATATATATATATATATATATATATATATATATATATATATATACGGTAAGCTTCTAAAGCGAACCTTAAAAAGCGAACCAAAGACGAACCGTCGTCTTTGGTGTCTATGGCGACGATTCGACCCGTCGCCAAAGATTGCATGGCTACGGCGACGGGTCGAATCGTCGCCATAGACACCAAAGACGACGGTTCGTCTTTGGTTCGCTTTTTAAAGTTCGCTTTAGAAGCTTACCGATATATATATATATATATATATATTACTCCCTCCGTCCCAAATTAATTGCTCAGTTTTGACTTTTTTAAGTCAAATTGACTATTTTTAGAATTAATAATAAAGCATATATAAATATATTTCTAAAATTATAAAAATTGGGGTTAGTAATAAATTTTATATACTTTCTTTTGATTATAATCTCTTCACCTATATTTTAGCAAAAATAGTAAAAATAGTAACAAGATTAGTTTTAAAAATGGTCAATTTGACTTTAAAAAGTCAAAACTGAGCAATTAATTTGGGACGGAGGGAGTATATCCCATATAAAATTATTATTTTTCAAAAAGCCACCTACACTGGCCATGAAGTAGATCTGCCCCTGCCTTTTATAAAGCTGGATTCAAATAAGCGTATTCATTAAAATAAATAAATTTTAACAATCAACTAAATCTCATACCATAACTGATTAAAAGAATTAGGCCTCAATACTCAAGGCTCACCACCAAGGGCACATTAGAATGAACAACAAGCTTAGTGCATACCAAGGTTTACTAAACCAACATCAGGGCTGTAGTGGATGATTTGAAAAATGAATTAGGGATGTAAGTTAAACCTATATTTCTTCATTGGGGTCAGAATGTCAGATCCTTGGTTTTGAGTGAGAACTTTGACCATGCTCGTTTGCAATAATTATGAACTGGATTGGATATTTATACTCTTTTAATACTTTAATTTCAAGTGTAGAATTATTAGTCTTAGGATAACATAATACCTTAAAAGGCCATATGATGGACTATTTAATAACATCCCCCATAGTTTTATATTGTCACTCATCAAATGGTTCGGTGGGGAACTATGTTATCCTAAGACTAATAGTTCATAGTGTAATATACATGATATTATAAATATTAAAAGAGTACAAACAATTCTATTCAATTCATAATTATTGCAAACGGACATGGCCGTGGAGATCTAGACGGCTATATACTTTATACTTTACTGTTTAGTAACAACAAAAAGTCAGTACAAAAATCAGAAAATTTTGCATGCAACCTTATAATTGCGTACCCAAAAAAAAATTTTATTTTCGACAAATGATAAAGAGAATACTTACAACAGCTGTAGAAATACGGGGACATGTAACCTGAAAAGGACAAAACAACATATCAAGCATTGATCTTTCGGATAATTTACTGGAAAATTTATCATCTATAAGAGGAACAACACAAAATTCGATAGGGTCACTTACGGAAATATAATTCAACTTCAAAGCCACAGCATTAATCTCCAGTGCCAATTCATCCCAGATGCCCCATGGATCAGATACAATGCAAATCCATTAGAATGCATACTTTTCAAATGGTAAAAGTTCAAAGAAAACAGCATATCAAGCAATCAAGAACATCTGGCAACAATGAAGTGAGCTCAACAAAGAGAACATACACACACACACACATATATGGGGTAAGGACAGTAGTTAACCAAATACAATTGGCTTGGGTTACAAAAACAGTTCATTGCATACTGAAGCAATAAATAGCTCCAGCAATAAAATTCTGAGTGAAAACAACTGGAAAATATCACCACCCTGTACTACTAAATGCAAATGCACAGAAACCAAACTCGTGTTACCCAATAAATTATTATGGAAAAATAGTCCACTTGAATCCCACACTCTCAAATATCTATTTCATAACAAACAATATCTAACTTCAGTGGATAAGACAAGCATACCCTCAAAACAAGATAACATATCATATAGTTTCAAAAGTGTCATAATAAGCTCCTAATAAACAACCAAGGTACCTTCTCCCAGAGTGCCATTTTTTAAGCATCTAAAGCACTGAATGGTAGCTTCATAGCACTGGCAGATATCCTGAATGAAAAACCGAATTAGACTCTCCAGGACCGTTCAATTCAGATATTAAGCAAAAATGAAAATGAATGATAGTCCTTGGAACAACAACATTGGTAGAGAAACGATAGAAGTAAAGAAAAACCAGGAAAACGTTAAATAAAAGGAAAGTACTAATCAAAGGGGGGGGGGACAAGGACAGAAACTCCAAGCACTCTTGGCAGAAGTTCCCAAAAATAAAAAATAAAAAAAAAATTGTACAACGCATTGAATTAACCATTTTCTATAATATTTCCCAGAGCATATGAAACCTGCAACAACGTGCATTTGCAAGAACTGATGTCCAAATACAACCTTGGTAATAAGGGCAGGAAAAAAAAGCGCATCAAATTTTCTTAATGGTCACCACCAAGAATGAGTACACAAAGAAAAATCGCCTTTGGCGAGATGTCTTACAATAGAACACAATCCACTGAAAGAATCGCCAAGAAAGAGGCCTCCCAACCAAACATCATCTTCTCTGCAGACTTCAACCAGAACAGGAACTGTATTCAAAGCTCTTGAGCCATATAGAAGGAAAAGACAGATAAATGCCGGATGATTAGAGATCTGAATATAATAATATACATTTATCAAGGGCAACAGCATTCTTGAGAGTCAGAAAATCAGCATCATTGTTCACTTGCCCGTGATGAATGGATGGCTCAAAGCCTGCGATACTGTGATCCTCTTATCTGGATCCAACATAAATATTTTTTCAAGAAGATCCTTAAAATTGGCTAACATCTTCGGGTCTTCGCCAGCAGAGCCCAAAACTATAGTACCAATATCTTTCGGCTTGATATTAAGTATCAACCTCTTGATAGCCTGCATTGACCAGTTGAACATTCAATGAAATGACAGCAGATCACAGTCCCTTGTGAATAAAGATAAGGTGTATACTGACAATAACAAAAAAACAACTCAAAGTTGCTATAAAACAACAACGCGTACCTTCTTTGTAACAGGATCCTCCTCTGTGGCAAGAAAATTCAGATCCTGGTCAAAGTGCTGATCTATAAACGCTCCCTACATCATATGTTAAGACACAACGAAACGGAAAAGACAGCTAAGTTAGTTTATTGCACTACCAAATATCAAAGAATAAAAGGCTAGAATAATTTTCTTTCAAAACTGGCAGCTGGTATTTGTAGCAGTTAGCCTTCAAGATCTCACATTGATATGAAACATTTATTAAAATTCAGGATTTTGCTCGAATGATGGAGAAAATAGTATAAGTTCATCAGAGTATAACCTTGCGAAGCATCTTCTTTGGAAAAGGACCTTTTAGTTCCATGTGAAGGCGAAGCATGTCGTTGTTTGAAGGACCAGGAAAAAGAACTTTTCCTGTATAAAGCTCAAATAAACAGCAACCAACTGACCACATATCCATAGGATGGTCGTAGGGCAGTCCCAGAACTGTGGAGAAGAATCAAGAAGTGAATGGATTGGATCCAGCAAAGGACACCATTTCACAGATATCAACAAACTATATACATCCCACAGCAAGTAAGAACCCTGACCATTAGTTTAAAAGGAATTGACTGAAATATCTTGAAGGTAGTACTTACTTATCTCGGGGGCACGATAAAAGCGACTCACAAGATAAGGCGTTATTTCGTTTTTACCAGCGAACATGGCATTACCAAAGTCGCAAAGCTTTAGCACATTTTTTGTGTCATTTACCTGGAGAGAACCAGAACTGTGATTTCAGACATTACCAGGGTTTGAATAGAAAAAATATAGATAAAACAAGGATTCATGAAGAATACATTACCAGCATATTATCAGGCTTGATGTCACAATGAAGAACACCACAGTTTCTAAGATGCTTTAATGCAATGAAAAGTTGCTTTGAATATGTTCTAATTGCAGTTAGTTTAAGTCCAATATTACGGCCAAACTTCTTCAGCACCTCACGAAGATTCATGTGAAGAGATTCAAACACCAAACAAAGATGATTTCGGTACTTGAAATTCGATAGAAAACGAACACAATGCCGCCTGTCCTCCTGGTCAGCACCAACCAACTTTTTTAATATGACCAGCTCTTCAAGACCAGTCTTATACCTATGTCGCATAAGCACAGCAAGAAATTAGGTTATAAAAAATCTAGAACCGTAAAGTGCCATCTAAATAGAAAATGGCCAACATAACAACCAAAAGCACGAGTTATAATTACCCACATTGTGTCGTTACTGCGTATTATTTTGATTGCCACTTCTTCTGGATCGCCTGATCCAGCCTTGAGATCCTTCGCACGAACTACACTAGAAAATACACCTTTCCCATGAGCAGCAATAACTTCATACCGACCATCAAGTATTTCCCCGAAACGGTAGCCTGCACAATAGAAGGCTCGCTGTGAAGAAGAGTAGGTAGATTCATAATATACTGTAACAAAAACAAAATTTTCATATACAGATCCACAAGCAGATACTTACTGTAATACCCCTCAGCATCATCCCAATTATCATGCAGGCCACTCCTGTCAATAGGTAAACCATCTCCTCTTCCCTGGAGATTAAAAACAAAGAGAAATGCATAAGAAAGGCTTTGTCATTCAACCCACATATAGCTTACAGCCAAAATAGCTACAATTTCCAAAAGCATAGAACATTAGATTAACCACATTATCAGCTACAAAATATAAAAATGAATAACATCGGACATAAAAGAAATACATACTTGCCACATGATTTTAATTTTTATCTTTTGATAAAAAAAAATATTAATAGGAAAGAGAGGATATAAGAAAAACAGAGGGACAATAAGTCCACCAACACCTATTGGAAAACAAGACAGAAAAGCTCTTAAGAAAGAGCAGACCTCCAGTCCATATACAAATTGGTCACATAGGTTCCCAAAGAGCAGAAGATCAAAGGGATGCAAGAAAAATAAATCCTCTATTCTGTCACCAAGACTTGGAAAGGAACAAAGTAAAGTGCAAGAGAATTCAACCAATACTTCATATAAAATAACAGAAACAATGTTATGCATGCTTACTGGTTTGCGTACTCCAGCAGGTGAGTCTCCAAATATATCATCACGGAACATATCATCCGATCTCTCACTCTGCAAGTTTGAAAAACTCAGATGTCACTTAACCATCTAGAAGGCAAGTACTTGTAAAGAACCAAAACTGAACCACCCCAAAAGAGGATAAAAATGTGTGATTGGCAGATAAAATTACAATTTTAAAGCCTATATTACACCTCCGTACGCAAAATGTGCATATTGTTGGATGTATAAAATATCTACAAGTTAAAAAGAAAAAAAGTTAACTTTTTTTCGTGGTTCTTTTGTTGTTTGGCTCACGAGGACCTTTTTATTGGATGGAAGGGATACAAATTACTTAAAGGAGATCCAAGATATAAGAGAGTAAATGTCCTTCAAAAGATATACCACAATCTCAGTAAAAGTTGGCACACCTTAGGAGTACCCTCTCCCAGTGCTCCAGAACCAGAAATCTTCAAAGCATGAGGCTCAATTTGTTCAGGAGATTTTCCCACAGAAAATGATGTGTCAACAAGGAAGATGTCTGCAGCTTCATTCTGACCACTTTGAGTTTGCGCAACAACATTGGGAAGTGGAGCAGATACAGATGGTTGTTCAGCACACTCCTTAACTGTTTAATTCAAGAACAGTTAGCTAACAACATGTATAACAACAAAATATGGACAACATGTGAAAAACTAAACTACATCCGGCAACAGCAGCCTCATATCCAGGAGCACCGAGGTTTTTATGTGTCCAAAAAAGAATGTTTTAAGGTCACTTAATAATGTACCCTACAAACAACACACCCGTATAATATTAAAGGCTGTAAAACACATCAAACTCGCAATCTCAGAATGTTAGACTGAAACATGGGTCTTTAGAATGCATCATGTAACACAAACTCTGGCATTAGTAAGACATGAAAAGATATATGCCACTGTTACCAAGCAACATTATTAAAATAAAAATAATAAACAAACCCGACTTTATTTCCCTAACCTTCGCTCAGCGCGAAACATATGGGATCCATTTGAGATGGAGCTTGACTAACAGGCTTAAGCCTTAAGTCGAGCAAGCCAAGAAGAAAAGCACGACAAGCAAAGTAACAACTTATATTCCTTCATATTTGGGGTCTTCAAAGTGAGAATAAACAGTAAGATGCAGGCTTTTAAGAAAAGCTTACCCGTCTCCTGTAAGTTAGGTTCATGTTTTTGCTGTGACTTCTGAGTTTTAAATTTCTCAAGGATAGCTTGCCTTCGCTTTCTACTCTCCTCTTTAATTCTGTCAATCTCTTCCTCTTCATGTTCCGCAAGTTGCAATACAATTCTTTCCTGATAGTTTTCTTGTTCAACTTCATCTCTGCAGAAAAACCAATTTATAAATACAGTATGATATATTAGTGAAGAAAACAACCTCCAATTTGACCACCATTAACAAATATGTGTTTAATAAGAAATACCTTCTCAGTTTCTCAGTGTCCCTTTCTGAATCATCCACTTTAGTACTGTGAACTTTTTCTGAATCATTTTTTCTTGATCTGTCCCTGTGTTCTGTTTCATCAAGTCTTCGATGCCTGTAATCATTATGTCTATCACGATCACCATAGCCAACATCAACGTCATAATGCTTACGGTTCCGGCTAAACCTATCATACTCTTTCTCCCTACTTCTATCCCGATCCCTCTCTCTCCTCCTTTCCCCCTCCCTCTCCCTTTCTCGGTTTCTATCTCTTTCCCTGGCTCTTTCTCGCACCTTCTCCCACTCCTTTTCTCTCTTTCTATCCCTGTCCATCTCCCTCCGCTCTCTGTCTCCATCCCAAGTCTCTCTACTCCTCTCTCTATCCCTGTCCCGAGCCTCTGGACTGTGGTGTCTATCTACTTGTGCAGTATGTCTGCTATAACTAGAACTGCGCTCCCTTTCTTTATCCCTTAACAAATCTCGGCTGCCATGCCTGTAGTCCCTATGGTGTCTACTAAAAGTTTCATCATCAGAATCCTTTGTCTGTTTCCTCTCTGTTTGATAGGCAGCATCCCGCTGGTGTGATTGCAACGCCTCTTGAAGAATGCTTTGAGATCGCGACCCTTCTCTAGCTCGCTCATGTGATCTTGATCTATTTGTACGACGATCTTCTTCATGGTGTTTGTCATGTGAAGGAGAAATTCCCAAGGATTTATGCCTCTTCCCTGCATTTTCTGAGGACAACAATTTGTTCCGACCCCTAAATTCATTTTCATGTACACAATATCCCTTCCGCTTTTCCAGTCCTTCAGGGGATGAAGATCGCAAAGATTGGTTATTTTCTTCCTTACTAATATCCTCATTGCCATGATGCTCCACAATGGAATTTCTTTGCAAGTCGACCTCATCACAGATATTATTATCATCACTAAGATTCTCTTTTCTATCTACTGTTGCATTAGCTGTGAAACCATCATCGCTGTTACCCACTCCCAATATCATTAAACCACTACCAACTTTTTCAACATTCTGGCCTTCAAAAGACAAACTAGAACCATCAAGTTCTACTCGAACTCCGTCCTGAAAAAACAATACAGACAAAGGAACTAATTAAATTGCACAGTCAAAGTTAATGAACACCAGAAATGTCAAATTTAAGCATTCTCTTTTTAAGAAAGTAAAAATACATGTAACCAATTCTTACAAATCATTGAAAGCCATCAATCAGTCTTCAGGAAACGCCTAGGGTAACTTTGCCTGGAAAAAATGCATAGCAAAAGAAAATTCCCAAGACTCTAGTTTCTTCTTGTTTTATTTTGCTTCAAAGGCACGAAAAGCCTAACTAAATTAGGTATCTTGCAACATGTATTCATAAATTATTGAAAACTTCAATTGTCTAATCAAAAGACGGCATGAATAGTAAAACTTTAGCATAGAATTGAGAGGTAATTTCTTAATAAACCAAACCGATATAATAAAACAAAAGGGTAAACTCCATTGAGCAAAATAAAGTAGGGGAATCTTAACACACCATGTTTTTATTAGTGATTGCTGCGGCGGCCTTAATTTCACCGGACTCCACATCAGAAGAATCCTGCTTCTTATTCTCCCCGACACCAAAAGCCTGGTCTTCTTCGAGAATCTCACCTTCCTCCATATCATAATCTGGCCGCCAATTTCCATTCGATACAACAACAGCCG
The DNA here is from genome assembly GCA_034770075.1 of Aralia elata. NCBI lineage: Eukaryota > Viridiplantae > Streptophyta > Magnoliopsida > Apiales > Araliaceae > Aralia > Aralia elata. The sequence goes on along the minus strand of CM068387.1, from coordinate 85,746,204 downwards.
GAGGCAGTCGCGGAGAACGTTGAGATTTTTCCTCTGCGTCGTGTTTGGTACCGATTTCTTCTTCGTGCTTTCGATTGCGGTGGTGACGATGACGGCGGTGGTGATGGCGGTGTTTATGGCGTTTCGAGGGCTCTTCTGATTCGTCATCGGAATTACGTCGGTGTTTGCGACGTGACGGTTCCTGATGGTCGCTTGCCATGAGAGTCTCTCTGTGATGAAATCTAGGGTTAAGGTTTATTTTCTAAATGGAGAACGAAAACGAACGCGACTGGGTAGATCCGTGCGAGTGAAATCAAGCCTTTATGGAAAGCTGTAAAAAATACTACTACTTCCCTCGTACTAAATTTTACATTAAATCTTAAATTTTCAAAGGGGATATTGGTATAGACAGTATAGTTATTTATAACACTAATTATGCCAATAATTTAATAATTTATATTTACTATATTTATTACTTTTAAATTTTAAATCAATTTTAAATTTTAAAAATTAACTTAAAATAGTCCACTGACTCAGTGTACCTTGCAATGAATTTTATTTTTTTTATATAAATTATTACGGATAAAGCTAGTGTGAATAAATTTAAATTTTTAAGAAATTATTATATTTTCAATTTAAAGTTAGTACGAGTAAATTTAGATTTTAGTAACACAATTATAAAAATTATAAATTTTCTAAATAGTGATATAAATTATAAAATTTATTTTTTTTAGTAAATATATTAATTACATTATTATTTTTCTTAAAAAAGAATACTACGATTTTTTTCCTAATCAATTTAAAATTTACATGAGAGATACTCGTTTATAAATAAATAAATAAAAATCACGATTGCTTATAATATTAAATTTAAAATTTAAAAAGTTCATTTAATAACTGTTTGCGCTTTTATGTTTTAATTTCTTGTTTTTTTATGTTTAGATTTTACTTATTTTTATAACTCAGGGAACAGGGTTTGATTAACTATGTTTAAATACTAATTTTATTGTATTTAATATAGAAATGAAGGTTTAAGAATTTTTGTTGATAATATTTAATTCTTTGACAGTATAACATGTGTTGTCAGAATTGAAGCATGCGTTTGACCTCATTAAAATTCAAGGAGCCCTGAGGATACGACCCTTAATGAAATTGAACACCAATCAGAACGAAAATGGCTTTAAAATCACCTGTTTGGAATTTCTATGAGATCAAGACATCATCAGTCGCACACATAAAAACCGGGAAAATAAGCACAATTTTGGTAACAATATTTTCTAATATTCACATCACATCATCCTAAGTTGATTCTGAAATCAATCCATATTTTTGCCAAGGTCATATGTATCATTATAGTAGTAGTACTATTTTGTGATATAATGGAAGTGGATTCATTGCCAAAGCATCATACATGTTGATGTTGTACAGCATGGTCTGTGAATTGGGGCTGCTGTTCCATATAGCCATCATTGGTATTAAACTCTTGAATTTCCAGAATTTCAACCCTACGATTCATCTTTCTCCGAATCTTTATGGCCACATCTGATGGCTTGAATCTCCCACAGGCGCTTACCCTTAGTTGTTGTTTCTCTATCAGGTGTGTCTCGATCTCTTCAACCATAAAATTTCCAACACCAAAATTTGTTAGAACTAACCACATTTACCGCGACAAAAGCAAAAACCTTACCTTTCATGTTAAGGAGGATTCTTCTCATTTTCCTGCAGCAGGCATTGCAGTCTATGTTAATCCTCATCACCATGCAACAAACCTGTTATTCCCCAAAAAGAGTTGGAAGCCATTATTACAGTTAAAAGATTTGTCTTTGGAAAATTTTGCTAAGAACTTAAGAAAGTTGATCAAAATTCTGCAGAAGAACTGCTTGCCTGTCCTGACATGATCTTGAAATTTATTTGTTCACGAGCAACGATTGGATATCAGCTAAAAGTAGCTCCAAAAGGGAATAAAAGTAACTTTGTTGTTGAAAGATCGTGGCACGGTTTATATTTGTCCGGATTTGTATACCAAATTCTTTTCCTTCAGTTTGGAATATGATTCTGCTTAGGCAGAGGAGCATGAGAAGAGGAAGATGTCATGTTTTGGTATTATATTCTTCGATTGCTTTGCCCATGCTTTTGTATTTCTTATGAAAAAGGGAAGCATATCTTCATTGTTAATGATTTGCAACTTCAAATGGCATTACAAAGCATCTTTCTTTTCTTTTTTTTCTTGTAGGTTCACTATTAAATAATTCCATTGCATCACGATCACTCTTATACTACGTTTGGATTGAAAAAAAAATAAATTGGTGAGTGAATGAAATGGAGAGTGGAATGAGTTATTACATTCCAGCTAGAATAAGTCATTCCATATCCCCAAGAATAAAATCCACAAATTTGGCAGAAATGAAAATAGTTCGTTCCATTCCAATGAAACAACCAAACACATTTTTTTTTTCATTCCATTCTCACCTTCATTCTTACGATCTAAACCTAGCAGAATTAGTCTAAAGTTTTATCCTTTTATTATATAAAAGAAAACCATTCAAAGCTTTTATGGACCAACTTTTTATATACGATATGATACCTACCTTCTCACGCTCTCCCTGTACACCACCAAAAGGATTTTTTGTGTATTAAAGCTTTAAATAGTCAGTGCATGGACAGAAATCTTTTAAAAATAGAAAATGTTAATGGTTGCTGATTAGCCACACAATTATCCGGTGCTTCATACATATGGTTTCCCCAAATATAATGAAAACCCAACACATACTCTTTTGTAGTCAAATGAGACATAGCATAAATAACTTGAAAGCTGCAAAGCATATATGCAGATGATGTAGTATGTTAACTTTGTCCTCTTCACAAATAATGTAAACCTATAAGACATAGCAAAACACCATAGTATTGCACCTTTCTCCACTATTTAAGCAAATGAAGAATTTGAATACCGTGTTTATTCACCACTATAAGCTAGTTGTAATTACAAGTAAATACGAACCCTTTATACTCTTACTAGTAAGTCATTCTGTATTGTTGGATAATGTCTGACATGCATTCAGCTGCACGAAGAGCGAAAGAGCCGCATGATCAAAGTAAATTTGTTCACAGGGTTTTCGTAATTTTCATCTAGTTTTCGTTTAGGAAATTTTACAACTCGCGGATATCTGCATGTTACAGTCACCTTCTTCTCCAAAACGCTCAGCACCACGGACTCTGTTTCCCCTATTAAAGTAAGAACAATATTAATTGATCACTAAGCTAATTACTCCCTCTGCTCCAAAAAAAGAATCCCTTTTGTTAAAAAAAAAATAATACATAAAATAATAATAATAAAAAACCTTCACAAAAAAGTCCTCTCTTTTTTATTGATAGTCCAGAGCTTTCACTAAGCCAACATATAGTCCAATTGAGGCAAAGTCATGTTTGTAACAAGAACATTTAGTCCAATTGAGGCAAATTCCATGTTTGTAACAAGAATGCATTTTGTGTTTCACTCGTGGTTTTACAGTTTTAGCAATGACTTCAAACAGCAGGTAAAAAAAAAGGAAAAGAAAGTGGGATAAGGAAGAAACACGAATTTGCCAGTTGAAAATATTTTAAAGATTATGATGGTTATAATATGAATTTTCTAGATACATTCTTCTGAGAGCCTCTCCGGAGAGATGCTAAATAAAATGAAATCTTGGTAACTAGTGGCAGAAGGCCTCTTAGATAAACACTTTTATTGATTGTAAAAGCATTAAAGGTTGAAAGTTCTTGAAAGTACTTTTGGGCCCAAAACAATTGTGGAGGAACCCAAAGCATAAAAGAGGAAACTATTTTCGTTTTTTGCTTATTTGTGTATATTTTCTTGTTGGGAATCTAATTCAGTACGAAGAAAATCCAAAACACTACCTACACTTTATCAATTAGCATCTCATGTGCCTCCCTGTGTGATAGTCATTGCATGGACCCTACGGATGCAGAAGTCTCATAACGGCTACTAATCAGCTCTATGCTGGAACAAAAAATATCTATTTGATTCATCCCAATCCCAATGAACCAGAAAACCTGAAGCCCGAGAGAGTGAAGTCACTTCAACAGTTGAGCCAACACGGGCTCATAATAAATTAAAAGTTGCTACTGCTACTAGCCGAGAGCCTTAAGCATTTCAACTATGGCCAGAAAGAAAACTTACTATTCATTCTAGACATAATGTCAGCTACCCTTTCTTGACACCCTTTGCATCGAAAATCAGCCAAGAGAACAACTTCCTGCACCTGTTCTCCTCACAAAGAACACCCATAAAGGCCATACTCCAAAATTCCCCAAATAATAATAATAATAATAATAAAAATAAAATAAATCAACTTAATGAACAAGCCAAAAAAAAAATAGCTTTTTCAAGATTGATGAAGAAGAAAGAAAGAAAGAAAGCTTACAATAGGTATAGTTAAGGATTCAACGGAGGCAAGGGTGACTCGAGGAAGTCGAATGCCCTTGGGATGATCTTTCAATCCGGTGTTAGTAAGCTCATCTATCTTGCTTTTATCAAGAATTGCCATGCTTTGTCCTGTAATTGCCTGAACACGTACGGCGTAACCTTCATATATAACAACAATAAAGTTAAAAAAAAGTTTAACCGCAAGAGAGAGAGAGAGAGATGCAGAGATAGAGTAAGTCAGGAGAAACAGAGGGAGGTGTTGCAATGAAAAAGACTGGATCTAGGAGCAGATAATAGTGTTGCAATGAAAGAGCAACTTAATCTCTGTGTGAGTGGGTATAAAGATAAAAAGGCATTATTAAAGAGGTGAATAAAAGTTGGAAACGGTCATGAGTTGACAAAGATGCTTCATTCCCATGGACAGAGCAGCCCCCACCTACTACCCCTTTTCTACTTTTCTTCGCTCAGAAATTATTACAGTGAGGTTGCTAAAATCATTAGTTCCCTATGAACTAGTTTTATCCAATCATGAGTGATTAATTCTAACAAGCAAACTAAATCTTATCGTTTAGGTCAGTCGTACTCTAGAATAAAAATATTAACTTAGTTTGAGATTTCCACTCCATGAATACCTGGACACTAAAGAAATATTAGTAACATATTTTAATAAAGAGTTTTCTTAGCACGTGCACATGTTAAATACGAAAAATAAGAAATGTGGTCAACTAAATATTATTTATTTATACATTTGCACTGAATTTAATGCATAAAAAATAATATGTTAGTGGACCTCATGCATTGAATTCAGTGTAAATACATAAACAAATAATATTTAGTTGACCTCATCTCTTGTTTCCAATGTCTTAACATGTGGCACATGTTAGGAGGACCCTTTAATAAATATTCAAAACATTTAACTACATTAGTGAACAAAAGATAATATTGGGGTGCTATTTGCGTCATGAGCCAAAGCTTTGTGGACAAAAAGATCACACTCAAAAGAATAATAAAACACCTTTAGATGAACATCTCAATTACAGGCTTGGCGTTTGGACAATTTACAATTTTATTACACCTCTAGCCTTATAAGAAAATACAGAAAAATAAGCTGATTCAGCCGACTCTATGCATCCTAAATGTCAACTAACCTCTAACGTGTGCCTTCTTACATGACACCATCACATGACTCCTACTAGTCCTGCCAACAGCCTTTAACTAATATGATGCTTACATGGCTTACTTTTTATTTTAACAAAGCTGTTGCTGCTGCTTGCTGAGAAAACCTGACAAGAACCTCAATCCAGTCAAAAGCATAAAAAATTCAACAAAGATTTGTCTGCCAAAATGTATGCAATACTGACAGCTTTTGCAAGAACCATACGAGTACTTGCTTTCTCCCCCATATGTACATGCTTGTGCGTATAATATTTTGTGATATGTAATATCAATCTAACATCGTGTTTATACATGAACAACAATATACTTTTTTCTTTAGGTAAATTGGAGGAACTACGCTTATTGATCAAAAAAAAAAAAAACCAAGTATCATCTGCATGTCTCTCAAAAGCCAAGATGGAATTGTTTGTATAAACAACAATTTCGTACAACCTAACTGGTCCTATGTCGGACCAAAATATAAAGCGAATGCAGGGACTAAAAAGACGCAGAGAGGAGGAATAATTTTATTACCAGAAAATTTATTTACAGAATACATGGAGGATAGCTGCTGAAATCCTCAAATTGAGGAGCACCAAAGAGGAGTTGAACATTCAAATTGGTTATTCTACTGCATAAAAACTGATGCCTGGAACATTCAAGGCATTGTTGCACCTTTGTGCATGTTAACTATCAATACAAATGGGCCAGGAGGAGTTGAACGCCTTGCCAACTACTCAAATAAACATTCCCAGAAACACAAACTTTAAAGTTAACAAACCTGGACCTAAAGGTGAAAGGATAATATCTGAAAAAACAAAGATCCATTTGGAGATTGATTGATATTTCAAATGAGATATTGGAAAAGCCACCAATAACCATCACCTTGACAAAACTAAGCTTGTTAGAGGAGATACAACTGAGGAACTAAAGGCAGAATCCATGGTGTACTTGCAGTTGTCATTATTAACTTTCGACGCTGAAGGAATGAAATATTGCTCCCAAGTTCGAGTTCCCAAAACTTTGACGCTGCTTTTATTCTTACTGTCGCTGTCATATAGCTTCTGAGAAGAATTCCTACTGCGTCTTCTCTTCCTTGATGACTTCCACCTTAATTGCGCAAGTAAATCGTCTTTTGCAAGATTACACACCATTGATGTTTCATTTACCTTATTGCTAATTAATAATGTATCTTTATGAACATAGCTAACAAGCTCATTATCATAATCACAGGTTGAAACTCGATGAGGTGCAGATCTCTCGTCACAGGATATAACAACATTTAGCTTCCTTTCAAGGTCAGACAAAATTGATGTCACAAGCTCTGGTCTTTCCTTTATTTGTATCCACCCAGTTCCCAACCATTCTTGAGAAGGTCTGAGGTCTTTGAGAGCGAAGATTGAAATCTTCTTTTCCGCTGTAGCAAAAAGGTTACAAAAGTTAGGTCACAAAGTGGAATCAGCAGTCACTTGTACAGATGAAAAAAAAAATCCACTGTTAAAATGTTATGTCCCCAGATATATAGAGCAAACATAAACCACAAGCAGTTTATTTTTTTGAAAGGAAAATAATTAAGAGAAACAGCAATTTCAAACCTGGGAAATAAACATGAATTTTATCTTCAGATTCTTTTCGAATTACGATGCCTTCCCACCAACAATCGTGCCACCACACATCCACAACACTTCCATTCTTGACTACCCAAGCAACACTGTCTTTGCCAAACAGCGGTGCTGGCCTAATAGTTGTCCGCCCACAACTCCGGAGACTCCATTTATCAGGAATTGCAATCCTGGACGCCAAAATCCATTCCTTCAGGATCAAAAAGTTAAGAATAACGTCAGTTACTAAACAAATCATAACATGAGTAAAACCTAACTTGCACAGCATATTTCGTATTTCTGAAAGCATGCAGTAGAAAAGAAAGAAGTAATAACAAAAATAATGAATTAGTATCTTCACCTCTAAATTGTTTACTTCATCAGCAGCATCTTTGATATCTTTATACTGTACTTTCACCTTATCCTTGTACTTCTTGATTATCAAAGCCCTGAACCAGCACCCCCTAATGCCACTATCCTGAGAAAGCACTTCAACTTGAGCACCTATGGTTAAAGGCTGTTGATGCTTCTGTGTAACTTCCTCTTTTGTGGTCGAAGAGACAGCAGAGCATCCCTCTTTAGGCAGGCACATTTGAGATCCGCCTTTGGAAATAATTGAACAGCCTATGGAATCTGGCACTTCGAGACAAGCATCTGACGCCTCCGGATTATTGGCAGGTGGCAAATACATTTCAAATTCTTTCGAGTGCCTAAGCCTTTTCTTGGGTCTAAGCTCAACAGCATCAGTACAATTTACTTCAACCTTCAGGCCATCATTGTCTGGCTGAGACTTCATAAAAGTAATTGATGGAGATGTAGTAAACATGTATTTAAGTATTTCTTGTTCTGCATAGCCCTTAAGTTGAGTGATGTCAAATGACTTAACATCATCATTGTCAAACTGCCTGTGACAAACGAATGGCTCCAATTGAGAGTGTGTAGCCTCTCTTAAAAATTTCTCATAATGCTGGGGGCTGAGGACGGATGCCAATCCATCAATACACTCGATATTGAGATCTTGAAGACAAAGAGAAAATAAAATCTCCCTGCCATTATAATTCTGAGGTAAAGCAATACCAACCTCATCAATTTTGTGAAACCATCGTACAACAACCACCTTGTTGCCTTTGGAGTCCTCATACATATCATCCAAGTAGGCAACAAGCCGTTTATCTTCTTCAGCCAATACATATACGAAGTCATGAACCTGGAATATAAAATTCTGAACATTACAATTCTGGATATTACATTTGTACAACAGTACTATCAACATGAGTTGCAAACTACAAAGCTTAATACCAGAAAACCAGAAATAGAAACATCATTACTTACCGAGATTTTGACAGCATTACGTTGAAATGATTGATAATGCTTCCTCCTTTTCCTGCAAGCTAATGCAGAACCTAGCCATAAAAAGTCAGTAGTATGCTTGTCCAGCTTCCGTAATTGACCATCCTGAAAAAGATATACAAAAAGGAAAAGCAATTATAATGGTGACTTATTTCAGAATCAAAAGTTTTAAGAAGATAAACAAACTGGGGTAGCTTAAAACTAATTGGATACTAATTTGTACCTTCACAGAGTCAAAGTTCAATCGGAAATCATTCTTAACTTCCAAATTACCACAAATTGATCCCTGATGAGGATGTAGGTCCAAACCTGAACCCACAAATAAACCGATAATTAATATAATTAATCATGAGCCCTGAAACAGAGTGGCTCTTGCAAAACCCCACCAAAAAAAAAACTACAGTGATGCATGCTCACACAGTTGAAACAATCAAGAACAAAATAAATTTGACAAGTATATAAGAGAACAACATAGAAAACCATAAAAACCAGGAGTATCGTCACAAACTCTTATGAAAAAAAAATGTAAACAGTAGATAGATATAAGAAAATGCTAGTATCAAACAAGCCAGAAGATCCAAGCATCACCAGGACATAGAATGAAATATCGCAGGGAACTAAGAAAATTGGTCAAGAGATAATATTGTAGATCTTAACCTAGATCGAGGGCATAGGAATTCCGAGGCTCTCAACCAGCTCTTGGGATTTGATCCTATATTCCTGCAGCCCAGATCATAGTCAGTTTCCAATAACAAGAACACCACAAACATTTGAGATGACGAGTAACGTAGAATTGGCAAATTCAAAGGGGAAACATTAGAGGAAGTGGAATAAGAAGAGGAAACATTTGGTTGGAGCTATGTAGGTAAGCAAGGCCCTGTATGTGAACTTAAGAACCGGCAACCTTAAAGTTCTACCTTCAAGACCCTATCTATTTTACTCGGCCCATTGACAAAGACAAGAGGCGGCTTTATTAGTGAGAGATCAGAAGCATAGTGCTAGAAAGGAAATGTAAATGGAATATATTAAGACCTTTCTTTCTTTAAATCTTTTCAAACACCTGTTTTTAATCATCAAATTAAGCAGAAACGCAGAAAAATAATGGAAGTGTGAAAATGAAGAACATAGTACCAATAAATCAGTTATCTATCTTCTTTCTTGAAAAATATTTTCTTCCAACATACATAAGGCAAAACCAAAGGCAAACTTGAGTCCACTAGCTAAAATATATGGTTATGAGAATCTCTGATTCGTGCACCTATAACATAAAGTCAAAACGACTGCCAACTCCGGACATTGAAATTTCAATGTGATGCATGGCTTATAAATATATATTACTATGGAGAGGGAAAGAGAAAGAGAAAGATTGCCATTCAACTTTATAACAGAGGAACATTTTAAGAAACTCGTAACAACTACAGAAAGTACATAATGCCATAAAGCCATGTTTGATGAAAGGCTCGCATGAACCAACAGGTAACAGATTGACACTTCAAAACATATAATCTTTTAAATCAAAAAAGCATAAAAAAATCGCATGAATTGAAGGTTAGATTTCGCTAGACCATTGCTCTAGGAGAGAAAACACTAAACAAATTACGTAAAACAGAACATATAGAAGAATTCAGATCTACCAATAAGAATAGAAGAAATTAGGGTCAGAGCAAAACAATTTATTCTTGTTGGAAAACAAGAATTTCACAACAAAAATCCCAGAAAATCAAATCGATTTTTCTGAGGTAAACTACAGAGATGGAAATAAAAATTGAAACTTTTATTCATACCAAAAGCTATTGAGCCTATAATTTCAAATGCAAAACGTAATTAAAATAAGTACCTGCAATAATGGAATTTAACCAATCAATAACCTCTCTTCGAGATCTCAGCTTCAACGTAGACGAATTAGCCGAAATAGAGAGCAGATCTTTATCACGAATAGCGTAGTGATATGACATATGCCTCAAACTCTTCTCTTTACCCACAACTGCAAGAGCTGAACTACCATCTTTCCGTTTCAAATAGTAGCGAGTTTCTTTCTTTCCTCTGTCATTCGATACAAACATCTCTTCCCATCTAACAAACGCCGGCGATGTCCTTTCCGCCTCCATCAAACCCTAATTTACAATTCACTATTCGGGTTCTGTAACTTCTGTCTATAAATTAATAACGAGAAAAAAGAAGAAGTATAGCTTTAATGGCATTCGAAACTTCAATTTATATTCGTGATATGACTTCGCAATTAAATGAGATCAACGGTTGGGATTCAAGTCTACGGCGATGACCCGGAGGAAAGTCGTAGGAAATAACGGGTTACTTGGGGGAATTTTTTATTCCCAGTAATACCCTTAGAAAGTTAATTATTTACTATTGAGTATCCGTCAGATAAGGACGGGATAAAAAAGAAGTGGTGCCCAATTAAAATTTATTCTTTAAAAATATCATGCTTACTAAATATTCATAAAAAGATCAGAGCTAATAAACGAATACTTTCTTTTTCAAATTTTTTTCCGGATAATCTATTCAATTACAATTTTTATATATTTTTTAAAGCATTCATTCATTTCATCCTATAACCTAGATGTGTGCAAGGGAGGAGTCAAGAGGGGAATTAGAGTAAATCTTGCTAAAATCGAACATGATCTTATGCAAAGAGAGACATTATCAATTTTAGTCTCTTTTTATTTTTAAATTATGAATAGTATATCACTTAATTAACTTGTATTTTTACAATTAATAGTACTTTGGTGACAAAAAAAAAATAATTACAAAATGTATATACAAAATAATGTGACTAATTGTGATTGATTATTATCATTAGAGCTACTCATGTATATATAATGGATCATTAACGAATTATATTTTACCACATCATTTTATAAGTTAATCTTTGTAAGATTCAACTTATTAAAACTTGGTGGTAATTGGTTGACAGAGATCCACACCATATTTTATCAAAAATCTCATCTCTCAATACATTTTAATATAATAATTTTAAATAACACAAGTTTAATTATTAATTAGGAATGACAATGGGACAGGACGGAAGCAGAGAATACACACCCCTCCATCCCCGATCTTATAAATAAAAAATTTCATACTCACCCCGTTCTTTATGGGAGCTAAAATTTAATAACTATCCATATGAAGAATTTATACCGTCGTGGGAATTAATACTTCGTGATTTTTTTTTAAATAAAAAAAATCAAATTTGATTATATCATAGGCGACCAGGCGGGTACGGAGCGAAGATTGTGGCAGATGAAATAAATATCATTCTTTCCCAATCCACTTCTCATCCCGTATACAGTTATTTAGTAATTCCTTATCTCCTATTGCATACATGGTTAGAGTCAAAATCATCCATCCCATTTAGGACGAGGCGTAAGAATTACCGTAAAGACAGTTCAAATCGCCAACTTTATACAATTATACTTAATTAAATTACATGCTTTTATGCAAGTTTTTCTTTTAATTTACTAAATATTACCGTAAATATAAATGAAAATACATATTACTATTGTCCTATGAGCCTCTATTGTTAACTTTGGCATAAAAAAATGATATATATTCTAACTTTATATATCAGTTTTTTTATTGTGAGTTACACAGATATATCTAATTGGTAAATTTTTTATGATATATTTGATATAGTGAGTCAATTTTACAATTCATCCAATCTCATGTATTGATATACGTCGCAATCGTAATTCAGCAGAAATCTTTCGCAATATATAACAAGATTCTTGGCATAATTAAGGCGTTTTTGAATAAAGAAAGGGCCAAGTCTCAAGTACAAAAACATTCCACTAAAAATAAATCCATTTCAAATTCAAAGTCATTATATGAAAATAAAATAATTTATTTATACTATTAATACAACTATATTTAAAATAATTTTCATCAATTAATTAACAAAGTCAAGTAAGGCACTATATTTATTATAATTTCCATCATTTAATTTACAAAGTCAAATAAGACAGTTTTTTTTTCGGTGGGAAGAGAGAATAATAATTATTTTCCATTATTGGAGAATTTGGTATTTTATAAAAACGGTCAAAGAAGTCAATTTTGATAGACGAAATTGTAACAAAAGAAATAAAAATAAAAATAATTAGTAGTTTCAAATCACTACAACGAACTCCATTACATGGACAGTGTTTGGGCGATGTTTACACTGCGAGCAGCTCTCAAAGCGTCCAACAGCCCAACCACCCTCATCTCGTCTTCTCCGCCCCTGCATTTTCTCTCTCCTCTTTTTTTACAGAGACACACTCATATATGATATATACGGCTTAAACAAACTCATCAAACACCTCCTCTCAACTCTCTCTCCATTTCTATCTCTACCCCGTGCAACAATGTCTTCTTCGCTCCTTCAAACTAGGGTTCCTCCCACACTCTCATTCTCTTCTTCTATCTCTTCCTCCATTAAATGGCGTCCCTCCATCGTCCCTGCCAGACATTACCGCCGGATTTCCCCGATTCAGGCCAAGATCCGAGAAATATTCATGCCCGCACTCAGCTCCACCATGACCGAGGGCAAAATCGTATCCTGGATCAAATCCGAAGGGGACTCTCTATCCAAAGGCGAATCTGTTGTGGTCGTTGAGTCCGATAAGGCCGACATGGATGTCGAAACCTTCTACGACGGTATTCTCGCTGCTATCGTCGTTGGTGAAGGCGAATCCGCTCCGGTAGGAGCCCCGATTGGCCTTTTAGCCGAAACTGAAGACGAAATTGCGGAAGCCAAAGCGAAGGCGGCTAATTCATCTACCAATTCCGCACCTGCAACTCCTCCACCGGCTGCTGCTGCTGCTCCGCCTCCGGCCCCAACTCCAGCTCCTATCTCAGCTCCAGCGCCGTCGGATGGGCCGAGGAAGATTGTTTCCACACCTTTTGCGAAGAAGCTCGCGAAGCAGCATAAAGTTGATATTAACACAGTGGTAGGGACTGGACCATTTGGGCGAATTACTCCAGCAGATATTGAGGCGGCAGCTGGAATCACTCCAGCTAAGAGTGCCACAGTTACTGCTCCCGCTCCCACTCCAGTAGCGGCTGCTCTGGCAAAACCTGCCGCTGCCGCTGCCAGTAGTTATACTGAAATTCCAGGGTCTACTGTGGTTCCATTCACAACGATGCAAGCAGCAGTATCGAAGAATATGGCGGAGAGCTTATCTGTGCCAACTTTTCGGGTTGGGTACCCGGTGTCAACTGATGCCCTTGATGCACTCTATGAGAAGGTACATTATTACGTCACATTTCCTAGTTTTATTGGTTTGTCAGCAGTGCATATATGATTAATGCAATGTATATATAATATATTGCTTTTAAAAGATTTTATGATTGAATGAAATTATATGTTCAGGTTAAACCCAAGGGTGTTACTATGACTGCGTTGTTAGCTAAAGCTGCTGCAATGGCCCTGGCTCAACATCCGGTAGTGAATTCAAGCTGTAAAGATGGCAAGACTTTTACTTACAATAGTAGTATAAATATTGCAGTTGCTGTGGCAATCAATGGTGGGTTGATAACTCCTGTTCTTCCCAACGCCGATAAGGTATTTTTAGTTGGGATTTCCTTTTTCCGAAGATGACGTACAGAGTAGTTTGTAACATAAGTGCATTTCTCTGATTGCTTGTTCTTGTTGGGTAATTTAGCTGGATCTTTATCTGTTATCTCAAAAATGGAAGGAGCTTGTGGAGAAAGCTCGGTCAAAAACACTTCAGCCTCATGAATATAATTCAGGTATAGTTTAATATTAATAATATTAATATGTTTTTGGAGATGTTTGAATTTGATTAAATTGTCATTCTTTGTGGTGTTGGCTGAAATTGGTTTATACTGATGTGGATACAGGGACATTCACCCTGTCCAATTTGGGTATGTTTGGAGTGGACAGGTTTGATGCTATTCTTCCTCCAGGCCAGGTTAGTATTTAGATTTAGAGACAGTCATTTCATTTTGTGTTCCACTTACAACTTTAAGATGTTTTATGAAAAATTTGGACGTCTTCTAGGGTGCTATTATGGCAGTTGGAGCGTCAAAGCCTACTGTTGTAGCCGATTCAGAGGGATTTTTCAGTGTTAAAAGTAAAATGCTGGTGAGTTAATCTTTTAATTCTTTTGAAAGTTGCATATTTCCCTTGTTAAAATTTTCCGTTTGTTAACGAATCCATGTTGATGAAATCGTTTGATAGAATACATACTTTGATAAATATGTTGGCCTTTTCACTTATTCATTTATGTGGATCTTTATGAATGCTGATTTTGAAGATAATAGGTGTGTAAACTTGTTGCTTGCCAAAGCCATTGTAGGCATATAATTGTCATCTTTCTAAAAAAACAGGGTAGCCTTTCTTATTTTGTTAAGCTCACACTTCATATATCAATCTCTAGCATGGATTATAGAAACTCACAATATGTGTTAATGTCATTCCATAGATAATCTTACATTCCTGTTCCGTATGCCGCATCCCAACCCACACAGTCCACCCCCCACCTCCATAGAGAAACAAGTGGCTTAGTTGAACAGTATTACATGTTTACTCATTAATTATATTGACATTTTCAATTGGTCTGATTAGGAAAAGTATATTGGGCTGGAAACATAATAAAACCACCTATCAATTATCTTGTCTTACTTGGACGAGGGCCTTGTCTTGACATTGATTTGAACTTTCTATCGTTTATTCTCTTCTTGATAAGATTACAACTTAGGGAATGTGTTGGCAAGCTTTGTGGTTGGCTATACATGGAAACTGATGAGTTGTAAACTAAAGTTATTAGACATTTTGCCCATTGGTGCATAATTAACAAGCAATTAATATAAAAGCATTGATGCTAGAGGATCTTATTATATCAGGGAGTTGATTACTTGCTCAATCCTCAAATATTACTCTCACCAATCATTATCCTTGTGAAGCAAAAAGATTTAAAGATCTGGCTTGATTGGGGTGGGGTACTTAACATTTGTATTTTTGAAAACGGCGTGGATGACCTTGACCTGGTTGTGAATCCTTTTCAGGTGAATGTTACAGCTGATCACCGAGTCATTTATGGT
Source organism: Aralia elata (assembly GCA_034770075.1). Classification (NCBI taxonomy): domain Eukaryota; kingdom Viridiplantae; phylum Streptophyta; class Magnoliopsida; order Apiales; family Araliaceae; genus Aralia; species Aralia elata. The sequence continues at coordinate 85,730,637 of CM068387.1, read as the reverse complement.
GCTGATTTGGCTGCCTTCCTCCAGACCTTCTCCAAGATAATTGAGAACCCAGAGAGCCTGACATTGTAGATGTATCAGGTGGTTAAGAGACATAATATCGTTACCATCAAACAAAGTGTAAGCTGTCGGAACCTGATGTGCAAGTATTGATGGCTAACTAACAGTTTCATTTCTCTCTTTTCTTCTTCTTTATCTTCTTTTTATCCCCCACCCCCCCTATTTTGCTTAGAGAGTTATATGATAGCATTGGGTAGATTTTGAAAGAGAGCAATAAAGACTTGCCAATTTTTCTATACAATATGAGACGACTTTGTTGGAAGTGGAAACCTTGTGTCATTGTTTTGTTGAACGTCTCTCTAAAAATGTGATCTTAAATTCAATGTTACGGTGTTTTATTTTGGCTGATGCAAATGATGGTTTGAGCTGGACAATCATATGATATTGAGTGCTGCAGGGCCAATCACCCTGCTTGCTTCAGTTAAGTCATGAGTAAATCATCCCATTGGTTGATTACATATTTTTAACCGCTTTCTCTTATCTGAAGCAGAAATCCAGAAAATTAATATTTTGCGGCTTACATACGCTAGTGATGATTAGCTTTCGGAACCATGGTGGCAGAGCAATTGCTGCCCTAAAGTAGTGGTTTGGTTCACAGTTTTATATTTGAAGTGAGCTTGCATAACATATGCTCGCCAATACGTTTCTTGCAGAATGTCTTGTTCAGCAACTGTTTGTTCCCAAGTGTGTTGCTATATGCAAGGGGGGAAATGGGTGCAAAATGGTTGCTTACCAGGTCAATTTAATCTTATATGCATCTTTTTATTTATTTATTATTGTTACTAAACTGATTAGTCACCTTTTACAGTTTTAACTCTCAACTCATGTGATCGATCTATCACACCTACTTCTCATCTGCACCGCACGGTTACGTTTTCTGACAAGGAAAACCATGTTTCAAACAACACAACCATTAATCAAGATAAAAAAAACCCACAAACAATATATAAAGATAGATAGCCAACACAAGATAATGGACATTAGTGTTTAAGTAGACTTGACAAGTGAAGGCCAACAACAGTGAGGGGCAAAGTTGGTAAGAAAGTGGCATTGGGGAATGTTGGGTGAACAAAAATTCAACTCAACTAGAAGTGCAAATGGAGCAGCACTGATCTAATTTGGTTATGCTGACAAACCAAGGGTCATCAATATACACCTGAAAATCAACCTAAACAAACACAATGTCGAATATAATTCACTGCATCACCTAAAACTTTGTCTACAGACGATAGCCCAACTACTGCTAACTATATTTTGGAATGCTTTGAACCACACTTAAGCACCCAAGTTCACTGGCTAACTTAATTAACAAACGGTGTCCTTAATCAATCGCACATGCTTAGTGGAGCATGCAAATATTCTTACTAAAACACTGCCAATACAAGCATAGAAGCGTTTATATGACGAGCTTTGTTGGTGTCCAAAGTCTTTATAATCAACTAAATCGAGAACTTCCCTGAAAAGATGGTCACCAATCCAAGCTGATACTCCTCGAAATGTATAGCTCATCAATATATTGGATAATTGGTAATGACGCATTGATATACCTTCTCATTTCCTTCTCTGCAGATTCTTCTGTGACAAATAAATAAATAAATGACATTAATTGATTTTTTATTTTTTTTTAAAGGAAAAAGCTCCTAGTATTGGAAGTTCTTGGGCCATTTTATAAACAAAAATACATCACCACTGCCTCGATAGCAAACACAACACATTGCTTGATGATTATTTGTTTGTTGTATATACAGTTTGATAACTTTTCTAAGAAAAACCTGAGGGTTATTTCTAACCTTGCCCTGGTTTCATTTTCAAGTACGGAAAAAAACCTTGGAGTCGAAGCAACAGTTGCAAAAAGAAAATGAGATTTTCTTTATTACTATCTTATTAAATATCTAGATACTGTAGGCAGAACTAGATCTGTCATAGATGAAATACCAAACAATTGAATGAATTGAGGACACTGAATATTCTGTAGCAATTAACTAAGCTAAACTCTGTTTGTTTACAAAAAGTATACTTGAGATTTGATTATTTGTCTTAATTTAATACTACTTTGGACAAATAATTAAATTCCAAATATACTTTTTGCAACCAAACATGACCTAGAGAATATGAACTAAGGTTGCAAAAGTTACATCAAGTTGTATCATCATGATTCAAACACATATGTTGCCCTTTTCAAACTTCTTGGAAAGATTTTTGAGACGAACTATTCTCAGAAAGTGTTACGAGCTAGTTTGGATTACCGATTGATTTTGGTAGACAATGTAATGAAGCCAAACGCCCCTAAAAGTGCATATTATATTATATGAAACCCGGAAATTCTTTCTGTTTACACTACTTTATGTGCACCAGTCTTTGAGTACAATTGGACTCGAGTTACAGAACAAACTTTCTACTGTGCCTATCAAACTAAACTTAGATACTTTGTCAAAATAATAAATCGCCAAATTGCAAATGAGACTTTTTGCTGTTGAATCAGTATTAATCAGGGCAATTGTGATGACAAATTATTAATGAGATACAGGTTACACCAACTTAAATAGAAGTATGCATTGCCACGTAGATGAATGATGTTGCAAAGCATATTGAAGCACTTTAGAGTGGACACGATTCATTAAATCATATAACTGATTACAAAACATTAGATGTTATAAGCAGATTTTTGATTGTTTTGATGTTTATGTTTACCTTTTCAAATCTACAATAATCACATAATCATTTTGACTGTTCCCAATTACCTAAATTAATGTTTTTTAACTTGAACCATTGACACGTGGGTCTATCTCAATACTTGATGGAGATGATAAATTCCACAACCAGAAAACCTCCATGACTGCATTTTATCTACCAACAAGGATAGTAGTAAGCAAACCTGTTTCATTTAGAGTCACCAGAAGTTGTTCTCTTGTTGGAAGGGCACACATACCAGCAGAAACAGCTGTCCTGACTGCCCATGTGTGGTACGGTGCACACACTTTTGCATAAGCTGTTGAAGCTGCTTCTTTTAAAGAGTAATCACTAAAACATAACAAGGCATAGAATCAAATGTTACAGCCAATGAAAAAGAGAGGAAAATTACATTTCTCAGATATGTATAGACAGTAGAAGAAGCTACTACAGGACTTTGTTTTATTTGATTGAGGAAATGATGTTTGCTTCATCTAAAGTAGTAATGTTATTTTAAGAACCTTGTAGTCATATTAGGAAAATTTCATTATGCTTTGTTATCACGACGACACCATGAATACACCAAAATGTTTAAGACTAAGCTAAGTAATCTAAATTGACAGAGAGAGACATAAACCAGAAAGATGAGCTATTAAGTAAATCAAGGAATAGAATGTATGATTCCATATGTTTAACAATTTGAAGTTTGTCAGAAGCGTATAAACAATTACCAGGAATTGAAATTTTGTGAAAAAGTCAAAACAATAAGCACTAGACTTGGTTTTCAGAATTAAAAGGCAAAACTGCTATCGAATTAGTATGAAAAGCTATTATACTGTATTATTGAACATGACTCTAACCAAATAGTCCAGGAGAAGGAAATACTGTTTCCAGTTGCAGATTGCAGTGCAGTCAGTGTTCGCATAATGAATGCCAAGCTTCCAGAAAAGCCATATCGAGTTTACCGATAAACTATTACAAAGTCATGGACTTCAACCTTGGATTTAAAAGAAATCAACTTATATTGTAAACTTAAATGCCTTTAAGAAAGTTGAAGTAGCTGTCTAGTTTTTCGTTTTATTTACTGTACAAGTTGTTGGAGTTTATGCATAATTCAAAAGATTTTATTGTTCAAGTTGTGGGAGTTTATACATAATTCAAAAGAAAAACAAAAATATAAGAAGGGATAAATTAGTTCAGTAACATATTACTTGACAATCAACCAGAAACGAAAAAGATCACCGAATGCATATTGCACCCAATGACTTCAACAACTTCCCACACTTCAGTCATATCAGTGCTCATGATACTTTAACTAGATACTGATAAATAAAGATGTTGAGTAAAGAAGGAAAACATACTCCGGTGACAGAAAGTTTACAAATAAAGATCTAATGAGGTCAAGACCCTGCCTAACTCTGCGCAGATTACGTGATAGGCTTCCTTGTGTTCTCACTGTGTCATTTCTCAAATCAAGATCAAGTATGCTATTTAAGGTCTCATAGTTCTTTGCTGCTTCTGTAAGACCACGCACCTGAAAGTATCTACCAGTGTTAGATAAAGTAAATCTTGTTAGACCCAAACCAAGCAGGAGAAGTAATATGTATGGAACATAATAGAAAAAAAATTAGAATATGAAATGCACCAATAAGCAGACGTGCTATACACTTGATCCTATAACAGTATATAATTATGTGAGATAAATAAATACTACACTTCATTAAATTACAACATATATATATATATATATATATATATATCCACCATTCTAGTACTTTGAATCCTAGATACAAAGATTTACAATCTTTTAGAAAACCTCCAGACCAAATGCACAGTCCGTTTCTACTGCTTCTGCTGTGGAATAATTCGGTGAGTTATATATCAGTAATATATATATATATACATATATATATATATATTCCACATACTTTGTAAATTATAAACTTTTTCTATACTCCCTCCTCTGTCCAGAATTAGATGTCTTCATTTGCGTTATCACCTACTTTACTAAATTAATAGGACTGGTCTAAAAGTCATGTTTGTAAAGTTTTGAATGACACTTCACTGGAGACTTCACCCTAATTTCTCTCTTTTGAAAACAAGGTTAAATAAAAAATGGTTCTGTTACTACAAGTTAAATCTAAAGTGACAAGGTTATGGAACAATTAGAAAAGCAAACAGAACAATAAATTGAGATCATGGAAGTAATAATTTTGATACATATATAGAGATCTTTTACTCAAAATTGTTATATTAAATTAAAATATCAGAAGATCAGAATTGACAACTCAAAATATGCATGAACTAATTAAATAAGGGAAGGAATGGGTTGTCATAATAGGAACAGAGGGCTTTAGGAGACAGAGGAGTTGGGATTCATAAATCAGATGGAGGCACTCCAAGACCTCTATTTTCCACAGGCCTAAATTACATCACCTCTGATTGCTCCCAGAATCTTTTTTTCAAAAACAAAAATAATTTAGTCCAAAGTCCAAACAACAAATAATACTATTAAATAATCTTTTGTTTTAAGTTGCACAACCTGCCCATTTTTGTCTTTCTATGTGGAAGATATGTTAGCATAGTTTCAATTACCAACTCTATGATCAGTAAGGTGGAAAATAAGAGGAAAGGGAGACTTTTAATCTCACAAATTCCCCTGCGTGGGCTCTCTTGTAGAGGAAAAGGAAAAGAATTTTGAACAGAGAAAAGAAAACTGTTGCACTTGACTTATTTAATCTAACTTCTAAAGTATATTTTGTACATTCTTTCAACTGAGAGCCAAGATATATCATAATTATGAACCCACGAGTACAACAATCTTTGGTGAGTTTGTTCTAACCATAAATAGTATTAGAGAACATTTGAGAACAAAGCACGAGTGCAACACCCCTGTCCCACATCGAAAGATAAGGGAAAAGTTTGTCTGTATACAAGGAATTAAGTTACTATCAATAGTACCTTTAAGTCATGACCTTTTGGGTGAGCCTGTGGTGGGCTAAGTTGACCCAAGAAGATACTATTGGGCCAGTAATTTAAGGCCTTGTTTGGATGGATTTAATTTGATTCGGACTTGGGATTTGACCGAAGATTTGTTCCGGACTCGGGATTTGACCCGGGTTGTTACATATGATTCGAACTCTCGCGGGGAAACCCCATGTACCACATCGAAAGATAAGGGAAAAGTTTGTCTGTATACAAGGAATTGAGTTACTATCAATAGTACCTTTAAGTCATGACCTTTTGGGTGAGCCTGTGGTGGGCTAAGTTGACCCAAGAAGATACTATTGGGCCAGTAATTTAAGGCCTTGTTTGGATGGATTTAATTTGATTCGGACTTGGGATTTGACCGAAGATTTGTTCCGGACTCGGGATTTGACCCGGGTTGTTACAACGAGTATCCCTATTGGACACCAAAATCAGGTTTTCTGAAGTTGCTCTTCAGATAACTAAGGGTTTCCCAGCAATGATCAGGATTCAGGAACCAGATGAGCCAGCCACGACCCCAATAATTCTTCATCTTTCCATAGTTCAAAGAGAGGTTGGTTACTGGTTGAGCTCACCTAATGCTCTCAAAACTGCTCTAAAATTGAATTTATTTATTTGATTAGTGCTCTAATGTTGAATAAACACCTTTTTTATGATTGATCTTAAATAAACAATCTTATAATATATCCCTCTTAGACATGCAAGGACTAACTACAATTTGTAACGCTAAGTGGTGATCAATGATACAGGAGTTCGTCTTTTTCCCTCTGCGTGATTCCTACTGATTATTAAGGGAAGGGAAAGGGGAGGTATGATGCCAGTTCCCTGCCACTTTCCAGCAGAACTGTTATTCTACTTTACTAAACGCCCTCATTAGCATGCTAAACAAGCTCTTCCTATATAATAGAAAAGGAATAAATAAATAAACCATATCGATAAGTTATAGTAAAGTCCAATGAATTTATATTGAACTTCTTTCTTCTCCAAAACTGTCCCTCACTATTTAAAATATTGTCAGTGTCAATAATCCAGTCAACCACTTCACATCCAAATAATGTGAACAAAATTATACTAAGTTCTTTTAAAGTTGTACTTGAAACATATAAACTTTTTATAAATAATATTTTTACCATTGTTTCTAAATTACATAGTTGCCTTGCCTCATGAATTGGATACATACGACACATAAATCATGTAAGATCAAGCTCGTGATTAATAGAAACATATAAACTTTTTATAAAACATATATACTCAAATCAATTGTGTGTGTGTGTTTGTGAGAGAGAAAAATTATGAATAACCTTGCTGGTGTACTCCAATTCCGCGAATTTAAAAGTGATGCCGAGGCAACCGAAGAGTATGGAGACGAGAGAGCAAGCATCACAGAATGGCTTCAATCGGAGATCATAATCCGAACCTCCTCCGGACTTGACAATCGCCGATAGCTCCTCGAACGAATCCGCGACAGCCGATAAAGGCGTTCCGGTCCCGGCATCTTCGAATTCTGCGTCGCCTTCATCCATGGCGATGGTTATTACAGTTTTCGTCCTCCTTCACAAACAACAACATTTTTTCATTGCGTAAAATCTAATCACCAAAAAATAAATAAAAGTGAAAAACTGAATCACTTTTGTCGGAAGTGTCGGCGTGCTTTGGAAAATAGGGATTGGGAATGGAAGGCCATTGGAATTTAGGTTTTGCTAAGCTTGCGGAGTTTTCCCTGAACCAATAATTTGTAATGGTGTATGAAAGGGAGGATAGAAAATTCGCGCCAATGCAGCGAATTTACAGATCTGCCCAATACTCTTTGGGCCGACTTTATCCAAGACCGGACTGGATCGACCATATGCAGGCTTTTGAGGATATAATAACAGTGCTGGACCAAATAAAAAAAGATGTTGGATTTGTTATCAACAATCAGAACTTCCATATTTATCATTTATGAGATTTTGAATCTTAGTTTTTATTGTAATTACGAACGAATCTTTTGCCAAAATGAGAGTAAATTTTCAAGAAAAAGTGAACTATTTCTCAAAAAATCATAAAAAAAATTATGTTCACACAACCATAAGGGACTCGGTGATAGTAAACTTAGTGATATGCTTTTTTTTTTCTTTTTTCTTTTTCTTTTTGTGACAATATTAAAAATTCTATAGTTACAAATTACTATATAAAAAAAGTTGTAATTTTTACAATTAAGTCATTTGTTCCCTTTGAGACTTCAACACTTGATGATTTTAAAAGTAGTCTCATTTGTGAAGGAGAAAGTGGTGACAACTTAACTAATTACTTTAAGGTATATCTTGTGGTTTTATATATTGATATTTTTTGTTGTGAGTTACATGAATAATTATAGTTAATAATATTTAAGATGTATTTGATATAGTTAGCTAAACTTATAATCTTATCCAATATCATCATGTATTGAGATAGGTTGTAATCAGAATTTGTTAAAAAAATTTCGCAATACATAACAGTTGCTTTAATAAAGCGAAATAATGGTGGGGATCATGTGTACTCAAGAGAATGCTTACTTGTCTAAGTTGGCTTCTTCCGACAATCAAATTTTAGCCACCTATCTCGGAACTACTTCTTCCAAAGCGTCTAACTTGGCTCTCTTCAGAACATGCATGCTCTGCAATTTGGCTCTGATCCAGCTTTTCCATTATGCTTTGTGCAATATATCGATTGGTGATATATACCAAACTTTTGCTCTTAATTAAAAGTATTCTAGACCCAAGTTGATTTCTTCGATTTTGTACATGCACTTGAGCTAATTTCTAACTTCTGATATAAAGAAAACATATACATACTACTAGGAGCTAGTATATATCATTGTTCTTGAAAAGAAATCCTGTGTCTAGAAAAAAGTATCGCTATTTAAAATTAAAAAAATAAACATAATGATACTTGTTTTTCCTTTTTTTGTGAACCGAAGGAGTAGGTACTACTATATACTAAAAATCATGAAAATAAGCAAAGAGAATTATTTTGTTCCATTTCAATAGGCTAACAGTCTTCAATACAAGAAACAAGGGTAGTATTTTTAATAAAAATTACAAAATTCATAGAACTCTTTTTCTTTTTACTGATAAAAGTATATATTAAGCACTTTAAATCTCCTCCTTTTTATATTTATATATTTTTTGATAGTAACACATTAGATCTTCAAGATTCCAAGTTCAAAAAGAAAACAAAAGCATGAGTTTGTGACTATCATTTTTCAGGCTAGCTAGGATAGATCATATCGAACTTTTTTTTTTTTCTCAACACTAGAAGATTGTCTCACCATAATGATGAATTCATTATTCATAAAAGTTGTCGCATGATCCTTATACGGGTCCCACTATCTAAAACTCAGATAATTAATTCTTGGAGTACGTACTTTATATCAATTTTGAGTGACCTGTGTTCTCTTAATCACATAATGATCTACCTCAAATGACAATCACAGATCGATTAGGATAGTGTCACTTTTGAGTCCCATTTCTATATGCATGATCGATCCATGACCAAGCTTATAGCTCTTAATGGACCACCTATTCCGATCAGTTCCATTCCCAGATGGACCCCCCTGCATGCATGTTAATTAACCCACCCCACCCCACCGCCCAACCACCACCCCCACCCCCACCCCCACTTAATTTTTCAACCTGTCAAAACTAATTAGTTCTACAACTCAACATTAAGTGATCAATTAATGGTTCTCTGTGTGTGATGATTTGTTTGAGCCGGGTTTGATATATTGCTTGCCAGAAATTAGTAGACTCTGTCCAGGTCTTTCATAGCGAGAAAGTGAATAAAATTATGTCAAAAACATTCAAGTGCCAAGTAATTAATTGTTTCTATTCAATTATTATGCGCACAAATATGTTGACTACCGATTATTGTTATTAAAATGTAAAATTATATTTTGATTTTACCATTTTGTGAAGATATAATATTCGACTTTACAATAAACAAACCGATATTAGGTGGTACAATTTTTACTGCAAAATTGGTCAGTTTTGCGTTGTGATTATTATAAATTAATGAATTTTGTGTTTTAGTGTCAACGGTTAAGATACACATCCCTCAAATAACACTATTTGAAGGATCCCTCAATTGAAGAGAACTCTCTCTGTGTGTGTGTGTATATATATATATATATATTATGGGTTCTAATTCCTAGTTAACCATATTTTGTAGTCCATGTTTTCGACATATAAATTTATATTCATGCAATCGACATATATTACCAAAAAAAATAACATTTTGTGATGGCTTAAATCTATCATATAAATTAAAAAAAAATCATCATAAAAGATTTTTGTGATGATTTTAGTTGTTACGAAGACCATCTTGTATACTCTATCATAAAAGTCTTTTTGTGATGGTTTTGACAATCACACAATCGATTAGTGTTTTTGTGATGATTAATACAATCACATTAACACGTAATCTATTGTGATTGTCAAAACCATTGACAATCACACAATCGCTTATTGTTTTGTGATGATTAATACAATCACATTAACACGTAATCTATTGTGATTGTCAAAACCATCACAAAAAAAAACACGTGACTTTAGGGATCAAAGATAAGAACGTGTGACAATTTATTTCACTATATTAACTGTATCAAATGATACTTGTAGGATTCGAATCATCCCCCATTTGCAAACTAAATAACAAGTATTACCTCTGCACCAAAACTCAGATCATGATTATAATTTTAAAATAAAATATAAAAGAAAACATACGTGAGTTGACTTACTAAACAAAATTAGTCTCACATAAAATTTGGTGATTGCAATGGCAATCACAAATACTCTATAATGATGGTAAAATTAGTCATTATAAAGAGCTGTCATATATTTTATTATTTTGTAATGGCTTGAAAATTCCATCACAAAATACATTCTTTTTGTAATTGCAAATAACAGTCGTAACAAAAATTTATCTTTTTTAATGATTGTTATGACCGTCATAAAATATTGTTTTGATTATTTTTTTCATTAAAATATTGGTGATAGCTTAAATGCAATCACGAAAAGAGCATATCCATAAGTGATGGCTTAGTGCATCAAAAAATAATAATTTATTTTGCGTGAAAAATTTGGTAATTGACATGATCATCACAATTATAATATATTGATGGCAAAATTAGCCGTCACTAAGAGTCATCGTATATACTACTCCCTCCGACCCAAATTAATTGCTCAGTTTTGACTTTTTTAAGTCAAATTGCCTATTTTTAGAATTAATAATTAAGCATATATAACTATATTTCTAAAATTATAAAAATTAGGGTTAGTAATAAATTGTATATACTTTCTTTTGGTTATAATCTCTTCACCTATATTTTAGCAAAAATAGTAAAAAGATTAGTTTTAAAAATGGTCAATTTGACTTTAAAAAGTCAAAATTGAGCAATTAATTTGGGACGGAAGGAGTACTATTTTGTAATTGCTCAAAAAGTTCATCACAAATTATTATCTTCTGTGATTATTTTTAATAATTGTCACAAAATTCTGTCACGTATCCTTATTTTTTTAATAATTGAATGCTGGATAATTTTATAAAATATCAACTTATTAGGCATTGATTATCAACTAATTGTGGTCACGGATCCTCATACGTGCCTTATAATTTGGATGGAGCCTGGAGGGTGTTTTGATAGCAACTTGTGCATGTCATCTCTAACGTCATTCCCCAACAAGGTACACGAGCAAAGCTGCTCCATACATGTAGTCGGTGTGCCACAGTACTCCTTCCTTATCTCCGTTCACAATGGTATTTTGTTCACTTCCCAAACTTATCTCGACCCTTGCAATAAAAAAGCTACTACTTGCAATACGTTTTTTTGATTGCCAAGGGGATTTCTTTCAGCTAGCGCGCTATCGATAAAAAGGAGTATATGTACCCGGCTGCTAAACTAGTACTCAATCTAGTATACTTTTCTTTGCAAATTCTAAGTTTTTTTTTTTGTTTCGGCACCATTTGCAAGTGCTAAATTGATGGATGGGCTTTAAAATGATAGACGAACAGAAACCTTGTTAGTTCGAAAGTTATTATCTCCATGACTTCAAGAATAGTGGCAACTCTTTTTCCAACCTCTGGGCATATATATATATAATATTTATGATATAATCAAGGAGCAAAAATTATAACTAGGTACCACTTTTACAGTTTACATATATTAATTGTATCAAGCAGCCTAGCTAACTGGGAAAATTAGATCCAAATCACTATGTCTGGGATTGTTATCTACCTACCTTTCTATAGCAAGCAATTCAGCATATATATAAAAACTAAATTAAGGTACATATGATGTATTTGGTCTTTGAAATAGAAAGCTACATCACTTAGAAATACAGCAAAATCCGCTAAATGGATCGATGTATGTGTGTGTGTGTCAATATATATATATAGCTTCATAATATGAATCTTCACTCCTCACTATGTAAACATTATAACCTAACAACTGATATATATCCAATAATAGAATCATAGGCCATGTTTGTTTGAAAGGATTATAATCCCGAAATTATAATCCATGAGATTATAATCCCAAGACTATTAATCCTAAGATTAAATAGTCCTAATCACATGTTTGTTTTTTTGAGATTATTCATGGAATAACTTAAAATAATTCTATGTTATGTTTGTTTTTTTCAGGATTAATTGAAGGATTGAATAAAAAAATATCGTTTGAACTATTGTACCCTTACCAATAATAACATAATTTAAACTTGTTTATACATCAAAAAATGATAAACAATTAATTATAAACTATAATTTTTTTTACAAAAATTTTAAAAACAGTACAAAGGTGTTAAAAATTAACAACATATCTACATGACACTATGTTGGACGCATGAGGACTATTTAATAGATTAAAACATGATGTGACAGTTATGCTCTATATTAAGAATTAACTATATATATATATACACACATTTTAAAAATTACACTTACATAAATTTAAAAACTTACACTAAAATAAATTAACAAATTATACTTAAGTTTAACAAATTTAAACTTAAGTATAATTCGTTAAACTATAGCAGTGTGTGTAATCAAACAATATTCAATCAATCAAAAAAGACATGATTCAATATTTAATTATTTGTTAAGTATAATTTGTTATTTATCAATTTTGGGGGCCAAAGAATGAAGACAAATCAAAAGTTGTTGTATAAGATTTTTCCAACCAATTTAAAAATGATGTCCCTGACCCATTTTATTACGGGGCCATAGATGCAATTAATAATATTATATAATTCTATGAAGGTGGTTACGCAATTAATGTATATATATGTATAGAGGAATAGTTGTTTATTGTGGTTAGTCTTTACGGTTTGTTGTAGCACTATAGCAGTAAAAAAAAATAAAGGTTAGTTTTGTCCATAAAATTTTAATCCATTGTGATGGGATTATAATATCTAGTTAGACATGGTATTAAATAATCTCTCATCTTAAGCTATTTTATAATCCATGGACTAATAGTCCCAAGCTCAAATTTAAAAACAAATAAGGCACTTGGGATTAATAATCTTATCTCAAGTGTAATTCTTACAAACAAACATAATCATAGTAGGTTAAAGATTGAGACAATTTTCAAACTTAATAGATCAAACAACCTTATAGTAAGTGACAGGAGAGAGAGACATCACGTTACATTTAGCGTTGTTGTAAGCATTTTATTGTAAATTTACTCGAACAATATTAATTTAACCAATCCCCACCCCTCCTACATGCATGCACTACTAATGTGTCTGATTTTAAATGCTTCTTAGTTATATATAGACCGTTGTATGTACCATTTTGCGAAACCAAAAGTGATATGTTATATATCGTACAAAGTTTAGAAATTTATGATCCAATTAATGTGTTAAATAAGCCAAACATATATTTTTTAAATACAAATAAAAAATAAAAAATGTAGTACAAGTTTGCATCTGTCATGACTTAGTTTGTCACACTAATTCCCTTAGAAGCTGATCACCATGCATATATATTTGACACCAAATTGTGTGATGCACATGATCATATGTTTTTTGTTTTTATGTTTCAACAAATGTGATGCCCCCCACATTTATGGTCAAAAGTTTAGGCCATCTCTCCTTAGCTTTCACCAGACTTACATCGATCCTAATATATCAGCAACACGTACAATAAAACAAGCTAACAAATGAAGAAAGTGTAATAGCAAAATTTGTCTGTACACCCTATTTTTCTGACACTAAAACTGACTTTAGTACCCTTAGCTTGCTTATCCCAACCCATGTAAAATCCTAGTACTTTCTTTTAAGACCATAAATAATTAATTCTACCAATAATTAGCGTCTCACAAAAGTTACTACATGTAAAATGTAAATAGTGAAAATTAACCCCCATATATCAGCCTATAAATATTGAGGTTCAGAAGGCCATTTATAGCACTTAAGAAACTGCTTGAGTGACTAAGAAGATGGAAATGGTGGAGAAGAAACGCAGAAGGACAAAGGGTGGAATAATCACAATGCCTTTCATCTTTGGTAAGCTTGTGTTATCGTTTAACTAAACATATACTCAATATAAGTTAATTGACTATATATCTTTTTCAATTGTAGTATAAGTTATGATATTTGAAGAGTTTAATTAATGAATATTTTTTAGGTATTTTAATGATTGAATGTGTTTTGTGTGCATGCAGCAAATGAAATATGTGAGAAATTGGCAGTGGTGGGGTTCTCGGCTAACATGATTAGCTACTTAACTCTGCAGCTACACTTGCCGCTTACAAAGGCTGCCAATACGCTCACCAACTTTGGTGGAACTGCAAGCTTGATGCCGTTACTTGGGGCATTCATCGCTGATTCATATGCCGGACGCTTCTGGACTATAACTGTTGCTTCCATTATCTATCAGATAGTAATTCAGACTCCTCTCTCTCTCTCTCTTAATTTCTCCCCATGTTAAAATTAAGTTTCCTACGACACATTTAGACTTTTTTTTTTCCAATGACCTTTTGTTGTAGTATATGTACTGGTGTAGTATTTCTCTCTTAAGTATAAAAGTAATAATTTTGGAGTTGACTACGTACTTGTTCCTTTTTCTGTTTATTTTTATTTTTTGAATTTAAATTCTAATGTATTTGTTATAATTTTCATATATGACAGGGGATGATATGTCTGACAATATCAGCAGTACTACCAAAGTTAAGACCACCATCATGTAAAGGTGATCAAGTTTGCCAAGAAGCCAATTCCGGACAATTGGCAATCCTTTATGTATCACTTCTGCTAACCGCAATAGGATCTGGGGGGATCCGACCCTGTGTGATGGCATTTGGGGCGGATCAGTTTGATGAAACGGATCCTAAACAAACCACTGCCACGTGGAAATTCTTCAACTGGTATTATTTTTCCATGGGGGCATCCATGCTTGTGGCAGTGACAGTAGTTGTTTATATACAAGATAACATTGGATGGGGTTGGGGACTTGGAACTCCAACTGTGGCAATGGCCCTTTCCATAATTCCCTTTGTTATTGGATATCCGCTTTATCGACACATGGATCCTGCGGGAAGCCCGTTTACCCGTTTGATACAAGTGTGCATGGCTGCGTTTAGGAAGAGAAATTTGCCAATGGTTTCTGATCCTAAGTTACTCTATGAGAATCAGGAGCTTGATGCCTCTATTTCTGTGGCTGGAAAGCTTCTTCACACTAAACATATGCAGTAAGTCTCTTCGTACTCTCTATTGCCGAGTAAGGAACAAATAGTACGTATAGGAATAGGAGTATAGTATGGATAAGAAATGGTTTAATTTATTGGAGAAAAGGGGTTATAGGGATAAGGTCCAATCCACCATGCACCAAAATGATTCTATTCAATGCCGGTAAAAAATATTTTACTTCAACACTATTTAATTATCTCTTTTTTAATTATAGATGTAAGGGATGGAATAGTTGTTTCTAATTGACCACTTGAACATGTTAAATTGCATCCGGATCGCTTATTCAGTACGAAGAAGTTTATAGCAAAAATTTGTATTTGTATATAGTATATATATAAAAAAGGAGTTGCATTCCTTGGAACTGTTTAGTATCAAAGGCCATTGAAACCAAGGATATATATTAAATGGAAATTGTGCTGTATGAATGTAACCTGTTTGATGTAAACTCGACATGGCATACTTCTGATTCTCTGTTAAATAGTAAGAAATGTCGTAGACATAATTTTGTATTGTTTTTTTTTTTAATTTGAAAATTTGAATTGTAAAACTAAATTTTGCAACATTTAGACCCCACGTGTTAATAATTAAACTAACAAAAGAGATTTAATTAAGGTTTGATCAGTTATATATATCCTGATATTGTTAGTACTATTTACATTTGACATTTCAATTCCTTTTAGTGTGTAATTGGTACCTGCATGGTAGAAGCATGGCCGGCCAATCAGCTAATGTTTCAAATTAAATGCAGGTTTTTGGACAAAGCAGCCATTGTGACTCCAGAAGACAACATCAAATCCTCATCATCAACTCCCAACTTATGGAGGCTAAACACAGTGCACAGAGTCGAAGAACTAAAATCATTGATTCGAATGGGACCAATATGGGCAACTGGAATCCTCCTAATTACAGCTTATGTCCAACAAGGCACATTCTCTCTCCAACAAGCCAAAACCATGGACAGGCACCTCATAAACTCCTTCCAAATCCCAGCCGGCTCCATGTCAGTCTTCACCTTAACCTCCATGCTCACCACAATCATCTTCTACGACCGTATCTTCGTCCCCGTAATCCGTAAATTTACCGGAAGCGAACGTGGCATTTCCTTCCTAACCCGCATGGGAATTGGCTTTGCCATTTCAGTCCTAGCAACCTTTGTAGCTGGTTTTGTGGAAATAAAGCGAAAACGGGTCGCCTTGGAATCCGGGCTCATCGATAAGCCTCATACCATTATTCCCATACCGGTGTTTTGGCTGGTGCCGCAGTATTGCCTTCATGGGGTGGCTGAAGCCTTTATGTCTATCGGCCACCTCGAGTTTTTATATGACCAGGCACCCGAGAGCATGAGGAGCTCTGCTACAGCTCTGTTTTGGTTGGCGATTTCGTGTGGGAGTTATATAAGCACCCTTTTGGTGTCCATGGTGCATAAGTTTAGTGCCGGGCCTGATGGATCGAATTGGCTTCCGGATAATAATCTAAATAAGGGGAAGTTAGAGTATTTTTACTGGTTGATTACATTGCTGCAAGTTGTTAATCTTGTATATTATCTTATCTGTGCAAAATTCTATACTTTCAAGCCCATTCAGGTCCATATTACCAAGGGTGATTGTGTGAAGGAAGATGGAGGATCAGTTGAGCTAGGGAGCCATGTTTAGTTCCAGCTTTTAAGGTCTAGATCACATCCAGTAATTAATTAATTAGTTGCTATATATCTATCCCCACTATATAAGATCGATGATCTCATTATCTTATCTTAGCTTAGTAGTTACTAGCTACTATAATTAAGCTACCAATAATTGAAAAGTCGCAAACAAAAATAATATAATCATATATTGACTGGTTGGTGGGGTTCTCTTTTTTATTCTTTTTTCTTTATCTGTGCTGAATATTTTTATTTCATTGTCATTACTGTAAAACCAAGTTTTCAGTTGGGAAGCACAACTTCGATCACCACCTGAGCAGCATACCAAATAACAATCGAAATTCGAAGACACACACACACACACAAAAATTCTCACCGAAACACGGAATATGAAGAATTTGACTTTCTTTTTTTATTTGACTTTTTTTTTTTGTCTCCGATTTGGCGTCTGATCGTTAATGGGAACTAATGAAAGTGGAGCCAAGGATTTAATACCGAGCCATTTGTTGAGTTCATTTGCAAAACTACACATGTACAGGCTATCAACCTTGCTTTTACTGCCAAAGGAGGTGAAGTAAAATTTCAATACAGGAGAAAATATTGATGAATATTTTTATTTTCATATATTTTATTATTTAAGTTTTAATATGTTTCATGCAATTTTATTTATTATTTAAGAAAAAAACAGTAATTCAATGAACCCGGTTATTTTTAGGGACTTAATTTTTCTAATTTTATTAATTTTTGAGTTTAGTTATATTATTTTCCAAATAGTAGTAAAAAAGTTGCATACCATTATAATTATAAAATATGTTATCTTAAGAATTTTACAAATATGTTATTTAAGATTTTTAAATTGTCCAATTGTTGACAATCATTATCAATTTTTTTGGAAAGAGTTCTCAGCTTGCTTGTTGACTTCATTGTTAATAAAAATATAAAAATAAATATATTTTTATTATATTATACGATCACATAATTTTCTCAACATAATTTCATTATTAAGTCACTACTACTAAATTATTTAATTATTATTTAATAATAAATATAAAAGAAATTTATATCGTTTGCAAATTTTGTAAGCACGACTACGTAGAATAAAGGGTGTATTAACTACTACTAGTATATGATAATGTACTTTAATTAACCGGATTGGGTGCTCGAGAGAAAAATAAGACAAATTTTGTAAGTAAGACTGTAGAATAAAGGGAGTATTAACTACTACTAGTATATGGTAATGTACTTTTAATTAACCTGACTGGGTGCTCGAGAGAAAAATAAGACAAATTTTGTAAGTAAGACTGTAGAATAAAGGGTGTATTAACTACTACTAGTCTATGATAATGTACTTTAATTAACCTGTTTGGGTGCTCGAGAGAAAAATAAGACAACAGAGGAAAAGAAGAAGATGACTATACTAAAATGGATACCAGGTAATAGGACTATCAATTAGTTACTTTGATATGATCCGACACAATTTATTAAATCAAAATTTCAGGTTATTTATTTATTAATTTATAATAATTTAATTGACTGAATCAATATTTCAAATAATTCAAATTATGAATCTGATTTAATTTGAGCTATTGATCCAACAAAATAAAAAAATCCCGTATATGATCAAAATAGATTACCTGACCAAGCTCGCCACACTAGGAGTGAGTGGCTAAGATAAGGTCCGACTGTTAATGAGGTATAAAATTTGAGCCCAATCAGTGATTTCTGATTGTTTATATTAAATGAAATTTTTAGAGAGGAATGGTCAATTTAACATGAAAATTAGAGAGGGAGGTAATAAAAGTGAGCGAGTGAAAGTAAAGAAATAGATGAAAAAATGAACTTTTTTTAATAGATTAATTGAAAATTTTTAGCGACGGAAAGCAGAATAAAATAGATGAAAAAATTGAATATTTTAGATAGGGAGTGAAAAAATTGAGGAAAAAAAAGTTTACAATTTATAAGTTAATGTAATTGTAAAAATATTTTTATTTTTTTTAGTTAAATTAATCGATTTGGATCATTATCGCGCAGAGGGAGAATTCACTTTTGTTGAAGCGACTATTCCCTAGATACACACGTATATTTTATTTCACAATGCAGATCATTGATCCATTACTACACTTGATGAATCATATTGGATCAGAGCATAATTTGCTCTATGACCTATTGATAGGCATACTTGGTGCTATCGCCAAAGCAAATACTGGTTGGTTGCCTCACCATACATTTCTAGCTATGGACTGATCTAATTCTGCTCTAATCAACACTCAAAGCCTAGTGGAAAGCCCTGAATAGAACCTGTACTCACTAGCAACTCTAAATTAACCATATATACATACTGCAAGACTAGCGAATCAGATAACAACTTACTTACCTCCTGCAAACTAACAGTGCAATTATATATATAAAGAAACCATTTCCACACCATTCAAACCAACCTTATACGTAATGAACAACCCAATCATTAAAATGCTTAAAGATGTGTGTCAGAATGTCAATAACACTGGTGCATGCAGAGAACATATAAAAGCATAACCACCAAGACACCTACGTATGGACAGCTGTTATAGAAACTGAAGTGAGATTGTGAAAGAGGATGATACTGGACACATGGCGCACAAAGTTATACCTTGACATTCAGATCTTCTCCAGAATTTACCATTATAAAACTCCAAACAAATCCGGACAAGTATATGCACTCCGATGAGAAGGTAAAAAAGATAACAAAAGGTTAAACATATGAAAACAATAAAGGGTGAAGAGACCAGGTTGGGGTGGGGAGGGAAGGAAGTTTGGCCACCTGAACTCCATATCATTCATCAAACTCATGCATGTGGTCTAAGAGGTAGTTAGCAGCAAGCTCCTCATTCTTGTTGCAGGCAAAGTAGACTTCCAATACAAGAGCTCGATCAAATCCCATTGCTTCAAGCTGAACAAACGGGGGGGAAAAGAGGCGCAACAAATAACAGATCAATATATCATACTTCATAAAATTATCAAATATATCATACGTCATAAAATTCTTAATTTCATCGACACTCATAACAGTAGGCTTCTGCATCTTACCTCAGACAAGTATGTCTAAGGAGCATAGGAAAATGACTACCTATTCAGATAACATATCACATATCAACTAATCTCAATTCGAGCAGAAATTATCACCAAAGCTTAGGTCCTAAACAGTGATCACAAACCAGATACCAAAAGCATTGTAATTGAAAGCTGTTTGGGCGCTTGATTGGTCCAAATCGCCTAGGCAAGCTCTGCCTGATCAGCTTATATATTAGTGCCAGTTTGGGCCTTAATATTTCTATGGGAAGCAAGTTAATTTTTCATAAGTGGCGGACAGCTCAGGTGCAATACCGCCTAGAAGGCTTCCCAGGAAGCCTGGCAGAAGCCACCCACAGAATGTCTAAAGTATTGAGCAATTGCCTAAGCTGGTCAGAGAGATCTAATGTCTGGAAACACCTAGGCGGTCCGAACTTCAATCCAAGAGATTAGTGCCAAGTATCGCCTAGACGAATCAATTACTTTAACCTGAAGTACTCTACCTTAAAATTTCAACCAGGCATGCATCTGATCCTAAAGAAGTAAAGATCGCCAACCATCACGAATGCCAAGCTAAATGATAGTCCATAAACCAGATTATGAAAGCATGTTTTCAACTTACACGTTCTATAGCTTCACGCTCCTCAGGTGTAACTGATATAGACTGTGGCATTGCTCCTGCAAGCTGTCCAAGTATGTCCCTGATGTAAAATTATAAGCGGATTAGCACCCTACACTACACTATATATTTTGAAAAAGTAAGTCACCAACAGAAACGTACTCGCCGCCTTCAACGGGTTCATTGATCAGCCGGAGGAAATCAGGCTGATGCTCTTGAATAAGCCTCATCAGTTGAGGGTTTTGCTTCCCTAACTCTTGAAGCATGGGCTGTCAACAAAACAAGCATGAAATGATATTCTATATATACACCAACAAAATCAAAAGAGATGGGTTGGGGTGATGCCAGAATTACCTGCAAGATTTGTGGGTTGGCCTGCACCATAGCTCGCAAGGCTTGGAACTGATATAGAAGAAACAACTGTTTTACAAGGTGTAGAAGAGAGAGACAGAGAGAGAGAGAGAGAACCGGTGTTAGATTAGACATACCTGTTGACTGTTGCGCAAAAAATCCAAGTTGCCTGCACCAGCAGCATTTGTTCCCATGTCGGGAAGACCCTGAAACATAAAATGAAATCTCATCAACCGAAGAAATTCCACCATAAAGATTTCAAAGTTTTTTAACTAGCATACCTGGGGGAAGAGATCTAATGGATTTGCATTTGGTCCACTTGAAGGAATAGGTACAGGTTGGGCAGGCGGCAGAGGCTGAGCAGGAGGGTTTGTAGCCTGGCCACTTGGTGGCGGTCGGGCCACTGGTGGAACCTCAGCTTGCTCAGGGATGCCCTGTTATATTGTGTACAATTGTCAGACTGCAAAACTCCATACAGTAGATGCAGCTGACAATAATATTTGCAATATTTTGAGTCCAGAACACAACCAAAACTACCACATGCATTGTGCAAGCTTCCTCTTATAAGTACATGTGCATAATTCTCAGCTACTCTCTCTCACACAGAGATCAGTGCACATTCATCATGCGCTACAAGATCCAGCCATAAGGAATTACCAAGATCAACAAAACAATGTGTAAGTCAGTTTCTAGTGAATAATACACCTAATAGAAGGTTAATATGATCTTTTTTTGGTGACTTCAAAAATATAATGTTGCGCTTACGCAATATCACTAGCAGGTGCAGAAAATAATTTTCAAATTATAAAGAAGCATAAGGATAGCTATGTTTTTGTTTGAGTGGTGGACACAAGAAAATGCTTCAGAAAACTATAACCTAATATATCATTGGGAAGAAACATGAAGTGCAAGTCCCAAAATTCATCCAGTCTCTGTGATGAGTTGAAAACAAATCCTTTACAAAACAATATAACCTTTCCTTATATGATTGTACACTAATGGGTAAGTGAATCCTCAATTCCAATAATTTTGCGGTGATAATTCAAATGCTATGATTGTTGCCCTTTTTCGTCAAAGAACACATGTGAATCCTAGTTACATAATAGTGAAAGATTCAAAAGCAATGGCAAGCTAAGTGTTGAATGAAAGCAAGGCAAATAAACTACTGGAACACTTACAGAATAAAGATATTCAACTGCTCTCTCTGGATTGTTGTAAGCAGCACGGAGAGCACGAATAACTGTATCCCTGTCCCAGGTGCCTCCACCCATGTCAAGAATCTGCTGGATCGCTCCCTCGAGATTGTTTCCTGCTACCAAATTTGATGCTGCATTGCCATACACATTAGCCTCCAACCTGATGAATAATCATCAACGAAATGTGTTAGTAAATTAGCTGAAGCAGGATTTAGTTGATATTAGTAAAAAAAATGTATAGACTACATTTAACAAAGTCCCATGCTATTGAAAATAAAACCACTCACCCCACAGCAACCGATGAGATAGGAGCTGGAGCTGCAGCTGGAGCAGGTGCAGGAGTAGATGCAGGCCTGAAATATATCATTGGCAAAAAACATATAGCATGAATTAAAACAGAAAGCTGGGGATTTGATGAGAAGGAGGGAGAGGCAAGAGACGCAAGTCACACATTATATCAAGAAATCCTATGTAATATATTAGTGCTGCTTATGCCATGGGAAACTCAAAACTTACGGAGCCGAGGTTGCAACCAGAGGTTGAGAAACTGCCAATGCTGGAGTTGAAGTAGGAGGTGGAACACTTATTTGTGGTGCCTACATGGATGACAGCTCTGTTAGATGCTTCTCGTATGGAAATCTCACCAAGAATAAAGAGAACAAAAAATGACAGTAATTGAGTAAACCAGCAGTACTCAAACATGAACTGCTAATAAGACCTAAATCATAATTACATGATTACAAGGAAGCGCAAAAACACCGACCAAAAATAAAAAGGAAGCGCAAAAACATTTACTAGTATCGAAGCTTTCTCAATGATATTTTTAAGTCGGTGGAAAAGATTTACACTACTAATGGAAAAAAGTAAGGTTCATACTCAATTATGCCAAGCAAAAAAGATTACATAAAAATTCCTTTTCCTATGAACTCCAAAAGTGGAATAACCATTATTTCCCAGGCTCACACAGAATGCACAAACACCCTAATTTCTTATTATTTTTTCATAGTAGAAGATTCTTGTTAGATGAAAAGAGATTAAAAGATGTCATTGAGAATACAAGCACTGCAGGACAAGAGTTCACCCACCCAACCTAAAATCTTATCTCTTAAGCTACACTATTATTTTAATGTCAGAAAAAATAACATAAGAGAAAAGATAGGTTTAAGAAGAAAAAGTCGGCACCCGAGTGTGCCCGGCAAAACTATTTAAGAAAGAGAAGGTACGTGTGTTGTCGCAATCAATGTTATTCCAAATCATCGCTGCTTCATTTTCTCTTATGCATCAAGGGGTCAAAGGTCGAATAACTCATAAACTAACCACAAACAAAAGTTACTGAAATAAAACATGTATAGATCTAATCTTACCTTGGGAACTGGTGCAGTTGATGTGGTTGAACCTTCGCCAGACGAGCTCTTACTCTATATTATTTATGGACACCAAAAAAAACAAACCCAAAATGATAATTAGAATAAAGAAAAGGCAATTTTGCAATGACGGTAAACTTGTACAAAAACAGGCTGACAAAATTATCACATAAAATATCCAGATTCTGGTCATAGCAATAGTAATCATTATAATTTACTAATATGAAACGTAATTAGGTCCCAAGTGAATGTTTGACTAATACATACTAGAAAACAGTAGCATACATGGTAAAACAGTGCATACATGGCACCTGATATTCTAATTAATAGGCTCATTTGCATGTTTCTTTTGGTAAGAACTGGCGTGCGTGCAGATTTTTATGGGTATTTTCAAAAGGAAACTAATTCAAAAACAGTAATTTACTGTTTGACCCAATGCCTACATAATTAAATGAGGTAATTGTGGGGTTTCAAAATAAAGGACTTAAATGTTTATACGTATCTAAAGAAAATACTGGGGTGAGAGTCATACCAAAAACATTGCCACACCAAGTGGAGTTGTACCAAACTAGGAAGTTCACTAAATAAACAGTATTAAATAGCCACCACAAGTCATGAGGTTAACAATATGGTAGTCACACATCATTTTGTGTCCAAATTTGGCAGAGAATTTGTAACCCTAGCACTACTCATTTAATTAAATACCAAGTGAAATAATAAGATTGCCAAAATAGCATTCCAACTCTAATTCACAGAAACAGAAAATTAAATCCACCAGAGATGCATAATGGAATAATTCAACAGTAACGTTGAGACTAATTATTACCTTGGATAACATGATGACAACAAAACTATTTTCAGCAACATTATTTTCTATCAATGTTGTGCCATCTTTAAGCACTTTACCCTGATAGATAAGCATCTGTTGTGCAGCGGGATAAACATCTGATCCATGAATAGTTTCTATACTTTTCTTCACATCAGCAACCTGTAGACACGACACAGTCATCAACTCAACAACATTTCTAAACAAATCGTTCAATAAACATGGGTATGAAAGGAGGTGAAACATAAAAAGATTAAATCTTTAGCCTTGAAAGATATTTTATGATGCAATCCTAAATAAAGAACACAGTGCATCTAGCCACAACTGAGTGATGACGAGTATTGTAGCAATAACTGGAGAATCATGTGGTAGTGTTAGGCATAAAAAATACTTTGATGTGTTAGGCTTGACAAATCAAATATGCGTTAATATTGTGGCACATAAAAGATGTGTTAATACATAAAAAATGTAGATGAAGCAAAAGTAAATACTTTGATTGGCATATGGAATTAGAATATAAGTATGAAATTATAATGCAATTCTAATTTAATAATATTCATAAAATTAAAATGCCTTATATATATAATGCTAATTATATAGGGGCAGCAAAGGTCTCAAGAACAAATGTACAAAGATTAACAATTCTCAGCAATCAAATGGTCAGCTCAATAAAAGACACTTTTTATATTAAAAAAAAACAATAATAATAACAGAAGTCTCTGGTTTACTGTCGAGTAACAAAACAACAATTGTGATACCAATCCAAATCACCAATTCAATTCAAAGAATGTTAATCAAAATTGCTTAAGAGCTTTGAAACCATATCTAAACTCCATAAATCCACAAAGCAAGACAATTAAAAATACCTAAAAATTACATAATCTTCACAAACACTAAATCAATCGCCTCATATCAGACATAAAGCAACTAAAATTCACCAATTCAAGTTTCAGAATCACTCAAAAACTACAGCACAAATTAAGTATATGATGTGATCAAATCAGAAAAGGGGAGAATTAAGGACAAACCGAGTCTTCAGGTTTGACTTGGATTTCGAACTGACTTCCCTTCAATGTCTTCACGAATATCTTCATTCTTCAGTTCCGAATTCGATCCCCTACAGAACAAAAAAGTGAAGAAACGAGAAATACGAGAGCGGAAGAAGAATTGAGAATCGGCGAAGTTCGTATTCGACTCTGGTTTTGTATCTAGACTTGCCCTTTCTCGCAAGGCAAAGTTTACGTTCTGCTCCACGCGCTCTCGGAGATGTGTAATCAACCCAATGTTTGGAATGTGCTGAGTGTTTGTCAATCGCATGAAGAAGGAAAAAATAGATTAGAAGGAGCTAGATTTTTGCGTCTGGGCTTTTGGAGTCATGTTTATCCCACACATGGGTTTATTGATCACCGCTCGATAATTCTTTTATACACATGGATTTACTGATCACCGCCTGATAATTGTTTTCTAATTCATATCCGAGAAAAATATTTAATGCTAAGTTATTATATCGATATATAATATCGTTCCGTTCCAAATTAATTGTTCAATTTTAACTTTTTTAAGTCAAATTGACTATTTTTAGAATTAATAATTAAGCATATATAAATATATTTCTAAAATTATAAAAATTGAGGTTAGTAGTAATAAATTGTATATACTTTTTTTTTATTATAATCTCTTCACCTATATTTTAGCAAAAATAGTAAAAATATTAGTTTAAAAAATAGTCAATTTGACTTTAAAAAGTTAAAATTAAGCAATTAATTTGGGACGAAGGGAGTACAACTTAATATTATATCACATTAGCATAATAATGTGATAAAACTATTGAATTGAATATTTTATCGTCTTATATTACCATTGACAAATAAATTTTGGTAACCGAATTTATACTAAAGAATTTTAACTAAAATTTACAGGATTATACATAAAAAAAAAAAAAAATTGGCTCTTTAGTCCTATGTCTCTTATCGCTAGGAAGTCTTCATTTATTAACAAATTTTTTTTTCAAAAAAATTTATTTATTCTGGTGCGAATGGTAGGCAAGCATATTTGTTAGTTTTAATAGTACTACTCCTTATAAGTAAACGGAAATCACCATTTGGGTTGATCCGAACAAAAAAGTATAAGAGTCTTTGGGCATTGCTTGGATTCAACCACTAATCGGAATACAAATGAGATAACAAAAAACTGTTATTGAGTCAAACAATGCAATAACTCTGGTTAGAGTAAAGTCCAAAATGAAATAACCAAATAATTGTTTAGCCAATGATAAATTTTGTGCCTATTAGAGAATATTCTAGATATTAGAGTATTATTTATGTATTAGGAAATAAATCAATTATGTAATGCATGATTCTCTCCTACAATTAGGTAATGATTATCTCCATAATTCTCTCCTTGAGTTAAGCATTCTGTTAGTTCAATATTAGTATAAATATCTCATATTCTCATAATGTAAGGTATCCTATGATCAATAAAATTATCTATGCTATCTTATCAATTCTCTCTAAATATTCTGTTCCAACATGGTATCAGAGCCTTAATGTCTAACGACATATTATTTTTTTTTCCCGATCCTTCATCAGCCAAGCCACGAGTACCACCTAAATTCTAACTCTGCAATTCTGCAGAATTAGAACTTTGTAATTCTGCTCGGATCTCAAATCTTCCTCAACCTAATCTCGTCATGGCTGATTAGCCAAGCTCTAAAAAAAAAAAAAATCAATTTTTCATCCTCTCCAATTCTATCTCTATGGCATCACATACTATTCCCTCATCCCAAAATTTTCAATCTTATCCATATGATCCCCAATGGTGGCTTGATCAATCCCATCTCACCTCTCAAGAAGAGGATTATGATTTTCCTTATGAATATTCTCCTTAGTCACGAGATACATTCTGTGATTATCCTCAACAATTTGATTTTCAAATCCCTCCATACAATCCCCAATGGCTTGATCAACAATTTCCCAACTTTCAAGAAGATGCTTATGATTTTTCTTCTGATTACTCTCATGAGTCACACGATACACTCTGTGATTATCCCCTGCGTCCCTATCTTGGGAATTGCCGAGGATGTGGCACTAAAGGACGCACGACCAAACATTATCCTGAGTATCTACTTGTCAACACCCACACCCCCATGCCTTCTCAACAATTTTTTTTTTTCCCATCTCAAGACGGTGCTTATGAGTTTCTCTCCACAAAATGGCTCTACCATTAATGCTAGTAACTTTTCTCCTAATTGGTATGTTGATGATCTTTATGATCAACTGGAGATATCTGGAACAACTTCCTTCTCAATCTGTGAAAAATTACATTTCTGAGGCGAAATCTCTCGCGTATGCGCTTAATCGTGCCGGTGCACCAATTGATGAAAATGAACTCATTGAGTGCATTATTGAAGGTCTTGGTGATGCTTTATACAGAACAGTTCATGCTTATTATCCTTTGATGCAGCCTTCCCTTTAATGACTTCACAACTTTTCTGTTTGCCCATGAAAAAATATTGGAATCTAGACAATCTAAACACCGTCCGACCCATTCAGACATCATCAGTCAAATCATCCGACCCCATTGAATCACCCACCGACCCCAATCCTAACATCATCCGACCCATTGCACCAATAGTTTGACCCCATCCGACCACCATCTGACCGACCAATTCCCATTATCCGACCACCACCTAAGTCCCTATGGTGTCATGCTATGCTCAGGACCTCTAGTGCATTCCATTCTCTATGGGTCTTCTTTCTCTCCTGCTTCATTCTCCAAGTCTGAACTGACCCACACAACAACAATGGTTGGCCCAGATCCATCCTCTGCTGTCACCGATTTTGTTCTTCTCACCTCTTCTCTTTCAGACTTGACACTTCGGCACCTCGGCTTCGGTTTCGGCACTTCGATTGGGTCTAAAAGATCACTTCGGTTTGCATCATATTTTTGGATTGATGTTATTATCATGCATTGCCACACTTTTGTTAAATCTCTCATGGTTAATGTGCTTGTTCTCCATTCTTCGCGGAGTTATTATTTCATTGGCTTTAGAGTCGCATGGCTATTTTCCAAAGTTCAAGCTTCAACTCCGGTTACTACCGTTTCGCTTGCGGGGGCGTATTAGAGAATATTCTAGATATTAGAGTATTATTTATGTATTAGGAAATAAATCAATTATGTAATGCATGATTCTCTCCTACAATTAGGTAATGATTATCTCCATAATTCTCTCCTTGAGTTAAGCATTCTGTTAGTTCAATATTAGTATAAATATCTCATATTCTCATAATGTAAGGTATCCTATGATCAATAAAATTATCTATGTTATCTTATCAATTCTCTCTCAATATTCTGTTCCAACATGGTATCAGAGCCTTAATGTCTAACGACATATTATTTTTTTTTCCCGATCCTTCATCAGCCAAGCCACGAGTACCACCTAAATTCTAACTCTGCAATTCTGCAGAATTAGAACTTTGTAATTCTGCTCGGATCTCAAATCTTCCTCAACCTAATCTCGTCATGGCTGATTAGCCAAGCTTTAAAAAAAAATCAATTTTTCATCCTCTCCAATTCTATCTCTATGGCATCACATACTATTCCCTCATCCCAAAATTTTCAATCTTATCCATATGATCCCCAATGGTGGCTTGATCAATCCCATCTCACCTCTCAAGAAGAGGATTATGATTTTCCTTATGAATATTCTCCTAAGTCACGAGATACATTTTGTGATTATCCTCAACAATTTGATTTTCAAATCCCTCCATACAATCCCCAATGGCTTGATCAACAATTTCCCAACTTTCAAGAAGATGCTTATGATTTTTCTTCTGATTACTCTCATGAGTCACACGATACACTCTGTGATTATCCCCTGCGTCCCTATCTTGGGAATTGTCGAGGATGTGGCACTAAAGGACGCACGGCCAAACATTATCTTGAGTATCTACTTGTCAACACCCACACCCCCATGCCTTCTCAACAATTTTTCCCATCTCAAGACGGTGCTTATGAGTTTTCTCCACAAAATGGCTCTACCATTAATGCTAGTAACTTTTCTCCTAATTGGTATGTTGATGATCTTTATGATCAACTGAGATATCTGGAACAACTTCCTTCTCAATCTGTGAAAAATTACATTTCTGAGGCGAAATCTCTCGCGTATGCGCTTAATCGTGCCGGTGCACCAATTGATGAAAATGAACTCATTGAGTGCATTATTGAAGGTCTTGGTGATGCTTTATACAGAACAGTTCATGCTTATTATCCTTTGATGCCGCCTTCCTTTAATGACTTCACAACTTTTTCTGTTTGCCCATGAAAAAATATTGGAATCTAGACAATCTAAACACCGTCCGACCCATTCAGACATCATCAGACAATCATCCGACCCCATTGAATCACCACACCGGACCCAATCCTAACATCATCCGACCCCATTGCACCAATAGTTGGACCCCATCCGACCACCATCTGACCGACCAATTCCCATTATCCGACCACCACCTAAGTCCTATGGTGTGTCATGCTATGCTCAGGACCTCTAGTGCATTCCATTCTCTATGGGTCTTCTTTCTCTCCTGCTTCATTCTCCAAGTCTGAACTGACCCACAACAACAACAATGGTTGGCCCAGATCCATCCTCTGCTGGTCACCGATTTTGTTCTTCTCACCTCTTCTCTTTCAGACTTGACACTTCGGGCACCTCGGCTTCGGTTTCGGCACTTCGATTGGGTCTAAAAGATCACTTCGGTTTGCATCATATTTTTGGATTGATGTTATTATCATGCATGCCACACTTTTGTTAAATCTCTCATGGTTAATGTGCTTGTTCTCCATTCTTCGCGGAGTTATTATTTCATTGGCTTTAGAGTCGCATGGCTATTTTCCAAAGTTCAAGCTTCAACTCCGGTTACTACCGTTTCGCTTGCGGGGGCGTATTAGAGAATATTTCTAGATATTAGAGTATTATTTATGTATTAGGAAATAAATCAATTATGTAATGCATGATTCTCTCCTACAATTAGGTAATGATTATCTCCATAATTCTCTCCTTGAGTTAAGCATTCTGTTAGTTCAATATTAGTATAAATATCTCATATTCTCATAATGTAAGGTATCCTATGATCAATAAAATTATCTATGCTATCTTATCAATTCTCTCTCAATATTCTGTTCCAACATGGTATCAGAGCCTTAATGTAGGGGTGAGCATGGTGCGGTTTGGTGCGGTTTGAAGCCCAAACCGCACCCGAAACCGCTTAGGTGCGGTTTGACAAATGCAAAACCGCACACGAAACCGTTTGTGATTGGTGCGGTGCGGTTTTGAATTGTGCGGTGCGGTTTTATTTGGTGCGGTTTCGGTTCCAAAACCAATTGAAACAAACAATTTTATACCAACTGAGTTCATGTGAATGAAAAAAAATATAAAGTATAAATATAAATATTAAAGTAAACAAACAACAATCCAAGTATCCAATTGAGAACATAAATTCAAACCAAACAAATAGCAACTCAGTTCATAAATATAAATATTAAATATTAAAGTATGAATAAACAGTTTTATACCAACTGAGTTCATAAATTCAAAAGTGAGCATAGATACTAAGATACATGCTCCCTTGTTGCCCTTCATACATACATACATACATACATACATATATATGGTGCGGTTTCGGTTTTACGTGTGCGGTTTTGGTAAGTAACCAAACCCGAACCGTAAATTTGGTTTTTCAACCCACCTAAAACCGCCACATATGCCGGAACCGTTGGTGCGGTTTTAATTGGTGCGGTTTGTGCGGTTTTTGGTGCGGTTTCGGTTCTAATTTAGTTATTTGCTCAGCCCTACCTTAATGTCTAACGACATATTATTTTTTTTTCCCGATCCTTCATCAGCCAAGCCACGAGTACCACCTAAATTCTAACTCTGCAATTCTGCAGAATTAGAACTTTGTAATTCTGCTCGGATCTCAAATCTTCCTCAACCTAATCTCGTCATGGCTGATTAGCCAAGCTTTAAAAAAAAAAAATCAATTTTTCATCCTCTCCAATTCTATCTCTATGGCATCACATACTATTCCCTCATCCCAAAATTTTCAATCTTATCCATATGATCCCCAATGGTGGCTTGATCAATCCCATCTCACCTCTCAAGAAGAGGATTATGATTTTCCTTATGAATATTCTCCTAAGTCACGAGATACATTCTGTGATTATCCTCAACAATTTGATTTTCAAATCCTTCCATACAATCCCCAATGGCTTGATCAACAATTTCCCAACTTTCAAGAAGATGCTTATGATTTTTCTTCTGATTACTCTCATGAGTCACACGATACACTCTGTGATTATCCCCTGCGTCCCTATCTTGGGAATTGCCGAGGATGTGGCACTAAAGGACGCACGACCAAACATTATCCTGAGTATCTACTTGTCAACACCCACACCCCCATGCCTTCTCAACAATTTTTCCCATCTCAAGACGGTGCTTATGAGTTTTCTCCACAAAATGGCTCTACCATTAATGCTAGTAACTTTTCTCCTAATTGGTATGTTGATGATCTTTATGATCAACTGAGATATCTGGAACAACTTCCTTCTCAATCTGTGAAAAATTACATTTCTGAGGCGAAATCTCTCGCGTATGCGCTTAATCGTGCCGGTGCACCAATTGATGAAAATGAACTCATTGAGTGCATTATTGAAGGTCTTGGTGATGCTTTATACAGAACAGTTCATGCTTATTATCCTTTGATGCAGCCTTCCTTTAATGACTTCACAACTTTTCTGTTTGCCCATGAAAAAATATTGGAATCTAGACAATCTAAACACCGTCCGACCCATTCAGACATCATCAGACAATCATCCGACCCCATTGAATCACCCACCGACCCAATCCTAACATCATCCGACCCCATTGCACCAATAGTTGACCCCATCCGACCACCATCTGACCGACCAATTCCCATTATCCGACCACCACCTAAGTCCTATGGTGTCATGCTATGCTCAGGACCTCTAGTGCATTCCATTCTCTATGGGTCTTCTTTCTCTCCTGCTTCATTCTCCAAGTCTGAACTGACCCACACAACAACAATGGTTGGCCCAGATCCATCCTCTGCTGTCACCGATTTTGTTCTTCTCACCTCTTCTCTTTCAGACTTGACACTTCGGCACCTCGGCTTCGGTTTCGGCACTTCGATTGGGTCTAAAAAGATCACTTCGGTTTGCATCATATTTTTTGGATTGATGTTATTATCATGCATGCCACACTTTTGTTAAATCTCTCATGGTTAATGTGCTTGTTCTCCATTCTTCGCGGAGTTATTATTTCATTGGCTTTAGAGTCGCATGGCTATTTTCCAAAGTTCAAGCTTCAACTCCGGTTACTACCGTTTCGCTTGCGGGGGCGTATTAGAGAATATTCTAGATATTAGAGTATTATTTATTTATTAGGAAATAAATCAATTATGTAATGCATGATTCTCTCCTACAATTAGGTAATGATTATCTCCATAATTCTCTCCTTGAGTTAAGCATTCTGTTAGTTCAATATTAGTATAAATATCTCATGTTCTCATAATGTAAGGTATCCTATGATCAATAAAATTATCTATGCTATCTTATCAATTCTCTCTCAATATTCTGTTCCAACAGTGCCAATAAATGAATCGAGCAACTAAGGACATTTTCAATACTATGATCTCTTAACGTTCGTTTAAACTTCTTATTTTTAAAGTGTTTAGGGTATTTAATACCTGACCACTAATTAAAAGGTCTCGTAGAAGTTATATTATAAAAACAAAAGAAAAATACTATTGTTGTAAGATCTCTCACATACACTCATTTGCTATTCTTTTTGTCCAAGATATAAAATTAAATTAAATTTTTAAAAATTAATATAAAATATTTTTATATTTAAAATTGATGAGATTCATTTAACCTTTGAAAACTATATAAAAATTTGTAATTATTAGTACTCAGATAGTTTACAATTTCATAATTGTATAGTGAAAATAACATGAGATTCTATTAGTATTAGACCTAGATTCTAGGCTTCTAGCCATTATTTTATGGGTTAGTATATTTACAAATAGGACTTTTTAGTACAATGAAGAGAGTTTTATTTTTTTCAACCTTAGCTTTATTGCAAGTTACAATCGAACATATGTAAGACTGTTAGAGTAATTGGATCGCTCCTACCGGTCCATTACTATTAGTTTTCGGAAATGGAAAAGATAGATGGGCCATGCAATAAAAACCAACAGCTCCCCATACTCTTGTTTCAGTTTTGCTAAATTGCAGTCCTTTTATTAATCTGGATTTTAAGCTTTAAGAAGGATGGCAAGAGACTATTATTTACTAATCCAAGTGCGCCAGTAGAACAGCTTGGCCCAATTCCAGTTGCATCAGTTTACCTTGAAGCCTAACCAAAACTTTTCGATCAAATATTTTTTCTTTTCTTTTTTTCTCCACACTTGTAATCATTATGAAGTCGCATCAAAAAATTTCGATCGGTATTTTTTTTTTCTTTGGGACACTTGTAATCACTATGCACAGCCCATCCGGGACAGCCATTAGCAATGTTCTGCATTTTTTTAATCAAGATAAATATTGACACACTAATAACTTACAAACAAAATTGTAATTAATAGGAGAGGATTAGATTTTTTATTTCAATTATATGAATGACCCACATTTTGAAGAAAATTTTTGTTATCCCTCCCCATAATTGCGAGTTTGTTTGTAAATATTTATTCTATTTAATCATTTGTCTTAAAATACTTCTACAAAGTTTTGTGAACTCGTAAATATTTTTCCCACATAAAAATCACATGTACATTTTGATCTTTTCAACTAATTGATATAAATTTATTTCAATGTTGAAATTAAAAAATAAAAAAATTGAAAAGCCCCACTTTTTAGAGAATACAATATAATTTTACAATCAAGTACATAATTGAGAACAAATCAAACCTCGTTAAACGATATACCTTATTTCCTGAGCACATTGAAAGTAATAAATTCAATTATACTTTTAGCTAGTTTTTGATACTTGTATTTGTTTGTATTAAAATTAAATAATTAATAATATTTTAAATTTTATGATTTTATTAATTAAATAAAAAAATCAAATATATATCTAAGAGAATACTGTATATCCGAAGAACCGGATATACCTTATTTTCGCAACACATTGAAATGACTAGATATTGGCCGAGCGGGTTTGGGAGAGGTCCCCCGGACTATACCTGCACTGTTGTCGGGCCTAATTCTTGTACTCATGGTTTAATTTTATTTTAGTCCTTATACGCTTTTATTTTCAAAAATCTGTTTATACAATTTTTTTGAATATTACTTTAGTCCTCCAACGTTATCACCTTAGTAGAAAATCTGACATAGCACTAAAAAAAATGTTAAGGTGTAATTTTTTAATTCCAAATATGTGAAACTAAGGATAATAATATCTTTTACGATATTATTATTATCTACTGGCTATTAATCACCCTAAAACTCATGTTTCTCAATTTAATCCATAAATATGATCATAGTTAATTTGCAAAAATTAAATTTTAAATTATTGCATAAATTTATTTCAATTTTTAAAATAACATTTTTACAATTACTAATAATTCTTAAGTAATTTTCCTTGACTATTGTACTAATTAAAATAAAATAAAATAGATATCAATTTTGAGAATTTTAAAATTTTACAAATTAACTAAGAAAAAAATAAATTAATATTTTTTTTTATTTTTTGAAACTATAATATGTAAAAGACATTATTGACCTTAATGTCATATGCATGAGATTAAAAGAATTACATGCTTTTTTTTAGTACCATTTCATACTATTTTTAATGATGTGGCAGTTTTAAGGACTAAATTAATACTCCAAAAAATAGTGTAGAGAGATTTTTAAACAAAAATAAAAATACAATAACTACATATTTATGACTTTATAAAATCAAAATTATAAGTAGATCAAATGGGAACAAGGATGTAAAGAGTATAACTGTATAACCATACTTTTTTTATTTTATTTTTTTACAAGTTTGGTGACAAAAGAACGGGTAGTTTGTTCCGTTCCATAATTTATGTCATCTATTTATCAGTCCTTTCACAATATTAACAGAATCAAAAAATAGACCTATAGGCTTATAGCAATAGGATTTGGAATCTCACAAGTTGAGGCATCTTCAATCTAAAAGTATATATATATATATTTGCTAAATTCTTTGCTTTTAAAATAAAAAATAAAAAATAAAACTTTACAATATTCCATATGATTTTAAGAGTTTCTGTATTGGTTATTGTAATACTACAGTGCAGGTAAAGTTTCAGGCTGCCGTGACAAATCAGATGTTCCGAAAGCAATATCCGAATAATCAAACAATCCATCAAGCGCCACATAGTCGCCGCTGTTATTATATTGACCAACGGTATCCCCAAATCCAAAATCAAATGAGTCATAACCAGAAATCTGCTCTTCAAATCCCCATAACTCGCTGAGTTCAGATGAGTCCGACGTAACTCGGACTAACTCGGTCTCCACCTCCTTTTCTAAAGTGGACATCGACGGAGGGAGACCGAGTTCATCGTCGGAAGCTTCTAGAAGGTACCCGAGCTCCGGCCGAGAGTCGCCGGAATCTGACTCCAAATCCACGACCTCCACCGCCGCCGGCGAGGAGCCAGAAATCTCATCCTCAAAACTCTTCATAAACGAGTCGAGATCCTGACTAGTTGTACAAAAATCCGAGTCATCTAGGCTATCAAAAAGATCTTCTCTGAGTCTCTTCACCTCGGGGAGAGTAAACTCTGAGTCGTCCGAGTCTTCCCGGACTCGCTTCTTGCAACTCGGTCCCTCCATAATAGTAAGTAAATAAAGAAAATATGATGTTACAACGAACGTATCGCTAGGGTTTGTTTGGAACACGTACAGATCGAATAGAAAGCTGATGTGGTGAAGGAGGCAAAGGAAATGTGAAGTATATATAGGGGAGACAAAGAGGAGAGAGAAAGTGAAATGATGTAGGGACAAGGCGCGTGGGCGGGAATAGTTCGGCCATCACGGACGTAGCGACGTTTGCTTTTTGCCCTTTCCCTCCGTTTCCGTTTTGTTTGTTTAACGTGGCTCTGTTTTTTTGGTTATGGGTAGACAGGTAGTAGTATATTTGAAATAAAAACTGTTTATTAATTAGTTTGAATGGGCTATTTAAAGTCCGGTCAATTTACGTGGGGACAATCAACCTAGTCAATCACGGCCTCGACTTTTCCTTGGCTTGGGTTAGTTGTTTTGGATCATCCTTTCTATCTAGGCTCGGCTAAGGGTGATTGGTGTCCACTGTTTTAAATGTAGAAAAATCTGTGTGAGGATGTATTCTTGTCCAATTTCACGGATTATGTAGTTGGGGTGGACATAATTAGGATGGATACATACGACGACGACATCTCACATATTTTACAAATACAGCAACAATTACTTTCTCCGTGCCACCAAAAAAAGAAAAAAATCTCATTCACTATTTTTTTAATATTTTAATTGATTATAATAATTTATTGTAACTTAAAAAGACGGGTCTAAGTAGACAAATGAATAATTCAATGGTTTCAATCTTCATTCCTCGTAGGCCTAGCAAGATATGATTATGGATTGTAAATTTGGTTTTGGTTTTATTTAAGAACTAAATTCATATTATTTATTTATCGGTAGTTTTTGGTTTAATTGGTATGTTTAATTTTTTGTTAAGCAAGTTTTTAATATAGATTGTGTGGTTTGGAATCATATAGTTATGGGTCAAATATAGGTCGACTCATATCTCAAATTTCAAACTTACAATTATTATGGTCCAATTAAATAAATTATTTATGATATTTAAATTATATATTCTTTCACCTTCTATCTCTAATGTTTTATACATTCTTTCTCTCTCTAAAATTTTTTATACACACTCTCTCTAAAAATTTTATACACACACTCTCTCTCTAAAATCTGATTATATTTTCTCTTTCTAAAATTTGATTACACTTTCTCTCTCTAAAATCTGATTACACTTTCTCTCTCTAAAATTAGAATGAACATGAAAATAGGTTAAAATATGATTATCTAATTTGAATTTGTTTTTCATTTCAAAAATATAGTCTCAAACTTTAACCAACCCAGCTTATATAAAATAGTTTATCAACCCAATAGTTCTAATTAATTTGGGTTGGCCTATGGTTTATAACTTGTATTGCCAGGCCTTTTCGCGCTATTGTTTTATAAACCTGTCTTTGGTGAATATTTCTTCATAGTCTGTTTAATTTGTTGTTAACAAAATTTGAATCATTAACTTATAGTCGTCAACAAAATTCAAACTCTCCACTTATATATTAATAAAAGTGAGTTATATCAGTGAACTTTGATAACAAAAAATAAATAATCAATCTCAATATCTTTCTTCTTTAGCAATGGTTTTATCTTTACAAATGGATTAAAACTATGCATATCATGCATGTAAATATTAATACTAATGCTACTTATTTAATCATGCAGCTAGCAGGTGAGATGGATATTAACTCAAAATGTGCTCCTATGTTGTATGATAATTGTAACATAGGTCTGAACTTTCATCAATTTTTTGTTATATATAAAGACAGTAAATACTTAAAAAGAAGACTCGAAAGCTTGCTTGTCATGTAACTAAAGCTAGAATTAGTGTGTCCCAACAATGTTTTGATGGGAAATTTCCTCGATGTTCTTTAAGTTTTAAGTCTTTAGTAGTTTGTTTTGTGTTGATCATGGGTGTGATTTTGTTGCTCAAAGTGTTTTTTTTTTATATATTGTGGAGTTTCTCAACTGCAGTCGGACTAAGTTCTCTAGCGCAGATCGGTGCGGGTTTGTTTCCCAACTTGCGCTGTATTTTATGTTGATTATCTTAATTTATAACTTATATTTAGTGGTGTTTATTTGCTGGGGTTCGTAATAATAAAACTTACAATTGATGTACCTGTTTATATTTGGTAACGAAGTTTTCTATGTTTTACCCAAAAAAAAATAAAAGAAAGAAAGAAAAGGTGATTATTAAGTTTTAATTTTCACTATAAATAAGACGAGTAGAAAGAATATTTATGAAGTCGGGGAATTTAGTTTTTATAAATAATAATAATTAATAGATGCTGGATGCATCACGTGAACTGCAATTACACCTTCAGGTAGTACAATGAAATGGAGTACAGTAGTACAATCCAATAGCTGAGTCACAGACAGCTCTCTTTTATTGTCGGGCACGTACAATACGATCCATTAACAAGCTTGGACCCATCAAACACGCCGATTTCCGTTTCCAAACGGTGGTCCCCATCAAGTTACAGTAATATTGCGAGAAATTATAAACAAAACAAAGTTTATAGTAGTAATTAAAGTTAATTTTCATTTAGTTAAAACAATTCATTTCAAGGAACTCAGACTTATTTTCATAAAATAAATGGATCTCATAAGATTCCGTTTAGAATTAATACTATCTATAAAAGAGAATAAATATTTTTATAAGATTTTTTTTTAGGAACGCTAATAATAAACGGGTCCCAATTCATTTGTACGACGTTTTATGAGAATATTAATTTTTTAAGTGAAAATAATAATTTCCTATATAAAACTATAGATGATGCTCAATTGTACATTCTTTAATTTAAGACGGCGACATATATTTCCTTATAATCGTGTGAACCATTAGCCTTACCGTGTACGGCCGAATATTGGCACAGCACTAAAAAGAAAAGCTAATAAACAGAAAAAGGGACCAAGTATCACATGTATTCAATGTGCGTGTGGGAGAAGAGAGGGGCGGGGCGGGCCGGCAGTGGAAAATCCAACCAGCCTGCCACATTGGACAATTAGATTAGACTAGTGGGAAAAAAATAAACATCGAACAAATTTGTGATGGTCAATTGGTCAGTCCTTCTAGCAATGGTGGTTCGTTACTTGTGAGTTGCGACTTTATTATATTTCTATATATTTTTTGCGACAACCTTATTGCACTACCTCTATTTTATTAATAAAAATTTATTTATAAATTTATAAATTTTGAATATATATATATATAATTTTATTTTAGATATAAAGAGTATTAATTTAATAGTGAGATTGATTGCTTTTTTACCTACTTAACTATTGCTTATGTGTCTGTTCAATACCATAATAAAAATTAATAGAGCGAGATGAAAAAGAGTGACAATAAAATTATAATATTAAACTTAAAAATATTGTATCATTTATGTGACAAAATAATTCAATTTTAATTTCATATATTTTAACGATAGTTTTTTAATTACATAAATTATCGATACGTTGTGTAGCCAATTGGACTACTACTATCCGTAATGCCCACAACATACCTATTCAAACTCCCTTTTGCCCCCTTGTATTGGCCATAAATAAATTTATAATCTTTTGAGGTCATAGGTTCATAAACTTATAAAATAGATACTACACTTTATACAACTACTGGGTGCACCTAAAAATAGCAAGAAAACCCCCACGTATTGTATCTATCTAGAATTATTTGTTTAGCTTTTTCAAAATAAAAGTAATAATGAAGAAAAAGTCGTTGAATAAATTGTTCCAATTTCATTAAAGACCAGCGTAAGGATGAGGCAAGAGTCACATATAGCCTTATTTGCGTGATAGACTAAAAAAATTAGAGAAACGATGTGGTTAATTATTTTGTGAGATCTCAAATTTTTTAAAGGTTATTTATTATTATTACAAGAAATATAATGGGCATAAAATCGAACCCCAATCTCTACATCTCTGTAAATAAAACGGTTATGGGTCGACAACGTCAATATTGATGTACTCGGGTCACAAAATTTGATTATCTTTTTTTCTATTAATGTTTAGTTATATTATTATTATATTTACTATTTTATCTTCTAAATTTGATAAAATAACACATTATGACAAAACTGGGTGAAAAAAAAAAGAAAAAGAAAAAGAAATTTCTAGACCCTCTGATTCCAGGAGGACATGGGGGGTTTTGGAATATAATAGTAGTATGATAATGATGACTTCAACACATAATTAAGAATCATTCCCACAATTCCACCAACAACGTTTCAAACGGGCAGTACTACATTTATATTCAAAAAATTTCAGTAAGACTTTGCTTAGCTTTTAAGGGAATTCGGCAGAATAATAATCAACCGAATTAATTGGATAGGCATAAAGAAGAACCAAACGCAAGTGGGCTAAGGGATATTTGGTAGGCCCACTCGTTGTCTTTTGGTAATTCAACACCGAAAATTCCTTGCAAAGCTTTCCTAACTTGTCTCCCTAGTCCCTACCTTTAGTTGCTTTCTATTTCAACCCCCCCTTCTTTTGGGTTCTTTCACTTTTTTAATCTAATTAAGTAATCCACTTGAGGAGGAAGATGCAATTGAGGAGGCATATATTTTTCAGTAATTTTTATATAATTATGCTTTATTAATAACGTAATTATTTTGTTAAATATAAGATCAAGCTTGACATCTCAAAGTTAATATGTGATGTTTTCAAACACAAAATTAATGTGATTTATTTAACTTTTGAAAGCAATAACTCACATAATTAGTAATACTATTTAAATATTGTACTGTAAAAAATAAGTTGATTAATATCAATTTTGAATTTGATAATATTTTAAATCGAAAAAGTTAATATCGATCTTATAATAATAATTTCTAATTATTGATTAAAAATAAATATTAAAGTCTATATAGCAGTAATATTTTGAAAGTATAAAAGACTAAGAAAAGAAAAAAGAATACAACCAAAAATATAATAATCTGATAAATTATATAATATAAAATTAGGATAAGGAAATATATAATTTGTAAGAATTTAGAATTCTTATTAAACTGAAAATATATTGGACCTAAGACTAATAAGTTTTTCAATTTGACCCCTAAAGTTTGCATAAGCTTCACTTATACCTTTATGCTATACAAAACGAGAACAATTTAGTGGATCTAAAGATCCCATTAAATCCTTCTTGATCCGTCTATTGAATACAACTATCCAATGTTATATTCCCTGCGTATATTCTTGTTATATGTAGATAAACTCTTATAAATTATGAATTTAATATTATCATATAATAGTAGAATTATAATGTTAAATTCAAAAATATTATGTTATTTTATATTTTCTCATTTTCATATTATTTGATCATTGTTAACTTTTTAAAATTAACTTAAGAGATATTTAAATTCAAAATTGACATAATTTTTTTTAATTTTAATTAATACAATGATTAATATTATAAATTACTTAAAAAGTACTATTCACTATAAGTTTTATTGTTTCATAATTTTTAATGAGTAATTTTAATTTTGAATTAAAAAATATCTTAAAATAATTTTTAAAAATTAATAATAATTATATAATTTGGAACGAAAAAAAAGAGTATTGCGTAAATTATTTTTCTTGAACCTTTTCGGGGAATGAAAGGAGTATCATGGTTTTTCAAAAAAGGGACTATCATTAATGGTTGCGTGCTTCAGCTTACGTGATACAAATATTATTGTACATAATTTATAAGTTAAATCATTTTGTGTTTTTCGTCTTGAACTATTATTGTCTAGCTTCACTATCATACGGTCGGTCGGTCAATACCTAAAAGTTGTTGGATTCTCGGCCACGCATTGCAATTAATAATTTATACGTAGTAACTATTTTTGGTTTTTTGAAACACGCATTCTACACTTACAAAACCAAAACATGTTTGAAATTTGAACCATCCAAACAATCAAAAGCATTTTCGTTTTATTTATTTATTTGTATATGAATTATTGTCGAGATTAATTAGGTTATTTATTTATTTTTTTTAAAAAAGTAACACCTTAATAATTTATTCTGATGATAATATAAAAAAATTGTTAACAAATCTTTTTTTAGAAAAATCTTGTTTATTTTGATGATAATATAGATAAACACAATATTCTGAAAATCGCACTGTCATATCATCACAATATTACACTAAACGCTTAATAAATTTAAGTATAATATTAAAAAAACACATATCCTCAAAACTTTTTTAAAATTTTGTAAGCGATGCTTTCTTATTTGAAGCGTGTGTGTGTATATATATCTATAGCATTTAATAGTCGAAAATGTGAAAATAAAGGTTGGAGTCAGCATCAACGGCATTTGAATTTTAAATTTGAAAACTAAAAAAAAAAAGAAAAGCAGATGATGACTTAACCAATCAATCTATATATGACAGATACCACCAACTAATAATCCTATGAAAACGTAAATCCAAAAATAAAAATAAAAATAGTAGGAGTATAAAATAAGTAGATAAGATAAACATGTCATGAGACCTAGTTTCCCTACCACATGGTAGCACCACTTGAACATACAAGTTGGGACAGCTCACGCATTGTTTTGGTGGGTAAATAAGAGGGGAAGGGGAGCCAGCCAACTCCCCCAGCTGTGAAATATTGGCAATTTGTCGGCATCGTTATTTTCCTAACCTCTTTCTTTTGGACAAGTTATATTTATTTTCCTAACCATTATGCTTCATTTTGAATTGCTTTCAATAAGGACCAATTACCAAGTTAACATTATTGGTATGACAAAACTCTCTTTAATTTAATTAACATATGTTGCTTATAGAACAAATAAACTTAAAAGTTCAAATAATCAGATTTAATTCCGTGAGCTAGAATGTGCTTAATATGTTCATATTAACTGTTCTTTTCTTCTTCTTGTCCTTATTAAGACGGCCAGACCATTCTCTTCAAATTTGTTTGGTTCACTATTTTTCTCATTGAAGGAAAAGAATGTAAATATTTCCACAGGAGGGTTTGAAATGGAGAAATTTTTGAGATTCACGTTAAGAATTTTGTTAAAACTTTCCATATTCCTACATATTAATTTGACTAAACATGTGAAACATAACTTCTGCTACATTTTTTTTATTGCTACAATTATTTTTGGAGCTTATTTGGGGGACATATTTAAATTGAAACAAAAATTTTAGTCTTTACCGATTATTTGAAAAAAAACTTTTAACAAGTAGAAATTTGAGCTACTTATTTTTGGAAGAAATAAAAAGTATGCTTTTGGAACCGCGGTGAGTCAAATTTTTTTTTCTTTCACAAATCTATATATTTGCAGTTAAATTACTGAAGTAAGATTAAAAGCTCATATCACACACTTGCTTGTAAATTTGTCCTTATTTAATTGTTTAAAAATCACTTTTATAATTGTATAGTAA
This sequence comes from Aralia elata, assembly GCA_034770075.1. NCBI lineage: Eukaryota > Viridiplantae > Streptophyta > Magnoliopsida > Apiales > Araliaceae > Aralia > Aralia elata. Next base: position 85,686,932 of record CM068387.1, on the reverse strand, counting down.
AGCACTATTTTTATTAAAAAAAATTTAAATTATAAAGTGTTTTATCTTACTGTACCATGATTATATGTCCATGACATTGTGTTAATTTGATAGATGCAGGGTTTTTTCCCCCTTAATCAACGCGGATTATGACTAGATATCCTACCTTACAAATTTTTCTTCACCATTTGAATGAGACTTGAAACTTTCAACCATTTGAATGTGACTTGGATAGATGATTTCTCTTTTAACCACAAAGGTTGCTTAAGTTATGGTAATATCATGGCATGTGTTTTTATCGACTACTCTTTTCACTTTGAAATATATAATTAATATTAATTTCTTAAAAATTATATTAAATTATTTTTAAATTTTAAATTAATATGTATTTATGTAATTTTAGATAATAATAATAATAATAGTGGTGATGAATTTCTTTCACAATGGTAGGTGTACAAAAATAATGGACCTGAACCAATTTGTAGTTCTAGTTTCCATACTGAGAAAAGCCTCAATATGGTTTAATTTCTATCGGCAAGTACAGGTCTATTCAAAGGCCCATTGTATACTTTCTGCCGAAGCCCCCAACGCACTATTGATAAATTTTGGACCGGCTTCATATCGCATTATCTTAAGCAATAATGTTTGTTGTCTTTGACCCGTTCGACTCAGTAACTATATGAACTAAGGACCTGGACTTGACTCCACAAAAGAAAAAAAAATGGGAGGAACTGGACGGCTGGACTTTAGGCTTCTGGAGATTTAGTTGGGTTGGCTTGACCAGAAGAAAACTTCCATAATATGGAATCTTAGTCAAGAAAATGGTGTAGTAGTACTAGACTTTGAAGTTAAGAAATATTGTAACTAAAATTTAGTCACCTGTTGCACCAAAAGCGTCTAATTTACAAATTTTAAACTTATATTTTATTGAAAAATGGTATATATGTTGATAAATTTCATGACAAAGTTGAATTGCGACTAATATTCTAAATATTTAGATATAATAATAATGTGTGAACTTTTTTTTTTAATTATTTTTCTATCACATGTATCCACGTACGTTTATATTTAATATTGACATAAATTAGTCGTCATATGGAGCAGAACTCTATTTTCTTTTATGATTCACCCCAAACATAACGAGTGTTTAGTTTAATCGTGATCGCACAAAAATTATAATGTTAAATTTGAAAATATTTACGCTATCATAAATAAAAAAGGGATTCATTTACGCGATTTGTTGTCAAATAGGTCTCTTTCCTAAAAAAACCACTCACTATTTTTTTTGGAAAAATCTCCTACTGAAAGACTAGTCTATAGTCATTTCTTAGGAGTCAACATAGACATATGAAACTTTTTTCCTCCTCCCAAATTAGTTGGCACAAATGTACAAGACTCGGTAAATTCCAACATAGTCTAAGCTGTCTTTTCATTTCTCAGTAAGCCAGCCACTAGAAGTATCCAGAAACTACCAGTATTAGTAAAAGTAGAGACTCTTACCGTATTTTCCATGGTTAGAAATAATATAGTGTGATTGGATCATGGAACAACTGAATTTGGTTTTAGAAATTACATGTCAAAGGATGGGATGAGGGGTAAAATATAAGCATGCGGCAACACCACACGACTTCACTAATTAAATACCCAACTACAGTTTTAGCATCAGCTGCTTTAACTAGTTTTTTTTTAGTTTTTACCCTTTATTTATCAACCCTTGGGATCATCATTTATTATTGGAATCAATTTAATGGAATTTTCTTATTTTCAACTCCAATACTGCCTTTTTCCCCAGTCCGAATTGGTGGGTGCATGTCTTGAAATCATTTTGTTGGTGATAAGATTATGGACCAATATAACGCATTATGAATATATTCTTTATTTTGGTAACTTTTTGAAAATCAAACCAATTTTGTTAGTCAAATTGAGCGTTTGAAAAGTAAAAGTACTACAAGCATCAACATCATCAATTCCTATTGGGACCCTACAATAAGCCTAAAAAGTGTTACCATCTTATCTTATTCCATATGTAAAAAGATGAAAGGGTATGGACCTTATGGGCCTTAGTCCATGGACCATGATCCATAAAATGATGCTACACGAAGAGAGATACATATATATGGTCACTCAAGTCTACACGTTAAAGCTTACACCACCGATGCTGTACTCCCACAGCTAGCTAGATTTAACCATATGAGCATATCTATATTTTTTAGAACCCCACCTCCCCCCAGCCCCCCACCCCTAAAATAAAAACAAAAAAACCAAGGCCCCAATCCAAAAAGAAAAATAAATAAAAAAAATCATGTAGACTTTTTCTTAGAAAAAATGTTGTGTTTATTGAAAAGTTGCGTCGAATAGATTCTGAATGTACTTAAAAAAAAGAATACACTCGGAATACAATTTTTTCTTGCATCCGACATTTGCTATAAAAAAAAATTGTATAAAAAAATATTGCATCAAGGATTTATTCGGTACAATTTTTCGGAAACATAGCAATACTCTTTTTCTAGCCACGTAAAATTAGATCCAAGATTGGGTACATGCTTAACCTCTCTACATGTACACCAATGCAATACATGACCCAATTGAATCGTATAACAACAACTCGATAACTCTGGGTTCATGAATGTTGCAGCTCCCAATAATGGACAGTGGGGATAAAGAGGGATAGACAAAATCCTTAATCACATAAAAGTAGACTGAAACATGAGAATGGCCAAGAGTACAACATGTTTTGTTATATGTATCCAAATCACGCCCAAAACACTGTATTATGTAAAAATTTCAGTTCCATAATTATTTATTTATTTATTTTTAGTTGTTATAAAAAAAAAAGCAAAAAAATAAAATAAAAAAATTGGTCCTTACTTTAGGTCCTTACTTTAGGTACTTATAGGAGAAAAGCTCTCTCTCTCTCTCTCTCTCTATATATATATATATATATTTTAACGGTACACTTTATTTAAAGATTCACATTTATAATCCCACATTTCTATATATAAAAAAAAGGTCTCATTTCCAAATTTTAGTGGTATGTTTTTTTAAGTTTAGTAACGAGATATGATAATGTAATTATGATGATAAATGTAGAATATTATGTCATTTGATACTGCTATAAAATTTTTTTTAAAAGAAAACTAGAAAAAAAGATTGACACAACTCCCTTATTATGAAATGAAGAGACTATTAGAAAAAATATGTTAAATATTTTCTATATAAATTTTAATATTAATAAATTCAACTACCTAAGCCGAAAGAATATTTATGGGGAAATGTTCTTAAAAATGAATAAAAATCACATAGCAAAGAGAATGTTAGTATAACACGTTCTTATTTCTGTATATTTCACATCGAACAGCACTGCACATTTATTACAGGACCAATGGACCATTGGGTTGGAGTGGTTTTAAACCGGCCCATTTCTCCTCATTTAATTTATTTTACTTTCTATGGTCCTATGATAACGAAAGCAAACAACCATATTTAATTTGTGTCTATTTATTTGATATGGTATAATTAATTTATTATATCCCAAATCGTTTACCACGTTCTCACCATAATTGTCTTTGTAAAATTTGGTACTCCCTATTCTCCTTGACTTGCCTAGTAGTCATGAGACTTAACTGTCGAATTAATGGGGAACATTAGGGATCTCAAGTAGAAACTTTATTAATTGCATTAGTTTGTAATCATTGTTTAACTCTCACTATAAAATTGGTTAACCTAATTATCTCTTGTTATACTATCTCTTAATTATTGTTCGTTATAAAGTTATTCTTTTGTTCTCTTTTATTTGATGTTTGTAGATTTTTAAGAGAAATTAATGACTACTTTTTCAAATTACTCAATAAAATAGTCTACACTCATTATTTTTTTCCTCTTATTTTCAAGACTGACTTCAATACAACTTCTTATTCTTTCAAAGTACTCTAGTTATTACTCCCCCCATTCAATTTTAATAGGCGTTTTAACTTTTTTTTTTCCCACACTATAAGGTGCTTCAAGGAGATTAAAATTTTTACTTACCTAAGTTAGCCCTAACAATTTTCACCTTCCAACAAAGTTTATAGCAACATTAATGAAAGAGATGCAGTACATATAAGGGTAAAGTTGAAGATTTACACTAAAATTAATCATTAATTAGTATTAATGAGAGACAGTGCTTTTCTTCAAAATTTCAAGAATAGTTAACATTCATTCTCTCTCGAGACTTGATAGAGTAGAATACATGTAAGAGTATTATTAATATTTTGGGCCAATTGTAACCCATTGGTTGAAGAGTTAATTAATTTTTTTTTTAATTCCTGTGCATTACCTTAAAACAAAATATAATTAAAAATGAAGGGAGTATTTTTTTTTCTTTTATTTTTTCAATAGCATGGAATATAAATAACAAGAAAAATAATTTTATCCGTGATGCACGGGGAAATAAAAAATTATTATAGAAGTCGGTCATAATCTCTGAAGACAAAACATGTACTTATAAATCTTGTCTTAGAGCCCAGTGAATGTGACAAAATACATTTTATGTCGGATAAGAATACAAAAATTAATTCTAATAAATGGAGTACTACTTATTCCATAAGATTTGGGTTTGTCACTACCGAGGCCTAATGTCAGAGCCATTGCCTAATATCGGGTACATGTATCATGCATGTAACTTCAAGCTTAATAATAATAATATCGTGGGGAATTAGGTTATCTGGTACCAGTACAACTTTTTAATGGATATGGAAATGTTAGACCAAACATTTTCATGGAATGTTTTATATTCAAATTATATTAATTTCTATATAGTAATCTCGGGCGATTGTTTTGTATCATGTATCATCCATCACCTCTTTCAAACTGTCAACTAGTTGATATATCAGTTTTGATTAATGGAAGATTGAAAGCAGTCGCGAAGCTAGAATCCCAATTGAGCGAAGTTAAAATTTTTTGATTCTATAAATAATTTAGCGGGGGTTCGAGGGCTGCGCTCCCGAGTCAATTTTTTTAAATAATTTTATAGTTTTCGACCGATTATATATGTAAAACATGTATTTGAACAAACAGGATATCCTTAAAACATAAAAGGTAAATCCAACCTAATGTCTCCTTCTACACTTCTATGTCAATTACTCTTTAAGGCTTAAACTCTCCTTTATTTGTAGAACAAAAATATAATATTACTTGGACTTTTGAAGCCCCACATTGTTTAACAATGCATTCTTATTCTACATTTGTTTTATAATGAAAGAGAGTTCAAGTATAAATTTCAATGGGATCAAATTACTAAGTTATACCCAAAAAATTTATTACATCATAAGTATAAAAAAAATCAAAAATGAGTGAGGTCAAATAACTAAGTTATACAAAAAAAATTTATTACATCATAAGTAAAAAAAAAATCAAAAATGAGTAGGATCAATTGACCCCATATATTGTACATGGCTTTGCCTCTGATTGAAAGTATATTTTTTAGAATAATGTCACGGTGATAAAAATTATTATAAAAGTATAAATATAAAATAATGTGTTAAATTATAATTAATTAATATAATAGATTTAATGATTTATATATAATCAATTACTAGTATAAAGTCATTTTGTATTTTATTTTTATATTTTTTTTTATTTTGTCATCAAATTATTATTGATTTTTTTAATAAGGTATCAAGTATCAACGTCCTTTATACTGTGTTTATAAGTTTTTATTTAAGGGGAAAGGAATGGAAGAGAAGGAAAAATAATTAAAATCCCTCTAAATCTCATATTTGTAAATTTTTTTTAGGGAGAAAAGGAAGGAATTTGAAAAAAAATTAATTCAATTTTTAGCTCAAAATTTTTTCCTCAAAAGTGGAAGAATTTTGAGGAATAAGAAAAGATGAAAAAATAAGATATTTTATATTACTAAAAATAATTTTATAACATAAATAATATGATAATTTTATCCTCACTATTATAACTTTATTTCAACTAATTTTAATTGATTTATACGCAAAAAAAAAAGCACTATGAAAAATAGCATTAGATCTCGAGTAAAAAATTTCAACCATTGACAGTAGCATAAAAATATAACTTTTTTGGAAAAATAATTTCTTTTTATCCTTTCTCCTCGTATACTTTTTCATTTCATTCTATCCCATCTATCCAAATTCACGAACGCAGCATTAACTCAAAGCCTCAAATAATGGTATCATACCCTCTTTTGTACGAAAGTGATGATGTGTTCAACGTTAGCGCAATCATAGCCAGTGATGAGAGTGGGACCATAGCACTCACATGGAGTGCAACAGTCTAGACGAGATCAAAATTAACCTCATCCACACGATCACATGTATCCTATGACTCCTCCTCCCTCCTCCCCTTTGTTGCATTTGTCTTTTCCGTCCCCTGCCCTTCCCTTCCCTTCCCTTCCCTTATATCTCTCTCATTTCCCTCCTCACTTTTCACTCTCACTTAACATTATCAGTCATGTTTTCTTCTTTTCCACCACTATTATCTTCTTCTCTCATATCTCTATTTCTTGTAGCTGCAGCATTGCTTGTATGCATTACAAATGCTGCAGGTCCAACCTCCCCAACCAAGATTGGCAATGGCTACCGTCTTATCTCCGTGGCGGAATCTCATGATGGAGGTCTTGTGGGCCACCTCGAAGTCAAGCAAAAGAACAATATCTACGGTCCAGATATCCCCCTCTTGCGCCTCTACGTTAAGTATGTTTGACATATTAATAACATTCCTACTATAACTCCTATTTTTTGTTTTTTGCTCTACTAATTTCATGTCTTGCACCTCCATAATTCCCAATGAACCTCACAATATATCAACCGTTTCATGTTCTTACTATTTTCTGAATTTTCAGGCATGAAACTGATGGTCGTTTAAGGGTCCATATCACTGATGCACATAAACAAAGATGGGAAGTTCCATACAATCTCCTACCCAGAGACCAACCTCCTTCATTGAAACAAACCATAATTAGTAGGCCCAAAAAGAACCCAATAACAGCTCCAGAATATTCAAACAGTGAGCTCATATTCAGCTACACTACGGACCCATTTGGGTTTGCAGTGAAAAGAAAGTCAAATGGCCAAACCCTTTTCAATTCGACCTCTGATTCATCGGACCCATATGGTAATTTGGTTTTTAAGGATCAGTACCTTGAGATTTCGACCAAATTGCCCAAAGATGCTTCATTGTACGGCCTGGGGGAAAACACACAGCCCCACGGAATTAAACTCTATCCAAACGACCCTTACACTTTGTACACAACAGATATATCCGCCATCAACCTTAATGCAGATCTATATGGGTCCCACCCTGTGTACATGGACCTGAGGAATGTGGGTGGAGAGCCCAGTGCCCATGGAGTATTGTTGTTGAACAGTAATGGAATGGATGTGTTTTACAGAGGGAGCTCATTGACATATAAGGTGATTGGGGGTGTTTTCGACTTTTACTTCTTCTCGGGTCCAACTCCACTCGCGGTTGTCGATCAGTATACTCAATTTGTGGGCCGGCCTGCTCCGATGCCTTACTGGTCACTCGGTAAGTTACAAAGGAGCATCTCCCTCTGTCTGTCTGTTGCGTTTTGCATTCTGTGTTCTTTGTACATTAATTCTTGTACGTATTATATTAAGTGACCACTAGGTTTGGGAATTTAAAAGGAAAACAAGTTTACATAACATAACAAGATAGTGAAAAAGTCTAGCCTGAAGTATAACCGTAAAGCGTAGTGTAAAAGAAGGTTAATATAACTCTAATATGTAGATTTTTTTCTTCTTCTTTTCCAAGTTTTTTCCAAATTTCAAACATAGCCTTAATCTCTTTATAGGTACCAGCCTTGGCACTTGATGTGTAGGTGTAAAATTTTCAGCTCGTGTAGGTGCAATTTCTCAACACTAGGGGTTTAATGTCATAATGTGTATGAGTTGAATGTTACATGTAAATAGGATAAATAAATGTGTGTGCCCATATGTATATATATGTGTGTGTGTATATATATATTTATTTATTTATTTATATAATGATAAGCCCTACTCCCTCGGTTCCAAATTAGTTGATCATTGTTGATTTTCGAAAGTTAATTTAAGACATTTTTAAACTCAAAATTAAGATAACCGGTTAAAAATTGTGAAATAATAAATCTTACAATGAGTAATAGATAGTTTACAATATTTATCAAAGAATCTATATCAATTTTGAGTTTAAAAATCTCTTAAGTTGACTTTAAAAAGTCAATAATGATCAAATAATGTAGAACGAAGGGAGTATTAGCTTACTGGATAGGACCAGCAGTAAGGAGGCCTCCATGCTTAGCATAGAAGGGGAAAAAAAAAGGTCATTTTGTGCCCCAGGACAATATTATAATTGTTACCATCACACGATTTTATCTCTATTTTATAGAGAAAATTACATTACTGAGTGACAAAAGTTCAGTATAGTTGCTTCATTCGACTGTTAACGATCTATATGACAATGGTTCGTATTGATATAATTAGTGTTTAATCTTTAAATAACGAAACAATGGAATGAGCTCAAGCATGAATGAGCAAAGTTCTTTGTTATAATTAATAATTGTCATGATAGATGCTAATCAATGGTTTGATGCATTAATTAAGTGCATCCGGGTCGCATTATAGTTTCATGTCATGTTGTTGGATGGATATGTTAGTTTCTCTGTAAATATTACTACTATATATAGGTAGGTGAGTTGGTCCCGTATCTGATTACTTAGAGCACATCATTTTCTTTACTCCATGCCGAAAGCAACTTTTTGATAAGAAATATTCTTCTTTGATTTGTAATCCCCAAAATATCTTATAAGGCCAACAAAAGACATGTTTTTTTTTCTTGTTTTTGTATTCTTCTTCCCTAATCAACTTTAAAAGCCAAGGATACCAATCTTTTGCTCATCTTTCTAGAGAAGGTGGTGGACCCTTGAAATTGCCTATTTGATTTTTGCATAAAGTATTATCTCTGTAAAATGAGTAATGTTAGAGTTCTCAAATTTTAGGTCTCAAATGAGATAATATTAAATATTTTAATGAATATTTATGGCATAGCCAATCATATGATACCTACCTGACTAATGTTATTGTAACACATCATTTGAGACATTTTTTGAGGCCAAAAATTTGAGACTCCTAACATTATATTTGCAAAATTTGTAAAATTTATTTTCCTTGGGTGTGGTTTATATTATTGAAGAATCACTGTCTGTCTGTTTTCTCTGTTCTCTTTTTGGGCAAAAATGGAATTCTTCAAAGCATGTATTTACCACTTCCCTACTCGGTATTTTGATGGTATTGCTCATACTGGTCCACTGTCTTATATTGGTGTGTGTTCCAGTTGTTTATTGTTTTATCAATTGCTAGGGTAGTTCCTTGAAGTCGGACATTGTAATTAAGGGGCAAATGAATTTACCCTTTTACGAGAACTTAGGTTACTTGAGACTAGTTAGTTTACGACAATAAAAAAACTAGTGTGCTGCTGACTAAGTCGGCCTGGCAGTTGTGCCATGTTCTCCAATAAAATAGACACGGAAAGCTTTGTCAATGTTTCTTTTTAGATATTTATAGTCAGCCTTCTAATTTACTACGAATAAGAAGAGAAAAATGATATTCTAGCTGGCTTTTTAGTTTTTAAATCCATGAATAGGTTTGCAATGTTTTTCGAGCGCACATGGCAGTAATTTAAGGTGCAACTGATTCATATCATCGCCCTAACGTAGAAATGCTTGATACTATTGTTGTTTATTCTTTGGACTAAGGATGTCCGTACCATTATTTATGCCTCTAAATGTGAAAAGCAACAAAGATGAATCTCTTAAGCAGTACCAGGAATATTAAAACTCCCAAATATAGCAATGTTGTGTATTAAACTATGTAAAAACTGTTTGGAACCACGAGAATAGGTGATCTTTTGTTAAACTGTCAGATGATTATAATTCCTGTTTTATTCAAGTAGGTGGAGGATAGTCTTTTAGTGATGTTATCATCCTCACTCTTGTTTACAAAACTGGTATTTTGCGAAGTGGTTATAATATTTTCAGTTACTCATAAATCTAAATTTGCTGTTACATTTTCTATTTTGGTAGTAAAAATCTAAGAAAACTATTTCTCCTTTTTCTTATCTCCTTGCGTGATGCTATAGTGGATGTTGATCGCACTAAATCTTATATTGGACCATGCTACAAAAAATGCTATTGACCAATCACTGCATCTTTTTAATATTTATAACTATTTCCTTGTATACTTTTGTTATAATGTAGCTTTGGAAATGATATGTCTGATATTCTGTGACTAAAATTTAGTACCACATAACTAATAGACATCTATACAATAAAAGAACCGACTCACACGTCTTCTGCTTCTCTGGTTCTACAGGATTCCACCAATGCAGATGGGGCTATCATAACCTATCTGTAGTTGAAGACGTTGTTGAAAACTACAAGAAGGCCAAAATCCCACTTGATGTGATCTGGAATGATGATGATCACATGGACGGGCACAAAGACTTTACCCTCAATCCCCATGCCTACCCTCGTCCAAAGCTATTGGCATTTCTGGAGAAAATACATTCCCAAGGCATGAAGTATATTGTCCTTATAGATCCTGGAATTGGTGTCAATTCTAGTTATGGTGTCTACCAAAGAGGTCTGGCCAATGACGTCTTCATCAAGTATGAGGGCAAGCCCTACCTAGCCCAAGTATGGCCAGGAGCTGTAAACTTTCCGGACTTCCTTAACCCAAAAACTGTTTCATGGTGGGGTGATGAAATTAAGCGATTCCATGAACTTGTCCCTGTTGACGGCCTATGGATTGACATGAATGAAGCTTCAAATTTCTGTTCTGGCTTGTGCACACTACCAGAGGGGAGAGTGTGTCCCAATGGAACTGGACCCGGTTGGATCTGCTGCTTGGACTGCAAGAACATCACAAACACAAGATGGGATGATCCACCTTACAAGATAAATGCTTCAGGATTGCAGGTTCCAATAGGATTCAAAACCATAGCAACTAGTGCAGCTCACTATAATGGAGTTTTGGAGTATGATGCTCATAGTCTTTATGGATTCTCTCAATCGATTGCAACTCACAAGGCACTTCAAGGGCTTCAAGGAAAGCGTCCATTTATATTAACGCGCTCCACTTTTGTTGGTTCTGGACACTATGCTGCTCATTGGACTGGTGATAATAAGGGTACTTGGGAGGATCTGAAGTATTCAATCTCTACCATGTTAAATTTTGGTATATTTGGGGTTCCAATGGTTGGCTCTGATATATGTGGATTCTATCCAGCACCCACTGAAGAGCTTTGTAACCGTTGGATTGAACTTGGCGCTTTCTACCCTTTCTCAAGAGATCATGCAAATTACTATTCCCCTAGACAGGAGCTCTATCAATGGGATTCAGTAGCTGAGTCTGCTCGAAATGCTCTAGGAATGAGGTATAAACTCCTCCCATATCTGTACACATTGACCTATGAGGCACATATTAGTGGGGCACCAATTGCACGACCCCTCTTTTTCTCATTTCCCAATTTTACCGAGTGTTACGGGTTGAGCACCCAGTTCTTGCTAGGAAGCAGTCTAATGGTGTCTCCAGTTCTTGATGAGGATAAATCACAGGTCAACGCTCTGTTTCCACCAGGTACTTGGTACAATTTGTTCGACATGTCACAGGCCATTGTGTCAAAAGAAGGCCATTACCTTTCGCTTGACGCTCCTCTGCATGTGATAAACGTCCATATTTATCAAAATACAATTCTCCCAATGCAGCAGGGTGGAATGATATCCAAGGAAGCTAGGATGACACCATTTAACCTTATAGTGACCTTTCCGGCAGGGGCTACTGAGGGAGAAGCCAAAGGAAAGCTTTTCCTCGACGATGATGAGCTTCCTGAGATGAAACTGGGAAATGGATTTTCTACATATGTCGACTTCTATGCAACTGTAAGCCGAGGAAAGGTAAAGGTTTGGTCAGATGTTCAGGAGGGTAAGTTTGCATTGGAAAAGGGTTGGATTATCGAGAAACTAACTGTCTTAGGATTGAATGGAAATGGAGGAGCATTCACGGTTGAAGTTGATGGAAATGCAGCTTTGGTTACATCCAATGCGGAGTTAACTGCAACAGAACATAAATATCCACATGAACTAGAAAGTGGAAATGATAAGAAGAGTATGATGGTGGAGGTTAAAGGGTTGGAATTGCCAGTTGGGAAAAAGTTTACAATGTCATGGAAGATGGGGATCAAAGCCTGAGGGTTATTTGGTCTTTTTCTTTTCTTTTTTTTGAGTGTTTGATCATCAAGGTTTCACATGGAGAGGTGATGAGCTGAAGTTTTGCTCATCCTTTTCCGCACTAACAAATTATGAGAAATGGTGTCAAATGCTCCTTCCGAGATTTTTCCTTAATGTTGTAGATTAAAATCTGGTACTGTAATTCAATTTTCAAGCGTCTGCATTTACACTATCATCTGCAATAAGAACAAACCACTAGAGCAGTTAAGCTCCATCTAGAAAAGAGGGACTTTGAAATCCATTCATGATGTTCAAATCTGATTGACAAGGCAGATTAGTTTGTGGATTTCTTACAAAGCCAGCTAGGTACGGATGGCCAAGTAATTATATATCGGAATGAACTTAAACATCTCTCTTGAGTGAGAGGTTAGGGGTTCCATAATAACAGGGTGAGCTTATAATACAATCTGCATCATAGAGTAACGTGTGTGATTGGACTGGTTCCTCGTCTTGAAAAGAATAAATAAATTCAAAAAACAATTTAATTATTTTCTTCAGTTACCAATTCAAATTTTTTTACTAGATTATTTAAACAATTATAATAACTAATTAATTTACCATTTAAATACTCTAAATAAAGAGCTAATTACTCTTTCTTCAATGGAATGGCTGAGGCAAAAAATAGAAAAATAAAAATTGTCATAAACAAGTGGTTGAACTATTTTTGAATCCCGTGTAAAAATGTTTTATCACATTAAAATATCAAATATACTCTTCTTCTTCTTCTTCTTCTTTTTTCCCGCTAAATTTAAATGTACCTTTACATAGCAACATGTTTTCATTTAGGACTCACATTCAAAGAAAGAGTGTTGACCTTTCCAACTTACTTTTAAAAAAAAATAAAAATGTGAAGTGTTTACTTAAAAAAATAAACTTTAAGTCACTTTGTTGAAAAACGGAGGCAATAGAAGTTGATTCAAATAGATGCCATGTCATGCCATGCCACAGAACTTCCTTCCAAAAGGACCACCATCTTCTAATTAAACTTTTAATTCCTCTGATAATGTTTCCTTCTTGATTTTGACCTTTCTCTACCACAGTACACGTGTAGAGGGAGAAAGAGGCAAAAAGAAAAAGCTTATTATTATTGTTTAAGCATTGCTTTAGAATTTAGATACATACAAGATACATACAAGGTGTGACTTTACACGTATTCTGTGTATAAATTATGTGAGATAAAATAAAAATTTATAAAATTTTAAAAAATAAATAAAAAATTATATAAAAAATTAATATTAAAAAAAATAAATAATAATATATCTCAAATTGTAAGAGCGAAAGAGTAAAAAGAAAATAAAATTGTGATATAATTATACTAAACTTGTGTGAAAGAATGAGTATTTATAATATAAATAGATAATATAGATATAAATATAGATATAGAAGATAATAGTTGAGTACAACTAGGCGGAGAGTATCTATTTGAAGTCAACACTTATCTGTGAGAAGTGGATGGAGGAATTGTTTTAGATGTGAAGTTATGTTGGCTTATTCAGTATTTTCCAGAAAAAAAAAACAAAAAAAGGTGAAAATGACGTGGGTAAAAAAAATTCAACTCGACTCCTATCTCCGTATATACAAACATACAAGTCTTCAAATCCTAAAATCCTAACTATTGCGGAGTATTATGATTACGGAAATAAGCACTTCTAAAATGATACTCTTAATCGGGTACGATTCTAAATTGATTCATGAACCTCCTGTTGACAGGACGCATTTCAGATAAATATCTTCCTCCATCAACGTATATACAATTTTAGTCTCTATAATTTTCATACCTACTGCCGATACAAACTTAAATATAATTATAATTATTTTTTTGACAAAAAATAAAATAAATAAATATGATCGCTACTCTTTTTTAATGCATACTAAGAAATTCTTGTTCCTAAATGCCTCTATAAAAGCTTTCTCCATGTTGAAAGATTGCATAATTCAATTGCAAATGAGTCCCAATAAATCAACTCTGTCAAAACCATAATAATGCATTTGAATCGAAGAAATCAAGATCGAAATAATGTGTAATGAAAAAGATACATTTGGTTACCTATTTAGGCCGATAATTTATTTTGATGAAACAAAAATTTCTTTAATTTTCTTAACTTTTATTTAATACGAAAGTGTTGGAGTAAATGGATGTGACAATTATGTCATCCTATCATACAACCTGACATTACCACCCAAATATATATTTGAAAGGCCAAAAAATTATTCAATTTTTCTTTTCATTTCATTTCTTAAATTCAAACGTAAATTTAGTGTCATAAGAAACTTTGGGGATGTGAGAATGCTACCATTGATGAGCCTTTGCGAGGAGGTTGATGAACTCATCAAATGATTGTGATCAACTAAAATGCTCGGTGTGACGCCCCCAAAATAGGTCCATACAACCCATTTTGAGTCGCCAATAACATTCCACAAAATACAAATACAAATATGAATTTTCCCATTTACAACTAATAAGTGTTGTGCAAAATACGACAACACAATACAAATACATCTTAAATTCTCAATACACTTATTGTCACACTAATAGTAAGGTATTGAGACACTTCTAATATCTCGGACCATCACTCTATTCCCCGGCTAGTCCCCGCTACACTCTCTTTTCCTGAGGAGAACAATGGAACAAAAAGGAAAAGGGTGAGCACAAATAGCCCAGTAAGAAATATCATGACTAAGATAATGAAGAATAAAAATTATCTTTAGTCTTCAACAGAATTAAATCAGAGATTTACAGATAATTTAATTGTTTAACAACAACAATTGCAGCGGAACCAACAATCCATTAGAAGAGTCAAGTAGATTATAATATCTACCATCTTCTATAAATTAAAGGATCACCACCCAATATTTTATCCCTGTAAACACCAATCAACAACTCCTTTTTATGAACATCCAAATCAACAGTTTATATTCAACAGCCTCTCTTTGCACTACGTGCCAAAGATATTTATTTTGTAACATCACCGGTCATGATCATGCCAAACGCCAGTTCATCTTTGCACTACGGGCCAAAGAGAACTTTCACCATACGCCTTTGTTTGTAACACCAAAAGTCATGATAATACCAATACACAGTTTGGTCAAAATCATGTCACGCCAGTTCATCTTTGCACTACGGGCCAAAGAGAACTATCACCACAATTTAAATATGAGGATGAGGATGATGACAATGATACAGTGAGATCAAGGATAAGAAAAGCTTTATAATTTAATCAGTATCAAAGATTGACCAAATTGCCAACACGATGACCAAATTGTGGAGTCAAATTCAAGAATGATATTCAAGAAATTGTTTCATGCTTCAACTATAACGTATAAAATGAAATAGAAAGATTCGAGTGAGAAGATATAGATGAAGCACAAACTATTAAAAATATTCTACTAATTTTCAGGGATTTTCTCCATTTAAAAATAAGGTTTTGGAAACAAACAAAGATTTCTTATCTTAAATGGAGAAATGTGAAAGAAAAAGATATCCCTTAAAGAGTACAAAAGAAATGATACGTTATACGAGTATAACAGAATATATGAAACTGCAAATGGATTTTCACCCGTCATGCGATAATTCGCGTAGACAGATTATTTTCACAACAGATTAATAAGTAACGAATACAAAGGGTTATTCACCAGGCATGCGTCAAACCGCACGGACAGGTTATACCCATATATTAATAAGGAATGAATACAGAAGGGTATTCACCAGGTACGACACTCGTACTTACAGGTTATTCCCATAGAATAATAATGAATGAATACAAAAGGATATTCACCAGGCATGCGTCATACCGTACGGACATGTTATCCCCACAAATTAATATAGAATGAATAACAACCTTTATGAGTATAATATCACTTACGAACATGAAAGCAAATGATATTATATAGGAGTATGAAATAAATGATATTCCCTACCTTAGTTAACAAGTGATTGGATGTTACTTTCTATGAAGTTTACTAACTTCGGATAATACTAGTATTCTCACAAATACTCACAATAGCCTAACACACTAAGAGAACTCAAGAAATTTAGAGAGAGAGAGAGAGGAAGTATAAGCAATGAATGTGTGAAATTTTCTTAAGCAAACCCTCCCTATTTATAGGAAAATCAAGGTGAGGGCATTTTAGTCTTTTTCTTAAATTTTCTTGGTTTATTACTCTTATACCCTTGGCATATTCTTTTAATATACTTTATGCCATAGTATATTCTTAGAATATGCTTTTACTTAGGTTTTTAACCTTAAGGTAAAATAAAAACTGAATTAACTATTTACTGACGGTAATTACTATTGAATGACATGTGGGTCCCACGGAAAAATAAAATCTGAAGAAATTATTCTACAAAAATAATTGGTGGGTCCCACCGGTCAAATAGTTATGGGTCCCACGAAATAAAGTGTGGGTCCCACAGAAAAATAAGTTAACTTACAACAAACGCTTCACGTATTTTTAATCAACACTATTTTAGACTTATAATATCGACAACCAGATCATTCCCAGGAAAAAGGGGGCCTTCCGTATAAACGACGCGCAATTAAATAACCTTTTTCCTTGACAGAATTTCTAGACATTGTCAATAATGCTAAAATATCATATCAAATAATATAAGTTACAGTGTCATGACAAATAATAAAAAGTATTATGCAGATGCTACTGTAACAATTATTGAACAAAATACTGTGCAATAGCTGCTTTTTGAATCAATAATATAAAATACTGTGCAACACCGTGTGCTTGTGAAATACCGCGTACTACTGTGGAATAACGCGTTTTACTGTTCTTTTTATTACCGGGTATTTCAACAGTTGCAGGTGATAATACTATTGACAAATACTGTCGTTTTCAGTATCCGACAATGGGGCCCACTATCGTTGACAATATTGCCATTTCGGCGCCGTCGTACGATACCGAATATAATATTCTCCGACAAAAAGAATATTCTCCGACAAAAAGAATATTCCCCGACAAAAAGAATATTCCCCGACATGCACTGTTTTATCAGATAATTTGCATATAACACCCTTAACTATCATTTATAACAATTAAGCACTTTACTATTTAGAAAAATAATCATAAAGAAAATAATAAACTTTTATTTCATAAAGTCGGGATCTTACACTCGGGCTTGGTGAACCTTATCTAAGTAGGATAACGTACGACAGTATATGAGATTCTATTAGTGTTAGACCTATTCTTTTGTGGGTTAGTATATTTACATTAAAAATACTTTTTTTGTTTCAAAATTATATATATATATATATTAGAGATATATAATAGAATATAAATTTATTTAAGTTAATTTTCATAATTATCTTTTAGATTGATTGGCCATATCTTTTGTATAATTGGATCTCCTAATTTGTAGTGATTGATATCTTGTAATTTCAGCAAATGTAATTATCCTAGCCTAGAATTACGTTAGTCATGGTTGTATATTAGGCAGACTTGTTCAAGGTAATACGGTGGATCATGGTGCGTGTCCTTCATGTCCCGTCTCGTTATCAGATCGCATATATTTTTACCAAAGGGCTTCCGTGCGTTTTATTTGATGATTTTCGGGACAGCCTCAACATCCGAGAACCTCCCGCTAAGACTGCGGGGGGTGTGATTGAATATAAATTTATTTAAGTTAATTTCCATAATTATCTTTTAGATTGATTGGCCATATCTTTTGTATAGTTGGCTCTCCTAATTTGTAGTGATTGATATCTTGTAATTTCACCAATTGTAATTATCCTCGCATAGAATTACGTTAGTCATGGTTGTATATTAGGCAGACTTGTTCAAGGTAATACAAGGGATTCCTTTTAACTTTTAATATATTTCTAATGGTAAACTATAAAGTGATTTAACTTTCTAACATGCTATTCATATTTTTCTTAGTTAATTGAGTATTATATAACGTCACCACTATTATAGTTTTTTTTAATGTAAATATTATGTTTGAGTAATAATTTCTTTTCAAAAAATCACTATTTTAAAAATAAATATTTAATTTTAAAAGGGAGAAAATATAAATAAGAACCGGTCCCTATTCTCACTACATTATACTATAAGTTACATAATCTCTATTAGACTGAGCAACATGGAGACAGAGGAGGGAATAAAAGATCTAACCACTATTATCTAGGTTTATTAATGTTCATATGCTTAGTTTTTAAAAAAGGTTAATCATGCTTAAAATATGTACAATGTCAACTTAATATTCCACCAGGAATATACTACTACACCAGTATCCGTTATGTACAATGTGGAGTAACAACACACAAAGTTGATTCCATAGTTGAGCCTTGTCTTTGGCTATTTAAAAAAGTTGGTTGACCATGGTAATATCTCGGTTCATAAATAATTTCTTCTTCTTTTTATTTTTTATTTTTTTATTTTTTTTACAATAACAATCTCATTTATTATTTTTTTTAGAAAGAGTTTCATTACTTTGATGATGATATAAAATGACAAAATATTTTTAAATTTATCATTAAAATTTTATTATTATGACATAGTTATTGGACTAAATATTTAATAATTGTAAAGGAAATATTTTTAAAAAAAAATTAAATGCTTTAACTGAGACCTTTTTTAATGATTTCTTGGACATTTTTTCCAAATTTTGATAAGGAGTGAGGTGGAGGATAGCAAATTTAAATAATACTCTGTACATATTTGTTAGAACAACAGATAAAATAATTGCCCTCTTGAAATTGTATCACTCTTTTTTCTCCCTTCTATTTTATTCTGTTATCTTTATTTTTACTTCCCTAATCTTTCATAACCTCATCTATTTAAAGAATTATTTTTTTAAAAAAAAATTCTGTTTTTCACACATAATTTGTACACATGAGATAACTAAGTAACAATGAAGCAACATGCTACGTTACGTAATTTTCACCGAGAGCAGGGGAACAGATATAAACGATTAGACGTCATCAATTCATCAGTATCACTATCTCTTTATTATTTTTAGAAGGGTAATGATAATATGCACATTCTAAGTTACTAATTACACATTTAATTATAAATAAACGATTAATTTATTCTTAATAAATGAGACTCTAATTCTTTTATTTATCATCTTCTAATTTTATCATTTATCCAATTACACATAATAATTATAAACTGAATAATAGCTTAAACAAATACAAGCACGACTCCTGTTACGTATTGGTATAAGTTTGTGACGAATTACAATTGAAAAAGATTTCAATACATGAGATTAGGTAGAATTATATGAGAGTTTCACTTTTATATATTCCTTCAAAAAGATTGTCACTAATACTAATACACATAACTGTCAATCAAAAAGTCGACATAAACATTTCGCAATGTATAATATTTTTCTATAAGCATTATGTCAAATGCATGGTTAAACAATACATAAACATGAACAAAATATTTTAGAGCCCGTCTAACATATTGCAATATATTTTTTTGTTAAATTATAATTATAAAAACTACATGAAGTTAAATAAAATTATAAAAGTGATTTATCATATTATATATTTAAAAAAAAATTTATAACTCACACTTATTCACGTAACTGATAATAAAATAATCGATACATAAAACTGTGCAATATATTATTTTGAAACATTTTAAGGGATACTTATTATTCCAAACATATTTTTGTCGATTGTTTTATTTACTATGCCCTTTGTTTCAAATTATAAGACTATTATTGATTTTTGAAAATTAATTTAAAGTATTTTTAAATTTAAAAATAAGATTACTTATTAAAAATTATGAAACAATAGAATTTATAGTAAGTAATATTTTTTAGATAATTTATAATATTTATTATTGATTAATTAAAATTAAAAAAAAATTATGATAATCTTGAATTTAATACTATCTTGAGTTGATTTTAAAGTAGAGAACGGATGGAGTATTATTTAATAGACATTTAAAAAAAAACAATTTCATAGACCTCTTTCGTTGCAAACCATGAGAATAACAGGAATCAGGACGCGTGTCGCCTCCACCTGCTGCCATCAAATAAGGACTTGGCGGGAAAAAGTGATGGGTGGGATCCACGGCGGCGGCTTTGGCGGGAAACTTAAGCGTGCTTTCGGTCCACTCATCTCTACTCACGTAGCCGGTAGCCCACTTTGGCTAATTAAGAAACGCCTTTCCCAGCAGATTGGTCAACATTCACTGTGTGACGTGTGTCCTTGTGTGTAAATACGTAAGTTACACTACCTTTAAGAATTATATTTTTTAAACAGTCTTCTGTAGTAATTATGCACTCAACATCAAATAAAAATATGTATTCAAATATTAAATATTTAACAAAGTTAAAGATTCTCTTTAACTATGACTTTTTAAAGTAATATGAAATATTTTAAAATTTAAATTTAATGTCATTAATTTTACTTTTAAAAATAAATACTTTTATAATTAATTAGTAAGTTTTTTACATAGTTAATTATTTTTATAATTGAATTATAAAATTAATAGAATTCCTTTACATTATTTTAGCGAGAGAAAAAACTTTTAAGTGTCCAGTTGACAGAGCTATGGAGTGTGGTACGATGAGATGAAGTGATTATAAATGTAAAATCTTTTTAAAATTATTTTTATTAGAAATTTAAAATAATAATATTTGGTTACATAATTGTAAAAACGCTTTTAAAAGTATTAGACAAATTTAAAGTATTTATGTGATATAGGTTTTATTTTGTTTAAACAATTTGACTATAATTTATACTTGTCAAGAGTGTTGCTTTTAAATAGTTATCAAACACTAAAATATTTTTACTTTTAATTTAAAAGTGTTTTTACTTCACTCAAAAACTTTCTAATTAAACGACTCCTACTTGTTTTTATGGAAGTTGTGTAATGGATAAAAGATATTTTTTTTTATTTCTTTAACTCTTCTCTCTTTTATGTGTCCCATTATGTGACTTTTTATAACAATTTTATTTAACAACTCCATAAATAAATAGTTTTAAGTTTGAATTGTTACATATTATTTATATAAAAAAATCACACACGCTTCAAGTATGTGTGTTACATACACTATTATCAAGATTCAAAAGAATCTCTAGTCAATTCTGAATTGATTTTATCTTATATTCTGTATGTGGATGTCACATACATTAGTATAAATCCTAAATTTAAAAAATCTCAATGTAATTTAAAAGATTAATATTATCATATATTTTAGAATGAAGTAAGTATATTGAGTAATATTAAAAGTTTTAGTTATCATTAATCAAATATATAATATACTATCAATTTAAAAAAATCTCAATGTAATTTAAAAGATCAACATTTACATATATTTTAAAACAGAATGAGTGTATTGAGTAATATTAAAAGTTTTAATTATCATTAATCAAATATATAATATACTATCAATTTTAAAAAGTTCATACGACTTTGTAACATAACTAATAACAGATCAGTATGCGTATCTTTATGTGCATGATGCATGTGGTTGGGAATGTGCATGATACATAAAATGTATACATTGGGTGTTGGTCACGTGACCATGCGATTTATTAATGTCGATGAGTACAATTTTGTCTGTCAAGAGAATTAGTAGTTGTTAGGAATGTTAACGAATTGAGTTAAGTATTGAATTCTTCAGATTTAATTCACAAAATTTATCGAATATGAATTAAAGTTTGATTGAGGCTTATTTAGTTACTGAGTACGATCTCGAATCAAGTCTGTATAGTTTGAATTTTTCAAGTGAGTATCAATAAAAAAATTATAATTTTAAAAACTTTGAGTAACTTATCAAATTTTAAAATTTATTTATATTTAAATTATTCATATTTTAAATCAAACTCAAATCGTATTTTTAATCAAATGAATACGATTCAAACTCGATCTACTTAATTTATTTTATAACCTAACGAGTAATATGGTCAGTGGTATATGTATTCTACTCTCTCTGTCTCATATTCCCTCGGTTCTTAAATATTTGACGTTATAGGATTTTTAGGAGAATTTATATATATCCATATAATTCCCTCTCTCCTTCCTATTGGAGTCCTAAAGAAAATTAAAAACTTGAAAATTCTTTCTCTTCTTCTTATTGGAGTCCTATACAAAATTAAAGACTTAAGAATTATCTCTCATTTCTATTGGACTCATTTATCTTTTTATTTATATTCGTGCAATCCTCTCTCCCTTCCTTTTGGATGAATAGACAAATGAATTGGAGTAATTAGTTATTTAAGAACCGAGGAAGTAATATATGACGTTTTAGATGATTTTATTTGTCCCAAATTATTTGACGTTTTATATAATCTAGGAGAATTAGTCATAATTTTTTCAAAATTAACCCTCATGGGAAAATTTTACAGATGAGAGAGTGTATAAGATAATTATGATAAAGGGTATTATAGACAATTGATACTATATTTAATGCTATACAATCATTTCCTTAATTTTTATGTATAACTTTAAAACGTTATATATTATAGGACGGAGGGAGTAATTACCAGCACCACCAACTCAAGTGGGGCGTACGGACTACGGAGACGGAGTGATTTGAGGGCAGGTAAAATGATGGTAACTCTTCACTGCTGCCTGCTAATCTGCTAGGCTGGCACCCGTCTGGTCTGTTTTGAGTCTCATTTTGCTCTTCTCGAAGCATTCTAGGTCACGTGCACGGCCTGCTATCCTTTACTCCTCCTATTTATTAGTGCTTGTCTATTAGTTTGATTAAAAGATGTTTAGTGCGTTAAATGTATTTTAAAGTTTGAAATTTCAATCACATTCAAAAGAATTGTATTAAAATGATTTGATGTATTTGGCGCATTTAAAAATATTAATTTTTAAAAATTACATACTCTAATTATCTAATTATCAAATTTATATATATTCTTTTTGTTCTAAAACTAAAATTATATTTGTAAATGACGAGTTTTTATAATATATTTGTAATATTAAGTAAAAATAGTAGTATGGTACAATAATATTATAATGATTGAAAAATTTATATTAAAAATAGATACAAAATAATATCCAACATTGAAATATAGAACGGCAAAATAAAAAAAATGTAAGTAACAGAGCAACCCACTCTGCCGCATTCGGTGAAAAGGAATAATCACATTGAAATGATTGCCCATAAATCTTGCAGAAACAAAATAAAATTAGTGCACGGCAGCTGGAGTGGGTTAGATTTTACTCCATTTGTTTTAAATATACGACTAGTATTGGTTTTTTTTTTTTTATGAAATTAATATGAGACAATTTAGACTCAAATTGATATAAAATATATAATTTTAGGGATTATAATTTTTGTAAGAAAATTTTGACAAGTTCTTATTAACAAGTCTCGTGCCTCTCTCATTTACTATCCATGTGAGAAAGATTTATAGAATTATTAAATTTTCTTGTTAAAATATTATTTTTTATAATTTAATTAATATAATGATAAATATGGTAATTTATATTAATTTTATTATTCTCTTATTTTTACGAGGTTTGTTGAACTAATTATATTTTAAAAGTGATAAGATTAATATTTTGGAGTTGAAAGTTATAGGACTAATATTTGTGGACTTAATTTTTTTTTTTTTTGCACAAACATATTTATTTGAAGTATAAGAATATTGTTGCGTATTTAATGGTTTAACTTGAGAGTAATTAGGTTTATTTGAAAAACTTAAGTAATTATGAAGATAAAATTGTGAGGAAATTTTAAAATAATGATAGCACCAAAATAACCAGTGTACTATCCCTTTAATAATGAATTTAATATTATAGAGCAGATTTTTATTTTTATAAGCCACTCACAATTATTTTTTGAGTTTGAGAACAAAAGAAAAGAATGAAAATTAATTTTTTTTTAAAACAAAGAAAAATAGAAGAAACGAGTGAAAATTGTTTTCCTTGTATTTATGAATTTTGGAAGAAAAATTTAATTAAAAATGGTATAATATTTTTTATAAAATTAAATTGTGATACATAAATTTCCTTTCAAAATTTTTCAACCTTAAAAAGAAATTATTGAGAGAAAATTTACTCCAGATTCTCCTTCTATTTTTTTTTCCTATTTAAAAAAAATATAAATAACAGACTTCCTCTCCCAAATTTTTCTATTTTTTTCTTTTCACGAGACTGTGTTGATGCGGTTTTGACCGCTTGGAGAAGGTGAGAAACGAATAGCGGCATGGAGGGGAAGAGATAGAGACGTGAACCGAATAGTAAAATAAAAAAGAAAAGCTGACATTTACTAATAACCAGCGGTGAAAAGAAAGAGAGAGACCGAGAGACAAACAGACGAGGTATGTATATTTATTTATGTTACAATTTTCGATGTTTTATGAATTTATATTGTTGTTGCTCGATGGAGATTTGCGTCTATCAATCGTTGTTTTAAACATCTTTGAATGGTCTGTCTTTCTCTTTGTATCTCTTCATATATCTATCTATTCTTAATTCCACATACACCACCCCCAAGTGGGTAGTAGCAGTGGTAGTGGTAGCAGTAGTGTAGTAGTAGAATTCACTGTTCTGCAAAAACTCAAAATAACTCTTAACAGATCTTTGTCATATTCTGGTAGGGTGAAATCGTAGCCATAGATACCTGATCCTCTTTATCTTATTATACCCTGGAAGGGTTTTGGGTTTTTCTTCATATACCTATATATATATATATCTGTTCTGATTCTTCTCTTTTCTCGTTTGCTGTTTGCAGAGCGAGAAACTCTGAAACAGGGTTTTTTGTGAGGAGAGAAGATTTATGTCGGTAGGGTCTGAATTGGTTGCAATTGGGTCTCAGTTGAAGCACTGGATTTCATTTGCTTCTGTTTTTCTCTCTCTTTGCATTCAACTGCAGCTCTTTTGCCTTCACCTTTGCCCGACGGTTTCGATGCGTTTGAGGCCCAAAAGGTACAAATCTTTCTTAAACACTGGTGTTATTTGTATAAATCATTGATGTTTCTTTTTGTTTTATGGTTTTCTGGTGCTGATCTGAAATGAGTCATGGTTTTTGGTTGTGGGTTTTTGTTTGCAGGACTTGTTCTGGGGTAGAGTGTTTTGGGGGTTTTCATATAATGAAAATTTTCTATCTTTTCTTGTTCTTAAAAGGGCCTCTTACTTGATTCGAATCTGTTCTCAGAGAATCAGATAGTGTTAGTTTTCACCCTTACCGTTCATTACTCGCCTTTTTTTGTTTTATTTTCTACAAATCATTTTCTGGGTACTGGTATCTATTGAGGGGTTTTTGAGTGAGAAAAAAATGCCAGAGCCTCACAGACAAAACCAATCGAATCAAGACAACCTCGGCAAGAAGTCGAGGAACAAACCAAATTCTGCCGAGGAATCCATCAAAATCATGAGAAAAATCCGCATAATCTGTTACGATCCTGATATGACCGATTCATCTGATGATGAGAGAAGTAACAATATGAAGAAAAGACCATATGGGGCAAAGCGAATTGTGAGAGAGATAAAACTTCCAGTTGATGATTCTCGTCACTCAATCAGAGCACCAGAAATGGAGAGTTCTTGTCAAGATAGTAACAATGGCGAAAAAAGCCCCAAGAAGAAAAGGGTTGTAACCAAATCCCCAACTCGACCCCGACCATCTGCCACGAAATACAGAGGGGTTCGACAGCGAAAATGGGGTAAATGGGCTGCTGAAATCCGAGACCCTTTTCAAGGGAAAAGGATTTGGTTGGGTACTTACAGTACCGCTGAAGAAGCTGCCAGGGCTTATGATGTGAAAAAGCTAGAGTTCGATGCTGCTAGGGAGTATGATGGGAAAAAGCTCGAGTTAGATGGTCTGCTTGCAGCTTCTGCTTCTGAGAAGAGTTGTAATAACTCTTATTCGGTTGCTTTGTACGACCACCGAAATCAACCTGCTGGTTCAGAAGAGTATGGGAGTGTGCTTTCTCAGACGTCTCCAACTTCAGAAATCAAAATGGGATCATCATCTTCCGTGAAAGAATCTGTTGGTATTCATAAGAATGCAGCTGCT
The DNA here is from genome assembly GCA_034770075.1 of Aralia elata. Taxonomy (NCBI): domain Eukaryota; kingdom Viridiplantae; phylum Streptophyta; class Magnoliopsida; order Apiales; family Araliaceae; genus Aralia; species Aralia elata. Next base: position 85,660,719 of record CM068387.1, on the reverse strand, counting down.
ATGAAGGAAGTGCCGAATAAAGGGCCTGCTGACGAGATATTAACATTGGCTGACATTGGGAAAGGTCTCGAATTAGGAATGGAGCTTGATTCTGAAATTGGGAGAGCACTGGACTTGGAAATGGAGCTTGATCATTCGCTTGATTCGTTCTTTTTGGATGATTTTGCACAGCCTTGGGATGATTTTGGGGGTTTTGATGATCTCCAAGTTTTTGGGGTTGATGATTCTGAACCCAGTGGTTTGCCTAACTGGGATTTTGATGAACTTGGAAGTGAAGAGATTGCTTGGATGAATGAGTTGAGGATTGATGAACAGCCTCGGATGAATGAACAACCAACCCCCCTCAATATAGCATGCCTATAAGTTTTGCAGCTAGTAGGAATGAGTATTAGTATTAATAATAATAATAATAATATTAATATGTTATCTAGTTTTATAGAGTTTCTTAGAAACAGGCAAGATAAATGATCTCGAGTGAATGGTCTTTTATTTGTATGTTTATGAGAGATACGAGTGAGCTTTGCTAATTTTCATGTCTATGGAGAGAGCGAGAAGGGGAGATAGTCCTTAGGTTTTCCTGTGCTATTAGAGCCGTCCGAAGGGTTCAAATTCTCCTTTGCGGGAGAGAGTCTTCTTGTTGAGAGTTGTTTGGTACTGATGCAATCTGTGTCTTTCTTTTAATTCTATGACTGAAATTTCTATGTTTCGGCTATTGCACTTTTATTTTAACCATACTCCATAGCAGTATATATATTTTGATGTTTGCTCTGATTAACTATTATTTTGATTTGATTGGTTTGCTTGTGTCTTCCATTCCCCTGTAAGTTTATAGTTAAAATAAAAGATTTTCAAGTCTTTGATTTCATCGTGTGTTTGAGATTTATGCTTCTGCTTCGGTGACTGCCATTTCTAAGAATTGTTAAAGTGCTTTACCACCAACCAAGTAATAGTTCTACTCGAGAATAGTAAGAGCATTGTTATTTGGTACCAAGTAATGAGATTATATTGAGTTTACATGAAGCAGCTGGCATGTGATTTTTTCAGCAAGAGTTTGGTGGCAACTGGTAAGCATTTTATTTGTTTGGGTGATTTCTAGAATATGTTCGTAGGGAATTAAATTAGGCCAAGCTAGGTTAAAATTTCACAATAATTGTTGAATCTTATGTTGTAAGAGCTCTCCAATGGTAGTAGCAAAAAAAAACTCTTTAAATTGAAGTTTGTTAACCTACGTGTCAATTTGAAAAGTATTATTTGTTACTTTAATATTTTGTAATTCATCGGTCTTTTCAATTCAATTAATGCAGTATTTGACTTAAAACAATAATAATTGATAACATTTGAAATAATTAATAACGTTCATTTTTTAAAAAGATAACCTCCTGGAAAATATATTATATTTAAAATTTAATATTTAATTAAAACTAAATATTAGATAAATTTTTAATTTACGTGATTATCCAGAGGGTCATATTGGATAAACTAAAGGGTCATAATTAACGTGATTATTCAAAGGGTAATCAAAATAATATTTTATCCAATATGATAAATAAATAAAAAAGAATGATATTAAATTTTACAATGAGTTGTACATCAAACTCATCAAGGAAAATAAATGTTTTTAGTTTTTTCATATGATTTTGATTCTTTCAAAACAAAATAAATGTTTTGAAGTGGTAAGGTCAACTTACCAGTTCTGAAGAGAGAGAATGAGGTTGCAAATTTAATGATTAAAATTGGAGAGGCTGTTAGAGATAATTTTTCTGATGTGACTCAACTATTTGAGTATTTCAAAGTAATTAAAGAGATTGTAAAATTGATTTAGTCAAAATGAGATTTTCTTCTATTAATTTCACAACATTGGTGTATATATGGTTGAAATTTCAACGTGCTTGAGCAAAGTCACAAGTTGCAAATAATTATATTTATTGTCAAAACTTCAGTTTCTTATGTTTTTCTCTTTCTATTTTTTGGGCTACTTTTTGTAGCTACATGCTATTAAATTTTTTTAGAGAGTTAATAGTTACATGGCAAAAATAATGCATGGTAACAGAAGAATTGATTTGGCATTGTCATTAAAATGTGGGCCAACATAATCACAATATCCAAGGCTAATCGATCTGGGGTAGATTTATCCTAATAAAAACAATTGCCTTGTGCATATAATTTCCCCTCTTAATGTCAAATCTCTATTTTTAAGGTATATTTTATGATAAATTCCATGTTGTGGTCCTTGTGGACTGTTCATTCAAAAAAAAAAAACTCTGCATAGCATGTGGAATTAGTAAAATCCTTTTCTTTCGTACTTCATTTGAGTATCATCTTGCTGATCATAATTAGAAATTTACGTGAATACCAGAAAAGAGGAAATGGATGAAAAGAAAAAAGAAAAAGAAAAGAGGAGTTGTAATGATTTTAAGGAGAAGGTTATCAAACCCTACTTAAAATCTCTCGTTCTTACGACAATCTACTGCACTAGAGTTTTTTTAAGATGGAATGAAATACAAAACTGACCCTCTAGTTTGTACTATTTTTACAAAACTCACCTTTTAATTTTTATATTTGCAAAACTTACGCTCCAAGATGTATTAATTGTGTAAAACTCACCCTTTATGCATTTTTTTTATATTAAAAATCCTCACATATTCAAATTATTTCATTTAATTCATTACTTAAAAATTCTAACTTTAGCACAATCCTTTTATTTCACTCGAACGACTTTCAATTGACAAAAAAAAATCACAATATATACCATCAGATTTGAAATCTTAGATTGCTTAATGCATATATCTCATTCTCTATATTTGCTATATGTCAATTGATTATTATTTTGTTTTGATAAATATTTCACACACAAGACCTATATTAAAATGTCAATTTTATTCTCGATTTTTAACACGTGTTGTCATCATTAAATATTTCATTCAACACTACAATAAAATAGATTATATGAATGATATAAGCATGTGTCGATCAATTTTTCTCATTACTAACACTATAAGAAAATGTATCAAAGGCAATGCACTGAAAATAAAATAATAATCGATTGACATATACTAGAGATAGAGAGTGAAACGTATGAATTAGGCGATCTAATATATCTGTTCATATTGTGAGAATTTTTTTTGCTAATCGGAAGTCGTTTGTATGAAATAAAAAAAGTATTTTAGATGTAAGATTCTTAGTGATGAATTGGAGTGAAATAATACGAGTATATGAGAGTTTTTTTTAACAAAAAGTACATAAAATGTATGTTTTGCACAATTAATACATTTTGAAGAAAGAATTTTATAAAAATAAAAGTTAAAAGGTGAGTTTAATAAAAGAAATACAAATAGAAAGATTAGTCTTGCATTTCAGTCATTAAGACGATTGCAATTGAAACAAATTGATTGATCTGTTGGCCAAACGTTTAATGAATATGGTGACCTAGTAATTAAGATATTGCCTAAAGTTGCAATTTAATCTAAACCAAATCAAGGACAATATTGGAAGGCGGCGAAGGTGTTACGTGAAAAATAATTCATCACTCATTTTGGACCCAATGACTGAAAATTTCACATGCTAATTTTGTCAAAATAAGCAAGTATTATTGAGAAATGGGTCCCCCGGATCATAATGCCCTTGACATGTATGTCTAACATGTATGTATTGAAAGAAAAAAAAAGAGGATGAGTTGTCGGGCACGCAGCCACCATAAGCGACCTGACAAATAAGTTGTATGGGTTAAACATCATTCTCAACTCCTTTGTCTCTGTAATTAAGAGACAAATACATATTTTTATTACTTTATTTACTTTCTATGGCTATATGGAGTAGTACCCTAGCCCCACAATGTACGGATTTTACTATGTTCCATGTTCAACACTACTTTGCCCCATGGTGATGGGAATACTTAGTTAATTAATGGAGTGATCCATTTTCTTTTTCTTTTTTCTTTTTTTTTAAATAAAATTTAAGGACAAGTAATGGAGTCAAATTTATATCCTAATCAAAGAAAGTTGAACAGAATAAGTCACAAAATAGTCGTATTAAGTGGAATTTACCTCGCAATGTGTTACTGTCAAAGGCTGCTAAAGCTCAACAGTCACTTTAGGGACTGTATCAATCCTGCAACTACTGTTTCCAAATTCTAAAGCATGGTATTCAAAGTTATACTACTATTCTGCCTATGAATACTCTTTATCAGAGGTAAAACACAAAAAAGGGGAAAATAAAGAGATGAAAAGGCAAAGGCAATTTTGAGAAGTACTTGCTCTGGTGTGCTTTAGATAGGAGTAAATATTTGTTGGTTACAATGCAGGCGATAACATTAGTATCGAAACATTCAACTCAAAATCAATTAATAATAAGTGGAGTAGCTTCTTAGTTATAATGTTATATATTGGGTTTTGAGTCTTTGAGAACTTGTATATATATATAGGAGTAGTACGGTGCAGAACATGTATATAATATGTAAGAACGGTGTGACTTGAGCAATGCGGGAGCTGCATATGCAGTTTTTCAACCATTTTAACGCCGCCACATATGTTAGAATCATTAATGCGGTTTGGTCAATTTTTGGTACGATTTTGAGGCTGATTTTGATTCATTGCTCGGCCCTAAGTTATATAGTGGGTTTTCAGCATTTGAGAGCATGTGTGCTGTTGGATCTGCACATTTGTAGTGTAATTTTGAGCTTTTGAGAGCATGTGGACTGTTGGGACTGTACATGAATAGTACCTGCTCTGATACTATGTTGAAGCATCCAATTTAAAACTAATTGACAATGAGTAGAGTAGCTCATAAATTATATATTGGATTTTCAGGTCTTAGTCGTCCAATGTAAGACTTTTTATTTCAACAATTATTACTTAAATATATGAAGAAAAACATTAATTAGGCTTATTGTTTATTTAATAATAACTTTTTAAGGCCGAAGAGTATGAATATATGAAGTTAAGAAAGTATTTGAAATAAATTTACTCGGACATTGCCCTTGGCCCATATTTAATTAATTTTGTTCCAAGAAGCTAATACTTACTATCAAAAATTACCTATTAACCAAAAACAGAAATAATCAAAAAATTAAAATCCAAAACAAACAGGCTTATATACATCTAGGGGGCTTGGATATAAAGAAAACACTTGAGGAAACAAGTTTGTTGTTTAGTCCATGCTTAATTAATGGGATATGATTGGGTGTAGTCCAAGTCCAATTAAACAATGGAGTATATAAAGAGAGATAAGAAAGTCAAGCGACCCCGGTCTGTTACAATATAGTGGTGTGCCTGGACTTTTCTTTCATAGTGTTTGGAATTTATAATCTTATTGTGGCCCCATGTTTAGTAAATTCATAAGAAAATGTTGGTCAACGATACAATTATATTATCATTCGCCCAATAATTAGATTAATACTTAAGATTAGGTTTGGATTAGAAACGTGAATCTGTTGACAGATTCTTGCATAAATTAGCCATCAAGACAATTCCATTGTGCTTCTGAGTTTTAAAAATAGACGGCCAAGAACATGTACAAAATAAGATGGGACGGGGAGAGTATGAAGTTTGCGGTCTCGCGTGCCTCAATTTATTAAAAACTTATCATCATACTGTGTCTTTATCGCTTGCATTAATGAAGGATACAAGTCATTCAATGGCTGCTAAGTTTAATATCAGTTTTTTTTTTAAAAAAAATAAAAATTAAAAAGCTCGATCACTATTATAATATCAAGAACCAATTAAACCTCACTGAAAAAGAAAAAAAATAAACTCATAAATCTCAAGAACCAATCAAATCTCACTAAAAAAGAAAAAAAAAATAAAGTCACAAACAAGTTTGACGTAAATAGGAAACAAGCTTCCAATAAGGAAAGAAAATAAACTCACCTAAGACCTAAGTAGGTGAGAATTGAAGTACCTCATCTTAACAACTAGGCTAAGACCTAATCAACTAATATTAGTTGTTTGTTACATTTAATTCTCTCTAGTTCCAAAATACAAGTATTACTTTGATTTTTTTGGAGTTAATTTTATATATACTAAAATAAAGATTAATATGAATTTATTTAACAAATATAATTATTAATGTTATAATTTATCTACAATTGCGACTAATTACCAGATTTAGTATTTTCAAGACACAAATGAATCTTATTAATTTTAAATTTAAATTTTTTGAATAACTTTAAAATGTCAACACTTTTTTTTTTTACCTTTTATATATATTTTTTCTTTTCCTTTTACATTACTCTGTCTAAGTTACACTTCTAGTTTTCCAATATTTGGCTTTCTGCGAAAACACCTGTACAGTTGCTTGTTAAAACTCGAAGTGATTATTACACCCTCCATCCCATAATAAACGTCTTAATTTGACTTTTATGGTCAAATTGACTATTTTTTAAATTAATAAATCTTAAAAAAAATCAAAATATACGCCAAATGATTATGATCATAATAAACTACAGAGAATTTACTACTAGTGTCAAGTTTCAGAATTTGAAAATTTTATATAAATATTTTTAATTAATAATTCTAAAAAAGGCCAATTTGACCATGAAAATCAAATTAGGACATTTATTATGGGACGGAGGGAGTATATTTTTCTTTCCTGTTATATATCAAAATTATTATTTTTTTGTCTCTAAAAGTGGGTTTGAGTATATCTCAAATGGGCTCTAAGTCCGATTCCAAAAACCTACGTTAGCTATTAAAGCTTATGAAGTTGTCATATTGGGTTGGTGGGCTTGAAGCTCGGCAAGGATACCTGTTTATCTTTTCTAGATAGACTGGACAATCACTTGGACTGAAGGACCTTTCCCATTATTTAGACTACATCCAAATCCAGGCATCTCGTCCAACTTTTGATAACAGTCTTTGGTGGTAATTTTGATAATTAATGTGTCCTTTAATTACGCTTATATTTTATTAACAGTCTCTCTTTTTTACTGTCTCTTTTCTCCTAAAATTTATCATCTATTTATTTATTTATTTTTAAAAAAAAGAAGGTAAAAAGTAGATTTTCAGTCATTTTGAGAAGTAATCTCTACTGTTGGCAGCAGCTACCCTTAAAAATTGGCAAAAAAAATAAAATAAAAAATTGATTATATTTCTCTCTCTCTCTTTCTTAAAACAACAGAACAACGATTGTGGTTAACAAATTAAAGCATACTAGCATTTAATTGTGTCATATATCAATTACTCGTGTTGTAATTAAGTGTTCAATTGATCAATTACATAACTCGGCATATATATAGACAGCATGCAGCCACTGGGCGAACGTGCACTCACATGCATGATATCATGGTGTGGTGGGGTGACTCCAAATTTATTTCGTTGTGTTTCACAACGTTAGTAACACCGTGTTTCTGGTTCTGGTTGATTGTAGTACACTAGTACTACTAAACCATAAGTTGAGTTTAATTGCTTTATGTCGATTGGGAATGAAAACACTACAATAGGCTACCTACTCATAATTAAGTCCATCTCCCAGGATTGTCTAAAAGGATTGCATCAAACTTGAAAATCGAATATAATAATTCAATTTTATCTTTTGTCTATGATGATATATATGTACATTTGGGTAATTAACCCTGTATTAAGCTTTCTCTGTCTAAACAGTATGAACTGCATCTTCCATCGTTTTCAAGGAAGAAATCCTCGTGAAGTACTCCATGTGATGATAGGGAGAGTTGGAAGGATCTGATGAGGCTTAATGACGGAAACGGGTCACTTCTGCTTTTCTTTTGCCTCTCTGATTCAGGTGAATGGAGTGTTCTGTGAATTCCTTTTTCTCCTTCTACTTCCTACAATTTTTGGTTTCCACCTCTAATTTGCTTTGCCACTTTGTCAAAAATGAAAATGACCACTTTATGGCTATAAACCCATAAGGGTTCAACGGTATTTTTGTGGGCATTTTGTGTTTTGAGATTTGCATGTGCCACTTCTGCTAGTTAGCTTACTTTTTGAAGCTCAGATGTTACTGTGTTGGCATTTGAGTTTAAAGCTTTACAGCTTGGATTTTAAGTTATTGGTTTCTTTGCTCTGTTGCTAGTGGATTTATGCCTATGTTCGGCCAATGATATATCTTGAAGGATTTAAATCTGAAGTTATAAGTTCTTTGAACATGGGTTTATAATGGGATTCTTTGATTACTTGGATTTGGGCTTAATGTTTGCTGTGAGACGAATTTAGTGGGATTGTGGCTGGGTTTGTTTCTTTGTTACTGTAATTGAGAAGATTTTGGAGACAAATAAATCAAGACAATGCAGTTTTTTCTGATATTCTGCATTAAAGCTCAAAAATTTATGCTGTTGGATCAATTTATGATCTGATCAATGATCAGGGCTGTCCGTGACCGGATATTTAAGGATGCAATGGTGATATTAGTGATCATCTCCGCAATCATATTCGTTTGACAAATTTGTACTTCTTGTTTTCTCTTTTTCTTTTATCTTTTGTCTATGATGTAGTACTAGAAATTAAATCTCTAGTCCTAAAACGCTTCTATATATATAATTATAGTTTCAAACCCGTGATTTATACGTACCCACCAGAACAAACCCTTGAAATTTCTGGCATTGCAATGCTACATAACTAAATGACATCCATCCATTTCTAAACGTACGGTTTATACATATTTCTAATTCATTACATATATATATATATATATATATATATATATATGCATGTAAGAGTGGCAATAACTTTAGGGGATGTTAGGAGTTTAAATTTTTTTGTCTCAAATGATATGTCACCATAATATTAATTGGATAGATCTCATATGATTGAATATACCATAAATTATCATTAAAATATTCAATATCATGTCATTCAAGACAATATTTGAAATCCCTACCATTGAAACGACCGAGAGCACTTTCATATATGATACGAGTATACATATATAAGGGCGTTTGTAGCTAGATCCAAATTAAACAAGAGTAGATTTCTATAATCAATTATATTTCCCTCACATTGAAGACAAAAAATGCATGAAAAGACAATTAGAATCTACTGAGAATAAACCAAACATACTACTTGTGCATGCGTATCAACACTTATAAAACAAATATTTCCTGCATCAGCAATATATATTTAATCCATACATGAATACATTTATGGGCACATCAAGTACTACAAATAAAAATACATACAAAAATAAAATAATAATAAAAAGAGAAGAGGGAAATATTTTTGTTATTATTTTATCTTAATATGTTTTTAAATGCGACACTAAATGTAAACGCAGATATACTCATCGGCACATATATGGCCTTAATTAGAGCTTGACCACTTGAGGAATATGAACCGGGTACCTCTCAATGCAATCAAACCATGGCCCATCTGTTGGTGTCTTAATGCTTCTGTTACACTTCCAAACAGCACTGTTACACTTAAACCCACTCCCAAACCCTATCTGCCAAACCCTATCCCCTTTCTTCATCCTCCCCTTAGCCTCAATATAACTTATCTCATACCATAAAGAAGAAGACGACGTATTTCCAAATCGGTGCAACGCCATTCTGGAGGCTTCAACATCCTCAGAAGATAGCTGCAGGCGTTTCTGAAGCTCGTCAATCACGGCCCGCCCTCCGGCATGGATACAAAAGTGCTCAAAGGCCTGCTTGAAGTCCGGAATATAAGGCTTCCACTTATGGGACTTAAAGATTTTCCTTCCAATGAGAGTTATCAAAAACAGGAGCTGCTCAGATGCAGGAAGAACAAGAGGCCCAATGGTTGTTATATTGGACTTCAAGGCCTCAGCGGCTATCGCCATCAAATCAATTGACAAATTTATCCCTACAATCCCTTCTGAATCTTCCTCCTCAGAAACGCAACGATAAGCATTGTCATCAGATCCTTTATGGGTTCGAACCAGATGAACAAGCCTATATTTGGCTTGCTTTTTATACAAGGATTTGTTGGATAACAGAATAGCAGCTCCACCCATTCGGAATAAACAATTAGGAAGAAGCATTGCTCTTTCTTTTCCCATGTAACAATTAGGTGTAATAATCTCTGTGCTCACAATCACAGCATTTGAGTTGGGATGAACTTGAAGAAGGTCACGTGCTAAATTAACGGATATTAAACCCGCACTACATCCCATTCCAGAAAGGTTAAAGCTCTTTATGTTGCTTCTCATGTTGTAATTGTTGATCACCATAGCCGATAAGGATGGATTTGGACAGAAGAGGCTGCAGTTTACAATGAGTATATCAATGTCTTTTGGGTTAAGTCCGGTTTGGTTCATAAGTGAATCCATCGCAGAGAAAATAATTAACTCAGCTTCTTCTCTTGCAGCCTCCATATTAGGGCTTGGCGGGATATAATGTATGGACTGGGGTAAACAAGTCTCTTCTCCTAAGCCGGAGCGCTCGAGTATTTTCATTTGGAAATGAACACTTTTGGGCTCTGAAGCTAGGACTATTGTTGCATGTTCCATGAAGGATGCGAAAGGGACTCGGTAGACTGCGGGTGGCTTGAAACAAGCGTAGTCAACTAGATATATGCTGCGGGGTTTTGATAGGAAGAAGAAGGTGGTAATTAAGGTAATGAGGTAAATGGAAGAAATGGCCTGAATAGACCTGAAATGAATGGATTTACAAAGATTTATGAGCTCGTTCGGATCGTTCTGAAACACTTGATGGAAAATAGTAAGAATGATTGGTACGAGTAGAAGAGTGAGAATGTGGTTGATGAGATATTGGTAGCCTAGTTTTACATACTTGAGCTTGTCGGAGTGAAAAAATTCCGGCAACTTCGTAGACATCTTAAAACTATGGGAGGGAGAAGAGGAAGTTGAGTTGAATGAGTGTTGGGAGGGTTTGGGCTATTATATATGTTGGAGGGGGAGAACATAGATTTTTAAAGGCTGCTAAAAGAATAGAGAAATGTTCCGGTGAGGGCAATACCATTTTGAGCGCAATGTACAACATGTAAATACTATGCATGTACAGTAGAACTGTGTATTGTATTGTATAGTAGAACTGTGTATTGTATTGATATAGGAGTATATCATTTTCCGAATAATAGTGTAATCAATTGGGGCAGATGAGATGATTAAATGAGATGGTACATCTTCCATAATACCTGTCCACCAAAAGGGTTAATATTTGTGGACGGTTAGATTTGGTGTACGTTTCTATCTCCGGAAAGGTGAAAGTCACATACTACTAATCAAGGAATAGTTCTTTTACAATCACAGACAACTAGGTAGCTAGTATATACTTAGCTTTAATCCAATACACCAATCTCGATCACCATCTTTAATTTAATTATAAATCCCCTCCAGTCCTTTAGGCAGAAGCCCTTCGCATTTGGATTTTGGAGTGAGTGCGTGTTTCTTTGGGTTATGCGTGGCAGCAAATTAAGTACTCCCGGTCCAAAGAATCTTAAGTCCTATTTTTACATGAAGTCTCTCAAAAAGGAGTCTCCTCCTTAAAATTAGACTGCCTAACACCAGGATTTTTTTATTTTTATTTTTATCAATAATACTGATTGAATTGATTTAGGAGATTTTTGGGAAATTCATTACTTTTTTGCAAAAGATTTTTAAAATAAAACTCTCAATATAATTTATGAGGGAGGGAATATATTTTGTAAGAAGGGGCCGGAATATTATATGGACCATGTGACATTTATGCACTCGCGAAAGTAGTTGGGCCATTTACATATCTATGAGATTTTGTGCTTATCTTAATTGCACCAAAACATTAGTTCTACAGAAGTAGTGGAATTATTGCACTTTAGTAGTAGTAGTAGTATACCCAAACACATTAATTGTATTAGAAGACTTGAAATAGTGGAATCAGAAATCCTAAGATAACTAATGAAGGCAAAGTGGGTGTTTTCAACAACCGCACACTAGAAAACATTAAATGGAGCGCGGATTAGACAAAACGGGCTTATAAATATTGGTGGTATGTCCTTATTTCTTGTAGCTTGCATATTAATATCATGTCTATTACATGTTAGGAATGGTATTGTGGGAAGGATGTAGGACAGATGAAGAAGAAAGGGCCTAGTGGGCTCTATATATAGACCCACTTGATTCTTTAAAAAATTAAAAAAAATTCTAATACTCCGTCCATTCCAAAAGTCAAGAGTAATTTAAATGTCGCATAAATTAGTATAAAAATGTTGTTATATATATATATGCTCTGATAATACGAAGAAAGTGGCTAATATTGTCAGAATAATATACGTCGCTTAAAATATTAAATGTTATTAAAAAAATTATAAAAAATACTTTTAAATATATATTTATTATGACATTATCATTTTTACTTTTACGATAACAACTAACAAGTATCATAAATAATGATATGACATTATCAACAGCTTCTTCCAAAAGATGACCTGGGAATCAAAGTTGTGTCCTTCTTTGTAATCTTTTTTGGTATATTTCCTTTTTCTTTGGAATGGACTAGAAAAGCTTAATGGACTATGCCCAATCTCCCAGACCTCCATTTGCCAGCCCGGCCCAACTTTAATTTTCAAAGAAGGGGGTTCAACAAGAAAGATAAGAAAAGGACAAAAAATGAAATTTTAATAATTAATATAAGTAATTTCATTTCCTAATTAATTAGCACCAGCATATCTCATAGTTTTCTACATTATGGCCCGTGAGCAGAAGATCCCAGGCACTTTTAATGAAACGCAAGTCCATCATCAAATATGTAGATTGAAGAAAATTAAATTATACTCCACATATTTGGAGTACTATCTCTGTCCCAAAAACATGTCTGTAAATATTTTTAAAAAAAATTATTAATTAGAGCTTTCAACCATATTTTAACATTATTCTTAATATTATATTTTTCTATAAATTTAGAGAATCAATTTTTTTTTCTTTCACATTTCCAAGTTTCAAATTACCCTGAATAGGATAAAATAAAAAACAAAACCAAGCCATGCAGCATTTAATAATCTTTTTTCTCAATAGTTATTAAAGGTAATGGAATTTTCGACCATCTAATAATGATGAGTATCAACTATCTAGACTCCTAATTGTTGGATATATAGTTTTGCCCACTTTTGACATTTTCTAAATGATGATATATAGAGAACTCAAGATAACTCATAACTGGTTAGTCAATGATATATACCGAGCACTTGAGCTTGCAGTTGCTTGTTTGGTGAAGATTTATTTGAAAAGAAAATAATAAGAAGAAACTTCATCTCCAATAAGTTTACCCAAATGCTTTTATTTCTACCCAAAAAAAAAAACAAAGAAAAAAGTTTACCAAATCAAGCAAGCCTCAATACTAATCCTAATCCCAACTATCCCAACTGTCAATAGAACAAAAAGTAAATAAATTACAACGACAGAAAAATATTCCCTCCGTCCCAAATTAATTGCATTTCTAGGACTTTTTAAAGTCAAATTGACTATTTTTAAAACTAATTTTTTTACTATTTTTGCTAATATATAGGTAAAGATATTATAACCAAAAGAAAGTATATATAATTTATTACTAATTTTAATTTTTATAATTTTAGAAATATATTTATATATGTTTAATTATTAATTTCAAAAATAGTCAATTTGACTTTAAAAAATCCTAAAAAAACAATTAATTTGGGACGGATGGAGTACAGTATTTCCTAACAAACCTCTTTTAGTCGAAGCTCAACCTGAAAACCGCGGGCCGTGCTTTAATTGAATGTCTAATTCAATCCAAATTTTAAGTGAAAAGACCGGTCCGATCCGAGCCCCGCCTTGTCAAACAAGGCCTAGTTAGAACCGGTCCTAGGACCGGACCAGCCCGTGCATGCCAAGTAGTTGATGTCATTGAATTTTTTTTTTTTTTTTTGTTTGGGTCAATGCAACAACAAACCCAGCAGGGAAAATATAGATTAATTCCAATCTAGACATAAAATTGGCAAGGTAGGTTGTACCCAGCTGTAACCTTAAATACCATTTTATTGTTAGTACCTAAGCAATCTTATCGATATGAATGTCAGCAGTGGCTTTGGGTCCATCTGTATCCCACTCACTTTTCTATCCTTTCCAATTTGACACTAATTATTTGAAGCCAAGTCTGACACGGTAACTTATAAACAACTAATCAATGAATTTTTGTATATAATTAGTGCTAGACGATATCACTATGTTACCAATTAAAAAAAGGAAAATACCGTATATGTAACTTCGGTTTTCATGGGGAAATTGGCCTTTGTATGTAGTTTCTTAAAACTGCAGAATTATGGGCGCTGTGAGAAAGTCTAAAATTGACACATTCTCAGAATTTGCATGGAGACCAATTCTATAGAGGTTGTCAATCTTCTTGAGGGTGTTGGAAATTCTTTCCAACTTCTCCTTGGAAACCTTTTTGGAATGTTAATTAAGATTCATCACATTAGAAGAGATGTGAATCTGTGTGTGCTGGTCATAGACTTGCTGGACTCCTAAATTTGTTGCCTTTTGATTGTAATGACTTTGGTTAATCTATTCTAGCGTACGCATATTATTTGAATCAAAAAAAGAAGAAGAAGAAACTAATAATTACTTCTTATGTTTCTTTTTATATTAATTGTCCGTTTAGGAGAAATCACATGATAAAAGCATAAGTACTTCTTATGCTTTTTCTATTTGATTACATTGTGTATAAATTTGAAGATTTATTAAAAAATGAAAGAGAAACAAGTAAAATTCTAATATTTAAGAATAATTAATAGAGATGTCTCAAATTTTTGGTTGTAAATGATATGACATTGAATATTTTAATAATAATTTATGGTATAGTCAATCACATAAGATCTATCCAGTCAAATTTAGGGTGGTGCTAGGGGTCTTAAATTTTTGATCTTAAAAAGTGTCTCAAATGATGCGTCACCAAAATACTGGTTAGGCAGATCTCATATGATTGACTATGTAATAAATTATTATTAAAATATTTAATATCATGTCATTTGAAACTCATTTGAGGCAAAAAAAATTGAGACCCCTAGCACTACTTATAAATGTTATGATAACACATTTTTTGAGACAAAAAAATTTAAGACCCCTAACATCACCCTAATTAATATGGGAAATTAAGTCATTAATTATTTTTTAAAATCTAAAAAATGATACTCTATATAAGGGAAAATAATTTTTTCTCTCCAAAAGAGAGAAAAAGATAGGGATTCGGTCATGGTGAAATTATTACACCACATACTATTGGTATATATATTGTATAATTTTTTGTTGCATTGTTTATAATAAAAATTGTATTTTTAACTCTAACGTTATGTTTGTGGGCTACCACAAATGTAATATTTACTAAACCAATACAAATAAATAAATAAAAACCTATAGAACGTTATCAATGATAAATTGTGTTACAATTTCATCTTAACCGAATCTAAAAGGTATAAGCGGATCTAAAAGGTAGGGAGATAGCAGTAGTTTTAGGTTTGTTTTTGTAGTCAAGGTAGTAATAATTATTAGCTAGAAGCAGCTAAACATGAAGGCTGTTTGATTGGTTTACAAGTGGACTGCATGCACACGGATTATCATCAAGAAATAAGTAGTCCACAAGCTAAATTGAGCGTTGAGTGAGGTGTGACCTTCATTCAATCAGTTCATCTGCCACCCATTCATTATCATCCTCCCTAAACATTTAAATCTGTGCATGTCCCCTCTCCCACCATCAATCCACATCCCTCAATTTCTCCTCTTTCACACACACACACACACACAAAATGCCTCCAACACTGCCCAATTTCTCAAGCTCCGCGAAGCTCAAGTATGTAAAATTAGTGTACCAATATCTTGTAAACCAGTACTTTATTACCATAATCCTCATACCCGTCATTCTTGCTTTCCGATTAGGCCCCAATGAAATTCTAGCCCATTGGCATTGGATCTCTCTACGCTTTAATCCCATCCAAATATTATGTTCCTCTTTCCTCATCATCTTTATATCAACCCTTTACTACATGTCCAAGCCCCGGTCCGTTTATCTAGTCGATTTCGCCTGTTACAAGCCGCCTGCCCAATATCGTGCAACCTTCTCAACCTTCATGGAACATTCCAGAATCATATTGAGCTCAGAACCCAAAAGTGTCGATTTTCAAATGAGAATTCTGGAGCGGGCCGGCCTTGGGGACGAAACTTGTTTGCCACCCGCAATACATATGATCCCACCTAACCCTACAATGGAAGCATCCAGAGAAGAGGCCCAAATGGTTATTTTCTCAGCGATGGACTTGCTATTTAATAAAACTGGGCTTAATCCGAAAGACATTGATATACTGATAGTAAACTGCAGCCTCTTCTCTCCAACGCCGTCGTTATCGGCTATGGTGGTCAACAAGTATAATATGCGGAGCAATATAAGGAGCTTTAACCTCTCGGGAATGGGCTGTAGTGCTGGCTTAATATCCATTGATCTGGCACGTGACCTCCTTCAAGCCCATCCCAATTCAAATGCGGTTGTTGTGAGTACAGAAATAATAACACCAAATTATTACCAAGGGAAAGAAAGATCCATGCTTCTCCCAAATTGTTTGTTCCGTATGGGCAGTGCAGCAGTACTCTTATCAAACAGAAATTCTTACCGCAGGAGGGCAAAGTATAGGCTCCTTCACGTGGTCCGAACTCACAAAGGTGCAGATGACAAGGCTTATAAATGTGTGTACGAAAGAGAAGACTCGGAGGGTAAAGTAGGGATTTCACTATCGAAAGATCTAATGAGCATAGCAGGAGAGGCATTGAAGTCCAACATCACCACCATTGGGCCTCTCGTTCTTCCGGCCTCGGAACAAATTCTGTTTCTGATGAGCCTAATTGGTCGAAAAATGTTGAATACTAAATGGAAGCCTTATATTCCCGACTTTAAGCAGGCCTTTGAGCACTTTTGTATTCATGCCGGAGGGCGAGGGGTGATCGATGAGCTGCAGAAGAGCCTGCAGCTGTCGACGGAGCACGTGGAGGCATCGAGGATGACACTGCACCGCTTTGGCAATACGTCGTCGTCATCATTGTGGTACGAGTTGAGCTATATTGAAGCCAAAGGGAGGATGAAGAAAGGTGATAGGGTTTGGCAGATAGCGTTTGGGAGTGGGTTTAAGTGCAACAGTGCTGTTTGGAAGTGTAACAGAAGCATTAAGGCACCCATTACGGATGGACCATGGTTTGATTGCATTGATAAGTACCCAGTTCATATTCCTGATGTGGTTAAATTGTAGTTGAGCCAGGAAATCGGTACTTATGGGGATTTTTAGTGTGCAAATAATAATCTGCATGGTAAAATTCATGGATACGGTTTGTACTTTTCATGTAGTTTCTTATTGCATGTCATGCATTTTAATGTGGGGCTTTCCACCAAGTCCTTGTAAACAGTGTATTTATAAGTATTTATGGTGCATGGGTTGAAGTATTTATTGTACATTAACTACCATACTGTGTTATAAAGGAATAATACTGTGTACTTTATTTCAAAAGAAATCGAGGGAGAAATGAACTTCTGCGGGTGAAGTCGATCTGGCCCAGGTTGTGGTACTGTTGGGCCTGATTTAGGCGCAGAAGTTTGATCCGGCCTGGTGTGGTAGCTCAGCTCGGGTTGTGGGCCATTCGGGACGTGTTTGTGAGAATGTGTAAATTTATACTCCCTCTGTATAATTATTGAATAAAAATAAATATTATAATTAGTAAATATTTATTCAAATAATTTATAATTTTTATAATTATATTTGTCCGAAAATAAATATACAACTATTAATTTATCTTAAATTAACTTCAAAAAATAAGCTTGATCCTATAGTTTGTACTTTGTATAGGAGGAAATATGTTAGACCTTCTGATGTATTTTGCTTATAAGTATTCCGCAAATAAATCTAATAAAATAACTAAAAAATACCAATAAAAATA
Source organism: Aralia elata (assembly GCA_034770075.1). Classification (NCBI taxonomy): domain Eukaryota; kingdom Viridiplantae; phylum Streptophyta; class Magnoliopsida; order Apiales; family Araliaceae; genus Aralia; species Aralia elata. The sequence goes on along the minus strand of CM068387.1, from coordinate 85,642,881 downwards.
TTAATGCATGTTGTATTTAAACATGTATTTTGTGGGAAAATGTTAAATAAGTAAAAAAAAATCTTTGTCTAATTTGTCTAAATAAAATATTAATAAATTATACAATACAACACATGCATCGAACCCCTGATAGAAGGTGTCAAGTGCAAAGTTTGTTCATCCTCCACCACAAATGGGAGCTGAGGCCAGTATGGAGATCCTTAAGTTAATGAGTCTAACCCCTTATCGGTACTCTCTTGGCTGAATTGATTCAACACCACATTTGGAATTGTGTCGTTTGGATCTTCATTAACGCCTCAATGTTCTTCATTGAAGAGTACTGGTCTGGCATACCACTTCTCGTATACATGGCGAGAGTTGTGCATAAATAGTACTCGCAAATATTCCGCACAAAAAGCTCACACCGACTCGATCTGTAATATAAGTGTACATATGATTAGTAAACAGTATATAATATATTGTAAATCTATTAAACAAAATATTCAATATGAAACTTACAAGGTTTGTAGTTTCTTACTGATGAAATAAGTCACATGGTGTATAGGTGTCATTTGGTTCAAGTTGTTGGCAGCTAATTCTTGTACGAGTCATCCATCTATACCACTTTAGGTATTCAGCTAGAATAACCTCCTCTCTTGTAGTCATCACAAAGTCCAGTACAATGTCTTGCCATGCATACCACGTGACAATATAATCTATTCGCTCATGAATATAATCTATAGCGCAGATCTCTTCTCTCTCGTAACAGAGTTCAATTATATCTATCGGGGTTTCGGGAATATCTTATTTTTTCCCAAATTATCTCAAGACACGATCAGACATTGTGAATTTAACAACGTCGAGTCAAATGAGGGGAATACACGATGCCTCACTATACCAAGCTGCTTAATACTTTTGTGTCTAAATAATCAAACTTTGTATATGACTTTTACCATACCATTGCAGCTGTCATCCCACTAAATTCGCCTCTATAAAAATTTGGTTGTGATGAGAGTATAGTATTCTTGTTTCTTTCATACTATCCTTACGCTCTTGTATGGGGCAACTAATGCTCAACCCCTCTTACATAATTAGGTCTCCCGATAGATAGGTGTTCGTAAGCCCAAACCTGTGTCATAATTGATCAAGTTAAAAATTATAAATATAGTATGATGGCCAACATCAATATAAATAAAAATCAAACTATAGCCAACATGATATTTGAAGAAGTGTTAAATAGCCAAAGAAGCTCTTTGCATTGATGTTAGTTGTTTTGTGTAAATTCCGTAACAAACAAGTCAGAAGCGCTGCTCCTCATACATAATCACATATTTTATCAATATCTTCTAGAAATATAAGATATCTAGCACGCAAAACGTCTCGGTTTGATGAAGTAAATAATATCTTCCTAATAATAAATAAGACGTACGCTTTGGTGTAGGTCACCACTATTTTCATGTCTACATCTAATGGAAGTTTGTAAAATCTAGTGTTCAACCACGACAACATAATGCCCTCTCAGTTATAAACCTTCTCATCTTCCATTGCAAATTTACTAAATTCACTTAACTTATTTTGAATTTCTTATTAATAATGTACATGTAATAAGTTATCCTATAACCGGCAATCTTAAAATGAAATAAACATCTTCTAAAGTTATTGTCATCTCACCCCTGGGGAAGTGAAATGTATTTGTCTCACTCTGCCAACATTCCACTAATACTTCTATCAACGAAATATCTAATTGGTTACATACATTCGTGTTTGCAAATACTTCAAAATTTCATTTTTGTAATAATTATTTTCAAGCATCAGGTAAAACCTAAATATTCAAAGAGCGTCCACTCTCATCTGTTCTCAGAAAACAACTAAAATGGGAATTATTTCATACAATTGTAGAAATGTGGTTAGCTTGATCCCACAACAGTATATTATTGGTTGGTCCGGAATTGAATTTCATTTTTATAACTCACACAAACAAAATAAACATATATCAAGAAGACATTGATGCTATTATTATTAAATATCAAAAATAACTAAAAAAATCCTAATTCAAACATTATACTTAAACAGTTTAGTTCTAACCGACTAATAATATTTCTTTGTTGTATATACAAAGAAACATTTGTAGCTAACAAGTCTTTATATACAACAACTTTCTATACAACAACTATGAAGTTTGTATACAATAAAGAAGAATAGAATATATATATATATATATATATATATAGTTATATATATATATGACGAATTTATAACTTACATGAGTTAGATTTAGCAAAGATGTAAGTTTGTATAAGGGATTTGTCGATCTCCTTTTGCTTAGTTGTTTTTCTCTCAAATTCACTTTGGGTATTTAGATCTTAGATGAGAAAGAAAGAATAATAACGTATCTAGTATAGAAGTAAATCACCATTTGCAGAACTAAACCGCGGACGATGATTTACCTTAAAATGTCACCGTTTGAAGATTAATTAAGAATATACTCAACGTCTGTAATTTAGTTCTACTGATAGATGATATGAATAAAACGTTATCATGTTAATGATATTAACATCTGGATACATAGTTCCTGTAGTTTAGTTCTGCGGATGGAAGAAGGGTATTTTAGGCAATTTTTCCATCCGCAGAACTAAACTGTGAGCTCCCCCATATTAAACTATGGATGAGACTTCCTCCTTACCGTTCGATGGAGGAAATGGACAACTGAGATCATCTTTACAGTGTTAATTATGAATCAGTCCCTGATATATATATATATATATATATATATATATATATATATATATATATTCATGTGTCCTATTCTCCTAGCTATCTCCTTCCGTTCTTTTTTACTTGTCTTTTGAGAGAGTGAAATTTGTTTCTTTTTATTTGTCGTTTATAGATTTCAAGAAAGTATTAATGTCTTAGTTTACCATATTATCCTTACATTAAATACTAAATTGTTTATCTTTTATCTTTTTCAATGAATTTTGAAGGGTAATATTGAGATTATATACTCATTTTAATCAATCAAATAAAACATTACCTGTATTTTTTAATTTTTATATTTTCTCCTAAAACGTCAAGTAAAAAGAAATGGAGGGATTATATTCTTGGATTCATAATCCTTAAATTTAGTAGAGATGGAAATTATCTTAGTTGGACTTTTTTTATAGTAGTTGGAAACATGGAACTTGAAAAACTAAAATAGTGTGTCAAGCATAATTCTATTTAGCCTGTCACCTACCACACCGATCAATATATTTTACTCGTACATTAATTAAACAACTTATTAGAAATTCCTCGAGGTTGATTCAATTACTTGAAATAGAAATTATATTGGTTAAAATTTTTTAGAGTAATTAAAAACTTGGAACTTGAAAAACTGAAATAGTGCGTCAAGCACAATTCTATTCAGCATGTCACCTACCACACCAATCAATATATTCTTACTCCTACATTAGTTAAACAATTTCTTGAGGTTGATTCAAATATTACTTGAGATGGAAATTATATTGGTTGGACTTTTTTAGAGTAGTTGGAAACTTGGAATTAACATGGAAAACTGAAATAATGCGTCAAACACAATTCTATTCAACATGTCACCTACCACATCGATCAATATATTATTACTCCTACATTAGTTAAACTACTTATTAGAAATTCCTCGAGGTTGATTTAATTACTTGAGATAGAAATTATATTGGTTGGATTTTTTTTTTGAGTAATTGGAAACTTGGAACTTGGAAAAACTGAAATAGTGCGTCAAGCACAATTCTATTCAGCCTATCACCTACCACAACGATCAATATATTCTTACTTCTATATTAATCAAACAACTTGTTAGAAATTCCTTGATGTTGACTCAATTACTTGAGACAGAAATTATATTAATTGGACTTTTTTAAAGTAGTTGGGAACTTGGAACTTGAAAAATAAAAATGTGTCAAGCACAATTCTATTCAACTTGTCATCTACCACAACGATCAATATATTCTTACTCCTACATTAAGTAAACAACTTATTAGAAATTTCTCGAGGTTGATTCAATTACTTGAGATAGAAATTATGTTGGTTAAACTTTTATAAAGTAGTTAAAAATTTAAAATTTAAAAAATTAAAATAATGTGTCAAATAGAATTCTATTCAAACGGTCACCTACCACAATAATCAATATATTCTTACTCTTACATTAATTAAACAACTTATTAGAAATTCCTCAAGGTTGATTCAAATAAAACTGTTAGAAATCCTAATATTATTACCCTTCTTATGTCTTAAAAAAGGAATCACAATTTGTTCTTTAAGGTGGGGGGTAACCGTTGTAGCCTTTTGTATTAGAGATGTTATGGTACCAAATTTAAAGTAACACAAATTAATATATTATTTTTTTACATTTCCATTTTAATATATAAAATTAAAATAATAATGATAAAGTTTTTATATAATTAATTAAAATAATAATAACACATGATTTGACATCCCAAATTTAAAATCCTACTCGAAATATAAAGACCGTATGCAATTATGTTGACCAAGTGGTATAATTTAGTAAGTCACTGACCATACTAATTTAGAAAGGGCAAAAAAAAAGGTCCAAATAAGGGGTTGAGAATCAAGTGTATAAAGAGAGGCAAGTGAGAGACAAGTGAGAACAAGAAGCTGTATGCAGTCCACATTCACATTTACAATTCAGAAAGACACCCATTGACAACTAAGCCCCTCCATCACCGGCGCCTTTAAATGCCGCCCCCGTCAAACCCCCATAACTTTTAGTATTTCATTATTATTACCGCTACAGCTGCTCTAGTTGATTAAGTAGAATATAAGAGAGAATTAAAGGACTTGTGTAAAGAGAGAGAGAAATATGGGATTTGAAAGAATATCGTCTTTGTTGGATGATCTGATAGAGAAGGCCGGTGGTTGCGCCGTCCTGGATGGTGGATTTGCTACGCAGTTGGAGAAACACGGCGCCTCCATTAATGACCCTCTTTGGAGTGCCCTTTGCTTGATCGAAGATCCTCATCTCATCAAACGGGTATCTCTCTCTACCTCTCTTTTCTTTGTCTATGTTAATTATGCACCTGTAAATTAATAGTAATAATCTCTTTGTTTAGCATATGTTTATGATAAATGTTCTTAAATGCAATATTACAAAATCTTAATTTTGTTGTTTTAGGTTCACATGGAATACCTAGAGGCTGGTGCAGATGTATTGGTAACCTCATCATATCAGGTTTGCGCCATTAATCTGCATTGTTTAGTTTTATAGTAGCATTTGATGATTCTTTCTTCTTTTTTGGGGGGTAAATTCCTATTTTTTCATAGCAAATTTACTCGATTTGTTGGCCCATTTTGAATTATATGAAAACACATAGGAAACATGTTAAGGGGCTGCTAAAAAGTACAAGGAGCAGATATAATGCAAGATGACAATTAATTTCCATGAGATGCATGAATATAACAGAAGCCAAGTCCTTCAAATATGTCCTACAGATTTACTAAATTTCTCACTTAATTCTTAATCCTGTGATTATAGGCAACCATTCCAGGATTTGTGTCGAGGGGACTGTCCATTAAAGAAGCAGAGCTGTTGTTAGAAAAGAGTGTCAAACTGGCTGCTGAAGCCCGTGATAAGTTCTGGGATTCTGTGAAAAATAAAACGGGACACCGTTGTAACAGGGCTTTAGTTGCAGCCTCCATTGGAAGCTATGGTGCCTATCTTGCTGATGGCTCAGAGTACAGGTGCCACCACTTAATAGTTGTTACAAATGTTTCCAGAATGCTCAGCTAGATAATTCTCCCCTCTGTCTGGAAAAAGAGTTCTTACTTTCTTTGTAATTTTTGTTGACAATTGTACTCTTTTTACCGAAAAAGAGTTCTACTTTCTGTCCATGCATATAATGTTTTATGGGAGTATGAAATCTCATTAATGTATCTTTCTGCCACTAGTGGGTATTACGGACCTAATGTGAATTTGGAAAAGCTCAAGGATTTCCATAGGCGGAGACTGCAAGTTCTAGTGGAAGCAGGTCCGGATTTACTAGCCTTCGAGACTATCCCAAATAAACTAGAAGCTCAGGTATGCTCCTTGACATTGTCAACTCAACAATAATCTTAATTTTCCCCGATTTTGACATTGTCAAGGCAACAAGAACCTTTCCCTGATTTTGACATGATAGCTTAGTCTCTTCTAACTGCAATATCTTCTGCAGGCCTGTGCAGAGTTGCTTGAAGAAGAAAATGTCCAAATCCCATCTTGGATCAGTTTCAGCTCAGTAGATGGCGTAAATGCTCCTTCAGGAGAGAGCTTCAAGGAGTGCCTTGATGTAGTGAACAAGAGCGACAAAGTAATTGCGGTTGGAATTAACTGTGCACCACCCCATTTTGTTCAAAGTCTCATTCAGACATTCAAACAGGTAATTACCTAAAAACCTCCAGTGCTTCGCTAAAATTAATATTATTCCTAATGAGTAAATACAAATTCTATTGTCAAATTGTCTATTTGCAGTTAACTGGAAAGGTGATTGTTGTTTATCCCAACAGTGGTGAGACGTGGGATGGTATAGCTAAGAAATGGAAGGTGAGTTTAATGTTACTTCAGGACTTTTGCATTGTTCATGTGATTTCTATTAATATTGTTTAAATTCTTATCTACAGCCATCGAAGTGCTTTGACGATGACAAGTTTGAAGATTTTGCTACAAGATGGCGAGACTCGGGAGCTAAGCTTATAGGGGGCTGTTGTCGAACAACACCTTCCACCATTGGAGCCATTTCCAGAGTTCTAAAAGAGAAGTCCTGATGTCAGATGTTATTATTTTCTCCCTTCAAAATTATTCATTTTCTTTTGTGGTTGGGTAACTTCTATAAAGAAGTAGTCCACGATTTTGTAGACATTACCTGTTGAAAAAACTACTTTAGGGCCAGCTGAGTCCAACACTTATGCCAACAAAGGATGAAGAATTACTACTATTACCCATCGATGCTCTTCCAATTCTTGTACTCAAATCTCACAACCTACTAAAGTAGCATTTGTTAATGTAAAAGCATTACAACCCAATTTTCTTTACTTTTGGTTATTGCATAGAGTATTAGAGTATGCATGCCAAATTTTAGCATCATACTCAACCCCAGCACTTTTCTTTTTTTTCACCAAAGTTATCAAAAAATATATCTGCACTCTCTTTCATCGAGTGTCTGGTTGGCATACCTAAACCAGGTCAGCTAAGAAAGAAATCTAGTTCATTTCTCAGTTAAATACGAACGACATGAGATCCCATATGTTCAAGAAAGCCTCACAGATGGTGTTAAAACTTCGCAATTCTAATGAATTCAATGACACTACTTATACTACAAAATTCTTCAAATTCAGTTACTATGACAATAAAAGTCTAGCATAAACTAATAAATTAAAACCCGATATTGCTGTGATACTTTTAAGCTGCAAGAGACCAGCATAAGTAACCATAGTAAAAAGGAAACACGGGATGTCTTAAACAGACACGGTCATCTAATAAATTCTCTCACAAATAAATAAGTAAATACCACATGAAACAGAAAATAGGTATACCCAGTGAGAACACATAAAGTCACATGCATGAATATTTCATTTGAAGACCAGTGTTCTTTTATGCCACAATTAACATGTTAACTTGCGTATCAGCTACAACGACATCAAGACCTATACTGCATCTAATTTCCAGTACAAGAAAGGGAATAGTTGCTCGAGGGCAGTCAAGAAGAGAAGCTATCTTTCCAGTTTCGCATACACCTGAGAGAAACTGTAAACATCACCACGAAGCAAATGACCTGATTTGCACACTCCAAGGTCAGCGACGTGTAGGGCCACGATTTTCATAGGATCCCCAAGCTCCCCCACCATAGACGTCACCATATGTACTACCCGAGTACCTCATTCCAGGGCTACCATTCAACACTCCGTAATCTCCAGCACCTAATTAATAAGAAGCAGCTTTAGCAACCAATCAACATTTGAAAATTTAGGAATAATAATCCCAGGGAGAAGTGCTCGGATGAGAGAGACTAAGAGAGTACTTACCAAGTCCTCTGCCTCTCCTCTCAGAGCTCAGTTGCTCGGCTCGTAACTTCTCTATTTCCCGAGCCATGGAAATAAGGTTTTTCTCCATTGCTTGCTTTTGTTCCAACTGCTCCTCATTTGCTTTCTTCTCAAATTCAAAAGCTCTCCTACAAAAGTTGTGGATAGTCAAACAAAGCAAACAAATTTTTTTTTGAAATAACCATGGTGAATCTAAAACTCATTTCATACTAGTGTTACAACGTGGTACCAAATTCCTAAGGAAAAAAAATGAAAATCACGAATTAGTAGAACTTGACACAGAAATTTATTCAATGCAAATACCCAACGTCCAACCTGGTCTCCATTATCTCTTTACGTATTTCATCAATGTCATTCCTCATGGCAGATACCTGCTGATTCTCAGCTTTCATTCTAGTAATGTCCTTTGTTAGGGTTTGGACTTGGGTAGACAAATCCTGCCGTAAAGAACTTAGCTTCTGAGCTTCAGCTCTTAATTGCACCACCTCAGCCCTCAAAGGCTCAGCACCACGTAGCTCAGACTCTAGCTTCAATCCTCTTTCAATCAAGTCCCTGGCCCGTGCATCTTTGTCAGCACGCAGTTTGGGAATGACTTGACCCAATCTGTGAATCTCATCATTTATTGCAGCCAATTCTCTTTGAAGAATTACATTTTCATCAATAACATGCCTATTCTCAGCAAGAATTCTCTGCATATCTCTATGCTGGATTTCAAGTTCCTCTTCAAGAGCAGCAGGGTGAGGTGGTAGGGGTCCTGGCCCTCGGTGTATGACAAGCCTAGGGTCATCACGAGGACCTCGAAAGGGTTCAGGCTGGCGAGGCATAATGTTTCTTCCAGCCATACTTAGAATTCTGCAGTGACAATAACATATTCACCATTGAACGAAAGCATAAAAGGTATAAACTTGAAGAGGGGCTAAAAGAGGAAGAATAGTCTTTATCTGAAAGATGCTCAACAAGATTCTTTCTGATAAGAAAAGGTGCTCAACCAGATTAATTAATAGGGAGCAGTAACTTCCTTTGAACTGTTCATTCCATAGCTTTTTACACTAGACATAATAATATTAAAGAGAATAGTGTCATCAGAATGGCTTTCATACACACACACACACACACACACAGTGATCATCTAAATCCCAAATCCCTCGATTATGCCCACAACTAAGAAAGACTTTTTTTCATTTCTGATACGTAATGTATGTTCCCCAAAGTAAGAAAGTTCAAAAAAGCCTTGATCTTCAGATTAGTTAAACCACATCTTGCTGCCCGAAGAAAAACTTCAAACTTAAAAATCCACGTGTTCTACCTCTTAGTCCAATTAAATTCCTCATATATACATTCTAGGCAAGATTGTTCAATATTCTATGCTACTTCTTGAACCAACATTAACAGATAATAATCATTCATCAATATGATTGAAACTTTTTAATGTAAGTAACATCTTAATGAACAACTCAACACTATCAACCATTATTTTTGTAATAGGAATCTATTCGGGCAGATAACAAAAAGATTGCTGAAAAGGGATCGCAAAAGTATGGAGTTTTTTACCAATAAAACAAAAAAATATCCAAGTTCAATAACCAGGAGAAATCTAAAGGATATCAATATATACTTTTATCCACTATTTTTTCCCTCTTGATCTTCTTCTCTACTCTTTAATTTTCTTTTAGAATTATTTACAGCACCAGAACAAGACCTACTTTCCTCCCAAGCTTTTTACCCGACAAGCCCAAATCAACGCATAACCATTTCACTACCTATATACTTTGAAATCATCGCATTCAGCACCTCCAATTTGCAAACTTTACAACATTCCTCTTGCCGTCTTCGAACAATAAACCTAAAATCTTTCAGTAAGCAGAAGTTACACAGAACTATCTATCTTCATGCTGTTATCTATCTTTTAAAGTTACAATATTTGCATCACCCATATAAATTGAAAAGTTATTCTCAAAAAGCACCGAGCAACTAAATTACAAGAAATTTTTTTGATAAATTTTAAGCTATCTGAACACTAAAAAATAAATAAATACAGATACTTAATATATAGATACGCAGATGTGTTTGAGTGTGTGCGGATAAATGGAGAGCAATTAATTACCTCTGATAATTGGAAAGCTAAAAGGAAGATTGATCTAATAGACGGACAAGCAAACAACCCTATGCGCCAAGCTCCGATTTTGGGAGAATTTTCCCCTTCGCTGATATAAATCCACATCATTTTCAAATACAATTATTAATTAAAGAGGTGTGGGCCTGGAACTGAAACTGGGCCCAGATCCGAAAGCCGTATATGCGGTGCCTAATGTACGGTTACAGGATAGAGTCAACTAGGGTAATACTCATCATTACAAGGAAGGCCTTGCTCACGGCTCAAGGCCCATATTCCGACCCATTTCCGTACCCAATTTTTTATTTCAACAATCCATCTATTTTGACAAAACATTCTATTGATCGAAGAACTGCAAAAGTCTCAACAGGCCTGCAAATGAATTTGTCTGGGTCCTTCCGAATATAGGAGACTCTATTAGAAGCATATCTCAAGCTAGCTATACTGGACTGAGGCACAACAGGGAATCTCAAATCCACTTGCATGATAATAATCATCATGTAGGTAAACATGTACCTGTGCGACCTTAATTAATCTAAAAATAATGACTGGAGTCTCAAATTCTCTCTCATGTCAGTATTAAATAAAGACAAAAAATACTTTATTATATAGAGTTTACAAGTCATTCATCCCACTAATATATTGATACCACATTATTTGAGACATTTTTATAGATTTAAACTCACTTTTAATGGCTTATATGCAAATCCTAGTTATAATATAGTTATGTTACATTTAGAACCTTGTTTTTAATATGAATTTTTCTATATCCTTAATTAAATGTGTTATAATATATATCTGAATTAAAGCTTCATTCTCATATTATCAGGGCATGAAGAAGCTACTAACCTTATCAACTCTAAAAGCTGCAGCAGAAAACATGCATGAGAGGAGGAGGGGAAAGAGAGGATGGCTACAATATTGGTGTCGCATTCAAGCCCATGATTTTGACAAACTTTGGTAGTTATCCATAAAATATAAAACCTATCCTTTGATTTTAAACCACAGCCAAATGCTCATTCTCTGTATGTTTTTGTCACCCATATAGCACTTGATTTTTGACATTTTAACCTTTTTAATTAGGAAACCATCTCCATATTTTATTCAGTTCACAGTCATTTATATAAGGAACATTGTTTCAAAAGTCTGACACTAACAGATAATATTTCTAACCAAATACTCGTCGTACTTAATTCTATAGTACTTTACTTTTTTTATTTTTTCCTTACAATTTTAATTAAAAATAAATATAACTTTAATTAACCGCTCCAGTACTCCTTTTTTATTTATTTAACATATTGCCAGCATAGCTCCGGAAAATATCTATTTCAAGGCTACAATGCCAGTGCTTCCACGTCAGCTTGAGATATTGGCACTTTTTCTGAATTCACAAGGTGAGATATTCTTGCTTCAGCAATATTAAAAGGGAAGAAAGTATATTTAAAATCTGGTGGGAGACATACATACATATATATATATATATATATATAGAGAGAGAGAGAGAGAGAGAAAGAGAAAGGGGACCGCACAATAGAGTTCAAAACAGGTAAATGAAATGGGGACAATCTAACGCAAGGGATCACTTTCAAAATTAAGTTTGGAAGAAATTGACAGATTAAAAAATTGGTTCAAGAAATCATTCCTCATCCATAACATAGGAAATCCCTTGATTGAAAATGTGACCAATTAGAATGAGATAGCAGGATGACCTTTAAGGCTGAACCAATTGCAAAATAGATAAGGCCATTTAATTTACTGGGTCCACTCCAAAGAACGTACCCAACCTTTTCTCTTTTGTCCCAAAAAGTAGTACATCAATACTACTGCATATTCAACACCCTGCAAGGCTATAAGAAGACCACCAAAAAGTGCAACTGTGGGTCACAGTACTCATCACACCTCAAATTCACAATAATTCCACCATATATTTCTGAAGTCTCTACAGAAAGTGCAAACACAACATGTCCTATTGCCTGTTTAATTTTGCTCGGGCTATTATTTCATCATTTCATTACTAGTCATAGGAATATATCGTACAGTCTCTACAAAAAGTGCAAACACAACTATGGTTTCTGAAAATTTTAATGCAAAAACGGCTAGAGCGTGTGACAGTTGCATAACAAAGCGGGCCCGGTGGTATTGTGCCGCGGACGATGCTTTCTTATGCCAAGCCTGTGATGCATCGGTCCACACGGCGAATCCTTTAGCTCGTCGACACCAAAGGGTTCGTCTCAAGACCGCTTCAATGAAACAACTTTCTCTGGAGCCGCCGTGGCACCACGGGTTCACCAAAAAACCCCGAACACCACGACACGGAAAGCATCACCGACGAACTAATTCTGATAAGGCGATAAGGAATCCACTTCATCTCGTGCCGGAGATGGGTCCCGATGAGAATTCGTACGAAGAAAATGAGGAACAGGCGCAACTTGTCTATCGGGTTCCGATATTTGATCCATTTGCTGCGGAGCAGTGCCTTTCGGGGAATTCCAGTGAAGGTGCCATCTGTAATGATGATAAATGCAAAATGGGCACGTTAAGTGGAAGTGGTAATTATGATGGGAATATTAGTTTGCATGGGTTTTATTCATCTGACATGGATCTTGAAGATTTTGCAGCTGATGTTGAGAACTTATTAGGTAAAGAGCTTGATGACGAGGAATCATTTGATATGGAGACATTAGGGTTTTTAGATTTTGCAGAGAAGCTAGACTCAATGGAATTAACTTCCTCTAGGAGTAGTACTGGAAAAGTGAAGCTTGAAAAAGAAGAAATGGAAGGTACCGTGGGGAATAACCGGATCGATGCTGAGATTGATATGAATAGGGAGACATTTGAACTGAATTTTGACGATTATGATGAGTATCCGGCAAATTATGAGGAAAATGATGATAAGGCTCTGATTTTGAAGAAAGAAGAATGTGAGATGGGGAATGCGAAGCAGCAGAAAGAGGAGAAGAAAATTTTATTGGCGCTTGATTATGAGGGGGTCATTGCAGCTTGGGCGGACCAAAAGTCTGCGTGGACGACTGGCGAGCGGTTGGATTTGGACACTAACGACTGTTGGCCGGACTGCATGGTAGGTTACTTTTCATTACTTCATACATTAGTCTATATATCTTGTAAAAAAAATTTCTTTAGGTATACTTGAACTATCAAAATATAACAGATTAGAAAAGTTCTCCAAAGGTAGATACGATATCTTAATTCTAGTTGGTTTAAAATGGACTATTTATAAAAATATGTTGCAGCAAATAGTTATATTTTTATACAAGTATTATACGATTACAATTCTCTATTATATATATATATATATATATATATATAATTTATTTCATCTATAAACAGCCCAAATAAACTAAATCAGGATTCGTTCTTTAAAAAAAATGTTACGGATATGAAAATGTGAATGTTTTGCAGGGTGGTTGTGGAAGAGTACATTACCCTACATATGGAGGGATGGGTGGAAGGAGTATAGGGATGATGTTGGACGGATCAGGGAGAGAAGCAAGAGTATCAAGGTACAGAGAGAAGAGGCGTACAAGATTGTTTTCCAAGAAAATAAGGTACGAGGTCAGGAAACTTAATGCAGAAAAGAGGCCCAGAATGAAAGGAAGATTTGTTAAGAGGCCAAATTTTGCAGCTGCTGGAACTCCTTTTCCTTAATTAATTTGCTGCTTACCAGTGCTTGTAGCTAGACTAGGACTAAGAGTAAATGTACGTCCGTTTCAACCGTCAGTTCAGTTATAGGGATATGATTGCGGTAGTTAACTTTAGCCGTGCGCCTACTAATTTAGACCATGTTTATCTACTCAATTAGTTGGAGGGAATTAATAATTTTACATGCATTAGTTGTGCATAAAATTTTTATTTTTCATCGCAACAAAATTCGTCACTAGACAAATGTTTAAGCTCATGACATGTTTAATTGATGTTTTAAGGTTATGCATGTGAATTAAAAAATGTATTTAATATTTTGTCTGATTAATTAAATTGAATTTAAAATTTTAATATTAATCTTTTAAAATTTATTGGAGATATGAGAAAGAAACAAATTAGCCTCTGATCATAAAGGATAATATTAGAAGTTAAGTATTTAATATATACTTTCTTGAAATCTACCAATGACAAATAAAAAAGAACAAAAATCTCTCTAAAAAGACAAATAAAAATGGAGGGACGAAGTATTTAGTTTAAGAATCATAATTCGTATAACTCCCCCCTTAATTAAATATAGTTTTCATGTATATTAAATAAAATAAACTATATGAAATAACATATAAAATAAACTCTCACTTTATCTACAGAGTTGAGTTTAATAAAATATTATTCATTAAGAGACATGTACGGAATATTATAATCTTTCACTTTGATGAATTGGTACTGTATTATATTAAATTCTTTTATAATTAGAAGGATATTTTTTTAAGTTAAATAACTCGAACTTACACATTATAAGCTTTTCTATTACCATGGCTGCGAATCACAGTAGCAAAAAATTAAGTTTTAAATTATATTAATCGTCCCTCAGTTCATGCTTTCAATTATTGTTAACATTTTTCAGTACTTACGTATAGACCTTAATTTGTGAGAATATAAGAGTTTAGAGAGTACTTAATTTGCATGCTCATTAATTATTAGTTACATCTCTACTAGTAGTAGTCGGTAGAAAAGACTAGTTGAGAGTGGGGTGAATGATTGCGATAGAGGGAGAGAGAGTGGCCCGGCAGATTGCCTTAAATTTGAATCTTGGCCTCTTCTTATAATTGATTGGTGCGTGGCTAACATGGATACGTGGTCCCCTTATATAATAAGTATGCTTACTGTCTGGGCGGAGCTGGGCCAGTGGTGTGGGTTAAACCATAGAGGAACAATCCATTCTCTAGACAATTTTAGTGCCTGTGGGCTAAATTAATCCATTAGTAAGCTTTTATGATGCAGAAAATTTTAGATTTATTATAATTGAGGTAGTATATCATACTATTTAAGAGTCTATGCTTACAGGTCAGAACGTTCATGTAATAAAGTATAGTGTAAAGCCAAAAAGAAACGAGAGACATAGAATATATGGTATAAACATGAGCCTTTTTCCTGGATAGACTTAATTTTTAGAATAGCCTAATAGGGAAAGGTTAAGCTTTGTAAACCCCCCACAATGGAATTTTACCAAAAGTATAATCCTAGCTCGCTTCTTTTGTTTTTTTTTTCCCTAGTAAAATCTTACTTAGTAGTTGATCACATTGGTTTTATGTTAAAGCATAACGCATTCCCTAAAAATATAGCAAAATTACCCGACCAAAACTAGCCAGTTATACTTGCTATGGTTGAACACTTGAACATGGGTTGACCTATCAATTGTAACTCGTATTGCCAAGACTGTTAAACTTCCCGAGTAACAAGGAACGCATGGTGAGCCCTCCTTTCCTTGACAAAAAAAATTCTTAATAAGCAAAAGATGAATACCATCATACTGAACACTTTTGACAAAACAATGGTTGATATACAAGTCCAAGAGCTTTTAAGCTCCCATAAAGCAAAAAATATAGCCTCATCATCCGATTGAACATCAACTAGGCCCACGAACCTATCTTCTTAATTAGCCAGACAATGTGACCACTTGTAATCTTCTACACCAGATCACTAATTTCTGGAGTATTTCCTTTTTTCGTATTTAGTGTAAAAAGTTATGCACTCCTATGTTAACAAATTCTTAAATATTGGACATTAATGTAGATTGTTTTGATTGCTATTGGAGGACATTTAATTTCTTGTATCAAGGACCTAAAACTTTGGTCCATGCAAAAGTTTAAGTTGGGCTCAGTCCAGTCTTTCCAACATCAGCCAATAAATCGGCCCAATTTTCAAAGGAGCATAGACTTCGGATTGCGCCTTACATTACCGATACAGTGAGGCCATGCTGAATAAGCTAGAAGCATCTGGATCCACTTCGAGGAAATGTGACTCCTAATCTGCTTTTAAGTTGAACCATACCAAGAAACATGCAATAATCTTAACGAGAAAAGATGATAATAAAAAAGTAAGCAAATTAACAAAGGTTTCGAGTATTTTATAATGTAAGCTGTATAAAAGGCATTATTTGAGTTTAGTCAAGTGTAGGCCATATAAAATCAAGATGAGTTTTTATTTTTTTATGCAACTTTTTTTATGATACTATTAAACGGCGACAGAGTGGGTGGAATTTGAACTCATACCTAACAGCATGAGCGATTAGGCAACTACTACTTGGCCAACTTTTAATCCTGTATCAAAATGAGTTCACTAAAATGCATGTCAGATCATCACGAGTTAATTAACTAGTAGTTTTTGGCATTTTTGGGGGCTGTCAATAGTTTACAAAAAAAAAAATACGTGGAAGAAATTCTACCCAATGTTGTGATGTTATGTTTCAAGAGCTTCCACCAATGATTAAGTTAGGAATAACATAATAGGGGGAGTATCTTTTTGAAGATTCTTCTAAAAAACAAATCTACTAGTAGTAGTAGTATTAATTAAAAAGAAAGTAAACCAATTAGGGATAATTTGAGAGCATATATGCATCGATGAAGTCAATTAATTAGCATGCACTAAGATTAATGAGTAGACTTGGGAGTGAGGAGAGAGAAAAGAGTCAATTGGATTCCAATTCCAAATCACAAACCAACAAAAACACACTGCTACGAGTCACTCCACAGCTTTTTTATCTTCTTCCGCCGCACAGTACGTTGCCTTTTTCTCACATTGGTTTCTCTGCTTTCTTTTCCCTCCATCTCTCTCTCCCTCTCTCTAAAACGCAAAGCAAACTCTACAAAATACTATTACTATTAATTTAATGAATGGAGGAGTTATAATTAATTACTTTGTCTTGGAAAAAAAGGAATTAGATTTTTTATTGACTAGTAGCTTTATTTTGTATAAGACTGGTTCGGACATGGAAGAAAACTTTCTATGGCTCATTATATGATAAATACTCGTATTACTTTTGTCTCCCTGCAAATGGGGTACTTTTTTCATTTATGCATACATGACAGAGAGTGTACCGGAAGAAGATTTTATATATATATATATATATATATATATATATATATATTACTTCCTTTTTCTCAATGAATCTGATGATTGATCTTCATGATCTATTGGAGAAATTATAAAACAAGCTGTTCCGTGGATTCGTGACTATCATAGCATATCTGTCCTTTTAACATTATATGACATCGGCCCTCAGCAGCCTTGATATTACTTTACAGATCTTGTACCTACTTGCTTCACAAGTTATACAGCTTCTTCATATCACGTTATGATGTTAGCATATATGCTTAGAATATTTACAACAAATAAAGAGTTACTCCCTCTGTTCCTAAAAGATTGTCGTTTTAGAAAGTAATTTTTGTTCCAAAAAGATTGACGTTTTGAGTTTATCAATGCAAATGGAGTAATTTTTTCCAACTTTACCCTTATCTAAAGTTCTCTTACTTAATGATTTTTCTCAAAAAAAACAAAACTCTTCTTGGTTATTGAAATGTCTTTACAAATCTCTTCCCTTCCCAATACTTCTTCTTCATAATCTCATGGTTGGTAGTATACTCCTTTTTGGAATCTACAAAGTTAATAATTAGTTGAGATAATTAAAACAAGGGTAATATAGTATTTTTCATAAGGAGTAGTTGCATTCCTTAATCTGCGTGAATTAACCTTAAACGACAATCTTTTAGGAACAGAGGGAGTATGATATATTGCTCTAAAATATTACAACACATCACGTAAATAGTACAGATATATAAGTAATTTGTGAATGTATCTGCTTGCAATTAAGGTCGCAATTTATGAAATAAATAAACATAAAAGCTTATAAAATGGTTGCATCCAGTAATTGCTGCTACCCTATCTAGCTTCATGAACTTTTCAAAGGAGCTGGTATTTTATGAGTTATGAAGATAAAACGTAATATATAGGTTTCTAAAATTCCCAAAGCAAAATGTACCACGATGGATAAATAGAGGCCAGCATTCAATGTGATCTATAATTTACAGTCTCAAGTCTAGTGGAGTAGTTAGTTACACCTATCTTTTGGAATGGAATTTAATGTATCACTTCAGATTTACAGTTATAGCCCTTTGTTAAGGAACTACAAAATATTAATAGCAATCATGAGCTTTAGAATTAATATTTGGACAGCGTGAACATGCAATTGTCAAACAGGCCAGCCCAACCAATAGCATTCTATAAGTATTCCAATTATGTTTTAAGATACAATATCGAAACAACTTATACAATTCTTTATAAATGCTAGTAAAACAAAAAGGTGATGCTAAATGTCTTCCGCTCTATATCATTATATACATAAAAACCCAACACTAAAACGCAACTGAAACGAAAAAATAAAAATAAAAAGCTTTTCTTTATAATAAAAAAAATAGCCTCAAAAAATGATTACATTATAATAATGCACCTATCTATTGGCCCCCTTATAATAGAAGGACACCAAGTATCTTATTTTTCAATAAGATGGCATGATTTTTGTTGGCAGTACCCTAAAGTGATGGATGTAATACTGTGAAGTGTAAAATCAACTATTCAAATGCACAAGTCAACAACGTAAACATAATAATTCAATTAATAATTCTATCAATCATCCAGCTGATTAGGTCCTAGGGTAGCTGCAGTAAACCAAGATTTGCCTTGCCATATAATATAATTTTAAATAAAATTTGTTTAAGAATTGTAACAAGTGAACAATCCAATTTACTTTAAATGGAAAAGTGAGTAAAAAAGTATGACAATCTTAGAAAATGAAAATTCATCAAATTGAGGTGTCAAAAAAAGAGAGACCCTTTAAGCAATACCTGAAATGTAGAGTCTGCCAAAATAGCCAATAAAGGCAGAAATGATAACTACTCAAAATCAACAAGCTTTCAACCTTCCAAGACACTGAGAAAATACAGTAAATAATGCCCTATTGGTGTAACATTTAGGTTCTTTGTTTTGCAATGATGGATGCAGTTTAAAAAAAAAATCATGAAACTCTCTCTGAAATTACATTTGTGCCGACTTCTTCTCCCTCTCTTTCTCCAATCATCATAACAAAAAAAAAAGAAAGTAATAGAGGTAATGTATTCAAGAAATGCAAGAGCAAGTCCATTAATTACTTTGGTTATATTCCAAAATATCAACGGGTATATACATCATGATTCATGATAGTCCATTTCTTGATCCACCAAGTAATTAAATAAAGCATTTTCACTTACCAAAATACCCACGGTTTGCCCCCTTAAATCCAAAACTCAACAAAACAAAAATCACAAAAATGATGAGAAAAACGTGGGTATTTTGGATAAAAATATTAGCCCTTACTTTTTTTTATAAAAAAAACTAATTAAAATGGAGAAAAATAGAGGGAATTGAAGTATTCTACTTGTTGTGAAGAGGATCTGGGCAGCTGGGCACCCTTCGTTTGTCTTCTTGAAGACCTTTGTCGGTGGTGTTCAGATCAGAAACTCTTCCATTAAAGAATTTACGAAAGAGATCAGCTTGACTAATCTTGTTCATCCCTCCACCTTTCATCTGAGTCTCTGTTTTGACCTCCTCCTTTGCATTTAGTACCCGTATTGCCCTTACTTTGCAGTCACTAAACACCCAAATATGCAGCACTGAGAGAATGATGAGCAGCACCACCAGAGAAGAGTACGTAATCGACGATGATCTCTTTCCGCCGGAAAATGACATCGCCGGTAACCCACATAAAGTCAATGAAAATATTAGTAAACTTACCTGCCCAAACTATTTTTGGCTCCACTCTTTGGTGGGTTTTTTTTCAGCTTGTTTGCGAGTACTAGTCTTTTATTTCTGGCCGGGGCTGAAATAGTGAATTTATTTATTTTTGTTGAGTTGAGTTGGGTCAATTGACGGTTAAGTTGGGTTTAGAGAGAGACTAGTAGTCCTGTCATATGCAAATGCAATGCCAGAGAGAAAGAGAGAGAGAGAGAGAGAGAGTATGGGCCCACGTGATGGGAACATACAAACACAACAACTATCAGTCCCGTCCCGATTATAAATTCTGAGAATGTACCTTAATTCAGTTTCAGTCGCAAGTCTCGGTTTACTGCTTAATTATTAAAGTGCCATTTCCAGTTTCCTTCAAATTTGAATGGCCTAATTACACTTTGACCCTATGGATTCATGTGAATCACACTTTTGTCTCTGTCTTAAGCATTATAGTGTTGGGGTTAACTTAATAACGTGAATTCAATACAAAATGCATAATATATATATATATATATGCATATTTCTCTTTCAATCTATTTCTTTATTTCCCATCACTGCCTTGCCAGCCAAACAAACACGGAAACACCACCCACCACCACCACAATATTCATTCACCCACATAAATATTATCACCAGCTAGCATATATATATGCAGTACGTACGTAGCACCAATGCAATGCTACCCAAATCCAAACACTAATTTCCTAATTTTATCATCACACGCGTACGTTACCACTATTCAATACAGCTGTAGGCTATAAATGGTGTCCTCGACATTTCTAGTAACTCTCTTTGCCTCTCCATCCCTCGCTTTCTCTCCTTGTTGACTACATCTTTTTAATTCCTTAATGAATTAATTTCTTCTAATTATCACTCTTTGTGTTAAACAAATAATGTGGATCTTGGTTATCATTTGATTTTTTATTTATTTATTTATTAAAGAAATGAATTATTTACAATCAAAATAAGTGACGGAATATAAAACCTAAGCTAACCTTAACTTTACAGAAGTAGACTCATATATAAACTATTGAAGTTATCTTTAACAAGAAGCTAGATAATATGTTTTTCATTCAGTGCCTAATTAACGGGATTTTATTATACTCATGTATTCCATTGGGAACGTTGGAATTGTGAGCTAGGGGTGGAGGAGAGTGTGAGAAAAAGAATAGGAAAAATAAGATGTATATATATAGTGTACTTTGATGATCACGTACATATATGCAATATTATTATTGTAATTAAGTTATAGTACTATACACTAAAAGGTCACATAGATTAGACTCGTATCCTTAGAAAGTTGATCAAATGTTGGGCACTTGATCTTGTTTAACATATATGTTTGAAATAAAGGTTGATTTAATCAACAGAAGAATAGGATTTCAAGGAGGTAAAACGTCCAGTATTAGTGCATTAGGGATCAGAGTGCAAACTAAATAAAACTACAGGGGCGAAAGAATAATTAGCTAAAATCTGAATAATTGGATGTCGGTGATATAAAAACAGGCACGCTTTTTAAACGCGAGTGCACGTTATGCCACCGGTTGTAGCATCGTGATACTGTTACACGCGCCACCATTGTGTGCGGTTAAAAGAGTAAGAATTGAGGTGTTTAAAAATAAAAATAGACACGGAGTATATCTACTTATATCTATATTATAAAGTCTCCATGCAAATATTTTTCACAAATTTAGTGTAATTGGGTCATTTTTTTTTACTCTTTTGCCCTTATAACTTTATATATATTATTATTTTATCCTTTTTAATGTTAATTTTTTATATTTTTTAAAATTTTATAAAAATTTTATTTTACCTTACATAATTTATGAATTCAACATGTGTGCAGCTGACTATTAGTATAAATTAAGAAAGAAACGTGACACGGCCGAGGTAAGGTGGCTAACCGGGAATCCCGCTACGGTGTCAAGTAATACTTATGTTGACCACCGATTATTTGTAAACATTGTACTGTATATTGTAGTATGTACTATTATAAACACAAGCACGTAATTTGTATAATAATTTTATTACATAAGTACGGATCAGCAAGTACTGTTTTCAACTCTAAATAACTTTGATTCTTTTAGTAATGAAGTTTTGAACTTCTTTATATGAATGATTTTCCGGTTTTTGTGTGAGAGCCGATAATGATAAGGAGAGAAAGAGAAGGAAACAGGTATTGAAAAGAATATTGTCTAATAACCGTTGGAAAAGAAAATAATTTCAAGAAGAAAAAATAAATACAAATTCTGTTTAAAATTAAAGATATATTTTAAAATTTCAAAATAATTTACGAACTTTTAAAATTCAAAATTGATATGAATTCACAAGTTTTAAAAATATACAAATTTGAAAAATTAATATTACTTTTTAGTAATCATGAATAAAAATATTTGTACTAATTAATTAAATAAATTCACATGATCAATTTTAAATATCAAAGTTAATTAATTTAAAAAATCAAGATGTATTCTTGATTTTGAAGTAGAGCAATATATAGGTAAATCTGTAATTCAACGAGAAAAGGAAATAAAAAGAGTTGAATGGCTTCGATGTAGAGAAAGAGAGGTAAAGAAAATGTTCAAGGACATGACACATCAGAAAACTAACTTGGAATAGGAGTACCAAATTTCCCTGCTTATGAAACTTTTTGAAAATATACTTAGTGGCACCACAGTTTAACTTAAACCCTCGAAACCAAAAACTAATAATAGATTATTAATGTCCACATCAGCTCTTCCTATCATACATAATAATAGATGGCATATGTAAGAAATTTCAATTGGTTTTTTGTTTTATTAGAAACAATAAGTCATTACACATTGTAATTAACTGCATGAAGATAGATAGATCCATACTACAGACTACAGAGCATAAATTACAGCGTGTGACTTCACGTGACACAGTATATATGGGAATAATCACCTTTATTTTTTTTTTAAATTTTTTTATCAGAGTTTGAACTATACGACAGTGAAGAATTTTAAAGTATGAGAGAGAGGGAGAGAGATCCTTACGAAGACAGTATCGATCATAAGTGTGTAGCTAGGAGCTAGTATTATTATTATTACTTTTTATATCTCTGTCGGATTTGTCCCAAAAAGGCTAAAAAATAG
Organism: Aralia elata; assembly: GCA_034770075.1. NCBI lineage: Eukaryota > Viridiplantae > Streptophyta > Magnoliopsida > Apiales > Araliaceae > Aralia > Aralia elata. The sequence continues at coordinate 85,619,850 of CM068387.1, read as the reverse complement.
ATGGGGATTTGTTTGGGTCTGGTAGCTCCTGAAAAAGAAAAAGGGGGAAAAAGAAAAGGGTGGTATGATCGATCTTCTGGATGCAATAAAGTCGAAAGCCTTTTAGCCTAATTGTGCCTTGAATTTGTTCTTCTCTTGGTGTCTTTTACCATTTCCTTTTGCCTTTTTCTCCTTCGCCTTTTTAAACTCTGTAGCTAGCGCCACATTAAACCTCTGCCCTGTCTTTTACTACTCGACCATTTTCTGCTTGGCCTTATTGCTAGCTGCTTCCTTTGCTCTATGCCGGCCTACCTCTCTTTCCTACATTTATGATCTACTCGCTCTGAGTATACTCATACATGTATTATGTATATATCCACGTCAGTATATAAACGGTTACCAAGCATATAAATGTACAAGTTAATATATATGGCACAAGTTTTTCTTCTTTTGGAACATATATATATATATATATATATATATATATATATATATATATATATATATATATATATATATATGCGCTATGGCACAACTTTAAACTTTTAAGTGTTAATAGACAAAGTAGGGAATATCTAGGAGTAGTGTTTTTAATTGCTTTTTTTTAGATAATGATATATATTGCAAATGTTTTATGTCGGCTATTTGATTGTAAGTTATGTGGATAAATATTAGTAGTAATTTTTGTGGAGAGATATGTAATAAGTGGAGTCCTCCTATAATTCCTACCAATTTCATGTATTAATAAGCTTTATAATTATAAATCGACATAAATTTATCGTAATACATAGCAGAATTCTTTTTTTTTGTTGGTAAAATACTAGTGATTAATTTCTAATTAGTTTAAAGGTTTTCACTTTGTGCAATACTAGATTCATTGTTTGGTTAAATGTATTTCATTATTATTAACTTACACTTTCTCAATTTTCCTACAACTTGGCTTCTCTCTTATGTTTTCGACGGTAGAGGGATATAAAAAAGGGAAAAGGACATAGAAAAATAAAATTGTGAGCAAAAGAATGAAATAATATTCAGAATTATTGTAATGAGAATTTAACTTTTATTTTTAAAATAAGCTCATTTTCTTCAAACGGAGGGAAGGAGCTTGTATTGAAAACACTGGTATCACAACAAGGGGAATTATAGGGCCTTACATCTTGTAATTGGGCTCTTCTATTATAGGGCCTTACATTTTCAGTTTTAGGTGAGCCAAATTTTTGGTTGGACTTATATTAGTCCACTATTCGAGTAGTCTCACTCTCACAGCTGAAGAATAGATACATCGTTCCTCTTTTTTTTTCTTTTTTTTCTTCTTTTTTTTTTTCAGTTTTTTCCCATTTTCTTGTAATTTTCAGCTCCCGAATATATTACATGTACATTACGAAAACATTGAGTTTAATACGCTAAATAACCCAGTATATGTCGGTATTTCAAAGTATATGCGTACAATACATCTATATACACCAAGTTAAGTAGCAAGATCACTGTGAAAAAATTGCTAGCGAGGCCTTGAAAGCATAAAATTATAATGTCATTGATATTCTATTGATGATATTAACTTCGCTAAAAATAATAACAATAATAAATAACTTGTATTCATATTTTTCTTATTCATTAAACTTTGCAAGCATGTGTAGTCACTACTCTTTGAGTGTGTAAATAATCCCAAACACAAGTGATTTAGTAAAAAATTTGAACTCATGACAAGTATTTGACATGACTCTTGAGTCGAGGCTATTTAAGATAATAATTAAAAACAAAAGTTTTTACCATAAGAAATGTGTGTGTAACCTTGTACGTGTAGCCTGCATTTTAGTTTGCAGCATGCAGGTTGGTTGGTGTTCTTGGTCTGCCTTCAACAAACCTAAGATTCAATATGTTGGAACAAAGTGCTTTCAACTCTATTTTTTTATAATTATTATGGAGGTCCAGATTTTGTTAATGTTTTCAATTTTTTATGCTAAAAATCTTGTAGTCCACAAAGAATAAAACCCCAAAACAGTGTTAGGTCCGATGACAATGGATCTGGATATACTCCATGCGTCCATACTCATGGGCAAGCAGTAATGATTCTAGACAGCTGAAATTTGGAAATATTTTACTAAGTAGGAGAACTAGGAATAGGATTCACTTGATTTCTTTTGCGGGCACAACTTACCTTCAATGAAATGTTAGCATCAATAAAGATACCGTATATCATTACAAACTTTAGTAGTATGCTGTTGCAACCTACACTCACCAGAGGATAAATATAAGCAAAGCTCAAAACCTATCTATTTCATGCATAATTCTACGCATAACCAGTCATCCCGACAGTTGAACTACTACGATTTGTTTTGTGAGATGCCTGAGTTGTAGCCTTCGTGAAGTACATGTAGTAATATACATTGAGAACCATTGTCGCAACCACAAAAATTGCTCCTGCGATAAAAACCCCTTTCCGTAATGTTTCACATGAGAAGTTTTGCGCATAAATCATATCTCGGTACTTTGTGTGGTATGCATTCTGCTTTGCACCTGCAACTAAACATGCTTCTGCTACCAAAAAAGTCATCCTGCAGAGATATAATGGCACTAAGTTGTAAAGTTTGAGCATCTTAAACTGAAAAACCATGGAAACACAAAACCAAATGTCTGAAATGTGGAAGCATCTGAGAAAATATGCAAGGCGATCTGAATTACAAACTGTTGCTAACCATAGAGCATTATTTCATATATCCAGTTCACCACATCAGTAAAACCCATGTGCACAATTTAATCAGCAACTGGATGCTAATGCAGCACGTCATAATGAGTCAAGCTTATAAGGTACATAACCAAATAAACTAAATAAGATAAGTGTTACATGTGATGGTATTAATATTAGGTTTACATTTTCTGATGGAGTTTACCAGTAAATGAAAGCAGAAAAATATGCACAGGATATCAAAGTTCTTACCATGACGACACAAAATAGATGATGGTCCAAGCACGATTGCTTCCAGGTGCTAAAGGTCTTCCAAAACACATGCATTTGGTCACACCCATAAGCAAAGATTCACCTGAGAGTAGAAACAGAAAGGCCCCCACACCATATCCAGTTGCAACATCTGAGCTGTAAACACAATATGTAGCATTCGTTTGCTCGTCTTTATGTATGGTACCCTGTAGTTCAGAAAAGGAACTTAAGTATAGCAAATCATGCACAGTTGATCACAAGTATCAAACTTCAGCATAAGAGGCTGTACCAAATGTCAAACAGAATAAAACTACGACATCTTATTTAACAGCAAAAGAAGGTAGAATTTGGTCGAATATCAAAAAATTAAAAGGTGTAACTGGCTATAAGCCTGCAAGCACAATGCCGCATAATAGTCTAATCGTAACTGGTCCATACTGGATGTGCAGATGACAATTTGCTACCCAAACCAAAATTAGTGTAGACAACGTAAATGAGTTTCAGTTAAGTCAAATACTTCTTTTATTTTGTGAAGTCCCCCATGCTTCTTTCATAGGTAGGGACAATTTGTTTTTCATTTCCGGATTTAATACAGTTGGGAAGAAGAAACCATCAGAAAGCAAGTACCTAGAGGTTCTGGACTTCTGGTAAGATAAGTAAGATTTCTTCATGTTTCTTGTTTCATTCACATGGACAGAAATGTAAATAGAACTCATATGATTTGGTTCATTTCTGGCTATACAGTTGTCACACTGCTTAGGAACTTGACAAAACCAGTCCCTAATGCTGCGTTTGGATTGGAGGAATGAGATTGGTGAAGAAATGGAATAGAGAAGGGAATAGAATTGTGAGTGGAAAGATTCATTCCATTCCTAGCTGGAATGAGTCATTCCATACCCTCTCCCAAGGAATAAAATTCACAAATTTGGTAGAAATGGGAATGGTTCATTACATTCCAATGAAACAACCAAACACAATTGTTTTCATTCAATAGGAATGAGTCATTCCATTCCCTCGTTGATTCCTACAATCCAAACGTAGCATAAACGCTTGTCATGACACCTTGGATTTGTTTAAAAAGACAGGATGGATTGGCAGTCGACCTGGATATGGTGTCCGAACCTGTGCATAATCCAATTTTTTAAATCAAGCTGGCTATAATTAATGCCAAATTTAGCTAAGGTTTGAGACTTCCATCTCCAAACCTCAAACGTCTTTTGCATTTATAAAGTCTGGTGGGTTTTCTTGTAAATGAATTACTTCTAATATTTTTAATAATATTAAATTATAGCTGCAAACCTAAGTTAGCCAGTGAAGACAAATAACCTCAGAACTTATACAGTAATGATCATTGAGACCAACTTTATACACCTTTACCAAAGTAGAATTTTGAATTTGTGAAATCTTTCTTTAAACTTCATATTAGTCCATTAGACTATGCTAATCAGTAGTTTAAACCGAAAAGAATAATGCCTAAACCAAAGAAAACAGCAAAGAGTTTCTATAAGCATGAGCGAAACAAGCTACCAGGTTAAAAAGAGGGGAAACCACATTTACATTGAGCACTGTCTATGTTAATATGTTGACCACTTAAACCAAAGGATTTTAATAAATGACCGGACACTAAGGACTGAACCCATTTTTAAGAACAAAACACACCCCACATCAGCTTCCTTCTCATGACAAACAGAGACTAGATCGTAGCCTATCAATAATGAACACAGAATAAATTGATTGTTTGATAAATATGTAGCAGACTAGCAGCACCACTATCATGTATTACCTTTACTTTTGTTTTACGAGTTTTATTCTCTTGCCATGTATAAATTAAAAGGCAATATATATATATATATATATATATCAATAAACCAAAAACAAAAAAAGAAAAAGAACAACTTATTAGGTTTAAAATAGTTTAAAAGGTCATACGGGTCATATCATTTGCAAGACAGGAAGACAAGTCAAAAACAAACACTGGCCTTACCAACAATATAACTATGTACTCAACCATCAAGTAACAGAATTCCTTTTTCCAACTTTGGTTTAACATTTTTTGGCTCTTTGCAGATTTGAGAATCACATTAAGACGCATTGGACACAACCAATTTACAAGATCAAGCACAACAGCAAAAGCAGCAGCAACCCACCTAACTGTTGGGTTTGTGGGGTCCAAACCCATGAGATTATCCAATTAAAATTGGAAGGGTTTTAATTGGTCACCAAGTTATTTATGGATTGATTTTTCCGAAACAATTGTGGAATCAATTGGTTAATTGAGTATCCATCATTGTGGGGTCAAATAGGAAAAAGGATTTATATCCTTTAATTTGGCAAGCACAAAAGCATATTGGTATTGTCGAAACCAACAAGGAGTTTGGTGATTATGATCTTCCAAATCCAATTAAGAACAGGAAGTATATTATTTATATATATACATGAGGTGTGGCATGAATAAGGCTACCAAAAATAAGAAATCCACAAATCAATGAGTGCTTGTGATTTTCGGCAGCAATAGCAATAGTATACAGGGAGGTTATACTGCCGGAAAATTGAGAGATGTTCGTGAAGGTTTATTCACGGGTGTCGTCATCTATTCGGATCAATTAATAGCCGGAAGACTTTAATTAATTCGGAGGTATTCTGGTGGTGAGGTAATTTGAGTGATATTTCAAGTTTTTAGTTATAAAACTTGGAATGACTATTTGTACTCACAGTTGATTATAGTGGAATTATTCAGAGTTTGGCCTGTGGTTTTTACCTCTTAGTTTTAGAGGATTTTCCACATAAAATTTGGTGTCTTGTGTTTGGTTAATTTTTCGTACTATTATTTTTCCGCGATTGTTATTTATTTGGTGGAATAGCATTATTTGTTTGGCGTGGTTTGTTATTTAAGTTATCCGAGACGGTTTCAGTTGAAGGAATTTTCCCATCAAAGTGGTATCAAGAGCAACGTTCTTTGCGCAGTTGTTTTTGATAAATTAAATGGAGGAATCAAGTGGCGCTATAATTAAATTGACCTCATCTAATTTTTCAATATGGAAGCCTAGAATGGAAGACATTCTTTACTGTAAGGATTTGTATGAACTATTAGAAATGAAGCTTAAGGGAGTTAAGCCAGCGGATAAAACTGAGGCAGATTGAAAAAAGATGAACAGGAAGACAATCGGTCATCTGACAGTGGATCGATCAGAGTGTGTTCCACCATGTTTCGTAAGAAACGGATGCCAATACTCTTTGGACTACATTAGAGTCCATGTTCGAGAAGAAGAATACACAAAATAAAACATAAACCTGAAGTACAAAGATGGTAGCAGTGTATCCGAGCAAATGGGTGAGTTCTAGGGATTGGTGATCCAATTGTCTACCATGAAGTTGAATCTTGAGGACGAGATTCAGGCGTTGTTGCTTCTTAGTTCGTTGCCTAACAGTTGGAAAACTTTGGCTATGTCACTAAGTAATTAAGCTCCGGAAAGAAAAATAACCATGCAGATGGTCTAAGGACAGCATACACAATGAGGAAACAAGGCAAAATGAACAAAGTTTGAATTTTGAGACACAGACACTTGTAGCAGATAATAGGGGTAGATGTAATTTCAGGGAATCTCACAAGCCACAAGGCAAACATGAATCGCATCAAAAGCAAAAATTTCAGAAATCATGGGAGCAAGTCAAAGACGAGAGAAGACGTTACATACATGTGCTACCATTGTAACAAGGAGGGTCACTTCAAAAGAAATTGCAAGATCTAGTTAGACATGCAGAAAACTGGTGAGCAAGGGAAGGTTGAGGAGATGAATACTGCAACTATAGTTACCGAAGATGTTGTGCTTCTTTCGTTCGGGGAAGAAGAATGCTTACATGTTGTTGATCAAAAAATTGATTGGGTTATTAATACAGGTGTTTTGTATCATGCTACTCTCTAGAGAGAATTCTCACGACGTACAAAACTGGAGACTTTGAGTTTGTGAGGATGGGCAACACTGATCAGTCTAAGATTGTTGGAATTTGTGATGTTTGCATACAGACAGATGTAGGCTGCACTATTACTTTGAGGGATATTAAACATGTCCTAGATTTGCGCCTCAACTTGATTTCTGGTATGACCTTGGACAGGGAAGGCTATAAGAATCACTTCGACAACGGAAAGTGGAAGCTTACCAAGAGTTCGATGGTAGTTGCTAGAGGTACTGCTTGCTACTCGTTATATAAAACTCATGTGAAAGTGTGTTCTAGCGAGTTGAATGCAATTAAAGATGAATCTTTACCGAATCTGTGGCATAAAAGGCTCGGGCACATGAGTGAGAAAGGGTTGCAGATGTTAACAAAGAGGTCCCCCATTCCTTTTGCTAAATGTATTGTACTATACCCTTATGATTATTGTTTGTTTGGTAAGTAGAATAGAGTTTCTTTTAGTAGCTCCTCTAAAAAAAAATCCAAGTTACTTGAGAAAATATATTCTGATGTATGTGGTCCCATTGAGGTTAAGTCCTTGGGTGGTAATAGATATTTTGTTATTTTTATTGATGATGTTTCACGTAAAGTGTGGGTGTTTTTGTTGAAAACAAAAGACCAAGTATTCCAGCATTTTCAGAGTTTCCATGTTATGGTTGAAAAGGAGACTGAAAAATTATTGAAATGCCTTCGCAACGGCAACGAAAAGGAATACACATCAAAGGAGTTTGTGGCATATTGTGATAAACACAGTATTCGACATAAGCAGATAGTTCATGGCACCCCACAACATAATGGTGTAGCTGAGAGAATGAAACGCACTATTATTGAGCGAGTCTGATGCTTGTTGAGAATGGCTAAGCTGCCTAAGTCATTCTGGAGTGAAGCTGTCCGTACCGCTTGTTACCTAGTTAACAGATCTCTATTAGCACCGTTGGATTTTCATATTTCAGAGAAGATTTGGAGTGGTAAAGATGTGCCTATTCTTATTTGAGGGTATTTAGGTGCAAAACTTTTGCACATATCCCCAAGGAACAAAGATCGAAGGTTGATGACAAATTTATTCCATATGTGTTTGTTAGCTATGGAGATGCAAAGTTTGGGTACAGGTTATGGGATCCAGTTCAGAGAAAATTATTCATAAACAGAGATGTGGTGTTTCATAAGCACCAGAATTATGAGGATTTTGATAATGTTACACATCCCAGAGATGATAGAGTTCCAGAACTCGGCGGAATTCCTTCTCCATTACAGAATGTCACAGTTAAAGAAGGAGGTCAGAATGAAGATGTGACTGATACAGATTTGCACGATGGTGATGAGTCAAATGCAGAGAGTGTTGAGCTGGGGGGGCAGCCCTCTCATCTTGATATTGAAGAATCTCAGCTAAGGAGATCTACGAAAGAACGTGTGCCATCAGTTAGGTATCAAGAAGTCAAGACTCATAAGGACAAGAGCAATTGGCTGAGAGTTATGCGAGATGAGATGGATTCTTTGCACAAGAATCACACTTATGAGTTGACTACACTTCCGAAAGGCATGAAAGCATTGAAGAATAAATGGGTGTTCAAGATGAAAAAATATGGTGAAAAACTAGTGAAGTACAAGACTTGGTTGGTCGTCAAGGGTTTTGCTCAAAAGCAAGATATTGACTTCGATAAGATTTTTTCTCCGGTTGTGAAAATGACTTATATTCAAGCGGGGTTGGGGTTAGTAGCTAGTATGGATCTTGAGCAACTAGATGTGAAAACCGCATTCTTTCATGGTGATTTGAAGGAGGAAACATACATGGAGCAGCTAAAAGGATTTGAAGTTAAAGGAAAAAAACACTTGGTTTGCAGGTTGAAAAAAAGTTTATATGGCTTGAAACAAGCCCCAAGGCAGTGGTACATGAAATTTGATTCATTTATGAGATCAAGGACAGAAGAGAACAGTTGTAGATCACTGTGTGTATGTGAAAAAATTCCCGAATGATAACATCGTTATTTTGTTATTATATGTAGATGATATGTTGATAGTTGGGCAAGATGCTAACATGATTCGTAGGCTCAAGGGTGAGTTGTTCAAGTCCTTTGATATGAAGGACTTAGGCCCGACTAAGCAGATTTTGGATAATTGGATATGAAGATTGTTCGTGACAGAAAAGCCAAGAGGTAGTGGTTGTCACAAGAGAAGTATGTTGAACGGGTGCTTGCAAGGTTCAACACGGGTGATGCTAAGCCGGTTAACACACCACTGGCCAGTCATATTAAGTTGACGAAGCGTGCGTGTCTTTCTACCAAGGAAATGAGAGATGATATGACAACAGTTCCCTATTCTTTTGTTGTAGGGAGTCTTATGTATGCGATGATTTGTACGCGGCCAAATATTGCTCATGCAGTTGGTGTTGTGAACATGTATTTGTCAAATCTTGGTAGAGAACATTGGGAAGCAGTTAAGTGGATTCTCAGATACTTAAAAGATACTTCCGGTTTGTTTTTAGGTTTTGGTGGTTCGAGTCTAGTCTTAGAGGGTTTTGCATATGCAGACATGGCAGGTTCTGAAGAGAAGAAGTGTACTTTGGGGTATTTGTTTACTTTTGCAAGAGGAGTTGTATCATGACAGTCCAAGTTGCAGAAGTGTGTTGCTTTGTTTACAACTAAGTCGGAATACATCGCTGCTACGGAAGCAAGCAAGGAGATGTTATGGTTGAAACGGTTTTTCAAAAGTTGAGTTTGACACAGGATGATTATGTGGTTTATTATGATAGTCAAAGTGCAATTGACTGACCAAAAATGTCACTTATCATAATCGTACCAAACACATTGATGTTCGTTATCACTGGCTTCGAGGAGTGATGAAAAAGACATTGATGAAAACAAAGAAAGTTCATACTGATAAAAACCCCTCAGACATGTTGACAAAGGTTGTGACTCACGATAAGCTAGAGTTTTGCAAGGAGTTGATCGGGATGGACTCGAAGTGACAGGTTCACGATAGAAGCTCCCCCTCATGGATTTGGATGGGAAGATTGTTAGGTTTGTGAGGTCCAAACCCATGAGATTATCCGATTAAAATTGGGAAGACAAGGAGTCTGGTGATTATGATCTTCCAAATCCAGTTACCAACAGGAAGTATATCATGTGTGTGTGTGTGTGTATATATATATGAGCCATGAGGTATGGCGTGAATAAGGCTACCAGAAATAAGAAATCCACAAATCAGTGAGTGCTTGTGATTTTTCGACAACAATAGTATACAAGGAGGTTATACCGCCGGAAAATTAAGAGCTGTTCGTGAAGGTTTATTCACAGGTGTTGTCATCTATTCGAATCAATTAATAGCCAGAAGACTTTAATTAATTCGAAGGTATCAGGGGCGAAGCCAGGAATAAACTTTAGGGGGGGCCAAAGAGTCCAACCCAAACCAAGGTCGATCCGGGATGAACCATTTTTTGCTTCACTTCATAAATTAAACTTTGAACTTTCTCTATTTATAAAACAAAAGTAGAACCAAATAATATTTTTAGGCAATGTGGGACTTTAAAAAGACAAATTGGAAAACAAATATGGCTATCATATAAATACCTAATAAAGTTGGAGTTACAACCCTTTAAATTCAATGTGGGACTCCTATTACAACTTGTAAATTGAGAGAGATTGAAGCTCAAAGGGACAAAGTCGGAACATCTCATTGACAAGAACAAATGAAGTCCCAAACTTTGTGCTCACTTATGATACAATGTTGCAGGCAGGCAGTGGGGATTGATGATTTTAGGATGTATGATGCTCTTTTACTATTCTACAGTTGTGTAGTATGCTATATATGAACTTGAAGCATGTAAGTGAAACTATGATTCCTGCCCTGTTAAGCATTTAGCCTAACCATATAAGTTTCTTATATGTATCTAAGTCCCACATTGTTTAGAGGAGAGAAGCTTTAAGGAAGCTTTCTTTATAAAATGGATTCTAAGTCCCACATTGTTTAGATGAGAGAAGAATTAAGTAAGTTATTCTTATAAGACTAAGTCCCACATTGTTTAGAGAAGAGAAGTCTTAAGGAAGTTTTTTTTATAAAATGAACTCTAAGTCCCATATTGCTTAGATGGGAGAATTATTAAGGAAACTTTTCTTATAAATGGCCAATTAATAAGCTAACAAAATTTAACCTTACAAAATTTTCAAATCTTGGGGGGGGGGCCATGGCCCCCTCCGGTCCACACATAGCTTCGCCCCTGGAAGGTATTCGGGTGGTGAGGTAATTTAAATTTTATTCTTAAATTATTCGGAGTTCGGCATGTGATTTTTATCTCTAAGTTTTAGAGAGTTTTCACATAAATTTTGGTGGTTTGTGTTTGGTTAATTTTTCTTACTATTATTTTTCTGAAATTGCATTACTTGTTTGGCGTGGTTTGTTATTAATTTATCAGAGACGGTTTCAGTTGAAGGAGTTTTCCATCGCTAACTAGACTGAGACAGACATAAAATCAAATACTTGTTTTTACACCTACAAGCCGAAAAGTACAGCACACAAACAAAATCCAGAAACTTTTGTTGATTCAAATCTCATATAGATGAAATTAAGCTCCTCCAAAACCAAATCTAAAAAGAAAACAAGAAAATAAAGCAGCAGACAAAACCCAGATAAAATCGCAAAAAAAAAAAAAACAGAAGAAGAAAGATGCGTGTAGAAACAGATTCAGTGCAAGAAAATCACAAAATTCCAAATGAGATATAGAAACCCAAGTTGAATTGGAGTTGAAAGATGAGGAATTTTACAGTGCTTCTGCGGCGTTCAGCAGCAATGGAGAAGCCAAATGCGACCAAGCATAAGACAACCACCAGAAGATGTACGAGTGTTGATCCCTTTCCTTCCCCCATCTCTCCTTTTCTTTTCTTCAGTCTAGAGAAGAAGAGAGAGTTGGGATTCTCAGAAGTGAGAGAAAAAGAAAAAGGTTAATGGGTATAGTTGTTGTTTGTACGCAGTTTAGTTTTTTAAGCTGGGTGGGACTGTGGGAGTGTAAAAGAGCAGTGAGGCTCTACGGAGATGGTGAGAAAGCGGATCAAAAGAGTGTAAAAAAGAGTTTGCGACCGTCAAAATGCGGTAAACTAATTGTTGTTCAAATAGTCCACTCAAGAGTTTGACTGATGCATATCGTAGCTATAGAAGATCACAAAAGTTGAGCTGGCTAAGACAATTTTTTCTCACGGAACTGCTATCCGTCTAATCTTTCTTTCTTTTCTTTTTTCTTTTTTTCTTTTTATTTCCTATCGGTGGAACCCGTAGTGTTAGTATAGTATCCCGAGGCCCATTATCTAGGCCCAGCCCATTGGAGGTCGGGGGCCCATCTCCTCAATCCAAAGCCAAGCCCAATCTCCATCAAGGGTGGAGAAGCTATTGCCGGACAACCACTGCTCCACTCCATTGCATCTCCAAGCTGGACCAATTGGGCTTTGGAAATATATTATGTTGTCAAGCCCATGTCATTTACTGGCTTAGACCAAGTTTACAGCCCAAGTTTGAGCTAGCGTTGTTAAGATCATGTTTGTTTCAAACCAAACTAATGAGTTAAGACAACAAGTGAATTCGGCCACAAGCCATACATATTCTTCAGGCAGTTGGGCCGGATATTGGGTTGGGCTTGGTAGCTCATCACGCACTTAAATAGTAATCTTTTTGAGTCCCTTAACATGGATGATAAAACTGATAAGTCAGAACGTTTATATCTTCAAGCGGTTGGGCCGGATATTGGGTTGGGCTTGTTCGCCCCTGATTTGCATCAATTGAAAGCCCTTGAGTTTGCACTGTTGGTTTTCCCAATTATTCTGAACATAGATGTTTTCCGAGCGGGAGAAACGGAGGATAAACGGAGAAGAAAGTCGGCACTTAATAATTTTTTTTTATCATACTAACTACGACTGTAACTATTATTGTAATAATATACTAATTATCACTATTGTTAATAAACTTAATGTTATTAAAACCAGTTAATCTGTTCCTTTCGTCCCATAATATATGAGATATATTGATCTTTTAAATATTAATTTGAAACATTTTAAATTTCAAAATTAATATGAATCTATTTAATTTTTATTAATATAATTATAATTATTGTAAGCATCTAAAAAAGTATATTTATAATTTATTATTATCAAAACTTATATAACTCATGTAAAACTTAAATTTGAAAATGTTTCAAATTTACTTTTAAACCAATTATACTTGCAATGACTATAATTGTTATTTAAATGTGTATATGTAAGATATATACCAATAGTATTTATGTTCTTTTTAGTCATTTGACAACATTTCAATTACTACTGCTATAATTTTAGTCGAACAAGAATTACATTTTTTTGTTACATAAGCTAATAGTAACCGAATAAGATTCTAATTTTTCAAACACAATTTTCAGCTATAAACACACTTTCAAATATATTTATAAAATATTATTATCGCTGCTACGTAAACCAACAAGTCATTATGAAAGTCTCCTAGCAATTTGTTGTTTAAGATAGCTGCATGTTTATTAATACCTAGTTGACTTTAGAATATTTTAGCACAACAAAATCTTTGTAATGTGAGGTCCATAATGGAGCAAGATCTCAGTCCAGTTGACCCCAATAAGAATTTAACTTTACAAAAATAATTATAACACTCAATCCATCTTACAAAAAAATTTTATTCGATTCTTTTTTTTAAATTATTTATAAATTTTAAAATTGATATAAATTTTTGTAATTTTAATTAATATAATAGTTAAAGTTGTATACGAACTGTTAAATACAAAATTTTTGTGTTAAAAGTTAAAATAAATTCATATTTAAATTTAAATTTTAAATTTTACCACATCATGGTATGACCGAATGAAAAGACTTTTGATTAAGAAAGTGATATTATTGATGGAGACGTTCCTCTCCTTGATGACAAATCATACATGTTTTTGACTAGTACAAAACTTGCAAGTAAAGGAAAATGGGAAGAAAAAAACAAACTAATTAAATTGAATACAAGTGCAATTGTGTTAAGTAGTCACTACTTAGTATTTTCCAATGGGTGAGTAACGAAGGGCCAAGAAAAGGCCAACAAAGAAGACACTCATACATTGGAAAAATCAAGCCTCGTATAAGATAAGGTGATGGGTTCACGTCACGTGTCACCTCAATTGGGGTGCTTAATGATAAGGCAACCAATCCAAATTTCCTCTCATTAAGGGGCTACGATGATGAAATGTCACCCTTTATTTGATTCAATGGCTAAAAAAAGTCCAAAATTTACTGGACCAATTTGAGACCATTGGATTGAACATGTAAAAAGGTAGTGGATTGCGGCTATATATGTTGAATGATAAAGGGAGCTAAGCCTCTCAAAACAGATAAAGAAAAGAAGTGGTGTAGTAATGGCTTCTTCAATGATATCATCAGTAGCACCGGTTACCCGTGCCACCGCGGCTCAGGCTAGCATGGTGGTGCCTTTCACAGGCCTCAAGTCCATCGCATCTTTCCCCGTCACCCGCAAGCTTAACAATGACATTACCTCCGTAGCCAGCAATGGTGGAAGAGTTCAGTGCATGAAGGTATAATTCACCAAACCTAATACTAATGGATTAGAGAGATAGACTTTGCTTAATTATTCAACAATTTTTGCTCCAACTGATACAGTGGAAAATTATAATGAAAATTAGGATTTATATATATTTTATCATGCGTGGAGATTTAATATATTTTATAATTTTTTTTGTTTATTATGTAGGAAAATTAAGTACCAATTAGTCACAGAAAAGTAGTTTAGTATTATAAATATATTTTCTAGGGTTTATTTACTGTAATGTTTTATTAATCATTTGAGATTATCTCTATTGTTCTCTTTGTAAGTTCATTGTTTTCTTTGTGGATTCAAAGGTGTGTTAGAGCATTACAACGCAAGAAGGATACTTTATTTTAAGGAATACTCATTCGTCTCTGAAATAAGGTACCTCAAATGCGCTCCTATTTTTACTGTTGGAGCAAATTTAGCAATATTCCAATTTTACTATGAAATACTGTTAAGGATAAAATGGAGTGTCAGCAGGTAAATTTTGGAGTACGCTTATCATTTATCTTATTACATTAGTAGTTGTAAATAAGTTGTGATTTTTGACCATTTATTTTATTTCCGTCAAACGTAAATTAAGGAATTTTTTTTAACATTTAAAAGTAAAGTCTTGATTTTTAATAGAGATGAGAAATTTTTTGAGTTGAGCACGGTAATTGTGCAAGTGCAGGTATGGCCTCCGATTAGTATGAAGAAGTTTGAGACTCTATCATACCTTCCTCCTCTGTCTAAGGAATCTTTGGCAAAGGAAGTTGACTACCTTCTCCGCATGGGATGGGTTCCTTGTTTGGAATTCGAGTTGGAGGTTATTTATCTATCTATATTCCTCTCTTTCAACTACTAATTTCTTTCACTACTTGATGTGGCATATATATATACTTGTGTTCTTACATATTCATTATGTTATCCTTAGATTAGATGTCCTTAAATAAACATAAAACCATTAAGTGTTGAAATTGTCATGAATGTAATTAACCGATTATTTGAATCACCTAGCTCTCTAATAATAAGCTTCAAATGGGGGTTTTAAAAGAAAATTGGCTATCTCAAAATCAAAGGAGAGGAACTGCATTCTACTGTGGAAATCTGAATAAGAACTTTTAATATCATTTGCACCCCCCCCCCCCCCCCTTTTCTTTTGCCGACATGCATAGCTCTCTTAATTTTGCTCAAGGGAGTATGAGAAAGAGTCCTTGTACATTTGGGGTGAAATTGATGTTGGTTAATTTTGTGGGACTGTAGCATGGCTTTGTGTTCCGTGAGCACAACAGTTCCCCTGGATACTATGACGGGCGGTACTGGACAATGTGGAAGCTGCCCATGTTTGGGTGCACAGATTCATCCCAGGTGTTGAAGGAGCTTGACGAGTGCATAAAGGAGTACCCCAAAGCTTACGTCCGTATCCTCGGATTCGACAACCTGCGCCAAGTCCAGTGCATTAGTTTCATCGCCCACCAGCCAGAAGTCTAAATTTTCTGAAAAATCTGATGACGATGATGATGAGTTCGATCTCATCCATCGTTTTGTAACAGAAATAATAGGTTGATTTATACTGTTCCGGCTCAAAAACATCCGCACTATCATTCATTTCAAATTTCCCTTTTAATCGTCTGTTTGTTTTGTATTAATTTTGTTGTACCTCTCCAACAGAAGGAAATTGGAACTATAGAGGATTGTAGTTTTGTTGGTGATGAAATAATATCTCTACTTATTTGTTTGTCACACTATCAAAGTCCCCATTTTATTTATATTTTGTCAACCTATACAACAATTTAGTTGAAGTGATCAACTTTCATTTGCAAATTAATGACCCAATAAGTGAAAGAGGAATCTCCTTGATGCCCTTCAAATTCCAAATATCTTCATCCCGAACAACGTTACTATACAAAGCATTATAACCTTCACCCGTTTCAAATTTGTATGATGCTTTGTCTCTGGTGAAGAAGAATGACATAGTGACAATGTCTACAATGTTCTGACGCCAATAGTTAGTCAATTGGACCATAAAAATCTTATCATGTAGGAGTAGGATATATATACATAGTCAGTCGCTCAGTCCTATTCTTGGTGATGGAAGAGGGAAGCAAGGCTTATCAGGAGTCGAGACCATATCACCCTATCTAAACTTTTGGATGTTCCTAGGCAATATAATCGCCATCACTTTGTGAAACAAATGTTGAAATCACAAGGGGCTGATCTGCAGATAGGTAGAGAAATTCAAACCTTTATTTTTTTTTTTGTTTATTTTTTAATTTTCCTCCAAGATTGAGATCTTGGAAGAAGGTTTGCACAATCCACACGAGAAACTGATTCAAAATATAGCCAATACTTATCACAAGTTTAAATGAGGAAAAGCGTATCAGGAGCCTGCCAATCCTACCAAGTAGCAGAACTGAAGAGTCTAGCATAAAGCTTGTGCTGGAAATAGGGAAGGTACTTAACTAAAAATGAAGCAATACTGCAGGAATTAGACTTGGCTCGTGCATCTGAATTGACCTTCTTCAATTTATTTACAGTTCCAATGATCTTGAATTGATTTTAAAACATCAGTTTTGACCGATTCAATCTAGCACAGCACCAAAGCGACCCTTCATACACTAGATATAATTTTTCAGAATTTCAAATGCAATTTAAAAAAAATAAAAAATAAAAAATTTACTGAACAATTCTGTCTAGATACAAATCCTAATATTTAAACAGTGGATGTCTCATCGATGTAAGCAAATCAAAAAGACCCCCTAAAAACATAATGAATGTTTTCTCCTTGTACAGCTCAAGTAAAACTAATTCAAAGTTTTGTCTATGGATAGAATTCTTATATAGAATTCTAATGAATGAAGGATTGATAGAATCAACTAGACTGGGATATAACCTCATTGCTTTCTTTGTCCTTTCTTTCTAAAAATAAAATAAAAATCATTAGTACTCATAGCTCAGAACTTTTTAAAAAAGACTCCTCTCATATCTACAGCAGGTTGTAACATTAATCTGCATATCCAATCCAATTGCAACCACTGCATAACAAAGTAACCAACACTAAACAAAAACTAGAAGTAGTAACACCTATGCCTTTTTGCCAGGCAAACAAGCAAAAGATCATTACTCCTTTTTGTGTAGCAAACAAGCTGGATCATTACATCACACCACTTTGCTATCCAAAAGAAAACGAACAAATAAAGGGAAATTATACCATTCCAAGTGCAATGCATACATAGTAATACACATGTAAGTTTGGGTTGGAGAGGCATTATTAGCACTGAAAATTTCATTTCTCTAAATAAAGAATGCAATGATCAACAAACAACAACCAAGTACAAAACTCCTTGAATATATAAAGATATATATTTACAACATGAAACGACCAGACAACTACTGTATCCGACTTCTTTTTTTACATATTCTCTTCACAAAGCCGTTCAACAACTCGTGGACGCAAAATGGATATGATTTTGAAAATTTCCCCCACTAGTATTTTACATCACAAGGGTTACCCTCAGAACTCCCCTAAACTATAACAACACCTAATGACTCAATTAGTCAATTATTTTGGTTAATAACTCTCTACTACTTACATACAGACGCAATAAATACAGACTCGATTCTTTATATACATATTTACACTCGCAAAAGGATATTCACTCTTTCTCCTGAATGTTTAAAGATTAATCTCCTGCTAAATCAAGATTTTATGTAGTTCTCAGCTTCAACCTTTTTATGTACTAAAAGTATTCACTCTAGGGTTCTAAGCCATTGTAGGGATGCTGCAGTTTCGCCTATCCCTGTCAAGACAATCGAACCCCTCTACTCTGACGGCCGGTTTGTTACCAAAATTTGCCCGCACACATGTTCCTCTCCTTGAAGATGATGAAGGGGATGACGACATACCAGAGAGAATAGGGATTGACCTAGGTGATATGGGGGTGACCTTCTCATCCCCAAATCGAGCGTCCTGAATTATTGGATTAGAGACTCTGCTCGGCGGTGACCCACAAAAAAAAGGGGGCGACGAAGCAGCCTGTGTGCAAGTTTGTTCCACAGTATAAACACCCTGGAACATTAAATCAAGCTCAGTTTGTGCTTGCATGATATCTATTGCAGAAACATAGAACAACTTCGTTCAATATATAAATAAACTTCAACAAGACTCTTTATATATGAAAGTTACAAGTTAAATCAACAATTAATATCGGAGTTCAATAAACTCATACATTCGTTAGATATGAAATTTGAAAGTTTAATCAACACAGTTAAACTCAACATGTGTTAAATCGAATCATAAGCATTTACTGCACCTGATTCATGCATGAAACCAAATGTATTGGAAAATGTTTTCCCTGTTCAACTAATATTGCTCAAGGGCTATGATCTGGTTTATTACGACTAGCACAAGTTTTCTCAAAAATATGTATAAAAAAAGAAAAGAAAATCCTAAATCATGAATACTAACTAAATAAATTATACTTAGAAGACCATAATCATAAAGAAAAGGAGGGGTGCAAAAGATGTACCTTTGACAAGATGATGTCCAAGAGCTCATTTCCTGCTTTTGAATCGCATAGCTCCGACTGATTGCTGTTGATAGAACAGACCCTGAGTTAGAAAATAAATAAACTATGATTTCCAAAATTAAGTAACCAACAAATAAGAGGTGTATAAATGCCCAAAATTACCTCATTTGCCATCTAAGAGGTCTAATCGGCTCGTTTGTGGAGGTGTTAATGATGCTGAGACGCCGGGGTTTAGGACAAACCACAGTCTCTCTCTTATCAGAGATAGAAAGAGAAACGGTAACAGAGCTCCTCATTTCTTCACGGGTTGTGAACGCGTTTTGAATTGCACAGTGATTCATATTCTTAGCTTAAACAAATTAGAACAAAGCCTGTTCAAGTTTAAAAAAACAAGAGAATATTAGTTATCAGCTTCAAGACAAACTTAAAGATCCGAGAACAACAAAGACATAACTTCAATTTAAAAATTGTACAAGATCAATAATTGAGCACACAGATTATATCACGATCTGGTCAAAGTATGCATAGAAAATAAGGCTTCAACTTGCCGGCTGAGGTTCTTGGACTTATTGGTTAAAATAAAACCTACTTGTTGGCTCGTCATATGTAATCAGACAAAAACAGCTTAGCATGTAATTTAAATTTCAAAATACATCTGAATATTAAAAACGAGATTAAGATAAACTATGCAGATCCGTTGTAGAAAACTATGTGTTTTGGCGTCAATGGACATAAATGTATTATATAAAGATGCTCAATACAAGCGGAATTGCAGATCACTAAGATCAGGTCATATATTTTTTTTTCTTTTGGGCAAAAATAGGCCGACCTTTGAGTTCTTGCAGACATCAAAATGACAATTCTGAAGAGGTACAAAAACTCGTCAAATTCAACATGTCGTTACTTAAATCTTAGATCTGCAGACGAATAAATAACGCTTATAAAGAAGGTGAAAAGGCCGATACATAATTAGGCAGGTGATTTTATAGAGCTCATAGAACTAGATTTTGGACTCAAAAACACAAATCTTTGCGTCAAAGATATTAATCAGATTATCTTTTGCAAATATATTTAAATTAGACAATATTAGGGAAGAATACATCCGAGAAAGGAAAATTACTTCGCGGATCTATAACTATATCAAATTAATTCATCTAGCAACAAGTTCAATAAGCAATAAAAGTATACATCATGTTAGGATATTAGAGTCCCGCGTGATAGAACCTCAACCTAATAGGTTAACCTTTAGGTAAAAAGAACATGACGAACGTACAAAATCAGAGCAAACATCGATCATGTCCAAAGCAAAACAAATAAATATCTTACAGGTGAAGAGAGAAATTAACCTGAGCGGGAGGCCTTCAAATCGGAAAGCAGAACAAATAAAGATAAACAACGGTCAGTGATATTAGACAAGAAAGAACGAAGGATAATAAGGGAGATTCGAAGAAATTTATAGGAGAGAGACGGTACCGAGAAGAAGAGAGACAAAGCGGATCAGAAAAAAGGTCAAAAATATAGAGAGAGAAAAACTCAAAACTGTTGCTGGACGAATAAGAGGAGAGAGAGAGGGGGAAAAGTATGTGGGGGGAGCATGAACTGCTAAGGCTGCAGACACGCATTTATTGTTTTCTATTTTTTAATCTCTCACGCCTCCCGCGAGAAATCTCATCGGTTTTCGCACCCACTTTGAACTAATATTAGAAAATTCTAAAATTAAAAAAAAAAATAGAAAATCTGGAAAAATATAGCGCACACGCTCTAGGATGACACGTCACATTCAGGCCCTTGTTGGTTTCTAACACCGTCTTTGGGCTGGTCGGCAGGAACTTTAAAAACGCGCTACGGACCTAGAACCAGTCGTTACTGCTAGTACTTACTTTCACTCCCTCGCAATTAAGTTTTTATAATTTTCTATATGAAAATAATATGTTTAATTTTACTTGTTCTAACTGAAAAAATATAAGTTTATTAAAAAAAATATCTTTAAATTATTTATCTTAATTATTTTATTATTATTATTTTTATTTAATCTTTTGATCCTTTCTTAGACCTATAAAATGGAAGAGAGAGCAGAGAAAAAAAGGTATGATTGTAATTTCAATGTCAAAGTTAATAGTGTTATTTTTTTTTTAATGTATGTCATGTTGTTTTTAATGATTTTTTTAAAATTAAATGAGAGTATTATTGAAAAAATAATATCAAGATAGCATTAAAAAGGAAATAGGATAAATAGATTTGAACAAACATAACAAAAATTACGACAAATACATTTAGACAAACATACTACTATTTCAATTTAAAATAAAAAAGAAGAAGTTGTTTTATGATATAAGTTTAATAACTCACAGAGCACGGATAAATTTAGAATCGGCTCATTAAATAAATTTTAAATACGATATATTTGAGTGATATTTTAATTTTTTTTCGAATCAACTTAATCATCTAAATTTGATGACTCAGTAGTCTAAAAAAAATTCTTTTTTTTTTTTCAATTTTTTTGCTTTATTCTTAATAACAAAGAATATATTGTACTCCCTTTATTCTAAATTAACTGTAATTTTAGAGAATTGTTGTTGTATCAAATTAATTGTATTTCACTTTTTTTTAGACAATTAAAATAGTTATAATATAAATTTATCCTTTTCATTTATTACTTATCCTCCTAAGTGTATAATTTTCAAATTACATAATTATAAATATAATTGTATTTTTAGTGGTAAATTTGGCATAATCTGGTTCCCACCATTCATGCCTCCAATTTGCATTCCGACTTTCTACTACTCTCTCCTTGCGGGCCTCATATATTTTGAATTCATCATTAATTATGTCTTTTATCGAAAGCATTTTGGTTGATGTGCTCATTTATTCCTAAAATATACTACTACTTAGTAAAATAAAAAGTATCATGAAAATTCATTCATTTATACTTCTATTACAAATTTACAATATCTCATCATACATCGAAATACAAAGATAAGTTAAGTTGTATCTTACTCCCTCCGTCCCATAATATATGACGTTTTAGATGATTTCATTTGTTCCAAATTATTTGACGTTTTATATAATTTAGGTGAATTAATTACAATTTTTTCAAAATTACCCCTCACGGGAAAATGTACCCCTCATGGGAAAATGTTACAAATGAGGGAGAGAGTGTGTATGAGATAATTATGATAAAGGGTATTATAGACAATTAATACTATATTTAATGCTATACAATCATTTCCTTAATGGTTGTGTCAAACTCTAAAACGTCATATATTATGGGACGGAGGGAGTAAGTCTCAATTTTATTGATTAATATATGGACAATTTATCTTCTTCTTTTTTTTTTAGTAGACTAGTGATGAGCTAAGATTAGTGATAAGTTAAGATCGTCAAACTAATCATTCTTTGAAGTAAATTGAGCCTTATGCTAAACTCAAATTTGAACACAGGTCGTCACACTCACTTTTTATTTTTATTTTTAAATAAAATATCGTTTTAAGCTTAACTAGAAAAAAAAAAATAATTCCGTTACACGGGTAGTATTTTGTGAAGTCGTAGGCTTTCCCTTTATCCATGTAACTAGATTTTATGTTTTAACTATTTTTTTATTTTTTTTTCATCAAGTAGAAACTTAAAACATCACCTTAGTTTATTAAAAAGGAATTAACTTAACACCCTCACTCAACTCTGATCCAGGGAAGATAGATACCAACACAAGAAAATTATATTCTGGCAAGCAAAAAAACAAGGTTCCTGAAATGTCAAAGTTTGATGCTTTACATATTTTCTCCAAAATGTCATTACAATTAATCGTGTAGCTCAAGCAGAAGCAGGATCGGACCACTCTGGGGCAGCTCTTTTCTTGGCAAAGTATTCTTCTGCACGAGCAAGGTTTTTAGCAACTGATGGCTTCACCCACTTCTTTCGGCCAGGTAATGTGGTCAATGAACAACCAGCAGCTTCCAGCTTCTCCTTTGCTGCAGCTGAAAAGGCGCGGGCCTTGAAATTCAGCTTCACACTTAAGTCCCCATCGCCTAGAATCTGACACCAAGTAATTTATATAAGCAGATATCCACGAACAAACATGCAAAATATAGACATCAACATCTTCGATCAATTATAGTTTTGAACAATGTAATCTCATGCATACTTCGTCTCTGAATCACGCTATCTACTAGTATTGTCTTTGAGCTAAAGCAATTAATTAATGGACAAGGAGCCATGGACATTAAACCTCAAGAAAATACTTGCTGCATGGTTCACCACAACTCCATTTTCTAATCTTTTTGTTTGTCCTCTTTTCCCACAAGGGAAAGAAAACATATACTACAAACATAGTCAGCGCAAAAAAATAGGAAACACGAGAATACAAGGGTGTCCATGCAGACACACACATCTAACATTTCAAAGAGAAAATGTTATTGTAAAAGTGCTTTGGTGCTTCCATGGTTTCTGAGGTGCAGAGGCCCAATCGCTTGTTTTAAGTTCCAATTTACCATAAATTAAATTAAATATTCATATTCCATGACTATATGATGCGGTATTTCGAAAGACAAGGAGTTAATGGAAATTTGAGAAAGAGAGGTCCTTTCTACTGAGACAACTATGAGGAGAAAACTAATGTTTTATAACCTTACTCACAAATTCTCTCTCCAAATTATGCTAACAACAAAAAACAACAAAGATTATGTTACAAAAACAAGGACTTGAGACTTAACCTAGGTAGTTATGAAAAATCACTCGTATAAAAAAAAAGAAAAAGAAAAAAGAGCCAATTCTAAACTGCTAAATCGACCAAATTCGGCAGCTAGATCCACTGTCCAAGTCACTGTATTTATCTTTGATAACAGTTTCAAAAGCATACACAAATTTGTTTCTCTACACGGAAACTGTGTAAAGATTTATGCATATTTCAGACACCTTGGTCCTTCAGTTGTTTCTAAATAAAGATCTGTAAATCAATTCAAGGGTATTATTTAATATCAATATATGCAAATTAACATATGTTTAAAGAAATTAATTCTTCAAACAATCACAGGATACTTATTACGTACATTATTTAAGTTCTACGAGGGAAGATTTGAGTCCAACATGGCCCCAGTTGACAGAGGTTCTAGCCTCACCCATTCCCCACCACCCTAAAAAAAACCTTTGTCAAGAGTGTAATTCCCTTTCAAAGGATGCTACAAAAATTTTACATGCATATATTATGAGCTCAATTTTTTTATTTTTTTATTATAAAAAGTCAAGAAACCAGAAAAACTTTTTCAAAGGGGAGATTTGGTATGACTGTTTCACACCAATAGATACTGACTTCATGTTTAGTTGATTTAAAACTTTTGACTTATATTAGTAACAGTAGGACTAACAGGTTAAACTATGTAGGTGCCTTGGAAGATCACAGAGCTGACATTACTGATGACTCGGTAAAGTTATGTATTAGTAGGAAGTACCAATTCCAGTTCAAGAGGGGTTTTAAGAACATGCACCTTTTAGGTGCATGTTCAGGTCATTACCTTTAGAGGAAGTTTCCTTTCTCTTCCTGATGGGTTGATCAAACCCTTGTTCTTGAGCGATTCCAGTGACACCTCTTCCCCCTCTTGAAATCCTGCAGCTGCTATATCTTTCAAGTTCATAGGGACATATTTTGGTAACCCAGCATGCATACCTTGGATCAACACGAAACAAACTTAAATTAGAAAATTAAAAATAATGAATACAACACATAACATGGAGCAATGGATATCAATTGTTACAACTTGAATTGAAAGTCATACTAGACAAGTTACCAAATGGACTACAAGAAAGGAGACATTTTCAAACAAGGAGAATTCAGCTCATACACAGTAACTGGATAAAAAAGTAACAGGAGAAACAGAAAAGCCAAGTCAAACACAAAATGGAAAAGGCAAGCCACCTCTCAAGAAAGAAAAGTTTCCAAATAAATCATCAGACAACTAAGAAAAAGAACTAGGAGCCCCTCGAATAAAAATATAACAACTTTTGGAAGACGTATAACACTTGGGTGGCTACTTAAGCAGGCCAACTTGGGGTTAAGAAACGCAGAAGTCAAAATATCTAAATAAGGACTTTTGGATATGTTGTCAAACCATACAATCTTGGTTCCTTAATTATATGCCAACAACGTTGTATAGAACAGAATTTTAAAAAATGTCTCTTATGTTAGAGGGTGCATTATATGGCGTACAACAAAAGGTTTCTTCCTAATATTGTACCAACACATCATTACAGACAATCAAAAAAAAAAGTTGGTGTTTTCTTCTGTTTAACAAGGGGCCAAGGTGTTGCAGATTGCAGAGAAAATAAATGGCAAGCACAATCCAACAAGAGAAGATTGCAGTCATACACAAAGAAGATAATGGTCTACATGGTTCTAAATTTCTATGTTCAAGAGGGAAGGTGCTTTATATCGAAGCCTTACGAGAAAAGTAAATGTCAAGCAAAAGCCAACAACAATAGAAAATGTGTTTCTACTGTTTGTCATACGTACACGCACAAAGACAATATCATTCTGACAAAGTTCAAACACGAGGTGATTATAATCCTCACTCACCAACCCCAAAGCCCAAATACACCTAAAACAATGCCCAACATCTATAAAGGAAACCTAAATAGGGTACTCAAATATCTTGAGATTGCTAATTAACGCATCTGGGTTCAGCCGATGTACTAATCTAGTTGAACACACAGGAGCCAGAATATAAGTAAATTTCAGGCCCAATGCCAGCAGGAGACCAGATGGTTTGGAACCAAGAGGGGCCAAACCATCAAAATAAATGAAGCAGACGAATGCCAGGCAGGCAGCATTATGATGATTCATGTGGTACTTTTGGAACATAAACAACACAGGGACCGATGAGATTCCCTCACCAGACCTAAAGTAACAACCTTTGAGATCCTTATAATAGCATAAAAAGCTGGAGATGTGACACATTAAAACATCCAAATTCCAATACAATGAAGTTATAGCAAACAGTTTGATGCTATGTTATGAACTACATTTCGGTGACTCTGAGCCGTGAGGGTTGCTTTCTCTTCCCTTTGCCATCAGACAAAGGTTTCAATTTTAAAAGTTGAGGCCTAGTTACGAGTTCTAGCTCTATGACAGTATGACCATGTCTGTAAGTGGTTGCCACCAAAACAGACTAAAACTACTTCAGTTATACTTCAATCCCACCCAAAATATAATTATATCATTTTCATCAACACAAAGCACGCATACACTTGGAAATTAAATAACTTGAACCATCATCCCAATTCCCACATAAAAGAACAAACTTTAGTCCACCAGAATATGCAACAAGTCTAAAAATATAATCCCATAAATAAGATACAAAATCAAATATGATGATTAAGATTACCTCCAGCAATACCCCTTAATTTGGGGAGTCGACGATACAATGGCATCTGTCCCCCTTCGAATCCCCTGCGAACACCGGGTCCGGACCTCGACTTTTGACCTCTCATCCCAAACCCACAACTTCCCCCTTGACCAGCTGCGTGACCTCTCCCCTTTCTCTTGGCTTTCTTTCTGGACCCGGGTTGGGGACCCAGATTGTTAAGCCTAAACCGAACATTGGAAATTGAAGCAGAAGTAGTAGAAATTGGTGATGAAGAAGAAGATTGGCTGAGTATAATTAGCGGTGCTTTTAATGTCTTGTTCTTGTGGTTGCTGTGAAGTTTCAGAGAAACAAACTGAGATGTTTTTGCCTTGAGATTACTCACATTACCCTGATTGATTTTACAAAAATGGAAATAACGATACTAATGTTAAAAGAATATAAACAGTTGAATTGACTCATAATTAAGACATATATAGATGATACATGTATAGATATAGAGAGAGAGGGGACAATTTACCTTGAATGAAGAAGAAGGGTGATTAAAAAGTAAAGCTGTTGTTCGAGTTGAGGAGAGAGTGAGAAGAGAAGCCATGGGTGATGACTGATAAGCTGATATGGTTGGAAAATGCAACGGATATGGATGGAGTTATTCTACTTCTATACTCTCTTTCCGGGTTTTTTTCTATGACGTGCTCGGGCCGGCTAGCTAAACTCTTGATCCATTTGGAAGCTAGGCCCATGACCCGTCTAACCCTCTCCTCAGTCCATTCGTTTATTTTCCTATGGTTGTTTCAAAATAGACTAATGCTGGGCATTTTCAACATATACTGGCCCATGAGTTTTCCAAAGCTCCCCCAAAGAAACATATAAATGATGGTTTAAATAATTTAAAGAGAGATCCTTTATTTATACTTGAGGAACAAATTGATACAATGATTTAAACTTTTAATTGCCCAAGTGTCCATAGACTTTTCCTGGTAAAATACTAACACTCTTTGTATCTCCGGAATTTGAGTTGGAAAATGATACTCTTTCCGTCTCAAATTAATTGTTCAATTTTGACTTTTTAAAGTCAAATTGACCATTTTTAAAAATAATCTTTTTACTATTTTTGCTAAAATATAGGTGAAGAGATTATAACCAAAAGAAAGTATATACAATTTATTACTAACCCCAATTTTTATAATTTTAGAAATATATTTATATATGCTTAATTATTAATTCTAAAAATAATCAATTTGACTTAAAAAAAGTCAAAACTGAGCAATTATTTTGGGACGAAGAGAGTATATAGGAAAATGAAAGTAGAAAAAAGTAAAGAAAAAAAAAGAAAATAACTTTCTT
Organism: Aralia elata; assembly: GCA_034770075.1. Taxonomy (NCBI): domain Eukaryota; kingdom Viridiplantae; phylum Streptophyta; class Magnoliopsida; order Apiales; family Araliaceae; genus Aralia; species Aralia elata. Next base: position 85,592,203 of record CM068387.1, on the reverse strand, counting down.
ACACGTACTGGTTGACGACATTACAATTTGTAAAAGAAAAAATAAGTCTTAAAACTTCAGTTTGACACAAAATCCTATTAAATAACAGAGAGTACTGCTATGTATTGCAACAAATTTGTGCGTTGTGAAACGTATCAAATACATGGGATTGAATATAATTATAAGATGACTTCATTTATTATACAACTTTCCAAAATGATTATCACTAATACTTATCACACATAACTGATAATCAAAAAGTTAACATAAACATTCCCAATATATATCATTTTCGTAAAAAGCATGATGAGATTTGAATGAAAATGTTTCTTACAAAAAATAGTTAGTTATTATGAGATCTATATTTTTTCATAGCACCCAAACACATGTCCAAATCTCATGTCTCATGCTTTATCATTTTATGTTTCATCTTATGCATTGCTATCAAGTGTAACTAATTTAATTTTTCTTAATTAACTTTAATTAATTTATAAAATAGATAAAATTACATGACATAGTATAAAAGGGATGTACGGACCAGGAGATTATATAGAAACTGAGACGACAATAGGTCCAAATTTAACAAACACAAATATGAGAATAAAATAAAATGATTAATATTTTCTTGTTTCCTTTCCCTTTCATATCGCTATCAAGACACGCTTTTGGTACGACTCCGGTGAATTCTCTTAATCAAGTCACTACGTACGATGAGACGACAATCGGTCGAAGTTTAACAAACACAAATATGAAAATAAAATAAAATGATTAATTTTCTTGTTTTCTTTTCCTTCCCTATCCTTTCCGGTCATTCAAACCCATCATAATTTCTCACCAAAAAAAAAAAAAAGTACTTATAACATGTGAGAATTCCTTAAATCCATTAAATCACGTTACTGCTCTTAAAGCAATATGATCTTCAATTAAACCACAAGGTTTCCTTATCAGTAGTATCCACGCATGTACCAAAGGTTGCTTTGACTGACCAAACAACCATTCTATATTCAGTCATCTTTAGTTGTGACTTACGACTGATCTGAATTTGAATAGTTCATGAGCTAGCTTTTGTTTTCAGTGTGAATTAAAAGCACTTAGATGAATTAATAAGAAACTTCCAAAGCAGAAAACAACACACCTGAACGGAGTGGAGTTAAATCCAGAAGCTAGACATGAAAGGAAAAAAGGGCATTGATGCAAGTACTAGCTAGAATATATATATATGTATGTATATATACACTGATAGGAACACTTCAATCATACATGTCAAGCTCAGGTTACTATTGCATGTACAAGCTAGGAGGCCTTAGCCAGCTAGGCTCCCTGTGGATTAATATATATATATATATATATATATATATATATATTTATGTATATGAGTGGAACAGCATGTGCATGCATGAATGATCAGGCTAGCTAGCTAGGTTTTTGTCTTGATTACCTTGATCAGGATATAAATGTCATCTTATTGCATATATAGCTGGTGAATTGCTTCTTGATGCTACTTAGAGTGTGTGTGTGTGTGTGTGTATATATATATATATATATATATATATATATATATATGGCGATGGCGCACAAAGGACATATATACGGTCAATAAAGACAAGGGCATGTAAGAAATTCCGAAAAATAAGACGCTTATAATTTTTTTTTTCTTTCTACACAAATATCGTATAATCAAAATTTTGCATATATATGCATGTTTGAATTTATTCTGATTTAACATATCAACGTTTTGCTATATGATTGTATAAAAAAATTGCATCCGTCTAATAATAAAGTCTAATTACAAAGATAGATGCATATATATGTGTGTGTGTGTGTGTGAATATATATATATAAATGTGTGCATATATATACATATATATAAATATATACATACACTCATTATTTTAAATATAATCGGAATGGGTGAATGAAATTTAGGAATATATAGTGCAAAATAGAGCAGGAGGTAGGTAGGTATCCCCCTCTGAAAGAACAAAAACTTTGAAAGCAATGTCATTCTCATTCCATCTCCCTCTAGCTTAACCTAGCCAACAACATGACAATATACCATCCCTGTCCCTGCCCAATTAACCCTCAGTACCTCCACACCCTTCATCTTTTTGAGTCACGAGACACACTGCCTCTCTCTCAACTCTTTAGAGAGGAGAGAGAGAGAGAGAAGAGATAGAGAGAGATGTGTGGAGAGGAGGTGGCAGAAAGAGTGATAGAGAAGTTTCAATGAGCTCTTTTCTTCAGAATCACTCAACTACTCATCCTTTTATTTCAGTCTCAAACTGAAGTCGTCTTGTGGACTAGTATTTATTTTCCAAAGCTTTAGTTATACATCTCTCTCTCTCTCCCACTCATATCTGAAGATTGATTTATTTTTCACCTCATATATATTTTGTTCTGTCTCCCTCTGGTGGTACCATGTAGGTCTCACCCCACTATTAAACACTTCACTTCTCAGCTAGTTACCCTCTCTTTTATCTCTTCTTCTTGTTCTTTAATTTAAGATCTTAATTAATTTAGTTAACCCTCTTTAATTAACTCTCTCCCCCGGAGTTGTGGAGTTGATTTGTGAATGTTTTACAGGAGAGCAGCAGAAGGAAACCCATTAGACCTAAACAACTTACCCGGCGATCAAGATCACAACACTAGTTGCAGAGATCATGGTAAACAGCTACTTGACGACACCTCTTCCTCTGCTGCTGGTACCTACAACACCTTTGCCTACTCAATTGCTTTATATAAATCATGTGTAAAAAAATTCATTTATTATTGTTATATCTTATTGTCTAGGTTCCAATTCAAATTTATTTCAAAATTAGTCTACGTATAAATCATTTTATTTGATGTCAGAATTTTGAAAACAGTTTTTTTTTCTTTTTTCTTTTTTTTTAATAAAAAAATTATTTTCTTTTCTACTAACAAGTTATTAATTATAGGCTGAAATAGATTACGGAAGAAAAAAGAGAAGATTTATACTGTAGTAGGAAAAAATAGTTACTTTGTTTTTGTCCATCTTCTTAATTTCTTGAGTTGCCGGGGGGGAGGGGGTTGAAATTACTGAAACAACTCTCGAATGATAGGTGGTTGAAACTAAGATCAAGTGATTTCTTTCCTCTTGAGTTTTTTTGTTCTATGTTTTCAAGCTTCAAATGCAAAACCCTAATTAAACAGAAGTACTAAAAGAAGGGAGGGGTAGAGAAAAAAAAGATGTGGCCGGGGGATTGAATTAATAAATATCTCATTGATGATAATATTAGGTCAATTAATTAGATAGGGTTTGGCTTTTGGTAGTATATATAAGATTTAAATTAGTCGCATCAATATATATATATATATATATATTACTACTACTTTAATTAATCGGCAATATTTGTGTTTGTGTGTATGTAGGAGGAGGAGGAGGGCATAGGAAAAAGAAAAGTAGCGGGGGCGGAGGAGCAAAGGATGAAAGTGGGAAAGTGTACGAGTGTAGGTTTTGCTCCCTCAAGTTCTGCAAGTCTCAAGCCCTTGGGGGACATATGAACCGCCACCGCCAAGGCATGCAATTCATTTATATACATACATACATCTTTTCTTTTCCTTTCATTTCATTTCATTTCAATCTCTCTCTTTCTCTCTCTATATATCTGCACACACACACATATATATAGATAAACAGGAATATGGAGTATAATTAATGATGTACGAGTGGTAGCTAGTAAAGATTTAATAGTCTAAATATTCCATGAATTGTCGGACAGTTGCACTAGTACTAGTTTGTTTGTTAATATATAATGATTTGACATGAAGCTAACTATACCTCGCTCGCGTGGTCATGTCAACTCTAGTTTTCCTCACATTAACAAAGTTAAGTTTTTATGTATGGGTTCCATGAAATCCTTGATACCTAGATAGCTGGGGGCCGGATTTTGCTTTTATGTCACTTTGATTTGATTTGATTTGTACATGTTGTATTTTGATTGACAGAAAGGGAGACAGAAACACTGAACCGGGCTCGTCAGCTGGTCTTCACTAACGATAACCTAATACCTTCCCCCGCAACTCCTCATCACCTAGTAGGGTATGTATGTAATCTTCTATCTTTCACCTTTTTCTAAATCCTCAAGGAAAATGATTTTCAGTTCTAAGTTGTATAATCATTCCAAATTTTTACTATTTCTGTATAAATGTGCAATTTGTGATACAGATGATGCACAATTTGCAGTGGGATGGTAAATTTTGCGATGATTATCCATCGCCAGTACTATTTAAAAAAGAAAAGAAAAAGTTTATGACTTTTTTGGTTCCCTATATATCTTTCTTAGGTGTTCCTTCAAGAAATTAAGAAGATGGGCATTTCCTCCATACTGCTCACTTATATAAACATTAAATTAATCTTGATGATTTTATTAATTACGGATGAATATTAGGGAATTAAGTAGTACAGAGTAATTACTAATAATAAATGATACAAAATTTTGATACATGAGCAGTGGACAACCAATCCCACAGGGAGCCTATCATCATCATCATGAAACGGCTGGTCATGATCCATTCAGATCAATTTATCCGGCACCTGCAAGATTTTTTTCTGGTTCTTCATCATCCACCATCATACCACCGCCACCGCCCCCACCACCATCATATATGTACCATTCCCCGTCACGCCTGGTAGGCTACCCCCCATCACACTACAACAATCCACAGCCCATGAATGACTACTTGGTAGGCCACGTGCTGTCCGGCGCCAACACACAATTATATCCAAACTACACGTCAACTGCGGCTCCGCCAGAAACTAACTACACTTGCATTGGTGCACCGGTGGGACATGGCAAACGTGGGGCGGATATGGGAGGAATTAGCGGTACAGACATGTCATTCGTGCAGAATAATAATTTTAACAATAACAATGAAGAGGGGGATGAAGGTGGAATGAATTTAAATATGAATAAGGGTCGGAGCTATTCTGCAGCAGCAGCAGCAGGAGGAGGAGGAGGGACACAGCAGCGGTTCGATCCTTCATCTATGAACAATCGGTATCAAGATGGATTCTCTAATTAATTAATGGAGTACGTGCGTACTATATGTTATGCCTTAAGAATATTAATTTTGTTTCAAGTTTGATCTGTCGTGACACGCCACTAGATATATTTTAGAAAGAAAGAGAGCTAGAGAATCCCAACAAATTAAATGTACTGACAAGTGGGGCCAGTTCATGCAATGCAAAGCAAGAAAGGAGTTTTGGTTTTTGTAGAGGCCAGCTAGGGTACTACGTAGGCAGGTTTGGTATTAGGGTTGCAGCTTTTTGTGTTTATACACACACTAACACTCTGCTATTTAGTAGCAGCAGCTGGAGGAGGTTGGCTTGATCCTGGCTCTGGTGCCATATATGCATCAGCTTAAATTGTTGTATTTGTTACTCAAGATCAATCTGTACTACCAAACTGTGTGAAATGGAACTAGATATATTCATGTTGCTAGGTCGGGGGGACAAACACACTTCGATTTCAACTGAAACTTCCCAAACCTGCCCTTTTCACATCCAGATTTAATTGCCTTTTGCTTTTGCATGGGGGATCACTCCATCAATTCATTTTACTTTAGTTTTTTTTCCTAAGAGCCGGCTGGGAAGGAAGGATCCTTGTCCTCTCTCTCTCTCTCTCTCTCTTATATATATATATGCTCTTCATTTTTGCTTCTAAAACACGTAGCCTCCATTCACTTGAAATATATCTGAACCATTAAAACCTCTCAATTATCGAAGAGACTAATTTAAGATCAAGAGTTGGTCCAGCGGAGTGCTGGCCACCACCCATGGGTCCAAATCCTACTCCCCCCTCCCCAAAAAAGGGAGTTTTTATTAGAAAGTCCAAGTCTTTCAACTAGGAAAATGACCTTCCTATATATTTTTGACACATGTACAATAATTACTTTTTTAACCAATAGCCCATAACATGTGGGGGCTAATTTGTATTAATTATATATAACCATTACACGTGTCAAAAATGTATAGGAAGGTCTTAAGAGGTCCAGGACCTCCTAATAAAAATTCCAAAAAAGGACCTCATTACAATGTTTTTCAACTGTTTTTGCATTAAGGCAATTTTAGGGTATTTCTTCAGTTGCTTTGCCTTCTTACCATGTTATTCAATCATAACCACAATTTATAGATCTTACTCCCCCCATCTAAGGAAAGAAATAAGTGTCCATTTTCTTTTTTCTTTCAAATACTCCCTCACTTTCACAAAAAAAGTCTCATCTGAAAAGACTTAATGACCATGAAAAGTTTTTAAAATCTTTTAAAACGATCAAAAAAAGATTTTATTAAAATTAAATCATTGTATTTTCAAACAATTGTCAAAAATGTCCAAAATTTGACCAGAAATCATATCCACGTGTCATCAGAAACGTCAGTTCATACAATTAAATTTTGAGCATTTTTGACAATTGTTTAAAAGTTTAATGGTTTTGTAGATAAAAAAATAATTTAGACATTTTTTTTGATAAGTTGATAAAAGTTCAATGATTTTTTAGTCATTAAATGTATATATTTTTATATATACAAATTTTTATATAGCAATAAATTTTAAGATAAAATTTTTTGTAAAAGAAATATAACAAAAATTGGACTCTCTCCGTTTCATAATGTTTCATAATTATTTTATTTTATTTTATTTTTATTAATTTGAATATACTTACATATCATACTTTGATATGTTAAGACTCGAACCCTTAATCTCATGATTAACATAAGTTGAATAATACCACTTGAGCCAAAGACCTTCGGTAATGTTACATCATTATTCCTTTTTCTTATAACATGAATTGAAGTGGTGCAACGCTCATGTGTGAAATGGAGACTTGTTAAAATATTAAAAGACGTGTACATAACAATCCAAGGAATAAGAACTCATTAGATTTTAAAGGGACGGGAGGGGTGATTCCCTCAACATTAAATGTAGTTGGACTTTTATGTCAATTCTAATAAATTATTCTTTTTGTGTAGGGCAATCTTTGTCGATAGCAAGTTATAAATTTCGTCTCGGCTAGGTAGCCGGTAGGATATGTATTTCTCAACAAGTCCATAAGAAGTGATTTCATTTTTTTCATTATAACCATTTATTTGGTCATATTTATTTGCAAAAAGTATATTTAAAATTAGACTATTTTGTTTTTAAGTTAACACTATTTTAAATTATTTAATCCTTTAACTAAGGACTATTAGTCACTTAATGTTGGATTATTAATCTCATAAAATCATTTAATAGCTTAAAATGAGGGAAATATTCATTCCACATTCATCATGTAATTATATAATCCTTCAAAAATAGTCTTAGAAATGACAAAAAATTGTCCATAGAACTATTTAAAGGACTTTTAATCCCTATCACGAAATAAAATAATTCGAAATAGTGTTAAATTAAAATAAATAGTCAAATCTCAAACATATTTTTCACAAACAAACATGACCGTTATGTATTCCATCTCTATCCTAAAACAAAATCTCATTTTGCTGGTAGTTTGTCTTCTTTTTTTCCCCCTAATATTAAGGTTTTCAGTTTTTCAATATTGATATTTAAGGTTAAAGTTTATTATTGAAAATAAAATTATGTTAAAGTGTGTCCGGTCTTAATTTTATAGGTGGAAAATCAACAAAAAAAATGAAAAACAGGGATCTTCTTTATTCTGTCGAAGGTACTATAAAATCCTTTACAACCTAAAGTGAATTAGAAAATTGGCACTTCAAAACTTACCAGATTGCGGTAGGTTTAACTTAAATGCAGTTGAGTCTCTTTTAATTTATTCCAACTTTTTATATTTCATTAATACTAATTTTATTCAATTTCGAAAAAAAATCAGGGTTTTGGAATTAGAAAATGAAACACTAGGACAACATTTCTGGGACTATAAAATGTTCAACCAAAAGCTGCAATAGAACGAGAAGCAAAGTTTCAGCTACCAGAATAGGATATGTGCTTTATGAACTAGTAATATGAACTCTACTTTCTTCCAGCTAAACTCTAGTAAGTAGTAATTAGAGTTACATACATACACATTATATATATATATATAGAGAGAGAGAGAGAGAAGTAAAGCTAGGTGTATTCCTAACACTATATATATAGCCCTAACATGTACAGACAAAGAAAACGTACACTAGCTAGGTTAAGGTGGACTACAACCCTACTGGTGTGGTGATGTACAGACAACCGAAAGTACACTTGCAATGTCTAACAGTCATTGATCAGTTTTTAGTGTGTGTCAACCCACACCCATTGACCTTTTTGTTGAAAAGACAGCCTATATCGTCGATCATCCTTTAATCTAAATCATAACCTGCTAAATTTATCAAGTGTAGCCTTGGGGGTAATAATAAACTGAAGAGAAATTAAAGCTCACAAAATAAATTAAATGGGATTAGCTAGTGGACCAAGTTTGTCCTTTCTCGAGCTGAAATGCAAGTAGATCGACTAGTAATAAAATTAGTATAAAGTGAAGAAAATGTAGTACAACATCTAGCTAGTCTTATGAAGGGTACGTAGTTTCATCCGTTGGAGACTTGTGCAGTGTTTTTAACTTTTTATAGTTTAGTCTAACTAAGAAAACAGAGGGATGAGGTGCACATTTCCCTATTGTTATTATTATTATTATTATTATTGTTATATTATTATTATTATTTGTTTTTTTTAAAACAATTAATGTGAATCCTCTTCCGTTTCATAACCCTGAACTAGTTTACTGTTACACTAGAAGAGAACCATAGAAGCACTAGCTGTTGTTAAGTTTCTATTTCTCTCTCTCCGGAGCTGATCCCGATATATATATATATATATATAAGCATTGGAGAAAGCTGGTAAGACACCACAGCAAGTTGACAAAGATTCCTCAGACACACACAGATGGAGTAAATTAGTGGAACATACGTATATTTAGGATACGGACTCCACCAAGTTTGAAAATTGGTCACAATTTTTAGCGAGTCACAAAAATGAGTTGTGTTTATATTTGTTAGAAATCGCACCTTAGTTTATAAATTGTGAACTTATCTTTTGTCATAGTTTGATAAAAACTTATTAGTGGACATAATTTAAGTTAGTATAAAGTGTAATTTATTCTTCCTCTGTGTAAAAATAAGGAAGTAATTATTCAGTTGATTCAAGTAAAAATCATTTGATGTGTGGTTATCAAACTTATAGTGAGGCATTTTATAAGGTGCAAATTGTTTGAAAAAACAAAAATTTTATTTGTTTATTTGAATAAAATATGACTACTAGTTGCTTTATGGTGATGATAAGGTATAGTCTTATTTTATTTCCGAATAAGAGATATTTTTGTGAGACTTTTGAAATTTTACTTAATTATAAATTTATTACTAATATATAACTTACATCACTAGTAATACCCGTGTTATGTCTTCAACTATAATTTTGATTCCATGAAACTACGATTCCATCAATATTAAAAAGTTTTGCATTAAAGTCTATTATCTCCTATGCAACTCTTTTTATGTCTTCATAAAAAATCTGAATAATTGATTCGTAAATTCTATGGAAATCTGTGAGACAGAGAGCGATACAAATCCCACAGTAGTGTAGGTAGCTAGAAACAGTAAAAGTCGACCGGCTATAAAGTATAGAGTCAGCTTATTCATGCAAATCACATTTGGACGCCGGAATGTTTAAAGCTGCACTAGGCTTAGTACTAGTACTATACAGTCACTCCTAACTACTTCGTTATTAGTATGCACTTTAATCGATTTTCTTCAGTCGAAAATGAAATTTACATATTATATCGGTTTCAAAATATTAGATCAAATTTATTTTTTTACTTATTCAATGAATTGATTGAATTTCAACCCTACCTTACCTTAAAATTCGTATATACAGGAATCATTTTCTACGACGATAACAAGAGTGTAGTAATAAATTGTTCCATTTAAATCTGCAATGAAATCATTTATACGGCGTCTCACTAAAAATGAAAATATTTGAAATATTTTAAGGATGTTTATTTAATTTCATGCAATACAAGTGAAACTTTTAACGTATTTAAAAAGGTATAATTAATGACAAAATTCTTTATTTTTAAAATTAAATGAATCATATTAATTTTAAAATAAAAAATATTGTAAATTGATTTTAATAATTTAATATTGATCTTATATTTCATAAAACAAAGCGAGTATTAGTAACTATATAAGTGGATTTAAAGAACTATTGAGCTGTTGAACTACAATAGCACTTGACTCTCTCTCTCTCTCTTCTTGCATCCTTTATTAGATATTACTTTGTTGTGATCATTTATTAATATCAAACTGTATTCAAAATTTACTATCGAAAGAAATTTAAAAAGTTAATTAATATATATTCCGAGGAAAAAAAATTAAGGTTAACAAACAGAGTGATGATAATTGAAGGACGAAACGAGAGTTCTATAGAAATAGTGGTTGGTACTTGGTAGTACAATAGAATAGTGATAAACATTTCCTCCAAAGCGTGGTGCGGTAAGGGCACATGTGAAGGGCATAATCACAAAATGAGTACGCTTCATTCAAATATATACACGAATATGCATGTAATGTGTATATGCATATCTCTCCGTTCAGTGTCTTTAATAATCACAATTCACAAGCATTAATTCTTGTTATTCTTTTGCACTTCAGCTACCATGCAAGTTCGTACCAAAGCTATGGCCATTGACCGGCCTCCTCCAAACCCTAGCTAGCTACCTACCATGCCACCAAAACCAAATACGATATATATATATATATATATATATATATATATATATATGTATGTATGTAGTCACCAACTACTTATAACCGGATGGATGATCTAGTCAAGGAGAAACATATTATATTAATTTGATGGATAAGAGGACTCAATTTTGCATACTCGTACGGAAACAAAACTTACACTCTTCACCCGTCAACTTTGGGTTAAAAATTTCGTCTCTCTATTCGTCGTTGGTATGAGGTGAAAAATAACATATTTAGTGTCTAAAAAAAATATTACACTTAAACGACACAATAATATACATATTACAATTAATAATTGTGTTGTTTTGACGTCTCTAAATGATATTTGTGTCGCTAAATATATATTAAGAAAAATTTAATAAAAAGCATAATGAATGGAATCATAGTCTCAAAGTATATATCATTTTACCTCTTGATTTATTTTAATTTAGAGATAATCTTTTTTATAATATTTTTCAATACTAAAAGTTTTTTGGCTGAATTTTTTTATTGAGAAATTTGTTAATTAATTGAGCCAAAACTTGACCAGGAACTCGACACCTCGTGTAACCGATCGACATGGGTTACAAAAGCCGGAATTAGCAGTAGAAAACATAAAGCCGTCATTCTTAATTAGCTCTTTACTTTTCCAGTTTCAGGCATACACTACTAGCAGCACACTGAATGCCCGAATTATGCACCACACTCCACCCACAATATGGAATGGGTTAATTAAAAGTAATGTTTGAGATACCAATTATACATAAAAAGTTGTGCATACATAGTATAAAAAAGAGAAAAAATAAAGAGCGTGACCTATAAATTGAATGTTTTACGCATTTTAATTAGTAAACAATACTCTTTCTGTCCCTTAATATAAGTCGTTTTAGAGTTGTACATAAGTATTAAGGAAATAATTGTATAACATTAAATATAATATCAATTGCCTATATTATCCTTGTATTGGAAAAAGAGAGTGTTATTTATTGGATAAAAAATAGTGAGAGAACTAAAATTATATTTAATACTTGGGGTAATATTGAAAACTAAGCAATTAATGCTCACTTGAAATTCTCAAACGTTATATATTAAGAGACAAAAACACTTCTCTAAAACGTTTTATATTAAGGACGGAGGAGGGAGTACATGGATTTTACTCTTGGTACACAACTTTTTGTGTACAGTTGGTGCACATAGTATTATCCTAATGTTATACTCTAGTATACAACCGAGTAATGCTAGAGACACAAACTATACACAAAAACTGTGCACAAACAATATAAAAAAAGAGAGAAAATAGGAAGTAGGACATACGATTAGTTGCTTTACACATTTTCATTAGTAAATAATATATGAGTCCTACTATTTGTGCACAATTTTTTGTGTACAATTTATGCACATAGTATTATTCGTATACAACCACCATAACCTCCACTAATAATTAACTTACCATCAATACCTTATATATATATATATAAGCAGGTAATGAGATAAGTTGAAATCAATTTCTAATTAATTGTGAGTTGACTCGGTAAATTATCACATACAATGTAAGATAAATATTTTTTTTAAAAAAAATATTCTATTAAGCATAAATGTATGCATGCTAATTCATATAATATCTATTTGCATGTATGAATGTGATACTTTATCTTGCTAAAAGCAAACAGAAAGACACTTTTTTTTTTGTTAACTTTTGCTATATATGTATGCTAAATTTTGGATTTTTATGTAGTCATGTCATATTTGGTACATATGTGTCGCTAATCAGAGAAAATTTGATGACTTTGATTGACCTTGCTTTATTTAGGCAATATAATATTTATATTAAAACAACATGTTATTTAATAAACATATTTATTGAAACAAACAATTCATATAAAAGCAAAAATAAAAATTAATACTTATGATACAAAATAATTGTAAGAAGAATTTTTTTAATTAAATTATATTATTGTTAATTTTTAGAACTAGTCCGTGCTTTGCACGGACAATCAATTAGTTGCTTCTGAAAGCTAGTATTTACATGTAATTAAAAGAGATTAGTCCTGCTAACTTGAGAGGCTTCTCCTATGAGTCTTTTTTATTACTACCATATTAATCTCAGAAAGAAAAACCAATAAAATAATTTATAAAATTTTTCCATTAAGCAATATCAACTATCAAGGGAGAGTTCAATCGGACAAAGTAACAGTGGGAAATGGATTTCAAAGTCTTATATAGCTCCCTAATGCTATGTTTGGATGGGAGGAATGAATGCGTGAGAATGAAATGACTTATTTCGATATAATAAAAAAGTTTATGTTTATTTGTTTCATTAGAATGGAATGAATCATTCTCATTCCTGCTAAATTTGTGAATCTTATTACTTGGACGAGAGTATAAAATGACTCATTGAAGTTAGAATGAAATGAATCATTCTATTATCTATTATATTCTTTTAGGTACGTTGAGATTAAAGCCCCGCATCAAAATACCAGATAAAGCTGAGGTTATATATGCTCAATTGAATTATTTTCGCAGAATAAAAAAAATGAACGGAAAGACTAATAATAAGAAAAGAATAAGTGTAGCTAGCTACTTGAAAATCCCCCTCAGTGCTTTTTTTAGGGTAAATTAAGATATCTCCTTTGTATAGTTAATGTGTCCTTTATGCATGCCAGTGACCACCGCCATGCACGAGAGACTAGCAATTCTTTCCTTTCCCATCAGAAAGTAGGTAGGTGAAGGTAAAACGGTAGGTAGCTACAGAAAGAAGCTGGTTAATTAAACTATATACGGTAGTATTAAATTAAGAGCAATTTAAAATAAGCTAAGTAGGTAGCAGATCGAAAAAGAAATATTGTCCAATGGTAATACCAATACGAGATTCAAGACGAAAAAGACTCTTCACTTGAACAAAATCAATGCCACTTCAAAATGGAGATCACACTTCTGATCGACTAGTCCTCTTCAACTTGATACTCCACATGCAACTACATGTTATCATTATCACCTAAAACACAACAGGTTTTTTCCTCATCTTTTTTTTTTATATATATATATATTTTTCTGCTTACTGGTGCCTGCACTCCTAACTAACGATACATCTCTGTCACACAGTCCATGAGCCGATCAAGAGGGGTGCAAGTGTGGTCGCTTGACCACCTTTAAATTTGTTAAAAATTTCAATTAGTAAGGGTACTGTGGTAAAGTGTGACCACTATTAAAAATAATAGAAATAAAATAACAAGTAGGAAGAAGAGGTTAACAAATTATTGTCCTTAATTCGATTCTATTTAAGAATTAGTAAATGGTGACTTACATCGAAAAAGAAGTATTCGATACCATTGAAAATAAGACGATTTTTAAAAAAAAATTCAAGAAATTGGACCTCAAAAAATAATTTTGTAATAATTTTAATATATTTTTAATGAACTCTATATTTGGTAAATTAAATTAATTGTTATTTTTACCAGTAATTTTTTTAAAAAAAAAATTATCTTTAATTAAAATCGACCACTTTGGTAAAAATCCTGGATACTCACATGCCAAACCATTTAATTATTATTTTCTCAAAGGAACATTTCTGTGTGTGAACATGTACTAAATCTCTCTGAATATATATACATACATACATGCATGCATGTACAGCTTGTTTCTTACACGACTGCTAATTTGCTGAAGTTTCAAGTAATGAATATATATATATATATATATATATATATATATATATATATATATATATATATATATGAAGTGTCCTTTTGGAAACAAACGTGGGTTTAATACGGTTGCATCATGGGAAGATTGATATTGATCGAGATGCGTGTATGATCGAGTTATATGTATGCAAATTGACTGTAAATTAAAGCCGTGCGACACTACGCGTCCAAGTATAAGAAAGCAACAACCACGTTTCTCATGTACGTTGCTACATATACACAGATAGGGGCTCTAATTAAGTTTTCCTCTGAGTGCATGCATGTTAATTTTAAATGAGAAATTTACCACGTGTTATGTGTCTCGAATTCTAATTCGAATTCCTATTCAGATTATAATTTTTTACAGCAATTTAAAGAAAAAGAAAGATAAAATATAATGGTAAAATTAGAGTACTGAGATTGATAGATACAAGTCTATAATCCAAAATAATCCTCCAAGGAGGCGAGGGGTTCTGTCCTCACGGTATAGACCTGCTATGTCATTTAGGTCTTTTATGTTTCTAACCCATTTATGTATAAATTATTTTTTGTATTCTTTTCTTTCTTAGTGAGAGAAACAATTTGGGTGTAGTTGAGTTTTGGAGGGTGAGAGTAGTAGTATTCTGTATTTACACTTTTAATACAGACCCATCTTTTACCTGGAGTTAAATCTCATCTTATTTGTAACTTTTCATTGATTTCTGTATTCGGCCACATATTGTTGTAACACCCTGCAGTCTCTAACAGACTAAGACCCCATACCCTTCCATGGGCTTGCACTAGGTATTCAACTGGCTCTGGTTGGGCCAGTTTAAATTCTTTTTTATATAAAGTGGACAGGCTGGCCCAGACATCACCCTAATCCTGATCCTTGACTCGAAGAGCCAGTCTCGGGTTTAGAGTATCACGACCCAACTTAACCCTACATGGGTTCCATAATTGAAGCCCGTCTTTTTCTTCTAAAAAGGTACTACCTCCGTCCCAAATTAATTGCTTTTCTAGGACTTTTTTAAGTCAAATTGACTATTTTTAAAATTAATAATTAAGCATATATAAATATATTTCTAAAATTATAAAAATTGAAATTAGTAATAAATTTTATATACTTTCTTTTGGTTATAATATCTTCACCTATATGTTAGCAAAAATAGTAAAAAAATTAGTTTTAAAAATAGTCAATTTGACTTTAAAAATTCCTAGAAATGCAATTAATTTGGGACGGAGTGATAGTGATTTTTACTTTCTATGCAAGTTCATATAAAAAAAAAAAAAACAAATTTGATGATGTTTTTGCATCCTAGGATGAAACATTGATCATTTGACTTCGCTCGAGACGAGTATTTTGTATCTGTGAATTTATGGTAGCACAGATACTTGTCTGGCAATATACACACTTCATCACACAACAAATCTGCATAGTACTGGTGGTCATAACTAGGCAACAAAATATTTCAGCTTACCATGGGAAAATCTTAACTATTTCTTAATTAATGGGAGCAAAAACTCCTTTATTTCAAGCCTTCATTCATTCTGATCTCAATCAATTGTTCAACTATATAAGATGCTAAACATTTGGAAACAATAAAAGAAAAAAGAGAGAGAGAAAAAGAGTGGGTTGAGTGGAAAGAGAAGGATGCAGGGGTAGATAAAAGAAGGCAAAATAATGTCTATGGAACAATGAAAATCCTAGTGAACAGAACATTGAGAATCAAGCCAAGTGATAATGTCATGAATTACAGTAAAAATTCTGTCATCAGGTTCCCCTTCCAGAATGCAATGATATCCTCCTTCGTAGAGCTTTAGGGTTTTGTCTTTGCTGGAAGCCTTCTCGTAAAGAAACTGGCTAACCATGGGATCCGTCACCTTATCAGCAGCTCCATGAAGAATAAGCAGTGGCAAATAAATCTGTAATCTCTCTTGAATTGGTTAGCTTCCTTCTAGAAAACATGAGTGTATGCTTGGCTCCTATCATAAACGCTATAATGCACAGTAACATTGTAAGACAACAAAATTACAAAATGCACTACCAACCTTCTCGACCTGTGATTCAATATCATCTGTAGCTTCTAGAAGCTCCACAGCGGTCTTTAATCGTGTTTGGTCGTTGTAACAAATCACATTATATGAAGCCTGAAAATGAAGTACTTACGGGTCATCTTTCAGGAATATAACCTCAATATACAGAAAGTATAAATAAATATAAATAACAAAAGCAGAAGTTTAAAAGCAATTATAGGAGCCGTACTTTATGAATATTATTCCTGTTTCATGCTAGCAAATAATTTTTGCATCCATTTTGTCGGTGCCTTTTCACAGAGTGCTAGTACTTAGGATTATCAAGATTGGACCCCTCTTTAGGAAGGAGAGTGAATTCATGATGCAGGAGAAAGATGAACCAACATTGTTAGAATTGTTAATCGAGCTACCAGGTATTTCATGTAGAAGCTGAGTTACACTAGAGGGGTGTTACAAGAATTTAGTGGGATATAAATGGTGAATTTAGGTTATAGTCTCAGCAACCCCAAATAATGGATATGAACGCATGAACAGAAACTTCCTGTTAGATATTTAGGAGGTCCCCTTATCTCAACAAGAGTCCTGGCTGTGGATTTTAATGCGCTAACAGAGAAGATTTTAGCTAGAATAAAATAATGGATCGAGACTTTTTAGCTTTGCAGGAAGAGTTCAGCTAGTTATTTCTGGCTTGAGCGTCCAAGTGATCACATATTCTTCCACTGCAGTTCCCATCTATATTTTTGGCAAAATGAGCTAGAGAGGTGTTTAACTCAAAGGCGAGCTTTGCTATGGGATATGTAGCTGCAATATGCAGTACGACATTATATAGGGAAATCTATTTTGGCAAAAGTTCAAACATTGGATCTTGGAGTTACAGTTTTCTGTCTGTGGTGGGAAAGGAATAGACTTTTCAGAAACCAACAGTAAACATGGCAACTAGTGATGAAGGAAACTGAAGACCTCATGTGCAAGCTAGAGATTATAGATGAGAGTCCTGTAAATTTTAGGAATTGGCTTTGTTGTAAATACAAGGAATTTACTTACTACTTGTTTAATTAACTAGATTTGGCCGGTTGGCCCAGGAGTGAAACGTCTATATTTCGCATGTTTGGTGAACGTTTATAAGTTGAAGAGTCGTAGAGTGATCAGTGAGGGGTCGTCCCCTTGATCTTTCTGCATAGTTTATTGACCATTAT
Source organism: Aralia elata (assembly GCA_034770075.1). NCBI lineage: Eukaryota > Viridiplantae > Streptophyta > Magnoliopsida > Apiales > Araliaceae > Aralia > Aralia elata. The sequence continues at coordinate 85,574,609 of CM068387.1, read as the reverse complement.
ATACTGAGACCCCCCCCCCCCCTCCTCCTCCTCAGAACAAAAAAATCCTCAACTACAAATATCAACTTGGTGGAATCATTTTAAGAACATCAATTTTCTAGCTGCTAAAATACCTATTTAAGTCATTCAACTTAACAGAATTCATGCAAGAACTAATAGCCTACATATTCTCCACTAACAATTAGGGCATCCTCTGGTTCTAGGTCTAAAACTTTCATTAATTTGGAGGGGTGGGCTGGTTGGGAGGTGGGAGGGGGTAAGTGGATGGGGCATGGTATTATACGTAGATCATCAAAAGAGATCTCTCTAATCTTTCAAAACATCCTAAACAAGATAGATATCCCTGGACTCACCCCGGGCTTGAGACCAACAGATCACCACTCTCCTTTATTATTATTATTATCTATACTTCAGTTGCTTCTCTTAAAGATCTAAGTATGCTTTAATAATCTGAATTGAAAAAATTTCAATTCACATTGAGTGAAACACCAGTACTTATGCAATCATAATTACAACAGGTATACTCAAATGCAGAAAGTAAACTAAAAACAGACCAGTTTCCTTTTCTTCAAGTCTCTGATTGCAAGCTCAGCTAAATCTTTCTGCGGTACAAGCTTAGCTTTCGGCATAACTCTGGACAACAGAGTTAAGACCTTGGCAAGCGGTTCTGGAGGTTTCATGTCCTCTGCAATCTTGGCAGTAACTCAAGGTCAGTAAATTCTTGTTGGGAAAACAACATATGACATAGTTCTAAAAACATTATTAAACCATACAATTTTTCAACACATACTTGATTAGGACATAATTAGCTAATGGTGCCAAAACATTCATCTTATTTACAAATAATGAAGTGGAAACTGACAATCTAATAGGAGTTTCACATATTCACCATCATATCAAGACTAGTGAACAACGGAAGATGCTGATATTTCATCATGTCAAAATGACAGATAAACTTGAAGAGTGAAAAAAAAAAAAGAAGTAGCAAAAAAGCAGTTCCTTCAGATATGTTTACCTTACACATTGGGGCTACAAGAACTAGTCCATCCCATTCACGCGGTTCCTTCAGATGAACCTTGATAGCAACTGCACCCCCCATAGACTGACCCAATAAAAAGCGGGGTAAACCCCTTACTTCAGGCCTTCCTACCAGTTATAACAGAACAGAATTACCAAGATAAGATCACTGAAGGTACATTACTGATCAATTTAAAAATTAGGAAAACATGGAAACTAGACGCTAATTGTAAATGCTCATCTTGAACGTTGGAGAAGAAGGTAAATTTTATGGTCAGGAGTCTTGAGATGACAAAGGAAAGTGACTACCAAGCAACTCAAGACAAGGTTTTTGAATTATATATAGCATTCATACTTTGATGTTAATGATAATTGAGCCTATGTTAATCAGGGAGAAGCATAACTTCGAATTGCACACCTTTGATTATCGTATATTGTTCGATTACATTGTCAACTATATCATCGAAGTTGGAAACATAACCATGTAATCCTTCAGAGAGACCAAAACCCGGATGATCGATTGCATAAACACCATATCCAGAAGCAGCAATTTGCTTGGCAATACCTGAAACACATATTTAAGTACACCTATAAATAGCAATTCCTTTTGTTGATGAGCATTAGAGAATCAGCTTACTCTTAACAAGTAAATCTTCAATGAACAACAGGATCACAAACCTTCAAAGAAAAAGGTGCAAGTATCACCATATCCATGACAGAAACACAAAGCAGCTTTGATCCGAACACCAGGCTTTGGCAACCAACTTTTACAAAAAATTTCTTGGCCATTTGAATTTATCTCATACCACTACAAAACCCAATCAACTCAATTTTCAAAGGAGTAATATACATAAATTCAATTCCAAACACTACATTTTCCGGCAACCAAACAGGACTCAAGCCGACAAAATGTGGGAATACATATATGTGGGCAAAGCCAAAAAAAATCAAGCTCTCAAAAACTTTTCAAAATCAATTTCATCAAACATTCATAACCCATTTAATACACCAAATGAGAGATTTTAATTTTTGTGTTAATCAAGAAAAGCCATTTTGTTGATTATCTAGGTAAGTAGCCGGGATCACTTGATTGACATGCAAGATAAACATTATAAAATTATACTCCATAGTATTTAAAAGCACCATAACTTACCTCCTCTGTTCTGATCCCAGGAGGAGCCATCTACCCAGCGGTTCATATAAATAAAAACACATCAAAATCAGTTAACGACAAAGTAATAACTGCAAACGAGAAATCAAAATAGAGAAACTCGATTAATAGGAGGGGAAGAACCTTAAACAAGCAGTGATCGAGCTGCTGCTGAACCTCGGTGAAAGCGGAACGAACCCGTCGGCGAGAAGGCGCGAAGTCCAAGTTCTGAGAAGCGATTTTATTCAGTTCATCGCTCACGCCTTCAATCACCGACTTTTGCTTGGCCATGATCGTTCTTGGGGTAAAAGTGGCTGGTTTTGAGCTCAGTTTTGGCAGGAGATTTATGTGTGCGACGCATTTCCGGCGAAAAAGGGGAAATTCCGTTGGCCGGAGTGCTGGGGTCAAACAAAGGTCCATTGGCTTGAGTTGAGTTATATGAATACTCCCTTTCCGTCTCCTTTAAAGCGGAAATGAGAAAGGAAAATAGAAAAGGAAAGGTGGCGACAAATAGCTCGTGTATCAGGCTGTGAGATCCGACATTCTTATCACTTAGCGACAGAAAAGTAGTTTAGTACCCCGGCTGCAAATGTGAGGAGTTGGTAATAAACTTATTTAATACCGAGTAGTATTATATTTTTCACATGCCTAAGAAAGAAGAAGCCGTGTTCAAATTTCAATATTGGTTGCTGGTCAAAGCGATAATAGAGTTACGAGTATCGGAGCATGTATCACTTTTTTTTTTTTTTATTCCGTCTGTTCTCAAAAAATATTAAAAGTATAATTTTTTTTTAAAAAAAATAAAAAAATATATATAATATAAGAAATAAATATATTATTTAATAAAGTTCATTAGTAAAAAAAAAAGAATTTATATTTTATTTTTATTAATGTTCTAAAAATAAATTTAAAACTTTTATACTCTTTATTTTTATTTTTATTTTTTTAATATATATGTAAATTAGATTTTACTCATCGTTTTAGAACAGAGAGAAAGTATTAAATTTAACCGTCAACTGTTTGAATTGAACAAATACTGAAGTGTAGAATTTTTTTATATTTTGAATAGAGTTCATTGTAAAATCTAATTTAGTATCTTTAGACATGATGTGATCAAGTGGCGACTATTAAAAAAACTATATTGTAATGAGAATGATATCATGGTTAATGGAAAATCGAGGAACCCGCCTACTAAAAATCTAAAATAGTTAAACATGTGTTTATCGCATCGTATTTAGAATAGTTTATACTATTATCATGTTTTGAAAAATAAGTTAAAAGGTTAGTGTTTATTGAAACTTAATTAAAATAAGTCATAAAGTGGGGTACAACAAATTTAATATACAAAAGTATAGTTGGTATTTAGGTGTTTATTTTTCAGTTTATAACTTATTGAACATTTTAAGTTCATATATTTTTAATTTATTTGTCAAATTTAGTAACTTATTTCCATAAATAACTGTTTGCCTTTCATTCATCTTTGAAACATACAAATTCAAGAACATCCCACTTTAAATTAAATCAGTCAACATTACTTTCAATTTAGCCTCAAAATCCCTCAGGCTTCTCGAAGAAAAGTTCATCTCTCTCTTACAGTCATGTAAGAATCCAAATCACCTCCAACGAGTACACGCCCAGATTATCACTCACGGAATCGAGTTTAACGATTTCATCGTCCCAAGATTCATCTCAGCATGCTATCAAGTAAAGAAAATGGCGCATGCCCGCCTTCTGTTCGACCAAATTCCCGACCCAAGTTCAGCACTATGGAATACCATGTTCAAAGGGTATTTGCAGAACGAGATGTACGGACAGGCAATGAGTTTCTTCACGCATATGAACAACATGGATGTAAGACATAATTGCTTCACGTTCCCTATGGTTTTGAAATCTTGCGCCAAGTTATCGGCTTTGCGAGAAGGCGAGGAAGTGCATTGTTTAGTGTTAAAGGTTGGGTTCAAATCAAACTCATTTGTGGGAACTACGTTGGTTGATATGTACTCAAGTGGAGGTGTAATTGGGTTGGCTTATAAAGCGTTCAGTGAAATGGTTGTGAGGAATGTTGTTGCTTGGACTGCGATGATAAATGGATGCCTTTTGTATGGTGACGTAGTTTCTGCGAGGTGCCTTTTTGACTTGGCGCCTGAGCGGGATATTGTGTTGTGGAACACTATGGTTTCAGGGTATATTGAATGTGGGGACATGGCTGCTGCTAGGAAGCTTTTTGATGTCATGCCAAATCGGGATTTGATGTCTTGGAATACTTTATTGAATGGTTATGCAAACAATGCGGATGTTGAGGGGTGTAAAAAATTGTTTGAGGAGATGCCTGAGAGAAATATTTTCTCTTGGAATGGATTGATTGGTGGGTATGCTCATAATGGATGTTTCTTTGAAGTGCTTGGTGCCTTTAAAGGGATGCTAAATGAGTCCAGTGTGCAACCTAATGATGCGACACTTGTGACCGTGTTGTCTGCTTGTTCAAGACTAGGAGCTCTTGATTTGGGTAAGTGGGTTCATGTATTTGTGGAGAGTACAGAGTATAAAGAGAATATTTATGTTGGGAATGGTTTGATTGACATGTATGCAAAATGTGGCATGATAGAGAGTGCGATTGATGTCTTTCAGAACATGAGTGCAAAAGATTTAATCTCTTGGAACACCCTGATTAATGGCTTAGCGGTGCATGGTCTTGGCGCTGATGCCTTGAGATTTTTTGATGAGATGAAGAATGTTGGAGAAAAACCAGATGGAATCACTTTCATAGGCATTTTATGCGCTTGTTCTCATATGGGTCGAGTTGAAGATGGTCTTAAATATTTTCACTCAATGGTCAATAGGTACTTTATCATACCTCAAATTGAGCATTACGGTTGTGTGGTTGATCTTTTGGGTCGAGCTGGTCTTTTAGAACAGGTTGTGAACTTCATATGGAAGATACCACTGAAACCAGATACTGTTGTCTGGACTACCTTATTTGGGGCTTGTCGGATCTACAAAAACATCAAATTGGCTGAGCTAGCCCTTGAACAACTGATCAAGCTTGAACCAGAAAACCCCGCAAACTATCTGATGCTTTCAAATGTATATGGGGATGCTCGGAGATGGGAAGATGTGGCACGGTCAAAAGTTGCAATGAGGGATACCAGGTCTAAAAAAGTGCCTGGGTGCAGCTTGATTGAGGTTGACAAAAAAGTGGTTGAGTTCTATTCCTTTGATGAGAGGCATCCGAAGACAGAAGAGATATATAGAGCTTTGAGAGGATTGACGAAGCTGCTAGTATCATCTGGGTATATTCCCAACGACGAGAGCTTGGGCAAGGAGCCTAAATAAGGGAAAGGTAATATGTAAAACAATAGTTTTAAGATTTTTCCTTCAAATTTTTTGCTGGTAACGCTATCAAATATCCAGATGGTCTTTTACACCTGATTGATACTGAATATTCATGTGGAATTATTCTATCCAATGAGACTTCCTATGACTTTTTAAACTCTGTTACTCGGACACATTGGTGTCTGAATAAGGCCATCCAATACTAGTGTGTTTGAATGCTGATGCATCTGAGTAGTGCCAGAACTGTATGACTTCCACAGTTGTCTAAAAAAAATTTCTTTATGTTGCTGCTGCACAAATCTCATTGTCAAGACATGAGAAATCTTTTGATTTATGGGTTTTTGAATCTTCTGAGAAGATCTTTAATATTTCTTGTCAAATGCAATTCATGAGCTGACTAGGTTGTGCATTTACTAATTTTCAAGTTCATTGTTCAGTATCTATGCTGTTGACATAAGTGCTCTTTGAATTAAATGTTTCATTTTGCTGCATACTGTCTTTGTTGTTTTGGTCAGGAATCATCATCATTTTTAGCAAATTACCAATATATTCTAAAATTGCATGCTACTCCAGACTAGTGAGGTATGAATTCATTAGTGATACTCAGAATCTGTTGGTAATTTACATCCCAATACATCTTTTAATACTCTCAGGTCTATACTTTTTAGCTTTTGATCCCCTCAAATTTTAAAGCAGGCCAAAATAAGTCCGACGGCCCAATTTTTGCATCAATCCAAGTCCATTAAAAGACTAGAAGTGAGGCTAATTTTTAGAGGCCTGGGCCAAGTTTTCGGTAGGAAAAGCGTTCTCTCTCTCTCACAGCCTGTTTGGCAAATCAACTTATAAGTCATTTACTACTATTTCTCTGTTCGGTAACGACTTATTTTGTACTTATAAGTTATATTTTAAGTCAAAAAATAAGTAAGTATTTGTAACTTATTTTAAAATTTTAAAATGATTTATAAGTCATTTTAAAATAAGTCGTTGCCGAACGGGTTCTTAGAACTTTGCATGGTTACTGTAAACGTGCAATATAATATTATTATTAATCTTCTATTATTATATGTTGTGAATTTATCAGGTTATATAAACAAATAATTAATCTACCTAAACTCAAAAAAAAATAAAAAATCACATCAAATAATGAGACAAGGATCGTAATTATCTGTTCATTTGACGCTAGTGGATCCCACTTTACAGCTTTCAAACTGAAAACCTAAGTTGTCACAAATTTATTTATGTTATCCAGTAGCTTTACTATAATTCCTTACTCTAACACTACATGCTTTGTACGTATTATGTTCACTCGTTTGTTAATTCACATTTGACTTTGTTTATGTAATCCTTACTTGTAAAATTACTCCAATAAAAGTATTATTATCGGCAATAATAGTACTTTCATGCGGTGGCGTATTCAGATTTTTTTTTATTTATCAAAAATGGTCATTCTATAATTACAAAATAATAATAAGTAATAATAATAATAATTAATATTCACCAAACATAGAATTTATTAAAATTACATTAATCATTATAAAAATATTTATCAAGGTCCAATTTTTACAATTTTTTTACAATCGACTTATTTATCGACTCTTAAGTAAAATCGAATTGAGAACGTTCACTGGTCTTAAGATTCATAAAATTACTACAAATATATTTTTTACATTTTATTAAAAAAAGAAGCAAACGTGAATTTAAGAAATACAATCAAGTATAATTAGAAAAAGAAAAGAAAAAGAAAAAAAAGCCCTACACCTAAAAATATATACTCCATTTGCAATACATATATATATATATATTAAATTATCGATAAATATAAACAATTCCGTGTCAATTATTCATAACATATTTTATATGTAAATCAGTAAATAAAATCAATTTAAGACAATATGGAGGGCAAATTAGAAGAAGAGAAAATCTTAAAATTTAGAAAAAATTAATTTTTTTTCAAAAAACCATATCATATAATTTGAGAGAAATTGAATATCATAGAAAAAAAGAATCGACTAGTATAGAACAAACTTAATTTTTTGAATTGAATTTTGTACAAATTGTCAGTATATAACTTGAGACTCTAATTTTGTTCAAGTTACAAATATTTTTTATTTTTTAAGGGTGGTCACTTTACCCTACTACCCCTTATTAATTGGAGTTATTATAAATTTAAGAGTGGTAAAGTGACCACCCTTGCACCTACTAAATATGCCCCTCCTTTCATGGCTCGACATAATTAAGATTATCCCCAATTTGCACGATTTAAGTTGTAAGCAAGTGGAGCATAATGTATACAAGCTTGATTGCGTGTTTAATTATATATACTAACAAATATGTTGTTTTCATAACATAATCTCGTTAAAGTGTCTCTATCATAGATATTGAGACTTATGTTGAAGCATAAGGTTTAAATGAGAAGAATGAAATTAGTGAAGTAATGAAATAAAAAAGAGAATTGAATATTGGGTAGAATGATTCATTCTGTTCTTGGTTGGAATGAATTCATACCGTTCTTCAAGAAATAAAATTCACAGACTTGACAGGAATGAGAATGATTCATTCCATTTCAATGGTACAACAAAATAATTTTTTTTATTTTTTATTTTTTTACATTCTATTTACACCTTGATTAACATAAACTTAATTTTATGACCCGCACATTAGTCGTGGTTCGTGAACATGTTGAGTCAACGTGTATATTTATAGATCATTTTCATTCTATATATGAAATAGAAAAAGGATTAATGAACTTAATAGTTTCAGTCCTATTTAATTATTTCCCCCGAAGTGCCTCAACAATCAATACATAATTGGAGTACGTTTTTATCCTGATGCTTGATGGCCATTACATATATATGACCAAGATCGATCTTGTACTTCACTATGAGAATTTGATCACGATATGGACGCAATAATTAATCTAATAATTAGGATGAAACGTGGATCATTAACAGGAGTAGTATTCTCTCAGAGCATCTGGAAAAAAAAATGTTCAGCTCTATTTCTTTCTCATGTTTGCTTGTTTAACTTAGCTAATTTACTCCCTTTGTTATGAGTTATAGTAATAAACTTGTTATTGCCTTATTGGTTATACTCTTAACTTCCTAGCTAGTTCGATCAGATAGTTGATCCGACGTCCTTACGGACCATATATAGTTTAACTGGCTATCCTCGTTATAAAGAATATATAAATGATCAGAAAATGAAATGAATATATATTAAGATAAAAAGCACAATTAACTTATCCATTTGTATATAACTGGGTAATCAACCAGTGAGATATTAATTAGTCGTTAGATATTCACCAACGTGCATGAGGACAAATTTATGCTCAATTTTCTACACCATAAATTTCTTTTCATGAAATGTTAAAATTGATTCTTAATCTATGGTCAACTTCCAACTGCCCCTTGGACCGTTGTTGTGAATAGAAATATTTAGTCTCCCAAGGAGAATTATTAGGAAAGAAGATCTCCTCTCATCAACATCCACAATCACAGCCTCATCACCTTAATTCACTGCTTGCATATATCAATCCAATCTCTTATCTTTAGGATCTGTACAGCTAACTTCCTTATCTCTAGCTTGTATATTTTCCATATAAATATATGCTCACTGTATCAATACTAATATATCAATACAATTGTTATTCTCTCCAAACTGTCTTGGCTCCTTTATGGTATCAGAGCTATAACAAGCTCCCACGAGTTTTCTAATACGATCCTAAACCGATCTTCTTCTTTATTAATTTTTTTTTCATCATGACAACCACATCCTCCTTTCCTAGCCAAAACAATCTCATTGTTCTCAACTCAACACAATTGCCTGTTAAGCTAACTCCAGAAAATTATCCCTCCTGGAAGGCCCAGTTTGATTCACTGCTCTTTGGCTACGATCTTCTCGGATATATCGACGGATCAAAGCCCTGTCCACCTGCTGAGTTGACAAATGAAGGAAAACAAATTGACAATCCGGAGTTTACTCTATGGAAAAGACAAGACAAATTGATTTTCCATGGTATTCTCTCCTCTCTCTCTGATCGAGTGATACCCATGGTCAGTTCATCAAAAACTGCTATTGAAGCGTGGAATCGCCTTGCAAAATATTATGCTAATCCATCATCCTCTCGGGTTATGGGCCTAACTGATCAACTCTCTAAAGGACGAGGAACAAGATCTATTGCTGAATATCTCGGCTTCATTCGCGGCATCGCCGATGAACTTGCCATTATTGGCTCACCGGTACCACCCACCAACCTCATTCTTCATGTTCTGAATGGAGTTGGACCCGAATTCAAGGAACTCGCTGCTGCAATTAGAGCACGCGACACTGTCATAGGCTTTGAAGAGCTTCATGACAAGCTTGTGGAGTATGAATCTTTTCTCAAACGTGAAGAAAGCAGCCCCATTATTATGACTGCTAACACTGCTCGCTTCAATCAACAGCGACGTGGACATCAATCTCAGAGAAAATCTTCTCACAACCGCAACCACCAAGGTGGTCAGCGCTATGCCACCAACAACAATCAAGGAAACAACCTCAACAAAGGTTCTCCAGTGATATGTCAATACTGTGAATACAAAGGCCACAATGCTTGTGAGTGCTTCTCCTTGAGACGTCAACTTGGTCTGCCAGTGCCGCCTAGAGCAAATCACACAACCACAGGTAGTGGTCGTGGCTCAAGTTCTAACTGGCTTCTTGACACAGGTGCTTCACACCATGTCACCTCTGATTTGAATCATCTCTCAACTCCGCAGCCTTACGAAGGACCCGACGATATTATAATTGGTGATGGTACAGGTTTGCATATTACACACACTGGAAAATCCACTCTCACCACTCCTGCTCATTCCTTCTCACTTTCTAATGTTTTATGTGTTCCATCCATGAAACAGAATTTAATTTCAGTATCCCAATTTTGCAAAACTAATAATGCCTCAGTTGAATTTTACCCTTCTTCTTTTTGTGTTAAGGATCTAGCCACGGGGGCACCTCTCGCTCAAGGACGGAGCAAGAATGATGTGTACGAGTTGTCCAGCACCAGGGAGATCCATCCAACGACAAAGCAAGCATGCTACGGTGTCAAAACCCCTCTTGCTCACTGGCATGATCGCCTTGGTCACCCATCATCAAAAGTCCTTAGCCAAATTGTGTCCTCTAATAAACTCCCAGTACAATCGAGTCAGAATTTGTCAAACATGTTTTTTTGTGACTCTTGTCGTTGTAACAAAAGTCACAAACTACCTTTTGGTGTATCAAGCTTAAAGAGTCGATGTCCTTTGGATCTATTATACACTGATGTTTGGGGTCCAAGTCCTATTCGTTCAATGGATGGTTATTCTTACTATGTTATTTTTGTAGATCACTATACAAAATATTCATGGTTATTTCCTATGGCATATAAATCTGATGTCTTCTCTTTATTTCCAAAATTTAAAACCATGATTGAAACTTTTTTCAAAACATCCATAAATACAATTTATTCTGATGGTGGCACAGAATACAAAGGTTTAAAAACTATGTTTGCAAATTCTGGGATTCAACATTTGATTTCCCCTCCATATACACCACAACATGTAGCTTCAGCTGAACGTCGTCACCGTCACATTGTTGAGACAGGTCTCACCCTTTTACATCGGTCATCTCTCCCTCTATCTCTTTGGTCTTATGCTTTCAATGCTGCAGTTTATCTCATTAATCGACTTCCTATGTCGATACTTGCTAATAAATCGCCATTTGAATGTCTATTTCATTCTTTGCCAAATTACTCCAAACTGAAAATTTTTGGGTGTCTCTGTTATCCATGGCTTCGGCCCTATAATCATCATAAGCTTGAACAACGGTCAAAATCTTGTATTTTTTTGGGATATTCAAATGTTCACAATGCGTATATTTGTTTTGAACCCACAAATCACAAAATTTATTTTTCCCGGCATGTTCAGTTTATTGAAACTCACTTTCCTTCTCTATCTCCCCTAAATGAGCATGACAAAGTAAATGATTTCACTCTTTCAAAATGGGCAGCGATCTCCCCTTCACTCACATATCTCCATGTCGATAACTCTTCTCCACTTGTGTCATCTCCCTCCCCTCTTCTAAACTCGTCATCTTCTTTTTCTAGTCCCCCGCGTTCTTCTCCAACTACCTCATCCCACGATTTACCCAACCTTATCCCCATTAATTTTCCCCAGTCTACTTCCCATGAACATGGTATCTCCTCCCCTTCACTGCGTCAACCTCCCGCAACTCATGCCTCTCTCCACTCCCGCTCTCCCACTCTTCCTGACACTGTACATGCTGGCACCCCTCCTTTGGTTATGGATCTCAACCTGGAAACATCTCCACTCGACACATCTCTTGCTTCCTCTATTCGTGCTAGTCCTCCCAGGTTTGCTACCTCTCCCTCTCCTACCTCCCAACCAGCCGTCGACCCTCCCAACATCCATACCATGACCACACGCTCCAAGAACAATATTTTCAAACCTTTAACCAAATTTTCCTATGCTGTTTCTAAACACCCACTTCCTCAGACCTTAGAACCTACCTCAGTTTCTCAAGCCCTCACCAATCCCAAATGGAGAGCAGCCATGTGTGACGAGCTCAATGCTCTCCTTTGGAATGGAACCTGGGATCTTGTACCTCGCCAATCCAACCAGAACATCGTCGGGTGCAAGTGGGTCTTTCGCGTTAAGCGGCGCCCTGATGGTAGCATTGAACGCTACAAAGCTCGGCTTGTTGCCAAGGGTTTCAACCAACGTCCCGGTATTGACTATCATGAAACATTCAGCCCTGTTATCAAGCCTACTACTATTCGCATTGTTCTCACACTTGCTCTTTCTCATGGCTGGCCAATTCATCAATTGGATGTAAACAATGCCTTTCTACATGGGCATTTATCCGAGGAGGTGTTTATGTCTCAACCCCCAGGCTTTGTCGACGGCAGTCGACCTCATCATGTTTGTTTGCTTCACCGGTCTGTTTATGGTCTCAAGCAAGCGCCTCGCGCTTGGTTTCAAGAACTGAAAACTTTCATTCTATCTCTTGGTTTTTCTAATTCCAAGAGCGACACATCCCTCTTTATATATTCTACTGGCAATCTCACTGTGTACCTGCTTGTCTATGTTGATGATTTATTAATTACAGGGAATTCTTCACTCTTTATCAGAAAAGTTATTGCGGATCTCTCCACCAAATTCTCCATCAAAGATCTTGGTCACCTTCACTATTTTTTGGGGGTTGAAGTCATACCCAACAGCCATGGATTATTTCTATCCCAACATAAATACATCTGTGATCTTCTCACCCGCTTCAACATGGCAGGCATGAAGGAATCCGTGACCCCAATCAGCCCTTCTATCCGCTTGATGCTTTCTGATGGTACACCTGCTGCCGATGCCACCACCTACCGCAGCTTGATTGGTGGTATGCAATATCTCTCACTATCTCGGCCAGACATTGCCTACACCGTAAATAAGCTCGCCCAGTTCATGCATGCCCCTACACAAACACACTGGACTGCTGCCAAACGTCTTCTCTGCTACCTCAAGCACACAATCTCATACGGATTGGTCCTCCGACGTTTCCAACCCCTCCAACTCACTGCTTACTCCGATGCCGATTGGGCAGGCAATCGTGATGACTGTACTTCAATCTCTGCTTATGTTATTTTTCTAGGGTCCAACCCTGTTTCGTGGTGTTCCAAAAAGCAGCGAACAGTAGCACGATCCTCCACTGAAGCTGAATATCGCTCCGTCGCCTCAACCGCTGCCGAGCTCGCTTGGATCACCAATCTCCTTAGTGAACTTGGTGTCTATTCTACTAAGCCTCCACGGCTCCTGTGTGACAATCTTGGTGCTACCTACTTGTGCGCCAATCCTGTCTTTCACTCTCGAATGAAGCACATTGCCCTTGACTACCATTTTGTGCGTGATAAAGTCTCCAATGGCTCTCTTACTGTTGCTCATGTCTCTACCCATGATCAACTTGCTGATGCTCTTACGAAGCCTTTGGCCAAGTCCCGCTTCACTCTTCTTCGTTCCAAGATCGGTGTTTCCGATGGAAGCACGATCTTGCGGGGGCATATTAGGAAAGAAGATCTCCTCTCATCAACATCCACAATCACAGCCTCATCACCTTAATTCACTGCTTGCATATATCAATCCAATCTCTTATCTTTAGGATCTGTACAGCTAACTTCCTTATCTCTAGCTTGTATATTTTCCATATAAATATATGCTCACTGTATCAATACTAATATATCAATACAATTGTTATTCTCTCCAAACTGTCTTGGCTCCTTTAAGAATACAGATGTGATGGAGCTGAGTGTGATATACTGTCAGATTAGGGCATGCAAGCAGGAGTAGGATCAGCATAAATTTGACCAGGATATTTATATTAATTAAACTAACTGTTTTAGAAAAAGTTACAGTGGTACTCTTGTTATAACATTTGACTAAATTACGTAGATTTTTCCAACAATTTTAAACAGACAATTATAATTTTGTTCTGGTTGTTTCTGTTTATGATTAGGTTACCTTTGTCGGGGTATATATTCTTAATTTCTTAATACAATGTACGACGTTTTCCAAAAGTCAATTACAGGAAGGATGAAAGCTTGAAAGCTAATCTCAAGGGCAAGAGTTATCCATGCATACGTACGTGTACATACGCACACAGTATATACATACACATACACACACACACACACACACATATATACACACACACACAGATACAAGGAAGGTCCGTTCAACTATTAACCGACGTACTAGAAGAAATACTGCACAACTCGAATTCTGGTCATAATTATGGACAAAATTTTTCCAACAAAGATCGATATTGTTGACTGTATAGATGATCCGATTGTTAACTTTTTCAAATCCGTGTTATTAGTGAAACTGATTTTCAGATTCTTGGAAGCATGCGGAAGGAAGAAAACTACAATGGCAATCTCAAAAGGTGTTAACTGGTTGAAGTTTCTGATGTGAAAGATTGATTGTGCGAAGCGTGTATATATATTCAACTAATTAATAGTAGTGTTGGATTTTTTTTTGTTGACATAATTACTTTGATTTATATTCATTATGTAAGAGAACGTATATCATTTTACTTGCTTTAATTTCGACTCGAAGAAGTCTTTGATGGGAATAAGAGGAAGGAATCCAAGGAAGGTAATCCTTAATCAAGGTTAAGCAGTGTTCAAATCATGATGATAAGTTGATAACTGGTATTAGTACGACATAATTTGCTCAAGGGTCCGATCGAGCATGCGCCTCCTGCATATGCGCTTGACTATGCTATATATGATTGCGCACGTGGGGGAGGAAAATACTAGTATTTAATTTGATAATCTTGAAATTAAGGTCCACAACATATCTTGGAGGAGCCCACAAGATCCACTCCCAAATGATTTTCATTCAGGTCAAATAGCATGGATACTACTCGTATCGGTTTGATATATCACTCATTCTAGTTATGCGTTATCATTGTAAGATTGCTTTTGGATTTTCACTAATCAAAGATTCGGTCAATTGTTTTGGTTTTCCAATCTTAGGATATTATATATATAAAAAAAAATCCCACCTTGATCCGGTAATCTATCAATACACCTGTTTAGGCGTCCCAATATGCAAGTATAAACTCATCAATAATATAAACCTTAATCTATTTGTCTCACCTTGAAAAGCTATCTACCCAAGCTGAGAGATTATGGTATATATCAACTCACGCCAAGTTACATTTATAACTAATGTGAAACTATTTTTTACGATCTAGTATGGAGTTCGCATCTACAACTGATCAGTCTAATATTAAGACTACATTTTAATTTTATCAAGTTAATCGGAGAAATTTTAAAATTTATAAAAGATATGCATGCTTTGCTTGAACTTAGTTCAAAGAATTATAATTATTGTAAATTTTACTTTCCCTTCCAAAAGTACAAACAAATTTTTAAAACGAAGATTTCTAAGAATGATGTTGTGTTTTAAAAAATACACTATAATTAACTAAAGAATTCAAGAGTGGTGGTGTGATACTCAAAATGATTGTTATAAAAAATTCGAAATATCATGTCATTTTAAAGTCTTGATAGAATTATAACTCTAATTTTAAATAGATTAAAAAGAAAAACTGTATATCTACTTTTAACATAGAGAGTAATTTTTATTATCTTAAGACTTGACTAACCCCAAAAAAATCTAACATATAAACTCTCTCTTCGTTAAATAAGTCAAGGAATGATATATCTTGCCATGAAAGTATCATAATTTTTAATTTGTTGCAAGTAGATAAATGAAAATTTTCACATGTATCTGTATTTATTTATGTAGTGCATCATTTAAATATTTATGATAAAAATTATATTATTTTATTACAAAATATAATTGTAATTATACCTTAAATAGTGAAAGAGCAAACATAGTGTGAACCAATTGCAAACATGGGTCACAAATCACGATCGGACTAGGGATGATTGATAATAGTCAAAGGCGTAACGATTTCCAATTGCAACATGGTTTTTTTTTTGGACCGCTACGTACGTCGTAGGCAACAAGAATATGAATTTGTTGGAGTTGCAATATAATGTCATATTCCCTCCGTCCCAAATTAATTGCATTTCTAGGACTTTTTAAAGTCAAATTGACTATTTTTAAAACTAATCTTTTTACTATTTTTGCTAACATATAGGTGAAGATATTATAACCAAAAGAAAGTATATACAATTTATTACTAATTTCAATTTTTATAATTTTAGAAATATATTTATATATGCTTAATTATTAATTTTAAAAATAGTCAATTTGACTTTAAAAAGTCTTAGAAAAGCAATTAATTTGGGACGGAGGGAGTATCTTTTAACAACGAAACTAACTGCCACAAAACCGGAAAAACAAGTAGGCACGGGGTAGCGTTTGTGTGTGTGTGGGTGTGTGTAATACTCTAGTCCCACATTAAAAAATATGATAAAAATTTGCCAGTATATAAAAAATTAAATTATTAACAATAATAGTTTTAGTATGACTTCCTGGGTGAACTTGTGGTGGGCTAAGATGGCCCAATAAGATAATATTTAAACTAGTGATTTAAAGTCTTGTTTGAATTGATTTGATTCGATTCGAACTTGGTCTTTGATCTGGGTATAAGAAAGAACGAAAATATTTTTTTGGTACTGCTCTGTTCCACTCAAATATCAAGTTGTCAACCAAAAATGAATACATTTTCATGGTTGGCCTGCCATATACAAGACACGCAAAACCACGGTTCATAGTTACAAGGAAGGAAAACAACACCGCATGTGGTTTTATAATGAAACGTTTGAATATTCAAATTCTATGTTTCTTTTTTAATAAATATTGGTACAACTACTAAGATGTACGAAAATAGGAATGAAGACAACAATCTAACAGTGAGATACTAGATTGTGTTTCATCATTTTCTTTTGATTTTTGGTTCTATTAGACAAAGGCCAAGTTTGAAACATGGTAGTGTGTAATTAATTACTAGTATATACATAATAATTAATAAAAGAAGTAAGAAATTGATCATTTGAGAGAGGTCCACGCTTACTGTCACTACCAATTCAGTACCACCAATGAGCAACCGTTTAAAAGTCAAGTCACGGGATCACCACCAATTTGGGCCGTGGGTCAAGTCCAGCGTCGGTGCACCGCCCACTACCAATTGCCTGGCCCCACTATCCCTCTCATACCAATTTTCACTCACTTATGCATTACAATGTTAAATTTATTTTATTTAAAAAATAAATAAATAACCCATGAGCTGTGAGCTAACATTAAATTTTGACAGAATTGAAAAAAATGCAGCTCTACCTTTTCTCTTTTCTATTTTGCTAAAGAAAAGTATGATATATATATATATATATATATATGGAAATGATATAATACTAATATACTATCAAACACGGGAATTAAGGGATATCAAGAACATCAAAGCAATAACAATAAGATTACTAGAATATTAGTTCAATGAAATTGGGCATTGGTACACCACTACTAAAGTTGTGGTTTTTGTGCCAGATGTTTGTATTTTTAATTTAATTTTTAGTGTGTTTGATAGAGATTAGGACTGTAGGTAACCAAGTTTTAGCATAAGTTGGCACTAGCTACCTATGCGAAGTGTTCTACTGTCGATTGGGTAATGTCCCATGGTTATAATTAAATTTCCGCTTTTTTTATTGTAATGTTTAATTATATATTTCTCTATGGATGAATAAATTAAGACCTTGAACTAATTATTTAAAAAATTATTTAGAAGAAAGTTGGTGTAGAAGTTAAACATACACCAACGGTGAGTATGCAAATTAATATAACCAAAATCCCCTGATGTTTTAAACATATGTCAAAGTTCGGGGTTTATTTCGTTAAACATAAGAATACTCTCTCTGTTCTATTTTATTTGTCTTAATTAATTTTTTAAAATTAAATTGATCAATTTTAAGATTAATAATTAAATAAATATATTAGAGATTTTGAAATCAAATAAGTTGACTTTGATAGTACGTATATTCGATGTACTTTCTTATAATAATAATTTTGTCTACGTCTAAAACTTAAGAATAATTTTTAATTTTAAATATAGTTAATTTGACCATAAAAAGTCAATTAAGACAAATAAAATTAAACAGAGGAGTAAAAAATAAAAACCACATACTACCAATGTTTGGACAAAACATATATACAAGGAAGATATTTTATTTATATTATAAAGCCTCCATAAAAATTTTGGGTGATTTTGTATCACGTTTATCGTCTTTTTTTTATTAGTACTTTTTTACTCCTACAACTTTAAATATATTACTATTTTGTTCTTTCTAATTTAACTTTTTTTTATTTTATTATATTTAGTCCTCCAAATTTTATAAAATTCTAATTTTATCCTGCACTATTTACACACATAATACATGTATCACCCACCGATTGCTGGTTAGTTATAATAGTGAGTCCAAGTTACTAAAGGGTCTTCAATAGTAGTTCTAATATGCAACAAGGACACTAATCTAGTCAGTATAATTATAAAAATAATAAGGCTGTTAAGTAACTCAGTTTTAATAGACCAGAAAAACAGATAATGTTTGCTCATTGTCTTTTCATTAGTACTATAATGATAATAATGTAATATTACTGGTAGTAAGTAGACTTAATAAAAAATAGTTATAGTTGATTTTAGGTTATAAAAAATTATTTATAAGTTAATCAAAAATCAAAACTGTATAAATTTATTTATAATATGATTAAAATTATTTAGACTCATATAATTATGAGTTAAACCTAATTAACTATATTTTAGTCTCTCTAAATTGCACAGGCACCTCTTTCTCATGTGACCTACTGCCCAAAGTAATTGTGATCTTGTACTGTGATGGATCGAAAAGTCAGACTGATAATTATTAAATCTCGTTGATAAATTGGATAACACATAAATAACGAAAGTAAAATTAAAAATTTGGAGTACAGATGCAACAAAGAATCTCCCATTAGTTTATGATATTTTCTTGATTTGCTCCTCTAAAGACTTATATATATATATATATATATATATATATATATATATATATATCATTTTCTCATGAATAACGGGAAAAAAAATTATCGCTAATACTTATTAACGTAACTAACAATTAAATAATCAATATAAACATTCGTAATATATATTATTTTTTCAAAAATAATACTTTCTCCGTTGCAAAAATATAAAATAAAGTTTGACTTTTTAAAGTTCATTTGAGGTGCTTTTAAAGTCAAAATTAGTGTAATTTATTTAACTTATAATTATTATAATTAGTAATACTTTCTTAATATTTTATAATTATGTCTAAAATTAAATGTAATTAATATTTTTTTTTTGCGATAGAGAAATTATATTATATGACAGAAAGTAGAAACAATTCTAAATATGTAAATACAATTTCACTTAATTATGTATGTATCAATATATATATATATGTGTGTGTGTGTGTGGAGAGAGAGAGAGAGAGAGAGCTAACCTTAAAGACACCACAGGAATAAATGTTCCTGTTAATGAAAGGGAACAGGCAACCAAGGCGAGGAGAAAAAAAAAAATTAAAGTTGTCGTTTTTCTGGGCAAATATGAGAGAGACTGTTTTGATAAGTGAGGGTTGAAAATAGTTATCTAGCTACATTGGGCATAGATTTCTATTTTAAAATCTGGATCCAATGCTGAACTGAACTATATTATGCAAAATAGATAACCAACTTAATAAAAATAAGTGGTTTTTGTTTAACCTATGGTTTTTGACACTGTTTTAAAAATCGGACCGGCCCGGCGGTCGGACCGGTAAAAACCGGAACCGGTCCGGTTTGGCCCAGAAAACCGGTTTTGGTCAAAACCCGAATTGACCCGTTGACCACTGGTTCAACCGGTGGTTCAACCGGTAAACCCGGTTAATTGACCCGGTTGACCCGGTTTTTTAATTTTTTTAATTTTTTTTTTGCCAAAAAAAATTTAAATATTAAAATTAACCACTTTTATTAATATTGTAACTCATCTTTATTATGCTTTAGTTCTAAAAAATGAGATTTTTAAAATTTTTATTAATTACTAATAATATATATTTTTATACATTAATGACGTCACCGGTTCAATAACGGTCCGACCACTGGTTGGATCAGTGACCCATCCACCCGGTACCCTTTCCGATTCGATGACCGGTCCGGATTTAAGAAGACTGGTTTTTGACTTACTTTGTCGGGTCTAGTGGTAAGTGACTAACCCTTCCTAACAATGTTACCTTCAAGCTTTACCACCCCTTCCCCTTAAAAATATTAGTCTTTTTTAATAGTACCAAAAATAAGTTGTAGTTGGGAAGAGTTAATTATGAGATTTTTTTTAAGTGTTGTTTGTTTTGATCAAGTGATTTTGATAATACGTTTGGATTGAAAAAATTAAAATAAATAAATAAATAGAATGATTTTTTAACGTATCAAGTGCATGTATGATTCTTGGTGCGTGATATAATAAAATGACATAATTGTCACATTCATCAATTTAATTAAAATTGATCTTATTCCACCGTCTCTTGCACGAAATAAAAATCAAGTCAACGAATAAATGTTTATCTTCTAAAATTAATGATAACCAAATACACTATTTTTTTATTTTATTTTTTCATTCTTTGATCAATCCAAACATAACATGAGTGATGAATATATGTTTGAATCAAGAAGCAGTGACAATTCGATGAAGAATGAATAATAAAATAGTTGAAATTCAGTAATTATATAAATAAAGAAAAGAAAAGGAATGACTTATAGTTTTTAAATATAACTAAATATCGAATCATAACTTTTAAAAACATAAAATGTCTTTTTTTTTGTTAAAAAGACCATTTAGATGCGGTTCTTAATAATTAATATTCAAAATTCTTCTTATTGATAAAAAGTATCAAGTCTGAAGAGTCTTATTAGTTATACATCTAGATAAAACAGATATAGATCTATTAGTTATTGTATTAAGACGCAAGTCAAACAAAATAACCATTTGGAACTTTTAAACTTTTAAATACATTAAACTCATTGCATCATATATATGTTTAATAAGTGGTATTTATAAGTTAAATAAATTATTTTTTTTTTAAAAATAAGATTTTAAAATACATTAAACTTTCAAAAAACTAAAACACAAACGTAGGAACGTCTTCCAACCAAACAAGTACTTAGTCTTTGTCATCATTTATTTTTATTAGAACTACATATAAAGGGAGTTTTTAAGTACTATACGTAAAGGATTAATATTGGAGAAGTGGAGAGAGATATTAGTCGCCTGGTGTTCGATCAAATTGAACAATTAAAATTTAAAGAGTTAGTATATTTTAATAAATTAAATTATTTGAATTTAAAAAATTGTTTAGTAATTAAAAAATATAAAATATCTGAATTACTTTTAAATTTAAAAAATCTTAAATTAACTTTTCAAAAATCAATAATAATCTTAAAATTTGAAATGGAGGGAGTACAATATTTATACAGGTTCTCTAAATTTAAAATTTTCATTAAGAAATAATTTTTAATGATTTAAATTCATATTTCTCTTTTATCGATTAAGAGAAGATAAACGGTAATAAAATTTTACTAAATAATTTTATTCTCTTAACAAATTAAATATAAAACGATTAAAAAATATTAAAAGGAAAACAAACACCAATTTGTCCTTTTCTTTTCGCGACGCTAGCTAGCTAACCGGTCTTCTCTTCTCCTTAGACATTCCATCTCTCACCACAAGGAGAGAGTATATATGTATACACGCACGCCTGAACCGAATGAATGATATCTTCTTCTGGTATATATGACACTACCAATAAGGTAGACTGCGGACACCTAGAAGAGAGAGAATATATATATATATATATATATAGGGGAGGAAAAAAAACACAGAAAAAAGAAGAATGAGGTGAGTGAGAACGAGAGACTCATCATCACAATCCGCAGATATATATACAACTACTATATATACTACAATTATATATCTGTCGTTCATTTAATTTAGTTTCCTAGCTCATAACAAACAAACCAACCCCAATATTTCTCAACACAAAGTTCGCCACAGCTCCAGCTAGTACTATTACTACGTACCTGACCCCCCCCCCCCTCTCTCTCTCTCATACATATGAATTCCTTATGTAAATACGGCATGACATATATAGATATATATGTCTAGCTAGCTTGCTGAGCTTAATACGCAGGTTGTTAGGGTACCGCCACACTGTATTTTTAGTACTTCTCATTCTAATCATAATCAATCAATCCCCTTATGAGATTATTATTCCCAACTACCTATTATCATAATCACTGCTTCTCCAGATTCCCCTCTTTTTTCTCATTCCTCCACAAACCCAGGTGGGCCCACTTCATGGCATCCACCGCCAACAATCGCCGCCGCCACCACCTCCGCAAGACCGTCGTCATCATGGGTCCCACTGGCTCCGGCAAATCCAAGCTCTCCATTGACCTCGCCGCCCGATTCTTCCCTGCTTCCGAGATTATCAACTCCGATAAAATACAGCTCTACCGGGGACTCAACATCACCAGCAACAAAATCACATTGGCCGATCGACTCGGCGTCACTCACCATCTCCTCGGCGAGATCGACTCATCCCATTCACTCTCCCCGTCCGAGTTCCGGTCACTGGCCTCCTCCTACATCTCCGATATCTCCTCCCGTCGCCGGTTACCCCTCGTCGTCGGTGGCTCCAACTCCCTCATCTACGCCCTCCTGGCCAAACGGTTCGACCCAAGTGCCGACGTCTTCTCTGGGTCGAACCCCGACCCAATCTGTCCGGAGCTCCGTTACAACTGTTGCTTTCTCTGGGTGGACGTGTCGTTGCCCGTTTTGAATGAGTATCTATTGAAGCGAGTCGACGAAATGCTTGACTCGGGGATGTTTGAGGAACTAGCGGAGTTTTATAATTCTGGCGAGATTGAGTCTGTGAGTCGGACCGGGTTGGGGAAGGCAATCGGCGTGCCGGAGTTCGAGAGGTATTTTAGGTACTGCTGTAGTAGTAGCAATACGAGGGACGCCAACTCCGAGGAGGATGTGACGAGGAGAGTGATATACGAGGAGGCGGTGAAGGCCGTTAAGGACAACACGTGTGAGCTCGCCAAGAGGCAACTGGGGAAGATCCAACGGCTGAGGGATGCCGGGTGGGACCTACGGAGAATAGATGCCACGGAGGCGTTCAGGGCGGCAATGGGGTTGGATAACGGCGGCGATGGCGGAAGGGTGGCAGATATTTGGGAGAGGCAAGTGGTGGAACCAAGCGTGAAGATTGTGAAACGGTTCTTGGAGGAGTAGGTTTTCCAGCTATTTCCAGCTGCCCCTTTCTCTCTCTTGTTTGTTATATATAGTATCTGGGTCTCTTTCTTTTTTTTTTTCTCTGGCTCTTTTATTTTTATTTGTTTTTTCATGGTTTAAAAGTTCATATATAATTGGTTGGGGAGGGAGGTTAGAGCCATGAGGGGCGACCGATTTTGGAGCATTAGGATGCCTTTGATATTTGGTGGCGGGTTTTATTTAGAGGGACTGCTAACTTATAAATACACAAAAAGAAAGAATTAATGATGACAAGCCAAAATAAATATTTGTTCTTATTCTCCCTTGTTCTTTTTATCACAGCACCAGCAGCAGCACACGCACAATAATAATGTACAAAGTTGGCTTTTTTGGCTGTGCAACCAGAAATGTCACCCGTGGACGGACCATGTGAATATACTAGGATGGTAATTTATGATCGAAAGGATAATTTAATCTCTATGTCAATAAATAAAAATGAGTTATACCAAATGACTAAATCATAATTAGTTGTTTTTATTTTTAAATAATTTGATTTCATCTATAAAGTCTTGCCACTTTGATTTCTATAAGTAATTTTTCACAATTTCATCCCCCTCTCTCTCTCTCTCTCTCTCTCTCTAAGTTCACATCAAAATTTAAATGCATCGATTAGATTGTGAAGAATGACACGTGGTCAACTC
Source organism: Aralia elata (assembly GCA_034770075.1). NCBI lineage: Eukaryota > Viridiplantae > Streptophyta > Magnoliopsida > Apiales > Araliaceae > Aralia > Aralia elata. The sequence continues at coordinate 85,550,600 of CM068387.1, read as the reverse complement.
AAAAATTTTAGTGCGTGCAAGATTAAATTTGCTCCATCAAGCTATAAAATGAAAGCAAACTTTTAATGAAAACTGCTACTCCCTCCCTTTCCTTTACTTTTTTCTGTCTTTTTAAAGAGTAAAATTTATTTTTTTTATTTATTGTTTATAAATTTTAATAAAATATTAATAATTTATTTTATCATATTATTTCTAAATTAATATATATATTTTTAATAAATTTTAAAAAGTAATATTAAAATTTTATACTCATTTTAATCAATCAGATAATTTATTAAATATATTTTTTAATCTTTGTATTTTCTTCTAATACGTTAACTAAAAAGGAATGGAGGCAGTAGATGATTAGACAAAAAAAATGTCTGATTTATTTATACAATATTTATTCAGTTATTTAATATTACTCATTTTCAATATGATAATCTTGATGCATGCTCTTCTTAACACTTGGGGATAAAAATTTTACTAATCATATCGACCAAATATCTATTCTATTAGTATCACATTATTCGCGGAGACAGTATAACATTACTATAAGATTTAAATTCATAGATCATTCTTTATTATATTTTAATTAACTAAAGAGAACGTTTTTAGATGTAAAGAAACAAAATCATTTCTTGTTAAACATATTAGATACTAGAATTTCACGAGTTTTATTGACACTTGGCTCCATGCATGAGACTCGGACTAGCACAGTGCTTTCTTGTTTGAGCTAGCTAGCTAACTCTTTATTATGTATGTTTTATTATGTATGTTTAGATCGGAGGAATCAAAATGAGAATGAAATGACTCATTTTTATAAAATAAAAAAATTATATTTGGTTGTTCCATTAGAATAAAATGAATCATTCTCATTGCTCTCAAATTTATTAATTTTATTTTTTGAGAGAGGATATGGAATGATTCATTACTAACAAAGTAACAATAAATCATTTCACTATCCATTATATTCCCTTCTCTTTTTTATTTCATTTCATTCATTCAATTCAAATGTAATTTTAAATTTTATAATTGCATATATACCTACTGCTGATACAAATTTTGTTTTTAGTATCGATGTTCGTGGATCATCCATATATATATATGATTAATTAAGTAAGATGCTGTGGACAGGTTGGTAAATAAATAAACCTGTACATATATATTGGTTGATCTAGACATAAAATATTAGAACAATGATGGGATTGGCAGGACGGTCGTAATACTAAATGTTTCAGCATTTAATTGTTTTTTGGTTTTTCCCCTACGTACTACTGCTTAATACATATCCAAATGGTGCTATTATAGATAGTTCAATAGGGATCATACATCTTTAAGCTAGACATGGGTCGCACGTTGAAGGTTATATCTCCGTCAAGTTGTTAGGAAACTACTCATTTAAAGTCTATTTCAGAGTTCTATATATACAATGGTCCCAAAGCCATCGATTAGTGAAACAAAATATTGAGTAATAATTTAGTTACTAAATGTAAAACCAAAATCTTAAACATGCTAGAGAATAAAGAGGGTATACACTGAATCTTAAATTAGGGACCGAGTGATGAAATAATTTGTTCAATTAGTTGTATTTTTGAGGTTATTACCCTGTAATTAATTGAGAAAGCTAGCTTTCAAGTTAGTATAAGGTTATCCTTACAAAAAAACTCAGTCGTCCATCCGCGGATTGAACGGTAAGACAAATCTCCTATCCGCAGTTTAGTATGTAGGTGCCCGCAGTTTAATATTGCGAATAAGATAATTGTCCAAAATACCTCTCGTCAACCCGCAATTTAATCTTGCAGACGCTAGGTATGTCAGTTATTAATCCTTGAAGATGACGTCGTTTTAGGTCATACGGCTCGTACACAGAACTAAACTGCGGACACTGAGTCTATTAACAATATAATCCACAACGCCGTTTTTGGTGAACCACCGGTTCGCAGAACTAAATTGCAGACTCTAAGTGTAATATAAAACGGTTAAGTACTACGTTTTATCTGCGTTTTTCATAGCATGACTTTTGGATCTCATCTCATTTTGACAGTAGCGATTTGGAATTAGAAGAGTTCGATTTAAAATTATCAAAATTTTTATTTTTTCTTGTATATTATTGTTCTTACTGATTCATATGATCTAGGGCTGATGAAAAACATGCATGGCTGTAAGGATATATACCGCAGTATGTTGTCTCTCATACTTCATACTATGAAAAAACACTTCACTCCATTGTTAGATTACATTTGTTTAGTTATGCATGTTTCTCATCATCTCAGATAACATGAATCTGCAACAAGAATATGTAAAAACGACATAATGAAAGATTGATAACTTTAAATCGAACTTTTTTTGGTTTAAGACCTAATCTACATAACTAAAGTACAGATTGTAAAATATATTATTTTACCTGCCTGCATAACTAAAGTGCGGACGGACGGTAGAACAAATCTGGTTACCCTAATTGATTCCCTTTTCTCGTAAAAGGTTTAATCAACTTGAGAGAGTAGAACAAGTACTGAGCATATCCTATCACTTTTTATTTCTTCCTTTCTCACATGCTCATACAATTGAGAGAGCATAGCCTACTAACTAGCATACCAAGAGATAAATATTAACAAATTAAAAATCGATAATTTGTAAATTAATTTTTACAAGTGATTCACTTGTTTTGCAATGGATTTGTTTGTTGAATAATCATTTCATTTAATTTCAAGCACTGAGAAAAAATTGTATGATAATAATGATGTATCAAGTCTAGTTGATGATACAATTTCTTATGTTAGTTAAATTTTTGATATGTTGGAAGATGCTAAATTTTTTTATAAAAAATATGTGAAACGTGTTGGATTTGAAATAAGAATAAAAACTAGCTGAAAATATGTGAATTTTGAAATATTTTTTTCTAGATTGTATCAGTGTCGTAAAGCTAGATATATGGTTGTTAAGAAAAATAAGGTTGCCGCTGATGATAAAGATAAAAAGGAAATAGGAGGAGAGATTTTATTGATAGAATAGAATATAGAGAAATTTTTTATGTTATACGTGATAAAAGTAAAGGTAATTGGTTGTGTCTACTCTTGAATTGAATCACAATTATGAATTTGCATCCTCAAGTAAAGTTTCACAAATTTAAACACACAAAAATATTTTTTATGAGTTGCTAGAGATTTGATTGAAACCCTTAATAATGTTGGGATTGGTTCAAATAGGATGATGAATGTTCTTAGCTCATTGGGAGGAGGTATGAACAATATTGGGTTCTCTGAAATGGATGTGCAAAATATAATTAAAGATATTAGACGTGATACGATAAATTTGAATGATGCACAGACCGCAATAGATTTGAGTGTTTAATATTGATATGCAATTTAAATTTGCACAAAAGAAAAATAAAATAGATAAGCAATTTAAAGACAGATGGGCATTCTGCAACTTTTAGATCTCAGCCACCCTAAGCTAGCTCTATGGAATTATGGACTTGTTACTTCTAAGTTCTGTATATATGGAGAGATGTTCTAGCTAGAGATGATGGGGGAAATTTAAATAATATCTCCATTTTATGAAGGAGTACCGATTTAACTTTTATAAAATTAATATGTTAATGTAAGTTATGCAAATCGTGACTTAGTTAACTAGAAAAATTAATATTGTGTCTTTGGATGTGGCGTGCAAATAGATATACTCTTCTTGTGTCATGACTAATAATTTAAGGAAGAATAAGCATGCCAAAGCCACATATATATATATTTATCCACAATTAGCAATGGTTGAACTCTGACATGCTGGTTTGGCAACAAACATACTCCTTGTACTTAATGATCATGAGGTAAGAATAAATGGGAGATCCAAGGAGCGGAAGACAAAATTAGTGGGGCAAGGGAAAGTGCTTTGGAAACCCGAAATATATACATATAGTAGTATTACGCTGTCATTTTAGAATTACGCACAAATATTAAAAAAATAATTATACAGTACTCCCTCCGTTCCAAATTAATTACTTTTCTATAACTTTTTAAGTCAAATTGATTATTTTTAAAATTAATAATTAAGCATATATAAATATATTTCTAAAATTATAAAAATTAAAATTAGTAATAAATTGTATATACTTTCTTTTGGTTATAATATCTTCACCTATATGTTAGCAAAAATAGTAAAAAGATTAGTTTTAAAAATAGTCAATTTAACTTTAAAAAGTCCTAGAAATGCAATTAATTTGGGACAGAGTGATATTAAATATGATTTTAATTATTTATATTGTCATTATATTAAAAAAGAAAATATTATTTATTAGGCAGAAAATAGTGAGAGAATCAAAGTTATATATTTAATACTTGAGATAATATTAAAAAACTAAGCAATTAATGCTTAATTAAAATTTTCAAACGATAAATATCAAAAGACAAAATAATTTCTCTAAAACAATATTAAGAAGGGACGAAAGGAGTATTTCTTTATTCCTATTAAAAATAAGATTAATATTAACTTTTAAACATTAATTAAAAATCATTTAAAATTAATCTTAATACCTTTATTTTATTCTCTACATTTATTAATATTATAAACCATCTAAAAACTACTAAATATGAATATATTTATAATTTAAATGAATTATTTCAATTCAAATTTTAAAAATATCGCAATTTAACCTTTAAAGAACTTGGATAAGCCTCAAAGCATGATCATAGAATTAGCAATAATCAAGAAGTGAAGGGAGGAGGAAGAATAGTTTGGGTGTACGGTAAGTACCGAGTCCGAGTCCGAGTCCGAGTCCGAGTCCGAGTCCGAGTCCGAGTCCGAGTCAAGAGTCAGTCAGTCAGTAAGCGTGCGGATTCTACCCTTTGCGCATGATCCTATGTACCCAATGCCACACCCTTAAACCTTGTGCATGCTCAGAAAAAGGTCTATTATGTGTTAATATAATCTCTTCATATATTATTTAAATGATGCCTTTCTTGTTCCCAAAACTCACGTCTCACATTAGACTCAATGAGAGCCATATGGTGAAGGGTTTATTGCATGCTCACTATTTTTTTTATTGCAAGCTTAGTCCATTCTATTTGACTAGATTGCGTTGAGCATTACACTTAATAATTACTCTACTCGTTGTCCAAAACAGTCTCATGTGAATTTAATTCTAGTTATTTCGTGAAATTTTAAAATTTAAAATTTTAAAATGTAAATTGTTATGTGATTATATTTTAATTTTTTAAAATAACAATTTTGTATTTAGTATTCACGTTGAATGAATTAACAATATTCATAATTGCATTAGTAAAAATCATATAAATATACATCAATTTTAAAATTTTAAAATTTTCACAAACTGAATAAAAAAGAATCAAATTGGAATTGTATATTATATATGCGAAAAACATTAGTACTTAGTACGTTGATTGGCATATCAGTCTGTAAAAGATTGAGCCTTTAATTTTTCTTCAATTATATTAAAATTAAAAAACAAAAGATTAAGGAAAATATTTTTTGAATACACTAATTATGATGAGACATAATAACTAAATATACAAGAAAAACATAATTACGATAAGTGTAAAAGTCCGTAATTTCAATAAGCAGATCAAACCTCTTATTTTTTTTACCAATAAAAAATGTTTATGAGGCCTAAAATTTATGTAGACATTTTAGTAAGAGCATAAAAATTTGAATCCAAGTTTATTTTTAAATTATATCTTCTTATGCCCAAAAAAAAAAGGTCCTGTTAATAAAGTTTGTAAATTTAAAGAATATATAATATTAATTTTTATGTTTTAAGGAAAAATGAACCTCATTTACAAACATTACTCTTTTTAAAGTTTTTCTCAAATATACTTGCTTTGGGAGCCAAATAAATTGGGTCGAAAAGCTGGTAGCTCACTGGACCAACCTAGTCTCAACATGTTTCAAAAGAATCTTATAAGGCCCAAAATAGCGGATATCATTCCGGACGTTGGAGTAGCCCGACCCGAATCAGTTGTAATAGGTAAAGCTTGGTTTAAACTTTCAAGCCTCTTTAGTGTGCAACTATCTAAACATCTAATATTATATAGCCAAGGCATGAGGCCTGCCAAGTTTTCTTATGTGAGGAGGAGGCAGGCCCAGGCACAAGGGTGATGATGATGAATGAAAAGAAGAAATTCTTAATACTAATAACTGTGAGGAGGAGGAGAGAGAAAGAATCCTAGCCTCCTCACTAGTAGTGGACTGCTTCTTTCTTACACATGAAAAATGTGATGGTGATTATCACGTGGGAGAGGATTCTAATTCCTCAGTCTCACTACTACTACTTTAATCTCCTGTTTGGAACGCGTAATTAATTCGTTTTCACACCCAAACCCAATTATTCCCCTGCTGATTTTATTTCTCTGCTTACCTCGGCAGCCCCTCTTCCTGATTTCATACTAGCTGGGAAATGGTATCCCCGTTACCAAACATGGGCAATAATATTTAATTCTATAGATATTTAGACGGACGTTAATTGTTGGTGTTCCATTAGAATTGGTGATAGTTCCAATTCATAGCTAGCTAGCTTTGGTTTCTTCTTAAGTTCATTTTTCCTTTTTTTTCTTTATACATGTTAATGATGCCGAACAGATAAAAGATCCATCGCCACTAATTTTATGCATTTATTCTTTGATTGTTTTAAGTAAGGATGATTGAAAAGCTCTCTAAACTCAATACTATTTCTTCATATCAGATCAAATGTGTGTGTGTGTGTCTATATATATATATATATATATATATATATATATATATATATATATATATATATATGCTCTTATCTAGTTGCTTTGTCTGACTTTATTATCTCTAGCACGAAAACTTATGAACAATCATTTTAATCTTAATCATCGGCCCTTCACATACATACGTATACATATATACAGTCCCTTTCAGTTGAGGAATCCCTCAAATAGTGTTATTTGAGGGATGTGTATCTCAACTGTTGGATATGTTTTATGTGGTTGAGATTGTTATTCATATCAGATAATCACCTCATATTAGATAACCACCCCAACAATAATATTAAGTTTATCTGATATGAATAACAATCTCAGCCACATAAAACATATCCAACGGTTGAGATATACATCCCTCAAATAACACTATTTGAGGGATTTCTCAACTGAAGTGGACCGTGTGTGTGTATATATATATATATGCGGGCAGACAATTGTACGATGTCCTCATTTCTAAGGACTCGGAGGCACTCAAAAGTGCCTTAATAGCCCGTCTATTGAGGCATTTTGCTTGATAAGGCATTTTGAAACGTCATGATAATATAACCCATTAGAGGCACTTTAAATGCCTCATCAAAATCTATCGGGGCATTTGAAATAGCTATTTTAAGTAATATGTAACTACCAAGTGTCTCATTAAACTTTTTAGAGACACTTTTGAATGTCACAATACAATTTTAATACAAATTTAAGGACATTTTAAAATGTTTTAAAAAGTATTAAAATAAGACTATCATGACTAATTAAAACACCTCAAAATTAAGTATAATTTTTTTTTTGTCCTAATTAAGCATTTTCATTCAAATTCTCACATAAATTACTATCCAAATCCAACATTTCCACACTTTCGTTTATGCTGGCTAGTGCATTTTGTAAAGTTTTAAGAAACTAAGTATACAACACTAAAAAGTACAAAATCAAGACTTTATTTATTTCAAATATCTTTCGTACAAGTGATGTCAATCGTCATTGACAACATGAACCAATAAACTAAATATAAATAAATTTTTAAACAAAAGTGAGAAAGTCAGCCTAAACATTCAAAATATCTATAACTATAAAATAGGCATCTAAATCTTCTTGCCTTTTCCTAGCATCATCAACAACCACAAGTATCTCCCTCCCAAAAAAATATATGCCCATTTATATAATACTCTAAGCCTCTGCTGCTTTATAAATATCTACAGACTGCACAAATGCAAACCTGCATACGAGAATAACCAAAGATTAATGAAAAGTGTCTAGGTTTCCAAAACAAAACTAATCAAAAGGTATAGTCGTCCTAAGCTTCTCGGCAATGTAATTTCTTGATATACCTTTTTTAAATATTTTAGTATCAACTTCAGAACAATATAAAGAAGAGATAATAAAGCCAATAAAACAAGTTAAAATCCAAATGATGACCCTTTCTTCTACAAGCAACTAGTACTGAAAACTTCAAAATATGCAAGCGAGACTTTAAATTTTCACATGAGCACTTGAGATTAAAATTGTACCAAATGTGGGGCAGGGCAATTTTCAACTTCAAACCAAGACACCCCTAATAGAAAAGTTCAAAGACATAACTTAGTAACTTAGAAGAAGATTAACTAAGGATAAAAGTCTATTCAAAATGCAACTCATAAATTTTATCATACTTAAATATTAAATACCTTACATGTTTCAAGCATCTATAGTCACTTACATGAATCATTAGAAGAAGGAAGCATCAATAGAGATGGGTAACTGAGGTGGGAAACCAATTAACTAGATTGGCCTGCACTTGGTCTTGATAGCTGCCTGACAATATATATATCCTACTCAAAGAAATATATAAAAGGCTAGTTGAGTTGGGTAATCAACTCAAATAGCCTGCACTTGGCTTTGATGGCTGCCTGTCTTACAAAAAGTTTCCAAGTAAAAACAAAATATCTTGGGATACTTCACAAGAAGTTCACTGACATTACAGATTTTCTACAATCAAAATGGAATAATACGTCTATTTTAATAAGTATCACATGAATAATAAGTTAAGCAACTTATTGACATAATAAGCATACCTCGTGTAACAGGTTTTCAAAAATATACATCCCGCAGATGCTTCATAACTTTCAAGTGGAGTTCGAACTTCTTCTGTTCTTGTGCACAAAAAAGTGAAGTAGTTGAGTAAAACATAAAAATATCAACAAGAAAAGAAAAACGATTCTCTAAAAACTAAGGATGTAAAAATATATTTCAAGCTGCCACTATTTTAAAACAGAGACCAAATTGTAAAACATAAGAATCACATGGAAGTTACCCGGATATGAAACTTAAAATTAATCATCACGTCAGTAATTCAATTGACTAGTTAGAGTACAAACAGATCTTCCAACTAATTATAAATTTGAATCATTCAATACCAAAATGCAAAACATATGAAAATTTGTTAACTATATATACCATCCAAGAAATATCTAGGCAACAATAATAAAGCACTAGGATCTAACTATATGCTTGTCAATAAGTTATCTTTTTACCTTAGTAAATTAACTAACAAAATCATAATTTTCTTCAACAAAATTAGACAAACTAGACTGAGATTCAATATGAAAAAGTCAATGCATAACAACTTGATTGAACATAAGAAAAATATAAACAATGCTGAGAAAAATAGCATATTCTACCCAATAAAATCAGTCAACTAATCTAAAGAAAAACTACGATATAATTAATGATACGTCTCTCCAACCAAATCTGCTCAAACAAACTTAATATATATTATACCTCAATCACTTAAAGGATGAAACTTTATACGTACTGAGAACATCAACTTGTAAATTAAAAGGACAAATGTATGAATAACATAACATTGTATCCGATGTAAGAGGTACAATAGATGAACAAATAAAAGATTGAGTGAAAATTCTGCAATAATTAAAAAAAAAAAAAGGGAGAGAGAGATAGAGAGAGAGAGAGAGAGAATACCCCATGAGATCATGTATTCTTAGTTCCTGCCTCTTTCCATGGCTGCCCCGCCCATAATATGTTAAGACACCTCAGTTAATAACAATGATTGTAATCCTCTATGCGGATTATGTTTGATAAGACATAGTTAATTCATAAGTTAATAGTTGAACCAGAGAACAGCAACATCATATACTTATTATGTAACATGGAATGTATAAGAAATAAAGTTATCTACCATTTGAATTTGGTTTGCAAGCTCTTAGGTTCAGATTATGACATAAGTGTCGAAGCTAAAATCATTTTATCAGTGTTTGTGAGTACAATATGATTTGTGAACATATTATAGGATAGGCAAATATACAAAACAAAAGGCACATAAATTAAACAAACGCAAAACGAAAAACACAAGTATTTATTAGCCACAATCATATTGTCTTCTTCTCATATTGATTTTAAGAATGCAGTCATTTACACTTGTGATGTAACTAAATCAGAGAAAATACCACAACTAAGGAAATAAAAAGAAAAAAAAAATACAAAAACATATGCAAAAAAAAAGAAAAAGAAAACCATAAATCATATACTCCAATATTTATACTCCCTTTGTTCCACATAAAGAGTTTTATTTGTCTTTGATCCTGTTTAATTTGTAAAATATTAAACTTCAAAATGTAATGTGAATTTATTTTAATTTTGAAAATAACAATTTTGTACTTAATAAGACTTCTTAAGCAGTTTACAATATTATCAATCAAAGAAATTCACATCAAATTGAATTTTAGAATTTAACAAATTGACTAAGAAAAAAAATCTAAATCGGACTGTTCTTGCGAGATGGAGGGAGTAATTATTAACCCAATGAAAGATTTCAAGCAAGACAGCCAGTGTGACACGACTAATTGAACTATTGAAGCAAACATGACTGCTAACCTTAATTGTAAACAGAACAAGAAAAGCCCAACATCCAAAAAAATTTGGGACCAAAACCTTAAAAATTGAAATCGAAAATGGGTACAAATTAATCAACTAAACGAATTAATCAATAGCATTCAGATACTATATTACTAACCTCTTTCGCAAGAAGTTTTCAAAGCTGACCAGGCGAAAGAGGGAAGGATGGTAGAAGGAAAGACGAGAAGAGGGAAAGACATGAATAGCGTCTCTGATTTTGATTTCACTACGAGACGACTGCTACAAATTTCAATTACCGCCAAATTAAAACAAAAAGAAAAATAAACCAACAGCGGTTTTCTACCAAAAAAAAACCCAGCGCCAATAGCAAAAAAATTAAAAAATATACAAACCCCACAACAGATGCGATGGCGTTTAATATAGAAATGACAAGTACCCTTAAAATTAAATTTTAAAGATACATTTTAAATAAAGTGTCTTAAGGTATGATATAATGTGACATTTTCGAAAAACCCAAATTTGTTGTTGATGGCTTGGTGACAAGTCGAATTTGACAACTGATATACTTATGACAGATAACTAGTTTGTGTGTGTGTATATATATATATATATAGAGTCTGGATCTTAAACATACCCTCTTAAATGACATACTAAGCATACCTCCTTTAGCGACGGACCGGGCGACGGTTTGATCCGTCGTCATAGGTCCGGTCCGTTGCCAAAGTCTTTAGCGACGGGTTCGTCGCTAAAAGTTATCCATCGCTAAAGGCTTTAGCGACGGACCGGACCTATGACGACGGACCAAATCGTCACCCGGTCCATCGCTAAAGGGGGTATACTTAGTATGCTATTTAAGAGGATAAACTTAAGATCCAGACTCTCTATATATATATATATATATATATATATATATATATATATATGTTGGCGACATTGCGTAAACATATATATGTAATTGGTTTCATGACATCCATCTCATCGGTAACGTGCAAGTATGTTATGCATGAAGGAATTCAAGTGAAAAGGCCAGCAAGATGATATCTTATCCTTTTCTAATCCAATGCGGTAGTATATGATTGGACACGATTTAATTTCTTCATGTATACAAGTTTTGATTTAATTGCAAGCTAGCTAGTTAATGGATATAAGGAATCCAATATCATTCCCAACCACCCATTACTTTCCATTTTCTTGCAAATTTTGCAATAAATAGGGTATACTTTATTTATTCATTAAGTTAAAGCCTTAATAACATGTCATTGACATTAAATTGACCAAATTAACTACTCCTATAATACATTAGTTTCAACATCAAACATGTGGTTGAATCGGGGTGTAAAGATTTAACATTTATCTTTTCTTCCTACATGAAAAATAAAAATAAAAATTTAACCTTACTACTTAACATTCCAACTAGTCATGATATTTGGGTGGATATGTATGTGACTTTATTGAAAGTGAATTAAGCTACTATATCATAAGTTGTTTTTTTTTTCCCAATGTCCAAAGAAGAAAAACATTACTCTTTTACAAGCTTTATTTGATTATATACGTAGACACTTAGAAAGTATTTTATGAAAATAAAAAGTAATGTTTGAAGCATTAAATTAGATTTTACATTGTGCAATCTTTAGTTTATGTACCGTATTTTACACTTGCATGTTACTCATGCAATCATTTTAAGGCTATTTTATTTAACAAATTTGGCCGCGCAATCAAAATCTACGCAACCACGAAACAAGATTAAGACAACATAGTCAAACTTAAATTTATACTTAATTTTTAAAAATAATAAAGAAAAATAAAAATAAAAATAGGAGTAGTACTATATACAGACAACATTAGTTGTCACTGTCCTTCCATTTAATTTGAGTAATACAAATATAGTACAATCTTTTTTATGACCAGCGCGTGAGTTACAACACCCAGTCAAATTTCACAACTCAGCCTGATTCATAACGCCCTCAGCGTCCAACCAGGTGCCCGCATCAGATTCCGTTAAATTCACTAACGGAGTCTTAACGTTCCTCGTGTCACCAACAGTATACGCGCGGCCGGTTACACCACCCTTGACGTAGACCTTCTCGACGCCGCCGGAACTGACACCAACCACGTTCCCTCGCCGTTGGCCCCACTCGGCGTACACCGCCGGCTTCTGAACCCCCATTCTCTTGTCATATGCACCCAATACAACACGATCACTGTCACTCATTTCTGCTAAATAAAGAACCGCCGGAGACGACACTGTAACTGCCGGAATCTGACGAGTCCCGCCAAAAAAGGAGCTAACTTTCTGATCTTTTCCTAAATCCCAGATGGAAATTTCACTTCCAAATGAATCTTTGAAATCTAAACCTAGTCCTAGACTATCCCACAGCTTGACCACGCTCTTGCCGGCGGCGAAGTCAGACCAGGAAAAAAGATCGCCCCCGCTTCGCAGCCGCAGGAGCTTGGAATTACCATTTTTCCATTGGTTCTCACGATAAGAACTCGAGCCTGCAACACGAAAGTCTTCATCAAATTGGTTTTGCATTTGATTATCAAAGGAAGGTCCTGATTCGAATATTTCTTCGTTGTCGGATTCTGATACCGACGATGACGTGTCGTCAAAAGCGGTGCAGTCAAAGTCGTCGTCCAGGTGTGGAAGAAGATGATGTGAGGAAGAAGAGGTTTTAATTGAATGGAGGCGGATAATAAAGAGCTTAATTCTGGTGATAATACTAGTGAACGTAGCAACTAATGCCAGAATTAAAGCACCCCATTTCCAGATACTAGTGTAAAGTTGAGGCACTTTTGGAATTGGTGAAACAAAATCACTTATGATATTTAGTCTCATAATCTCCATTTTATGTTAAAGAAATTAACTTGGGGACTATTTGGAAAGAGAGAGAGAGAGAGAGAGAGGTGATATTGGAACTTTGGAAGGGGAAGTATTGCAGAGGGGAGGACTCGGGTTTTATAAAGATGGGGTGATGAAAAAAGGGCAATAATTTTTTGTTGTAAAGTTTGAGACGGCGGATAGTGATTGGATAGGAGAGAGAGATTATTGGGACACGTCATAAAAGGGCAAAAACTTTATGGACCAGAAAAGAGAAGAGATTGGAAGAAGGAAATTGGGGGTTAGGTTGTCGTGAGTTGTATGACTTTGTTGTACGTAAAACCACATGACCAAATAAATATGTGGTAGTTTGAGCCTCCAAGAAAATGATTTTGGATGTGCACCATTTAAAATACGAAAACATGTGTTGCTAGCCACTCCAATGGTTTCGCTTTTACTTTTGGTTTTGCTTTTGCTTTTAGTGTTGACATGACAATAAGTGTAGTTTATGTATAGTGTATGTTTTACTGAACCAACGATTTAAGAATTTTTACAGGACGTAACCCTTGTTTTTACGATAAGATAGATTAAATGTGATGAGTAGATATAAAAAAATAAATAAGACGATAACTTATTTATTTTTTTAATTCTAAATTTACGTTAGTAATTCAAGAAACTGAGTTGTTCAATGTAATTACGAAGTCGTAACCTTTATAATTAGTCAAAATGACAATTGACTGCATTTATTTAGGAAAAGAAACGTACGTAGTATTTGACTGATATATCAACGTCTAGATTCATTAGCTTTACTTATAACCAGCTACAGGGATGGATCATGGATGAGCCTCAACTCAAACTATAATGCGCAAGCGCGGTATTTATCACCATGCAACGTCCAAATCAAGATAATGACTAATATTTACACAATTTATGGAATTTAATAAGATTTTGAGTATATTTAACTCTTCATGGGAGGTTTGGTGGGCATTTTAACTTTTAAAATCTATACAACAAAAACCCAACTTGCTAGAGTTCAATAATTAAGTTGAAAAATTAACAATATCAAACGTGATACAAAACGGAGGAGGTGGCTAATACAATTTTTTAAATGAAAAAAAATAAATAAATAATTATATAAAAAATTAAAAATTGGTAAATGTTCAAAAGGTCAGAGGTAAGTTGTAGCTACTTGTCGAAAAATCAATTATGTATTGGTAGGGGCTTTTATTGCTTAAGCATTACGCTCAAGGTCCATATGAAATGGGGTCATTAATTATTCCAATCGTATCGGCCAGCCAGGGGCCAGGTGGAGCAGACATCAATTCATTCAATCACATGCACTTGCATTTTCTTTAAAAACCTGTTTGGCGTGGCATATTTTAAAAGATTAATGTCAGTACTTAACAATTAAATCTTCAGTTATATAATAATAATACACACATTCCAAAATCGCTTTCTTCCTACACTTCACACCAATCGATGTCGTAACCACGTTTTGGGTTTATTTATATATTTATTTATTTTATCTTCCTTTTTGGTATACATACCATACTGCATATATAACATATATACGTGTGTATGAACACCATTTGTAGAAGGAAAATGGTGTCTTGCAGAAGAGTTGAATTGTTAGCTTTAGTTTCAATTTTGTTTGTAATCCCAGTGGTTCATGGTTGGGGAGTGGATGGACATCTCACAGTTTGCAGGATTGCTCAGGTTATTTAGTCACCTTTATTTATTTATTTTTTTCATACATCAATTAATGTATTTGTTAAGTTAAAAAATAAATTATAGAGATGCTAATTATGGCTGATGCAGGCACGTTTGAGTAAAGCTGCATCAGATGCTGTAAAGAAACTACTACCAGCATCGGCAGAGAACGATTTGGGTAGTGTATGTTCATGGGCAGACCAAATCAGGCTCGTCCAATATAAATGGTCAACGGCTCTTCATTACATTAATACTCCTGATTGCTCATATAAGTACTCCAGTTAAGCATCATCTCATCCCTATGAATCATTTCACTGATTAATACCTCATCCACCTTTAATTTGCTTATACTTATAAATGGGGATCTTAATCTGGCCATAAGGCATAAGTGAAGGTAAGACCTTTTTGATATATATAGAGGATAAAATAGTTCGTATTCACAACACTACGCAACACTCCTGCAAATAGCAGGAAACTAGTTAATTAACATCTCGTGCTCGATAACTTGCAGGGGATTGTAAAGATGAAAATGGAGTACATGGAAGGTGTGTAGTAGGGGCAATCAACAATTACACCAGCCAGCTTCTCAATTATGACAATGATGCTTCTTACATTGCTGCTTTCAAATGTCAGAAGAAGCCTTTAAACCGAACTTCATTAAAATCTTCTCTTTTCTTTTCTTTTTTTCTTTTTTTTCCATCAATACCTTATGTTAAAAACATGACCAACTTTCTTGCTATCTGTTACCTGCAATATTGAACATCAGATAATCTCACAGAAGCACTTCTCTTCCTTTCTCATTTGATAGGAGATATTCATCAGGTATGCCAAATCAAGTTTATAGCAAGTTAATAATAAATGCATATATTTTTATGTACACAAACACTATCATAATACCAAACCAACCTGTACGTGCAGCCACTACATGTAGGATTTACTTCAGACAGGGGAGGGAATACAATTGATGTCACCTGGTACACAAGGAAATCAGTGCTCCATCGTGTAAGCATTAATATAAAAGGCGAACAATCGTGTTTACTCTGATTGTTCTTGGGCAAAAAAAATAATATTAGACTGATGATGGTAAAACTAACAGGTATGGGATGACAATATAAGTGAGACTGCAGAAGAAAGATTCTACAATTCTACTGTAGATGGTCTAATTGACGCAATCCAGAAGAATATTAAGGTATCTATCTATATATGATATCTATTTCGCTGCAGCTTTTCCTCCAACTAAAATAGACATTATTAGTGCGCATTGTTGTTTCACTCCCAAATTTCATAATATGCCCTCGTTCCGTAACAGACAACATGGGCAACCGAAGTTCGGAAATGGGAGAAATGCAGCCGTAATAAGCTTAACTTGCCCAGACATGTAAGTTTAGTTGCTAAATTGGTACAACATTGAATGTGTTCTTTTGAAGGCAATGTCCCAATATGGTTGTGTATGGTTGCTGCAGATATGCATCTGAAAGTATTAAAGCAGCATGTAATTGGGCATATAAAGGTGTTAGTGAAGATTCAGTATTAGAAGGTGAGTGAGTTTATTTTCAACATAATGTTAACAATTACTCACTATTTCAAAACAGGAAAAATAATACTAGTAATAACAAAAACTTGTACGCAGATGACTACTTCCTGTCACGTTTACCAATTGTCAATCGACGGTTAGCTCAAGGTGGAGTTCGGTTGGCAGCCACCCTGAATCGTATATTTGGACCAAAGTATATCTGATTTATATGTTGTAATCCAATTCAGGACATTTCCTTGTCTGTATACTGCTGAACCACGTATTGTAATTTATAATGTCATCATTGATTCAAGGATTTCAGGACTTGCACAAGGGGAAAATCGGTAATATTAATCGTTCTTTTCCTTATTCTCCTTATCTGTAGCAAAAGAATGAACCAAATATTTAATCTATTCATATAAAAAAGCTTTACTTACCATCAGTTTATTAGTGCTGATTATTTCATGACAAACAAATAATGGCATACTGAAATGCATCCACCTCTATAATTCAAATGACATTATATATATTCAATACTTTGGTGTACTGTAGAAAGATGATTTTGGTAACAGAATGCAGAGACAGATATCATCAGTTAACATAATGTAGAAACAGTTAAACAAGCTTGTTTTAACGTATTGCATATCACTTTCACTGCATGCATCGAAAGACATTCTTATTCTTTGTAAAAAAAAAAAATTTACTTGTAACACCTCAATTCCGCATCGAAACATGTGAGAAAAATTTGTTTGTATATAAAGAATTAAGTTACTAAGAAAAGTACATTTAGTGACTTTTTTGATAAGCCTGTAGTAAGCTAAAGTGACTTAAGAAAATATCAGTAATTTTTTTGTGTTGTTGTGACACAGACGTGATATAACTTTCAAATTTGAAAATAATTTAAATTTACTTCAAAAGTTCAAATTGATGTAAAATTTTGAAAGGGATGGAGTGCAAGATTATAAAACGCCTTCCTCGTAATCACGCTGCAGGATATCTATATATTTTGAAGTAATTGCTAGAATAATTAACACACCATTCACTCCCTTTCCTTCCCAATCACGTAGCCGCCAAATTACAAAAAGATTATGCACTTTCAATCCAGTATGACCAAAATATACGTGCTATAAACCTTTCACATCACGCATTTAAAGGTTAATTAAGTCAAATCGTACCGGGCTGGCCTGCCAGGTGTGAACAGATATACATGATCACACATCACAGTTGCCTTTCCTTAAAAAACCGGGTTGGCACGCTAAATTATAAAAGAATAAGATTTATGTCATTATACCAAACAATTAATTCCTAGGTCACAATAATATGCAAAATCCAAAATTTCTTTCTTCGCTTCACACCAATCCCATGTCATGAAAACGTTTGGGCTTTTTCCTGTTTTTCCCTTCTCATATATATATACACACACACACACATGTTTATGTGTGTGCGAACAATCATTTGGGAACACCCATTTAGTTTTTGTTGGTGTAGGATGAGAAGGGAAATGGTGTCTTGTAGAAGAGTTGATATATTAGCTCTGGTTTCAATTTTGTTTCTCTTCCCAGTGGTTCATGGTTGGGGAGTCGATGGACATCTCACAGTTTGCAGGATTGCCCAGGTTTGTTAGTCTCTCTCTCTCTATATATATATATAACGGATCAAGAGGGTCCGTCGCTAAAAGTTATAGTAACGGACCAGACCTATGACAACGGATCAAACCGTCGCCCGATCCGTCGCTAAAGAAGGTAAGCTCTTGAACTCTATATATGTATAAGGTAATTGTGGTTGGTACAGGCACGTTTGAGTGAAGCAGCAGCAGATGCTGTAAAGGAACTACTCCCAGCTTCGGCAGAGAATGATTTGGGAAGTGTGTGTTCTTGGGCAGACCATGTCAAGTTCCGTTATCACTGGTCATCTGCTCTTCATTACATTGATACTCCTGATGATCTCTGCTCCTACCAATACACCAGTTAACCATCATCTCACCCCTCTTCATTACCTCTGCTTATACTAATATTTCGTACCCAGTGCACAAGACTAGCAGAATGTAAAGAATATGAGGATATTAATTAACATTCCGTGTTCGATAATTTGCAGGGGATTGCAAAGATGAAGATGGAGTAAGTGGAAGATGTGTGGCAGGGGCAATCAACAATTACACCAGCCAGCTGCTCAGTTATGGCAATGATGCTGCTTCCCAATGTAAGAAGCCCTTCAAACCAAATTTCATCAATATCCTATGTTTTTTTACTGATCTTATAACAATAACACCAAGTTTATATATCTTGCTCTTACCTGCGATGCGATGATTGATGAACATCAGATAATCTCACAGAAGCTCTGCTTTTCCTTTCTCATTTTATTGGAGATATTCATCAGGTATGCCAATCAAGCTTATAGCAAGTAACTAATTCATGCATATATTTTTATATATTCCAACACTGTCGTAACACCAAACAAACCTGTACATGCAGCCGCTACATGTAGGATTTACTTCAGATAGGGGAGGGAATACAATCAATGTCCACTGGTACACAAGGAAAGCGGTGCTCCATCATGTAAGCATTGTTAAAACGCAAACAAACGCATTTACTATGAGTTGTGTTGGCAAAAGAAAAAAAATGTTGTTCTGATGCCAAAACTAACAGGTCTGGGATGACAGTATAATTGAGACTGCTGAAGAAAGGTTCTACGATTCAAATGTAGATGGTCTAATTGATGCAATCCAGACAAATATTATGGTATCTCTGCAGCCTTCCTCCAACTAAAGTAGACATTAGTACACATTGTTATTTTACTCACAGTTATCATAATATACCCTCTATCCCTAACAGAAAGAGTGGGCAGACCAAGTTCAGACATGGGAAAACTGTAGCCGTAATAAGCCAACTTGCCCAGACATGTAAGTTTACTAGCTAAACTGGTATAACGCAAGATTTTTTTTTTACTTTTTTTAAAATTAATTTCACATATGGTTGTGTTCACAAAACAACAAACAAATGACAGTTTATAAGCTTGTTGCAGATATGCATCTGAAGGTATTAAAGCAGCATGTGATTGGGCATATAAAGGTGCTAGTGAAGGTTCAGTACTTGAAGGTAAATGATTTTGCTTTCAACAATAAAAAAATAATAGTAAAAAAAAAACAGTAATTCCAAACAGGACAAGTAATGATTAACAGAAATTTCTACGCAGATGACTACTTCCTGTCACGTTTACCAATTGTCAATCAACGGTTAGCTCAAGGTGGAGTCCGGTTGGCAGCCACCCTAAATCGTATATTTGGATGAGAGTGTGTTTGATTATGTTCTAATCTAATGCAGTACATTCCCTTCTGTGTATACTGCTGAACGATATATCGTAATTTGTAGTGTTATCCTTGATTCAAAGCCTTCAGGACTGCACCAACGGGAAAGATAGTAACATTAATAATTCCTTTACTTTTTTTACCTGGTCTAAAGCTAAAGAATGAATAAATAATCAGTCATTTGATAATAAAGACACCTTATTCTGATTTTTTTCTTGACAAACAAATTAATGGCATACTGAAATGGTCCAAACAGATCCCACCTTGGTATCAGGAATTCATGCCGTTTGCCCTGTTAGAAGAACTCAAATGCCTATCACTACAATATACATCCAACTTGGTATCAGGAATTATTATCATGAACACTGGTTGCTCACACTCCCAAGGAGACGGTATTCAGTATTCAGACACAAAGTAATTTTGTTCAGAAAACTATTATAAATCTTGGGTACTCACACTAGTTAGAGTTTGTAATAAACTGAGAATATTCTAACACAGTTTCAAAACTGCAATTTTGATTGACAGGACATAAAATTATGCCTCACGCGGAACATATTCATAAATAAAGTCAAACACAGTATCCATACTGCATGTTTTGATTGACAGGACATAAAATTATACCTCATGCAGAACATATTAATAAATAAAATCACAGCATGTTTTAATTGACAGGACATAAAATCATGCCTCACGCGGAACATATTCATAAATAAAATCAAACAATTAATCGAAGACAAAGCAAATGATTTTCCAAAAGCATGAGTGTAACTATCCAATCATATGGCTGGACAAAAAACTTTGCTCAAGTATGCTAAAAGAACTTAACTTCAAATCCAACTCATATCACTGGACAAGAATATTGTGTCAGCTCAAATTTATGATTCATCATTGAATTATAAAATAACTTTGACACTACCAAGAAACATTAAGATTATAATAGTAACACCAAGATCCCAGATACACCAAAATTTATGGATCCATGTTCGTTTGTTCACTAGTAAATTGAATTTGCATCAGCAAGTTCTTGCATCAACTAGAAACTAAAACAAGATGTATTCTAGACGAATGTTTCAATCTTTGACGTCAAAAGAAATTCTTTATATTGAAGTTTATCTCTTTGTAACTCATTGGACAATATTTTAAATTATAATTTTCTCTCATCTCCCACCACCCTCAATGCCCCACCTCCTTGGATCTGGTGCAGGAGAAAAGAAAAGGTAGATTTTAAAAAAATCTTCATCAGCAAGCATTTGGGAAGGTCCTGTCAA
This sequence comes from Aralia elata, assembly GCA_034770075.1. Lineage (NCBI taxonomy): Eukaryota > Viridiplantae > Streptophyta > Magnoliopsida > Apiales > Araliaceae > Aralia > Aralia elata. Next base: position 85,529,431 of record CM068387.1, on the reverse strand, counting down.
GATATAACTTTTGCCAAGTTTGGGCACCACTATAATCAGTTGGGCTCATCACGACGGAGGAACTGAACAAACTTAGATCTCACCTCTGGTGGTATACGTACTGGTCGGTAATTTTTGTCAAGCCAAACTGCTGTAGCTCTTGCCTCCAAAACCGGCTGACAAACAAATACATAGAGTTTCCAAGCATCAAGTTAACCTTTGTGAAGACTTTTAATTGTGAAATTTTGAGCATTTATTTTTTTTCCCATGTGAAAATAAAAGGAGAACAATGACGGAAGTAAGAAACCTCTTCATTTGGTAACTTGAAGATGAAATGTTCAAAGTATATTCGAGCAGCTGAAGAGTCGGATACCTGCACTTTCACAACAAATCTGTCTCCGCTCTGGTTTCACAGGAAACACCACGAGAACATGCACAAATTATATACAACCTAAAATAGGCATCCGGTAACAGGACTTAAAAAGCATTTCTCAACTGAACTAACTGCTAAAGTATTTATGCTTGCACTGTTTAGTTGTGGTTTTATCCAAACCGTAATGCTAAAAAAAAAAGCAAGTTAAAGTATTTAGAATGGTAGTAGTATCTTTCCCAAGAGGTCAAACACTTTCCACAATTGGCCTCCAATCCTACGATTGAAGGAACCAAAGTAACCAACAAATTTTGTGATACAAGACTAATAGTGAAGGAGGAGATAAATGCATACTCTTAATGGTGCAAGGAATTTGAGCGAGAGTTCAGACAGTGCTAAAGCATCACCATTTCGGGCAACTTCATCAGCATTTATACCAATCCTTTCCAAAAGTTCATGACGACCTTTCCAAATTATTCAACAAGAAAATATACTTCAAACAAGTTCCCAGGATAAACAAAAAGGTTGCTTAAAAAGTTAATGAAAACGATAATCGATAAACTCTAATCCATGCATAGATATTTACAATAGATTGATCCAGTTGGCCAACATACTTTAACCTATTCATAGATATTCAGTTGAGCTGGAGATCTAAGAAAGATGGAATATACAAACTAGGGATGACCTTTAGATTTTGATGACCAGTTAGCAGTTGAATTATTTGAAAGATAAGAGCTATGTTAAACGGACTCTTCGCCTTACCCTAAGTACCCATGTCCAAGAGTCGACATTCGGACAAGGGTATGGGTACTAGACACTTCATTTTAGTGTAAAAAATTAGCAAAATTGAGGAGCACCCACCCGTGTCGGACTCTTCATAATAATCCAACCAGAGATGCTCTATCCGAGTCCGTGTAACACCAGAGATGCTCTATCCGAGTCCGTGTAACATAGGATAAGAGAGAATGAAACAGACACTCAAAAGGAACACGAGCTCATCCCAAGAATTTCATTATTCCACAATCGGTCATGTGCCAGTTTATGCATCAGCAATGATCTACATTCCAGTTAGCTAAAACGTTTAAAAGCCTAATTCTTTAAAGCTAGCTGCTAATGAGATACTAAATGGTTATACTAGTTTTTCTTGCATAACTACAAAAAGGAATGAAACCTTTAGAATTGTTCTAGAAACAAAGAAGGAAAAGATCAACTTTTCCAAGCCAAAAAAATGAATTGTTCTTCTGACTTAATGACAGAGGATGTAGTTGTGAAGCAACTTTTGCTTACAGTAGCTTCCCTTCAAGGGATTCATCTATCTCAACTGCAGATCAAGGCTGCTTCCTTTAATCATATTAAGCAATGTAGCACAAGGATTATAAATTTATAATGGTAGTTGGGAATTTGGTACCATTGCTTAAGGATCTCTCATTTTGCTCCCAGGTGGATTAGATGAATTTCTTTCCCTTCAACTAATCAGTTGAAATTCTCCACGCTAGGAGATCAGCTAATAAGACTTAAAAGCAAGGGCTACCTATTGATTACAAATATGTCCCTAGCTTCTCTTATTTCAGGTTGTAATTTCAAAGTTTCTGTTTCTTACTACTTTTCTTTTATATTTTACCATGTTCTTTATAACCGCTCAGGAGAGCTATCAACCTATCATCAATATGACAGTATCAAAAAATTTCATATTCATGCATAAATTTGCTTGATTCACAAGAGAGAACAAATTAAAACAAGGAAAATTATGAATATAGCGTCTTATTATATCAAAATTTGGAGTTTCCCACCAACCCAGCTGAGGATCAAGGATGGAAGGGCTAATAATGTGAAGAAAGACCAAGCTGATATCACCATATGTTTGCTTGTAATGAAAAGGTACCAAATTCAAATCAGTGCAAAGAGGATATCTCAGTAACATCAAGTCATAAGGCCCAATATCAATTGCAAAAATATATTAAGTCATGGAATTCGAAAGAGTCTAACCGTGTTGACAATAACTTGCATAAACAGCATTATTTACAACTCCATATTGATCCAATTCGTAGTCACGGACCTTGAGTTCAATGTCGTGGAACCTACTCATTCTGCCAAGGTAACATAAGAGCGCTTATTCCCTCCCACATAATTATGGTTCTATACTATTTAAAAAATCACAAAACTGTTTTAATTCTAAAATATATGCTTTATGTAATATTTGTTTTAATGTAACATGCTTGCTTACCAAACTAACTAAATGAAATTAAACAATACTAAAAGCTCATAAATTTATGCTTCTATACTACTTAAACAAGGTTTAAGATTGTCAAATTCATGAACTTTAAAAATATATGTTGCCAACTATGGACCATTTGGTAACGACTTTGTAAGTTTGATAAAGTTTTCACCTTTCCTTTCTTCCTATTTCGAGGAGGGGTTTTATTTTTGTTTTAAATAAAAAGGGCAGTACAAAAAAGAAAAAGGCAAACCACGACCAAAAAATAAAAATAAAAAATCACAGGATTGCTTTTCCCAAACAGTACCTATACTTAGTACATTTGCATTTCCCCCTAAAATTAATGGATCTAAATTCACAAAAAAAAAAAAAAAAAGTACTCAAAAAGTCAATCAACGATTACTAAAATGATTGAACTAGATAGCTCATAAGCCCAAGAAGCTCAATTATAAGACATCCTAATAAAATAACACACTACCTGGAAAAATTGAAGGTAAATGGGAGCATAATCGTTTGATTAATGTGTAAAAGAGGAAGAAATTGAAGTACCCTTTGCCACCTTTGAAATCTGCAATAGCACAATAGATCCTGACCGGAGCAGGGAGTAGCCTGACACGTGGCGGCAAGAGCGGCCTCAACTGATTCAACCGGCGAAAAACTGGAAATTTTGACGACGAACGGTGGAGAGCAGGCGATGAGGTCGTCGTAAGTGACGCCGGCAATGGGGAAATGAAGACCTGCGACATCCCGGAGAATTGGAAAAGAAGTTGTTAAGGTTTGTTTGGAAAAATCGAAGAATTTGTTATAGTAGTACACGCGGGTCGATTGATCTTAACGGCTAACGCTTTTATGGACCTGTTCGGGGATGATTCATTTTAAATAAGTTATAAGTTAGAATTTAAAATAATTTATAAGTTATATTAAGTGGTACCAAAATTGTTTGATATTTTTTTAATTTATAAGTTAAAAATTAAGTTAAAATAAAATACGAAGATGTTTGACTAAAATGATTTATAAGGTAAAATAAGATGTAAAAATTATTAAAATAAAGATAAAATAATTTTTACATTTGATCGAATTTATTTATTTTAAAATGACTTATAAGTCATTTTTTAATAAGTCAAAATTTAATATTTATCAAAAATGACTTATAAATCTAAAAATTAATCAAAAAACTAACCACCTTCAACACAAAAAATAATTTATAAATTAATTTGATCAACTTATAAATTATTGCAGGCTGTATAGATTTGGCCCCTACTCAGTTACCCACTACTCAACTCAGCATGTGCATATCTCGTGACCAATGACAATTAGGTAGGAAACAGCTCGTTAGGGGAAGGGCCGAACGGGGGTAATTGT